>CM070779.1:35430793-36630793 GCA_036346955.1 Dipus sagitta
ATCTCCAGCGTGGGATAAACTAGGTGTGAGGGAAGACGCTTGCAACCGCAGCACTCTGGAGGTGGAGGCAGGAAGATGAAAAGTTCACAGGCTGGAGGGATGGGTTAGCGGTTAAGGCATTTGCCTGCAAAGCCAAAGGACCCAGGTTTGATTCCCCAGGACCCATGTCAGCCAGATGCACAAGGGGCCACACACATCTGGAGTTCGTCTGCAGTTGCTGGAGGCCCTGGCGTGCCCATTCTCTCTCTCCCTCTTTCTCTGTCAAATAAGTAAATACATAAAAAATACCGTGGCTTCATAGTGAGTTTGAGACCAGCCTGGGACACCTGAAGCCCTGTTTCAAAAATAAAATAAAAGGGCTGGAATAATGGCTTAGAAGTTAAAGATGCTTACTTTCAAAGCCTTATGGCCTGGGTTCAATTCCTCAGTACCTACATAATGCCAGATGCACAAAGTAGCACATGTATCTAGAGTTTGTTTACAGTGGTAGGAGACCTGGCACACCCATCCATCCTCCATCTCTCTCTCTCTCTCTGTGTCTTTCACAAATAAATAAATAAATAAAATATTTTAAAAAATAAAAATAAAAACTGTGTGGTTAGGCAACAGATATATATTTAATAGATTGTTTCTCTTATGAGAAAGAAATATCTGTTTAAACCTTTTCATTGAGATTACACGCTGTCTGACTTTAATATACCTGATTGATTCACTTGCATTTGATAAATACTGTCAGATGTTTAAAAATCATTCTTTTTTATCATTGTGATTCTTGTCAGCAATGAAGCTAGATTTCACTTGGTGTGTTTTTTCCCTTTTTCATCCAATCAAAATCTTTTTGAGCTGTCCTGCTTGCCTTCACATAATTTTGAGTACATTCTTGGATTCTTATTTTATGTATGCTACCATTATTTATTCTCTGCTGATGCTAACCCACTAGAATGTCAGCTTCACTGGGCATGTTTCTGTCTTTGATCTCTGGCATCCCCCAGGCATCTAGGTCAGGGACTGACACACAGTGGCACTCAATCAATCCATGTCAAATGTGTGACTGACCTGATGTAGCAGGCAGGGTAACCCAAAGAAGAACAGTGGGGATCCTGTTGGAAGACCTTATGATGTCCATGACTTCTATCCCTCTTATCTGTCACCCAAGGCCCTTCACCTGCACCGTCACAGGTTGCGCACATATCCTAAGTCTTCCTCAGGGAACTGCCCCACATTCAAACCCACACCACCGCTTGCTTGGCCAGTGCTCATAATAGTTACCTGGTCTCCAGGTCTTCCTACCCCAGCTTCCTGTCATCTCTGATATAAGGATTAAAGTATGTCTAGCTTACAGGGAATGGTTGTAGAGAGATGGAGAAGTTTTATCCTGGAAACACACATGAGGCATGTACCAGAGATCTGACAGTTCACAAATAGATGACCAAATACTGGGCAGAACGTCCTTCCCTGTTGGGAGAGAAGAGCTTTCAGGTGCAGGTGTTGGCAGGTGGTGTCTGTCCCGAGTACAGACTAATGCCTATGGGCTTCTAGTGGAATGTGACTACATCCTCTATACAGCTGCTCAATATGACCCATTCAGTCACCCCTTCCTGCCTCCTTTTCTCAGGGGAGCTGAGTGATGGGGAGAGAATTCTCTTTCAGAATTTCCTCTAACTATTCTCACAATAAGTCAGTGGCTATGTGTGCTGTCTTCCTGAGAGACTGCATGTCCTCTAGGAGGCAAAGAGTGCATCTTTGTTGCATCCTATTCATATTCCAGTCACAACTATTTTGGACAGAAGACTGGAAGCATATATTATATGCTATATAATATATTGGCATATTATATGAAAATATACTTATATATGTTATTAAATAGGTGTTGAGAAAATCATTGAACTTTTATGACCTACTATACATAATAGTAGCATTTATTTATTGAGCAATAGGTAGTTTTCTATCCCCATTTTATGGACAAGGAAGTTGAGGCAGAGAGAAGTTCAGAATCTCCTCACAGTTATCAGGTGCTGAGGTAGAGTGTAAATCACCAGATTTCATTGCCTTCCATTAAACATAAACAGGAAGTGCATCAACTAAGAACACTTCAACCAGCACCGGGCCAGGGGACAAGCTGGCCTCAGCCTCTTCAAGACAGGAGAAGTAGAGGGTTAAGCAATACATATTTAAATAACATCTTAGTTCCAATGAGCATACTTGCATCTATGTATCTCCCACACATGAACACATGTACCGGTCCTGAAAACACTATGCCATCTCCAGAGTCACTGTGTACTCTGATGGATCTTGCCTGATTTGAGACAGAACCGACAGATGTTCCCCACTTACTCCAATGTGAGCAACCCTCTGCTTTAGTTAGATGATGCATTTGTACAGGGTAGTGGAGGAAGAGGAAACAAGCCCACATTACTCTGTGGTTACACCTGGCCATCAAAGGGTCTTGTGTGTGTTGATAGGAATGTCAGTGATGCAGCCTCTTTCTTCAAGAGATAAGCTTGTTACCATGAGTCCCAGTTGTTTTGGGAAGTGCTAGGGATTATACCAAGGCCCTCACATACACTAAGCACATACTCTACCAATGAACCACCCCCCTCCCCAGCTTCTGCAACCCACGAACTTTGCTGTTAGATAGTCATTGAATGGAAATGAAATTGTGAAAATTAAATCAGTTTGGGTCACGGTGTGGTGGTTCGAATGTATGGTACCATAAACTCAGGCATTTCAGATTAAGATTAAACTTCCTACATAAGTCTCCAGCAGACAGATACCTGCTTAAGGGATATGTCACTGGAGCACATCTTCAGACCAGCCCTACTAGGTGTGTAAAGAGCAGTTGGAGCTCTGGCTGTTGGTGTTTTTTGGCTATTTGATGGTGTCTCTCTGCTTGGATCTATGAAAGGGAGCCATGTTCTTCAGCCATTGATGGTGCTTCTCCTGGGTTCTGTGAGCCTGAAACAAAACCTTTCCTCTATAATCTGCTTCTGGCCCAGTATTTTGTCCAACAACATGAAGGTAACTGTAACACATTGGGTATTCATAGGAAGTTTATTTGTAAAATTTCTACCTGGAAACGAACCAGATATCCAGGAGCAGGTAAATGAAGGTCCACGGGTTAGCCATACAGTAGAGGATACTTCTTATCAGGAAATATCACATATGCAATGAGCAAAGTAAGAAAGATATCAAGACAGAATAAGATAGGCACTGTTGACATTGATTTGTATGAAATTCTTGAGCAAGTAAAATTAATCTATGGTGAGAGAAGGAAGGTAAGTGGTTATGTGACGCTTGCTGCAAACAATCTGAAGGGCCTCTGTGGAGCAATGGAGATGCCATGTCTTGATGAAGTGTTTGCCTCTGTCAGCACTCAATAGACATAAAATGTATATATCTTACTGTATATAAATTATGCCACAATAAAGTTGATTTTGAAAGGCCATTTATTCAAGTTATGAATAAAACAAAGGTTTATAAGGCGTGGCTCAAATTTTTCTACTAGAGAAGTGAAACATGGTTGCTTCAGACTTTATTATAATTTCAGAGGTAATAAAAAGTGAATGAATCTATTGTGGGCTGGAGTTATCCTTTTGTCATCTGAATGTTCTCTCCCCATGGATCACAGAGCCCTTTAATTTTACTGACTTCCATCAAAACATTCAAATACATTCTGAGGGGTCTCCTCTGTCTGCTACATTGTCATTTTCCTCTCTCTGATTCTGAATAATATTTTATTAAATATTATTTATTTATTTATTTGCAAGGAGAGAGACATAGAGAAAGAGGGAGAGAATGGGTGCACCAGGGCCCCTTATCCCTGCAAACAAACTCCAGATGCATGCACCACTTTGGGCATCTGGTTTTAAGTGTGTACTGGGGAGTTGAGCCCAGGCTATCAGGCTTTGCAAGAAAGTTCCTTTAACCACTAAGCCATAACTTCAGCCCCCTAGCAATATCTTCCTGCCTGCTTGCCTTCCTTTCTTTTTTCCTTTCCATCTTTCCTTTCTTTCCACTTCCTCTCTCCCTCCTTTCCTTTCTCCCCTCCCTCCTTTCCTTCCCTCCCTTCCTTTCTTTTCTTCCCAGGCTGGCCTTGAACTCACTGTGTACCCAAGGATGCCTTCAAATTCCTGTTACTCCTGCCTTTATGAATGGTGAGATTGCAGGGATGGCCACCATGTTCAGTTTACAAGCATCTTTCTTCATGTCCTTTCACATTTTTTTCGTAGGCACAACCAGTCTGGTCCTGCTCTTTGTGGGAAGGGGTTTTCTCTATGGAGACAACCTTTACTGTCGCTAAACTTTACAAGAAAAACCAACCTTGGATAAACTTCTGGCAGAGCCTGCAGGTGCCAGGCTTGCAATGGAAGCACTATCAGTGATAAAAGTCATGGCCTTTCATTAAGAGGATTTTTGTTTGTTTTGTTCCTTTCCCATTACACAAAGAGGACGAGATGCCCAGTTTGACTTCTTTAATGCTTGCTGGAGCTGGATTGGATGCTTAATGGATTTGTGGCTGAGATTAAATGCTGTTTATTAACTTTAATTACATGTTGAATGGTCTTCAGCATAAATTTCTTCTTTTTGAGAGAAGAAAAAGATGACGCATTTGAACCTCATTATTTCAAAATTTGGAGACATGTTGAGTTGGAGCCAACTCAAGCACTGGCTTCACAAACAAAAAACAAACAAAAAAAAATTTAATGGTTTGTTGGGAAAATTAGGTTCACAAGAAAGCTAGGCCAAATTGCTACTAAGAAATTTATCTTGTGGGCCATTTATCTCTATGTTTACATGAAAAAGAGATGTTTGATAAATAGCTTTCATGTAGATACATTAGAATCAATATGCATCCTAGATATTTTATTCTATCTAAATGAGTAATAGCTGGGTATGGTAGCTCACTCCTTTAATCTCAACACTTGGGAGGCTAAGGTAGCAGGATCATTGTGAGTTCAAGGCCACCCTGAGACTACATAGTGAATTCTAGGTCAGCCTGGGCTAGAGTGAGACCCTACCTTAAAAAAATAATATTATTTAGCAGTAAAATTTCCCTATGTATAGTAAAGCCTGATTAACAGAATGTTCTCCTTTTTTGTACAAGACAAGAAGCTCAGAGTAGCCAAGCTAGGGCTGTGTAGCAGGTATTGATTGTGTTCTGTGTCTGTGACTTCCATCACCAGCATGTGCCTTTCACACTCGTGCTTACAAGGCTGCTGTGCCCCTGGGTCTCATGCACCTACAAAGACAGTCTTCCTACAATTTTCTTGGAAAATTTTTGAAACGAGAATTATGTGAAGATGAAGGTACTGATCCCAACTACACAATTGGATGAGTTTTGACTTACATACACACCCTGTGGCTACTAGCAGCAAAGCTCACTCAGCTGTCTACCTCCAAGGACCTGATCCTCCTGTTCAGAAGTTCCCATCATCAGAATCGGAACTTTGGTGGTGAGGTCTGCCACTTGAGACTTCTTGCCTTTCTTACTTTACCTCTTCCTTCTTTCCCTTTTTTTTAAAGAGTATATTACTATGAAGCCCAGGCTAGTTTTCAAACTCTCAATCTTCCTTTCTCAGGCTCCTTAGTGCTGGGATTTTGGTGTGTACCATCACATCCAACAGATACTTAGTTTAAGGTTTTAAAAAATATTCTTATTTAATTTTTCATGAGGAGAGAAAGAGAGAGAGAGAGAGAGAGAGAGAGTTGTAGTCAGCTTTGTGTTGTTTGGATGAACATCCAAACCAGACACGGGTTTGGAGGCAGCGATTTATTTCAAACTCACAGATCCAGGGCAGAAGTTCAGTCAGTGGTGGAAGAAGCTGCTTCTATACATCCAAGCAGAGAGAAACAACCAAGCAGCTAGCACAAACCAAAAGCAGCAAGTACAAAAGGACAGCAAGCAGCAGGGAGCCTGCCAGAGCTCAGATTGCTCTGCATATATTTGGGCTGGAATCTACTTCTGTCCCCAAACACACCATGCCACCTCCTCCAGTCAGACAGCTGGAGACCCAGGTTATAAGCTTCAATAAAAAATCTGAGTCTAGGACTGGAGAGATTGCTTAGTGGTTAAGGTTTGCCTGAGAAACTTAAGAGCCCATGTTTGACTCTCCAGATCTCATGTAAGCCAGAAACACAATGTGACATAAGAGCGCAAGGTTGCACATGTGCACAAGATGGCGCATGTGTTTGGAGTTCCATTGCAGTGACTGGAGGCCCCCGCGTGCCAATTCTCTCTCTCTCTCTGTCTCTCATAAAAAATAAATAAATTTTTAAAAACCCGAGTCTATGGGTGAACCTACAGTCATACTACCACAATGGGTATGCCAGGGCGTCTTGGTCACACAAATGAACTCCAGATGCCTGTACCACTTTGTGCATCTGGCTTTTTGTGGGTACTTGGGAATCAAACCCTGGGTTGTTAGACTTTGCAAGGAAACAAGTACCTTGAATGACTCAGCCATCTCTCCAGACTCTCTAGGGTTTTGACAAATATATTGTACCTAATCATGTGTTCTGCCATCACAGTGTCGTGGAAGATTGTTTCAGTGGCCTCAGAGCCCATTGCTTGGTATCTTATTTCCTCTCGTTCCCTGGGAAGAGACTGGGGTGACTATGATCTTTTTATTGTGTGTATGGTTCTGTCTTTTCAAACTGTTCTGTCCTTGGATCATACAGCATGTAGCATTTCCATCTCCCCACAGTGTCTGCCTGTCCTTGGATCATACAGCATGTAACATTTCCATCTCTCCACAGTGTCTGCCTGTCCTTGGATCATACAGCATGTAGCATTTCCATCTCTCTACAGTGTCTGTCTGTCCTTGGATCATACAGTGTGTAACATTTCCATCTCTCCACAGTGTCTGCCTGTCCTTGGATCATACAGCATGTAACATTTCCATCTCCCCACAGTGCCTGTCATTGGATCACACAGCATGTAACATTTCCATGTCTCTACAGTGTCTGTCTGTCCTTGGATCATACAGTGTGTAACATTTCCATCTCTCCACAGTGCCTGTCCTTGGATCATACAGCATGTAACATTTCCATCTCCCCACAGTGCCTGTCCTTGGATCATACAGCATGTAACATTCCCATCTCTCCACAGTGTCTGTCTGTCCTTGGATCATACAGCATGTAACATTTCCATCTCCCCACAGTGCCTGTCCTTGGATCATACAGCATGTAACATTCCCATCTCCCCACAGTGTCTGTCTGTCCTTGGATCATACAGCATGTAACATTTCCATCTCCCCACAGTGCCTGTCCTTGGATCATACAGCATGTAACATTTCCATCTCCCCACAGTGCCTGTCCTTGGATCATACAGCATGTAACATTTCCATGTCCCCATAGGGCCTGTCCTTGGATCATACAGCATGTAACATTTCCATGTCCCCATAGGGCCTGTCATTGGATCACACAGCATGTAACATTCCCATCTCTCCACAGTGTCTGTCCTTGGATCATACAGCATGTAACATTCCCATCTCTCCACAGTGTCTGCCTGTCCTTGGATCACACAGCATGTAACATTCCCATCTCTCCACAGTGTCTGTCATTGGATCACACAGCATGTAATATTCCCATCTCTCCACAGTGTCTGTCCTTGGATCACACAGCATGCAGCATTTTCATTTTACCACAGTGTCTGTCCTTGGATCATATAGCACATAGCATGTAGCATTTCCAGACTGGCTTCCTCTAACCAGAATTTAAGGTTTCTGTAAGCATTTCTGGCTTAATAATTCATATTTTTATCACCGAGTAGTATTCTATCATCCAGTTTTCCACTCACCTACTGAAGGACGTCTTGGTTACTTCCTAGTTGCGACATTTATAATAAAGCTTCTAAAATCCTCTTGTGTGGATAGTCTTGGAGATCTAAGTTTTCTACTCACTTGAATAAATGCCCGGGGGTGGAATTGCTGAATGAGGTGGTAAGAGTATGTCTAGGTTTATAATGAGTTGCCAGCTTATCTTGCAGAGGAGTGGACCATTCTGCAGTGGTGCTGTGAATTAGGCTTCCTGTTCCACACTCTCACCAGCCTTGCGACCACCAGAGTTTTGAATTTTGGTCATTCTAACTCTAGTAGGTGTGTAGTGGTGTCTTATTGTTTCCACCTTCATTTTTCTAGTGACAGCTAAGGCTCGTGTATTTCTTTCTTTTTTCTAAAATTAATTATTGACATACTTAGTATGGAAACATCACATGTTGGTACCGTTCTTTCCCTCATCCCTGCCCACTTTCTGAAGGGGTCCCTCCTCATTGGGGTCACAGGTTATCCCCATATGGGTTATGTGTTGTGGGAGCAGCCATCAGTTTTGGGGGAGAGGCAATGCCTCTGGGCATGATGTCCCAACTTGTGGCTCTAACAATCTTTACCATCTATGTATCTCTTTTGGTGAGATATATTTTAAGATCATTGGGCCAAGTTTTACAATATTTTTCTCTTATTTAAATTTTTTATTTATTATTTCTTTGCAAAGAGAGAGAGGGAGGCAGGAAGAAAGAGAGAGAGTTATGCGCACACAAGGACCTCTTGCTACTACAAACAAACTCCAGATGCATGAGCCACTTTGTGCATCTGGATTTATGTGGGTACTGGGAATTTAAACCAGAGCTGTTAGGCTTTGCAAGCAAGTGCCTTTACTGAGCCATCTTTCCAGTCCCATTGGGCCAAATTTTAATTGGGTCATTTGTTTTCTTATTGTTGAGTTTTAGGGATTATTTGTGTCTCTTGGACACCAGCCCTGTATGAGATAGATATTTTGTAACCATGTCCTCTCAGTTGGTGGTTTGTCTTTAAGTTTGCTCAACAGCATCATTCTTGAAGCAGCTGTGTCTAATTTGAAGTGTATGCACTTTAGCTCCTCCATTTGGTGTCAAGAGTTCAGTAGAAATGGAGACAGTGCTGAGGTGCCAGTCAGGTAGTGGAGCCTAGAGTGCAGAACCAGAGAGCTGAATGAAAACATTGGTAAAGCCCTCCATCAGGGCGCTGCTATAGGCTAACAAGGGGCTAGACCCAGGGGCAATGCTGACTCTTGCTTTTCCTCATGGAGCAGAACTGGAGTTCAAGCTGGAAGTTGTCTTGATACTGGAGTTATGAACGAAAGGTTCCAGCACTTCAGAGATCGTGGAAAGCCAGTGGGCAGGAGGGCCAGGAGGTGAGAGCGGGGAAGTCTGCACTAGCCCCCAGGAAGACCGTAGTAGAGGGTCTACAGAGAACACTTCCCTCCTTAGGATGTAGATTTAATGCTCATTTTGGGAGCAGCAGATCCTCAGGGAGAGTTGCTGTTTTAGAAAGAGGGTCATGACTTAGTACATGCTGTTGACCATGCTGTGAGCCAGCACTGTGCTATGTGCCATGTTTCTTTGAGATTTATCAGTGCTTTTGCACGTCCATGTCTTTAAATGACAGAGGAATTGAACACACCACCATGTGCGTATCTATTCTCCTGTTAGTGCTATGGTTCACATGCTGAAAGCGTGGCCCCCGTGTAATATTGAGGAATCAGTGGAATCTTTAAGACCTGGAAGGAACTCTTAGCCAGGGCGGAGTTAGGTCTCATGAGAATGTGTGGATTTACATGAGATAGGATTGTTAAAAGCAAATGCTTTGGTCTCTTCCTCATGTGTCCTTGTCCCTGCTCATATCATGGGATGCCATCCTTCATGGTCCGTGCCACACTCTTGACCTCCACAGCCGTGAGTAAAAGGAACCTATTTTCTTTTCTGGCTTTAGCTACTTTGTTATAGTAATAGAAAATGGACTAAGACACCAGGCTATTCCAGATTTGAGACTATGCTGAATCCAGTAGCTGTGCCTCCGTGTCTGTCTGATGCCACCTTTCACAAGCCTGTCTTGACATGTCTCAAAAGCAACCCCCCCCCCACACTGTGTAGAAAATTAGAAAAAGCACATATTTCTTTTCCTTTATTTTCTTTTGCTTAAGCCTTGCTGGATGTCAGAGTTTCATGACTTAATGGAATCCTGGTTTCACAGATGCCATCTGACCTTGGCCAGCTTAACCTGCCTAAATTCGGTTTCATCTTCTGTAAAAATAACGTGGACAGCTCTTTGTCATGAGGGGTCAGTGAGATGATCTGTGCCATCAACTTGACATGACATGTGACAAAAAGCAAGTGGTCAAAAAATAGAATGTATGGAGGAAAACTGATATGTACAAAGATTCAATAATTACCAAAAAGAAAAATGTAAACGTCACAACCAGGAAACATGGCAGGGATTCTAGAATTTTCCATTAGAGCCATCTACAGAGTGATTGTTTGCATGTTTTATAACTTATACAAGAAAAGGGATTCCACATGTTACTGACAAAGAGAGCTTTCAACTGTGTCCAGTTGTCAGGCATAGGGACTGTCCATTTATTGTTTTAAAGGGAGCTTTGCTATCTGTCTTGGGAGTGAAATGGCATAGTTCCATGGTTTTGACTAGCCTGAGTACCATCATTCTTGGAAAATGACATACCATCATAGACCTTACTAGAAAGAGGATTCTGAGGAAGAATGAATAGCCAGGCTATAGCTGCCAGTGAACTTCATGCACACCTCATTGTGCCAGACAGCGCACAGCATAGGTGCCCTTACAGTTGGTACATAGCTACGAGACAAGTAGGGCCCTGCTCAGCCAGGCTACACGAGCATGGAGCTATGCACAGCACATTCTTTTAAAGGAAAGCAAAATGAAAGAGGCAAAACTTTAGAAAACACGTTTCCTTTCATTACACGGTTGATGCTGGCGGTTTTGTTGCAGGCGCCCCAATGGGTGATGTTCCTGAAACACGAGTTTGCTTTTCATTCCAATACATTCCTACGGCAAATAAAATTCCTGTAAGAAATGAAGACTTGTTATCCCCAGGGTGCCTGCCTGCTTCTCATCATTCCTTTTCACCATAAATATCACTTCCATCTGACAGTCCTGCTTCTCTTCCCACTCTGAAGTTGAAGGAGAAGCTGATCTCGGCTCTGAATTTTCTGTTTCAGATTTTGAAAGAATTGAAGATGTGCTCTTTAAAGACAGATGATGTTGTCACCTCTGTAGTGGTTGCTAGAAGATACAAAAGTGGTTGCTAGGGGAAGGCACGAATAGTGACTAATGAAGACACCCAATGGGCTGGTGGTGTGGCTCAGTAGCAGAGTACCTGCCTAGCAGGAACAGCCTAGCTTTGGAACAGTCTGTCACTGTGTGGGCCATAAACAGCTGGGATGAGACCTCCCATTGCACAGTGTCCTGTCTGAGGATTAGACATCTAAGGGTCGGCTCTTGACTCTAGCCCTGTGACTTCTGGAGGAGATAAACTAACTTTTAAGGGAGCAACATACAAGTTTTTAATTTCAATTTCTTCCTTCTCTTGCCTCAAAGCAAAACCAAACAACCAGCGTGAGTTATTATTCTAAGGAAACCAACCGATCCTTTCAAACTCTGGCTGTCAGTACTGTTAGCCAGCTCAAGAAGGTAAGTGTTCTCATGGGTGATTTCAGTCAGGTAACAGAGTCAATCAATGCCCTGCCATGGTGAGCAGCTACAGATACACAACTGGCCCAGAAGTCCTCTGCTGGAGAGGAGCCGTTCCATCGCCAGCCCCGGGTACCTCAGGGAATGTTAGACAGAGTTCTAGTTCTAAGTGGGGTTGTTAAGACATTTCATAAAATTAAGAAGCAGGATTTTAAAACAACAACAAAAAAAAGAAATTAGTAGAAATAGTTTATTTGAGAAAGAGATGAGTGCAATACAAATGCTGCAATGGGGCTAGAGAGATGGCTTAGCAGTTAAGCGCTTGCCTGTGAAGCCTAAGGACCACGGTTCGAGGCTCGATTCCCCAGGACCCATGTTAGCCCGATGCACAAGGGGACGCATGCATCTGGAGTTCGTTTGCTGTGGCTGGAGGCCCTGGCGTGCCCATCCTCTCTCTCTCTCTGCCTCTTTCTCTCTCTATCTATTGCTCTCAAATAAATAAAAATGAACAAAAATATTAAAAAAAAACAACAAATGCTGCAATGGCTGATGTGAAACGTCAGGGCCATTGGGCAAGGAGACTCTTTCCCCTTAATTTTGTTATTAATCTTTTACCATCTTTTTACTCCAGGGCCTTAGCTTGGTGGCTCAGTGCAACTCTAGGGTCCCAGATGATGGGTCGAGGAGGCAAAGAGTTAGATTCATCGATTCTCCCTAGGTACCCCAGAGGAAAATAGCCCTGTGGACACTTTGACTTTGGACTTTTCACCTCTAGAACTGCAAAGTAAAATTTTTCTTTATTTTATATGACTTGCCTGTTGTACCTAGCTACAGCAACCATTGGAAACTTGCACATGCTATCACAGAAGATACTGTGCTGCTCACTGTAGACAGTGGATGGTTTGGGGTTTAAAACAAATAAATTCTTCTTCCCTAACGTGAGAGCAGTGAGGAGCATTGGAGGGAAGTTACCCAGGGTGAATGAGTGTGCTGTCTGCATGGCCAGCAGCCATGGCTCCTATTGGCTGATCCTTCATGAGTTAATTACTTGATGGAATAGCTTTGGTAGTAGAAAAGACAAATGTGGTTAGCAGCCAGATGTGAAGTGGGGTTTCCCACCTTGGAGGTGGTGTGTTCAAAGCATGTGGGAATGTCAAACACACTCTCAGACTTTCTGGAAGCCACATGGTGAGGGACTCCTAGAATCCAGTGGGCTGAACCTCAGCTAAGACCGATGGCTTTTGAGATAGAAGGTTTTGTTGGGAACCACAGGAAAGCCTTCCTCCTTTAAGTGAAGACAGAACAGAGTTTTTTTTCCCCTCTCTCTTTGTGCAGTACAATGTCAGGGGTTCTTTGTATCCTTCCCTCCTTTCTGTCTTTAACATTTTAAATATTCACTGTATTTTGCTTTTTCTTCTTTCCTGTTAGTCAGTAGCATCTCTTTCACGCCCAAGAATTGCTCAACATGCAAAGTGGGTCAAAATAATGTTACTTCATGCCATTTGAATAAAATATTTCCTGGTTGTTGTATCTTTATATCTTCTTTTAACTAGAGGAAATTTCTGTGAGCAATGGCTGAATCTTCTGGGATTGTTTCTCTGATAGTATGTTTGAAGCAGGATTTGAAAAATGATGGCTTGCAGACCCAGTCTGTCCCACTGCCTGTTTTCATATGGCCTGTGAGCCAATAATAATAGTTTTTACATTTTTTTATGTTTGGGGAAAAATCAAATGAAGAAAAATATTTCATGGTAATTGAAAATTATAAAATTTCACAGTCCATAAACAAAGGTTCATTGGAATGCAGCCATATGCATTCATTTATTCATGGTCTGTGGCAGTTTTTCTATTGCAATAGCAGAGACCAAAATGGTTTACAAAGGCAAATACGTTTATTATCTGGTATTTAGCAGAAAAGCTTGTTGACTCTGCTTTAAGGTGTATGATCTAATAAACTTATGGAGTGTCATAATATTTCATAGTGATTCTTGACCAAGGATAAGGGCCAGCTCTAGAAGCTAAAGGACCAAGAGCTAATGACAGGTCCCCAGTTTACCACATTTGAACCTTGTTCAGGTTCATATTGACAGGGCTGTTGCTTGGTGACAGTGGACAATTCTCCCACTGTTATGGCAAAATCCAATGGGGATTTCTTTGTCTACTCCGACAAGAAGTCCAGAGGTTGACAGTGCATGGATTGTCTATGAATTCTGACAACTTCATCATCCAGATTCCTTCATTTCTCTCCCTTTTATTCTATTGTGACTTTCAGCTCCATGACATTGATGCCAGTTCTACCTACTTCCTTTGTGCCAAAATTCTACAAATTGACTTGAAGAGATTTCTATTACCCCATCAGAACCAGGTTTGAGAAACCTGTGCCTTATAGGGACAGAAATGGGTCCCAGGAGCCAAGGAGAGGAGAGCCAGTTGCACAGGGGAAAACCACAGAGGGAGAGATGGGGTGGCGAGGACAGGGGCAGGGCCGTGAAGGATGAGGATGCATCATAGCAAGCCATTCATACTCTAGGAAGTACAAAAGCTCATGGTCCTCAACTTTGTGCATGCCCTGTGAATCCCCGGAAAGGCTGGGTGCAGCACTCATTGGATCTAGGATGCTCAGGCTGGGATTCAGGAATCTTCCTTCCTGACAAGTTCCCAAACGCCGAAATAGAAAAGATAACAATAAAAAATAAAACTGATGGCTGATGGGCCTAACACTATGCAGGTGTCATGTACGATGGAGGACAGCAAAAACAAAATAAGGTAATCAAGGTGGGGTGGGGACTGGTTAGAGGGAGAAGAGTCGTCAGTGGGAGGGAGGTGGTGGAGAGGGACAGGGAAGGGTGTTGTGAGGGGTTATGATGGAAGGGGTCAGGAAATGGTGATGGGAGGGGATTGTGATCAAAGCACACTGTTTATGAAAATTGTCAATAAAAAAGTTTCAAACACTGTTGGTTGTCTTCTTGCTTCATTGCTAGAGAGGATCTGGTGGGAGGCAAGAGGAGGAGTTAATTTCTGTGAAGGATGTTCTTTGGGGATGTTGGATTAACCAGTTGGCTCCCTCTCTAACCTAGCTTCCTAGGGGAATATATGTAGCAAATTCCCCAAACACCCTACCCCCAGGATCTCTTCAGCAGGTAGAGAGTCATGCAGGTGTGAGGTCAGAGCAGAAATTCCGCATTTTTAACAAGCTTCTAGATGAGGTAGGGGCTGCTGATCTGGGACCCCTTATCGAGGAGTAAGGCGTCAGGGGCTTTCTTGCTCTCTTCTCTTCTTTAGGCTGCATCACAGCAAGCCATTTTCTTGGAAATGTGAGCCACCTTCTAGTACATGAGAAGTAGTGATACACCAGTATTCTGGGGAAGGCTGTCTACATACGTGATCTTCTGTTGAGACTTGGGCACTGACATTTGAATGAAATTCTCATATCTTTGGAAAGATGCTGGGTCTGGGATGGAAGCAACAGCAAAACAGGACAAGAAATGGGAAGCTAAATATTTTACTTTCAGGGACGGATTTATTCCCAATGAAACACAAGATTCAGATAGCAATATAAAATAGTAGAATGGTGTCCAAGCTCAAGACCACAGGACAACAGCAGGGTGCACACCATGAGAAAATAGAGGGTTACAAAGTGTCTCTGGCATGTTTCAAGTTCTGAATTTACTAATTCTCAGCTGTTTGTGTTTATCCTGCTTGCAGTAGAACCAGCTGGGCTTTTAAATTTGCACCATGGCTGTGTTGCCAAAATTATCATTTGCAGCTGTTGGCTCTATGATTTTTCAGTGGCCAGCTGATTCCCAGGAACAGGAAAGTGACTATTGGTTCCCTAGGAGGAAGCATCCTGTCCCACCGTCTGCAGCATAACAGATCAAGTACCCATCCCCTGGTCCAACACTCCTGGAAGACCCTCTGAGGGACTATAGAAGGCTGCATTTTGCTGTGTGTCCAGAAAGTCCCTTCCAAAGGAGAATAATCCCCACAGAGGAGCGTCTGCCAGTGTCTCTGTGGGACCTGGCTTCAGCATCACTCAGTCTCAAAAGTATCTGTGATAATCTGGGTATGGACTGGATGTTTCCCATCCTACCTGGGAGCCCACGGTGGGGTGGGTGATCTGGCTCTAGGTAGAAGTGAGTAGATCTGAAGCTCATCCAGTGAGAGGCAGTCCTCTGCTCTTTCCACAGAGGACGATGGAGGCTCAGTCACCCACAGACGTGTAGGTCACAATGAAATTCCTGACTGATGGCCTCAAATGCCAGCCGCCTCTGACCTCAAAGCAAAGCCCTTCCACTACACGTGCTTTTCATGAAAACTTCACGCGCAAAGGGCTCTTTTGTTTGAGTTGAAGATTTCCCCAGCTAGTGTCCCCAGAGCCATGCTGCAGGCTTGTCACGGCCACCAAAAGTCTGAAGTTACCGATTTGCAGTTTCCTAGTTCTGATAATTGCTGCTGAAAATACATTGTGCCAGTCTCTGCCAGCTGCTGAAAGAACTCAGTTCAAATCTACTCAATAATGACTTAGCTAGATAACGGGGTTCAAATATTGACTGTTCCCATCAGGAAGTCCTGGGGATACTTGCCGCATGGCAGCGGAGCATCATTTTATCACATGTTTTGTCAATGCTATCACTTGCACACTATAAAATCAGGGCTGCATAGTTTCAGTAGAGGTGGGAGTGAGTGTCCAGAAAGCCAGAGAGTGTGTCGCTGACCCTTTCCAGAAACCATGCACCGTCACCTCTGCTCTAGGACATCCATATCACTCCTCCAAATCTGTGGGTCCTAAGGGCTCTCTCACTGTCTTGCCCTCTACTACTCAATACACTGTGATGCAGCAAATGAGTGGTAGATTGAGGATAAGAAGTGGAGACAGGTGCTGAAGAGATGACTCAGTGGTTAAAGTGCTTACCTGCAAAGCCTAAGGACCTGGGTTTGATTCCCCAGTACCACGTAAAGCCAGATAGACAAGGTGACACATGCATCTGGGGTTCATTTGCAGTGGCCCTGGTGTACCCATTCTCTCTCTCTCAAATAAATAAATGAAATATTTTTAAAAAAGAAGAAATGAGGACAGGATGGATCACCACAAGGCCTGGTTGAACCCATGGGATAAAAATCTGTCCTCTCAGGAAAGGCTTGCTGAGTTTATTAGGTGAGAATCTTAGACCGTCCTGAGGTCCCAAGGCAGCTCCTCAGTGAAGCTCATTGGGATACCTGAGAAAGTGAGTAAAAATAGCTCCTGTTTGCACGAGACTAGAAAAATTAAATTGTGTATCACTAACCAAATACGTGGAGTAATTTATGTTCTTCATAAAGGATTAGAGCCTTTACCTATTATGAAAGACACAACTCTTAAAGCAAACTAAGAAATGTAAGCCTGGTCAGCCTGGGTAGAGTGAGACCCTACCTTGAAACAAACAAAAACAATTCAAAAGAAATACAGAGAAAATTAAAAATTTCACTATGCTTCAACTCAGAGATGAATTATATGTGTATGTGTATGTATATGTATTCAATTATCTATAGTTTTTTTTCTAAATTAGGTGGATCCATTTCCATAGCTTTCTTCCCAATGGTTGTATCAGCTATAATCACTTCAGTATACTTACTATGCTAACAAAATATTTAGTTTACTAATTTTCAAGGAATATTAAAGGCAAACACAAAACATATACATACAGTTTATTTTATTTAGAAAAGTGTTGTATTGGGCTGGAGAGAGTGCTAAGTGATTAAGGCACTTGCCTGCAAAGCCTAACAACCTAGGTTCAATTTCTCAGTACCCACATAAGCCAGATGCACAGAATGGCACATGCATCTGGAGTTTGTTTGCAGTGGCTAGAGGCTCTGGAGCACCCAGACTTCCTCTCTCCTTTCTCTCTGTCTGTATCTCTATGCTTGCAAACAAATTAAGAAAAACTTTTAAAAAGAAAAGTGATGTATTCCATTATAAGTACTTACACATTCTAATAGTGAAGCAGGCCACCCAGAATGGAGATCTCAAACTAGTGGCCAGGGACTGACCCCTAGAAGCTGTGACTCTTATCAAGGATTAATTTAGTTTTAAAAATAGAAATATCAATCCGCTCTTCTCAATTTGACAGCTCACCCATGGTATAACAGGTGGACCCATACATCTTTACAATTTGGTGGTCCCAAGTTTACAAAAAAATAGAAAACCATTTCACAGAAAGAAAAAGAATAATATAAAAACAGTTCAAGAAATACACTACTTAGCAAAACCATATGAGGAAAGAGGAACATGCAGTCTTTTTTAAAAAAAAAAACTTTTTATTGACAACTTCTGTACGTATAGACAATATACCATGATGAAACACGTAGCTTTGATTTACCTGAGGAGACTCAAAGGAGCCAGGTCTACACGGGCACATGTGCATCCTGGAAAGTCAGGTGTGGAGAGTTCAGAGGAGGAAGTCTTAGGACTTGAAGCTCCCGAACTCCTGAATACAAATTACAGCTTGCAATATTTAGACCTCATGACTCGGACACCTCCTCACTTGCAGGCAGTTTAACAGTTTTATGATAGATATTTAATTGTGGAATTTTTTTCACCTTTAATGCACTTAAAGCATATATTCAAATATGCTCTTACAAAATAATACTAAAATAGTTCCTTGATCTTATTCTCCCTCTTAGGTACATAAGTTATGTTCTCTGTACATGCCTGACTTCTTAACCCTCTTGTCCCATGTACACTTGAGCCCTGAGCTTTTCCCCAGGAAATGTTTATCGAGAGCCAAAGCACATTTGCTGTCTTTCAAATAACACTTTTGAATTTCTTGGCTCCTCTGTAAGGACTGTCTTCCAGGACCACACTGCCCAGTGTTAGAGCATTCCTTTCAAAAATGCATTGTGTTTTTAATTAAAATACATTCTGTCAATCAATATTATGTGCAATGTCAAGGAAGAGTCTAACATGACACAAATACACCTGGGAGAAATAGCATTCCAGAGATTTTTATTCGGTTGAGTTCTGTTTTGTTTTTTGTTTTTTTTTCTTCAAGCTTCTGGTTCCTAATTCAAAAGTTACCTTATCATGAAAGGAAAACTGATCCGATGTGTCTTTCTTTCCACTAATCTCAACATGAAACTTAGCATACCCTTCCTTTTGGAAGAAGGAATAGGAGGAGAAGAAAGACAACGAGGAAGAGAAAGGAGAGGAAGAAGAGAAGGCAGAGAAATAAGAGGAAGAAAGGAGAAGAGGAGGATAAGAAGCTAGAGGAAGAGGAGGAGGAGGAAAGGGGGAAGGAAGAATAGAAGAAGGTGAGCACCCCAGCACTGCTGACAGGACCTGTGCCCTCGGCAGTGGGACCTGCACGCATTTCATACCACATTTCCATTGTCCCAGATCCCTGGCAACATCCTGCATACTGATCGCTCGTTTGAAATGACGGCATTTCAGAGTTGTGACTTCAGACATCACAAATTAGCGTCTCTTTGCCATCTTATTTGCTGCATTTTGATGGCATTTTAGTATGGGTGGTTTCCCTTTGCAATTCTGTATGGCCTACTTGAGGAATTTGTCCAAAACATCATTCCGGGAGTGGATGCATGGGCTTTACCCAATTGCTGGATGGCCTATGGTTCAAGCGCTTCTCGCCTCCCGCTTCTCAGCATGGGGCCAAGCAGAGATCACCAAACGCAGCAGAGTAAACGTGTCAGAAAGGTACTTGATAGGCAGGCTGGGCTTCTGGTGATTTCTTGCTACTTTCCTCGGGGCTCCTCTTTTCTTTGATGGAGCATCGTAAGGGGAGAGAATGCATCACCTGAATGAGGTGATCTAGGTGGTGGCTCCTGAATCTGCCATATACCAAATCCTCTCTAGTTTCAACATGGTTCACACAAGGCTCCAAGCAAGTTACTGGGCATGCATGAAATGTCTTTGACTTACAGTCAAATTCATTGCACTGATTGAGGCAAAGTACTCTTGAACAGTAGAATATTACTGGTCTCATTTTCCGCCTTGTACCTAACTCCCCCAGCTGCAGGAAAAGGGCTCTGAGGTGCACTTAGTCGAGCCCAGGCCCTATTAATCCAGTTATAGTGGGGCAGTCCTTCTTTCCAAAAGCAGCTTTACTGAGATGTCATCTGCACACTACACAATCCATGCCTTTGACATGCACAAGACAATGGCTTTCAGCACAGTCATTTAGCTGTGCAACCATAGCCACAATCAAGTTTAGATCATTCTCACTGTCTGTCAAATAAGCCCAGCACCCACTAGCAGCCATGCTTCACCCCTACTCCCAGGTAGCAAAAAAATATACCCCTGTGTCTCCATATTTGTCTATTCTGGACAATTCATGAAAATTAAATCATACAATATGTGGCCTTTTGTGAATGGCTTCTCTCTTTTTGTAAAGATTTTGTTCATTTTTATTTATTTATTTGAGAGTGACAGACAGAGAGAGAAAGAGGGAGATAGATAGATAGAGAGAGAGAGAGAGAGAAAGAGAGGAAATGGACGTGCCAGGGCCTCCAGCCACTGCAAACGAACTCCAGATGCATGCGCCCCCTTGTGCACCTGGCTAACATGGGTCCTGGGGAATCGAGCCTCAAACCGGGTTCCTTAGGCTTCACAGGCAAGCGCTTAACCTCTAAGCCATCTTTCCAGCCCTGGCTTCTCTTTTTCCTTAGCATCCTGCTTTCAAGGGCTACCCACACCATGGCATGAGTCAGCACCTTGTACCTTGTCATCTCCAAGAAGCACTGCGTTGAATGGTCACCCCATATTGCAAGTATCCATTCATCAACTGGTGGGCATTTGAATTCTTTTTTTTGTGTGTGTGTATGTGTGCTTTGTTATTAAACATAATGAAGTGATGAGCATGTGTGTACGAGTTTTTATGTGGAAATATGTTCATGTTTCTTGGCTCTAAGCCTAGGAGCACAATCTCTACCATATGGTAACTGACATCTTAAGGGGCTGCTGGAATTCTTTCCAAAGCAGCTGTATTATTATGTGTTTTCCACAGCAGTTCTAGGCTGGTTCTGAGACTTCTCATCACCCTTACTGACACTTAACATTCTCTGCTTTTCTTTATGGCCATCCTAGTGGGTGTGAAGTGGCACCTCATTGTGGTTTTCATTTGCATTTCCCCGAGGAACATCTTTCTATGTGTTTATGGCCCATTCAATTTAGAGAATTGTCTTTTTAGAGTCTTTGCCCATATTGGAATTGGGTCAATTGTCCTAGTTATTTATCTACTTATTTTTAAAAATTTATTTATTTGCAAACAGAGAGAGAGATAGAAGAGAAATAGACAGAAAGAATGGCTGTACCAGGGACTCTAGCCACTGCAAATGACTCCAGATGCATGTTCCACTTTGTGCATATGGCTTTACATGGATCCTGGAGAATCGAACTCTGGTGGTTAGGCTTTGTAGGCAAGCAAGCACCTTTACTGCTGAGCCATCTGTTCAGGCCCTAATTGTCTTAGTTTCAAATGTCACTTACAGAATGAAAAGTTTTTGGTTAGTTACAGGATTTGTGACTATTTTCTTCCATCCTATGTCTGTGTGTCCCAACAAGTTCTTAACTTCAGTGATATCATTTGTATTTTCTTTTGTTGTTTGTGCTTTTGATGCCATAGCCCACAGAATCACTTCCTGGTCACAAAGATCACAAAGATTTGCACATGTAAGTTTTTCTATAGGATTCCTGGCTTTAATTCTCCCATTAAGTTTTTCTTAAGATGCTCTTGCATTTTAATTTATACATGGCGTGAGGTAGGGGTCTAGCCCTATCTCATGTACCAATCCAGCTTTCTCCCAGCATCATTTATTAAAGAGCCTATTCTTTCTTCATTTAATTGTTTTGGTGACTTTATGGGAATCAACTAATCATAAATGTATTACTTTTAGATTCTTAATTTTGTTCCAATCTTTTTTATCATTCTTTTATATCTACCTTTATTCTAGTTTTGCTATCTATAGCATTATAGTGTCATTTGACATGAGGAAGTATGAATCATCCTTCTTTGACCTTCTTTTCTAGATTGGTTGGGTTTTCAGTCTCTTGAACACTTTGTGGAATGTAGGATAAACGTGTATATTCCTGCAAAAAAAAAAAATCTGTTGAGATTTAGATAGAGATTTCATTGAATCTGTAGAACATTTTTGGCAGTATGGTCATCTTAACTGTATTAAACCCTCTGATTCGTGAATTTAGGATTGTTTACACCTTTTAACATTTCTTTTAATAATACTTTAGGTTTTCAGTGTACATGTGTTATACTTCTGTTAAATTAATTCCTAATGATTTATTCCTTTTGATATTATTATAAATCAACTTTTTCTCTGAACGTAATTTTCAGTGTGTGCATTGTTTTGTATAGAAATTCATCAGACTTTAGTGTATTGATCTTCTTTCTGGCAGCACGTGAGCTCACTCGTTAGCTTCTCTTAGTTTCTCCTGTGACGGACAGGACAGAGGTTCTTGCTTTGTTCAAGATCTTAGGGGGAATGTCACCAGTATTTCACCATCAAGTTATGAGTATTTCATAGATACAACATACATTCTTTGACAAAGGATGGGTCAATAAATGAGTGCTCATTTTTTTGCCTAATTTCTTTTTGTAAATTTATTTATTTATTTGCAAAGAGAGAGAGAGAGAGAAAGAGAGAGGGAGGGAGAGAGAGAGAATGAATGAATGGGTGTGTTAGGGCCTTTAGTAGCTGAAAACAAATTCCAGATTCATGTGCTACTTTGTGCATCTGGCTTTACATGGGTACTGGGGAAATGAACACAGGTTGTTAGGCTTTGCAGGCAAGTGCCTTAACCACTAAGCCATCTCCCTAGTCCTTGCCTAGTTTCTTGAGGGAAGCTTCAGTAAGAACTGACATTTAGTAAAAGATTTGCTTAGCTATAGATATGCTGCTCTTTATTGGCTATTTGCTCAACCATTATTTGTTCCCATCCTTGAATTTCTGTGTTGCTACATAGCCACAAACAATTGTTATGTCTACATTTTAGTTCTTACACCTTGTAAAATATGGTGAAAGTAGGAATGAAATTGGCTCCTGAGGCCCCCTTCTGCCTTTGGACTCCTCTTAGTGTCTATCTCTAACAGCATTCACATATGTGCCTTCAAGCCTTTCCTATAGAAATTAAACTGCAACTCTTAGTTTAGAAGCCAGACTTCCAGAGGGGTGTAAGTGATCACAGGACCTGGATAAAGCTTCTCAGCAAGCAATCACACCTGTTTTTATTTGTTGAGTAGCCTCTGTGTACTGAGAAACGTAATGTTACTGTAGGATACTACCACCTGACACATTAGACATTGTATCACCATGGGGTGGGGGTGAATACCAGACATTTAAGATACTTAGCCAAACTGGCACACAGCAAACTTAGGCCTTAGAAGTATGTCCTCTGTACTGCAGTTCCTTTATCCTAAGCTGGACTGGTCACTCTAGTTTCACCATGTACTCATCCTGTGACATTGAGGAGTCACATACTCTCTCTGGTGTTCAGTTTCCACATCTGGAGAATGAGGAACTTAACAGACAAGCCTCCAGAGTGGACCTGGACATCTTCAGTAGCTTCCTATGCCTCCACTGCTCTTTGAGTTGCCCCCACAATTGCTTATTGTTGTAATTGTTAAGAATGCTTAGCTGTACTCAATTTAATCAAACAGGCATTGAGCATCTAGTGGGGTTCTTTTTTGTTGTTGTTGTTTTTGCGAGGTAGGGTCTCACTCTAGCTCAGGCTGACCATGTAGTCTCAGGGTGGCGATCCTCCTACCTCTGCCTCCCAAGTGCTGGGATTAAAGGTGTGCGCCACCACACCCGGCTCTCTAGTGGGGTTTTTGAACCATGCTAGGTGCTGAAAGCAATCAGTGGCTGGATTCAAACTCTGGTGGAACATGCCATTCCTTCTTAGCTAAAATTTGTTGCAAGCATTCTATGGCTCTGTTGGTATAAATGCTTTACTTAGTTTTCATAACACTTTGACCATGATGTTTTCTGTCACCCAGTTGAGGGAACTGAGGCACAGAAAGGCCAAGTTACTGTCTAACATAAAATGAAGGAAGGAAAGAAAGGACAAGAAAGGAGAGAGAGAGAGAGAGAGAGAGAGAGAGAGAGAGAGAGAGGAGCAAGAAAGAGCTAGTAAATGGTGGAGATGGAACTCTAATTCAGCCAAGTTGGGTTTGAAGCCCACCTTGTCAATTATCCCCGAGGCTCTGAGGTCCTCTGTCCTTGATTATGCAAGTTAACAGGAGAAAATCATTTTGGATAGACAAAGAAACATCCACTACATATGCTCAGGTAACTCCTGGGCACTGTCTCTGCACAAAGCATGCTGATGGTGGAGGGATACACAGATGTATAAGAACTATGTCTCACTTCTGGAAGTCAGAGTGAGGGCAAGGAAGGAGTAGGGAGTGGAAAGGGCTGATAGGAAGTTCACCAAGAGATTAGCTGTGCTATAGTTATTCAGAAATGCTTGTTGATGAGGCAGTCTAATGACATGAGCTTACAGTGAGTGGGTGGACATGAGGGTAAAGGGGAGAATCTTCTAGCAGAGGAAGAAATGGGATAAGGCATTTCTCTGACAGTAAACAGAAGCTTCTCCTGTCAGGTCTTTTCACTCTACTTTGGCACCAGTAGGACATTGGTCATTGAAGCTGTGTAAGGAGGTGGGGTTCAGGCTCTGGGTTCAAATCCCAGCCCAGCCTTCTTGAGTGCAGTTTCTCTCATTCATGGTTACAGAGCAGAGGCAAAGTGGTGAGGCATCTTCAGTGGGAAGGGCGGAAGAAAGGAGCTGGGGCTTCCCAGAGCAGGTGGTGGGTGGCACCAAGGTTAGGAATGTGAGGATCCAAGTGGCATTGGGAGTCATGAAGCATGGGGAGGAACAGAAGCCACGAGCAGAGTTGGCGGACCAATTGCTTTGGCCTAAATTGATGTGAGGAGCAGTGAAGCAGCAAGATAGAGGAGGACAAGGAAGAAAATGATGGAATCAGAGACAGAGGATGAAGGAGGAAGTCAAGAATGGAAAAGTATGTGTCCCAGCTGGATGGCTAACACAGAGTAGGACTGAATTGGAGCCTCTTGTAGGACATCCCCCCCCCCCCCATAGTCTCTGGGATGGGTGAAGTCACTGAAGGGCAGGATGTTCACAGACTCCGAGCAGAACCTTGTGGAGTGGCCACCATGGTGGGGGAGGATGACCAGACAGGTCCACTCATGGAAGAAGAGAGGCAAGGCAACCTTCATGTTCAGTGTCATGGAAGACACTTTGAGAATGGCGAGGGGGTTAAGAATGCAAGTGACACAGCAATTTCTGGAAAGGTGAAAACTGACACTGGGTCTTGAGTTCAATAGTCAGGACATGATGGTCTTTGTGGACATTGCCTCAGCAGTGAAATGTCTTGTTTGTTACCTAGTGGGAATGGAAGGATGGAGAACAGGAGATAGGTGTGCCATGCAGAGTCCGAAAAAGACCTAGGATAGGAAGACCGGACTGGCAAGAACAGAAGTCTGAGGACCTTCAATCAGTGGAAGGTAGTTTAAAACACGCCGAAGAGCCTGCAGTGAGGTGGCTGAAGAGGAAACTTGGAATGACAGAGGGGAGGCCCAGGGAGGCGAGACAGGGTCAGAGGTTGAATGCAGAGGCATAGGAGACCCCACAGGGCTGCCTCCATTCATCCTCTGCAAGGTGGCCTCGAGCCACTGGTACACACGCGGCTCCATCCTGTAAGTTGTTGCACTATGTGTTTCTACTATGAAGCGTCACCACCCTCCCCAGATGCTATGGGCCAAGTTTACCAGGTATCGCTGAGCTAGTCTCACACTTTTCCTTTGTAAGACGCAGTCCTGGGCTCTCAGAGACCTGGATTGGTAGATCCGCTGAAATCCTTCCAAGAACCCAATCAACCTAGTGTGGGGACTGTCTGATCCTTGAATGTCCCTCAGTCCCAGTCAGGGCTCTTAACAATTTCAGACGCTGTGCGTCACAGTCCTGGAATTCTTAGTAATTGAACAAGGTCCCCCAGCTTCACACTTGGCAAGCGGTGCAGCTGGCCCAGTCTACCTGGGGAATACATATCTACTTTGGGAGGATTTGCAATATTGTCTTAGGAGGTTCCAGCAGGTATCTTAAGGCCTCCTCCATCTTCCCGTACAGCCTCATTTGTCCAGCGTCGTGGTGGCCCTTCCTTCCTCTTCCGCATGCTGGCGGTGGCAGGGATCTCCCAGCAGGGGATCTGGAGCAGCCTTCACCCATCAGAGCGCGGCTCAGCCAAGCGAGCGCAGGGAGGACGGCCACACCTGTTTCCTTTCACTTTCCCAGGGCCCACACCCCAACCCACCCCACCCCACTGTGTTGGTCACCAGCCCATCTAGGACTGTCTTTCACAGATAAGGACGCGGCTGCATCTTGTTGTCTTCTAAAGTCCTGGTTCTGAGAAAACAGGTAATAAGTAAGCCGTGGTGTCCACGCGGGACTTCCCACAGCTGCGTGTCCTACCCCAGGGCCAGGGTCCAGTAGTGCGCTCAGCGCTGTTCAGCCGAGGTTGCCACGCTTCAGCTTCCTCCGTTTGGTTTGGTTTAGAGTTCAACAGCGCCGCCTCCTGGCACTCGGGTGAGCGTGACCACCGCGGAGAGTTGGCAAGGGTGTTTTTTTTTTTTTTTTTTTTAAATGTCGCAGGCTGCTTTGATTTTGGACCCAGCTCTCCACATTCTTGGTAAGTGAATAAGCAGATAAGGTCGAAAGTAACAGATTCTCATCCGCCCTTCCCAGCTGCCCCGCATCCTGCCCACCCTCAGGACCGCCCCACTTCTATGCCCTTTGAGAACAATATATTGTTCTCAAAGATTATATACATCATCTCACTGAAGAGATCCAAGTGGGATCCCACGGAGCTCTCAGCGCCCCCCGGTGGCCGCTCTCCGCCACCTCCATTGAGTGGAGTGAGATGGACTTATCAGAGAAAAGAAAAAATTCAGACGAACGTGCCCAGGGCCCGCCCGGACCTGGCTTCCTGGCAGTGGACTGCCCTCGCTCGCGAAGAGGGCCGTGATATCCAAGCCGTGAGCTCGCGTGACTTTCCCACGCGACGAAATAAGAGTCTGGCCTTGTCGGCTGAGAGTGGGGTGGGGAGCGCGGGTGTCTGGTGTCATAGGCCAGTCGTCCCCATCCCGCGTCCACGGTCGCCTGGGACCCGCAGCCAGGCGCCTCGATCTCGGGGTTGGGCCCAGTTCGCTCTCCTAGCAATTATGTCTCTAAGGTAACACATGCCCCCTCCCCCGCAGCTCCCTGCGCACGTCCTCTAGTAACCCCTCCTCAGAGCCCTACAGGTTTTAACCCTCCCCCATGCCACTCAAAGTCATCCTCTTGGTCCAGAGTTTCTTCTTTCTAGCTTTCTTTAAAGTCTGGTAGCATTTGTGTGTGGGGGGGGGGTGGAGGGGGGACGTGGGATGGGAAAGGAGGAGGTTCACGAGATCAAGGAGGGCTTTGCACGCACGAGGGACCCCAGCGGCCGGCGGGGGAAACTGTCGCCGGCTGCCTTGGCTCCGTTCTTCCTGGGCGCCTGGCGGCCCCGCCCGAGGACCTCCCTGCGCCCTGGCCGAGTTTACTCATCCCGCAGAGGTGATCCCGGGCGCGAGGGCGGGCGCAAGGCGTCCGGAGAACCCAGTAATCCGAGAATGCAGCATCAGCCCTTCCCACCAGGCACTTCCTTCCTTTTCCCGAACGTCCAGGGAGGAGGGCCGTGCATTTATAAACTCGCGGCCGCGGCCGAGCGGCATGTCAGAAGCTGCCTCGCAGGGGCCGCGAGCCAGGGTCAAAAGCGTCTGGACTGTGACCGAGACGCCCCCAAGCCCCTCCACCCCGACCAGGTGCCGCCCGCCCGCCCGCCCCGTCGCTGCGCCCGCTCTCTCTCCGGAGTGGGCACGAACATCCCTGGACAGCATGCTGGGGGTTCTGCTCCTGGGCATGCTGGCTCCGGCGGGCTTGGGGATCTCCGGCCCAGCAGAGCCGCAGCCCACTGGCAGCCAGTGCGTGGAGCACGAGTGCTTCGCGCTGTTCCGGGGCCCCGCGACATTCCTGGCGGCTAGCAGGGCCTGCGAGCGGCTCGGTGGACACCTGATGACCGTGCGGTCGTCGGTGGCTGCGGATGTCATCTCCCTTCTGTTGAGCGGCGACAGCAGCGTCAGTCCGCGCCTCTGGATCGGGTTGCAGCTTCCCCCGGGTTGTGGCGACCCTGGGCCTGTCGGGCCTCTGCGCGGCTTCCAGTGGGTTACGGGCGACAACCGCACCAGCTACAGCAGGTGGGCGCGGCTCGACGGCGGCGCGGCGCCGCTCTGCGGCCCGCTGTGCGTCACGGTGTCGGCTGCGACGGACGCTGCGCCTGGCGAGCCGGCCTGGGAGGAACAGCAGTGCGAGGCGGAGGCCGACGGCTTCCTCTGCGAGTTCCACTTCGCGGCCTCCTGCAAGCCGCTGGTGGTGGACGCCCGTGCCCCGGAGGCTGCCCACATCTCCAGCACCTACAGCACCCCGTTCGGGGTCCGAGACACGGACTTCCAGGCGCTGCCGGTGGGCAGCTCTGCCTCCGTAGCGCCCCTAGGCTTGGAGCTGGAGTGCACCGCGCCGTCCGGAGCCGCAGAGGGGCGTTGGACGCGGGAGGCCACCGGTGCTTGGGACTGCAGCATCGAGAACGGTGGCTGTGCCTTCTCGTGCAACCGGAGCGCGGGCGCGCCCAGCTGCCTCTGCCCCGGCGACGCCGCCCTGCTGGCCGACGGACGCTCTTGCGGAGCAACACCCGTGGTGCAGCCGTGCAACAACCTTTGCGAACATTACTGTATCAGCAACCCCGACGTGCCCGGCTCCTACTCCTGCATGTGCGAGACCGGCTACAAACTGGCGGCCGACCAGCACAGCTGCGAGGACGTGGACGACTGTATGCAGTCGCCCAGTCCGTGCCCACAACGCTGCGTCAACACCAAGGGTGGCTTTGATTGCCTCTGCTACGACGGCTACGAGCTGGTGGATGGAGAGTGCGTGGAGCTCTTGGACCCGTGCTTCGGGACCAACTGTGAGTACCAGTGTCAGCCCGTGAGCCCCACCGCGTACCAATGCATTTGCTCTGAGGGCTTCGCCCCCATCCCGGAGGAGCCGCACAGGTGCCAGATGTTCTGCAACGAGAGCGCGTGCCCCGCGGACTGCGACCCCAACAACCCAAACTACTGCGAGTGCCCCGAGGGCTTCATCCTGGACGACGGCACCATGTGCGTAGACATAGACGAGTGTGACAACAACTACTGCCCCGGTGAGTGTCGAAACCTCCCTGGCTCCTACGAGTGCATCTGTGGGCCCGACACCCCTCTTGCGGGCCACGTGGGCAAAGACTGTCACCCTGTTGTGGTGCACGGTGGCGACGATGACGGTGGCTCTGGAGAGCTCCCCACCAGCCCGACAGCAGGCTCCACGATGAGTCCTCCCACCGCAGGGCCGGTGCATTCGGGTGTGCTCATTGGCACCTCTATCGCTAGCCTGTCCCTGGTGGTGGCGCTTTTGGCGCTCCTCTGTCACCTGCGCAAGAAGCAGGGCGCTCAGCGGGCCGAACTGGAGTACAAGAGCGCGTCACCGGCCAAGGAAGTAGTGCTGCAGCGCGTGAGGACTGACCGGACGCTGCAGAGACTCTGAGGGTCCTCCGTCCCTCCCCCGGGGCCCCAGGCTGACAGGCCTGTCCTCCCACGGCGCGCCTCGCCCCGCTCTCGGGCGGGAGGGGGACCCCAGCTGTACTCTGGCTGCTCGAAGCGCACCCCCAGCTGGCACGACACCCCTCTCTAGCCAACAAGAAGGCGAGCCAGGAGGATGGGAAAGACTCTCAAGTTGCCACTGGCAAATTTATCAAGATGACAGACTGCCAAGTGCCCCAGGCCCTCGGGGCCTCTGGTGCATGACGGGTGGGAGCTACTGCTCTCTAGCCTGGGGGGCTAATTCCACTCCTTGAGCTAGTGATGACCAAGATATTTATTTGTTAAGTACTTAGGCGTTTTCTTCCCTTTGGTTTTGCCCTTTTTTTTGTCTCCAATTATTCTTTCCTCTCTTTCCCCATCCCCTTCTCTGCACTTTTCTCTCCATTTTCTCCTCCTCCTTTCTCCCATATCTGCTTCTACTTGGCTAATCTTAGCTTTCTATCCAGACCGAACTCCTATGTGAGACAGAAACAAAAACACTAAAAGCAGATCAGTTTCTTTTTTTTTTTTTTTCCCCCACTGGCTTTGCTAATTTAATCTAAAATTTCACGTTTCCAGAGCAAAATAATTTTACAAAGGTTAAAATGTGACAGATGATCCTTAATTAATGTTGTCAGACTGTCACAGAAATTAAACCCAAGGAGTACTTTTTTAATCTTCATTTTTGAAACACTGAGCCTTGGTTTTATTATCGTGGCTGGTGGATTTGACTTGGACTGAAGAATGGTAATTACTGTTCAGCTTTTATACAGCTTTCTTCATCATTATTAGGTTTTGGCAGTGTTGAAAATGTTCAGCTTGCTCTACTAGACATTGTCATGAGGTGATGTTGTCATCTACAAACATGTTGGGCAGTTCATAACTATCCTGGGACACATGTGGCCTGTAGTTTGGATGTGGTTGTGACTGACAGAGAAGCACCTCCCAGGAGACGTCTTAAGAAAGTTTTAAGCTGACCCTCAACTGCTCTTGTCACTTGTAGTCCAACATAAAAGCAGCTCTATTGCTTAAGGGGACAGAGGATCTTGGGAATGGAGCCTGGAGAATGCCCAATTAGGGCCTGGTCTTAATGAGACTCTTGGAAAAATGTCTCCCACTCAGAGGGACCTTCTAGCCCTGGCCATTGGAATGTGGCCTCTGCAGAAGAATTAGGACCTTCCATGGGAGCTGGCTAGAACTGCAAAGCCCTAGGCTCCACCCCACCTACTTCACGAGAACTTGCATTTTAACAACATCCACAGGGACATGGTTCAGTCATTTGAGGACAATTGTTCTAGACAGTTTCCAACTTTCTGGAGAACATTAAAGATGGGTCAATAATAAGTAGCAGGCCAAGTAAGGCCCTTTATTCTCAAGAAACTGAGGAACTTCCACCGCATAGCTTTGCTTTCTGATTAAAAAAAAAAAAAAAAAAAAGACTAGGTACACACCTCTAGAGATTGCCACACAGACTTCAGAAGGTTTTTCGTTCAAATAAGCTAGGAATGAAATGAAACCATGAGTCAGTGTAGGGAGCAGATGTATCATATGTGTATCTTTTGTAAGGAAAGGGTTTCCTCAACTGTTTTGTAAACTCAGCATATTTGTACATAGTTATTTATTTATTGGAGTTCAGCTAGAACACAGGCAAAACTCTTGCTTATGTTGTCACGTGTACAAATAAACAGATTACAATGTGCCATTGGGTTTGTGTGTCTGTTCACCTTCCCTCCTCCAGTCCCCTTGTTTTGTGTCACCACACAGGGCACACAGACAATGCCAACTCCAGGAGATGCATTAAAAGCTGGCCTGCATGCTAACCACCCATGCCAGCTGGTCATGACACCATCTCCGACTATCTAGTATCATTCTGGAGGAGGTTATTTTCAATGTAGAAGGAGTTTGTGGTATACTGTATCCACAAATACTTATTTTTTTTCTTTCTGTAACCATAACAACTTCATACAGGATGCCTCATGTCTGCGTTTTTACATCCATTCTAGCATGGTGGCTTGGGTTGCATTAAAGGAACAGTCCCTGCTGGGCCGTCTCCAGAGTCCCAGCTGAATGTTCTCCTGTGTGTGACTCAGCATGACCTGCTCTCTCAGACATCAGAACTCCAAGTGGTCATGAAGGGTCTGTGGCTCAAATTCAAGTATTGCTTCTGAATACCGAGGTCCCATTTCATCCAGCATTTTACCTTCCTTCTCTCTGTTGGAACTGACAAACCCTGTCTTTATGACACAGAGTTCTCAGTCCATCTTTGTGGAACAGTAGAGCTGGCTGAATTTTACATGCAGGTTCAGGGACACTTCCATTAGGAAGGCATGAGAAATAATAGAGTCTGGTTAGACATTCAGATATTTGTTCTTCGACCTCCACATATGGCAATTTTTTTATTCATTTTTTATTCATTTGAGAGTGACAGAGAGAGAGAGAGAGAGAGAGAGAGAGAGAGAGAGAGAGGGAGAGAATGGGCGTGCCAGGGCCTCCAGCCACTGCAAACGAACTCCAGACGCATGCGCCCCCTTGTGTATCTGGCTAATGTGGGTCCTGGGGAATAGAGCCTCGAACCAGTGTCCTTAGGCTTCACAGGCAAGTGCTTAACCGCTAAGCCATCTCTCCAGCCCGGCAATTTTTTCTAATGGGAGAGAGGAAACAAAACAAAACAAAACAACAACAACAACAAAAAATAACAAAATCTGGCACGCCAGGGCCTCCAGCCAGTGCAGGGGAACTCCAGACACCTGCTCCACCTTGTGCACATGTGCAACCTTGTGCAATTGCGTCACCTTTGTGCATCTTGCTTATGCTACCTGGAGAGTTGAACATGGGTCCTTAGGCTTCACAGGCAAGCTCCTTAACTGCTAAGCCCTCTCTCCAGCCGCAGAGTTTCTTTACATTCACCTGAGCAGATACTGTGGGGAAGGCACAGGGGGAGATTTCAGCTTGCATCCCAGTGGCACTGTTCCCAATCAGGGGTTCAGTAAGTCTATGTGAAGGAAGAGCTCGGTGGGCGGGGCCAAGCAGGTGCCCACAAAAGCTGCTGGGAACTCAGGATGCTTCAGGACTTTTATCAGAAGCATGCTGCGAGAAACTTTTCAGAAGGAACGACACACACTTCTAGGGTGTTTACAAGTCCCTAAGAGGAGAAGCCTGCAGTTTCCTTTGTAAGCGCCCAGTGCAGACACCTGGATTTGATTTCAGCCTGACACCTGGAATTACATGAACATGGGCACCACGTAACCTCTAAGGCCTTTAGTTAAGCAGGTTATGGCTTGTGCTCCCTCACTAGGATTCCATGACAACGAGAGCCAGCTTCTGACATATAGCAGGTGCCTGATAACTATTAGCTTGTGGGCCAGTGAATTAGTGGATCCATAGGTGAATAAAGAAAATATCATAGTGGAAAGGGGGCTGTGGTGGGAGCAAGCCAGTGCAAGGTCATAGAGGGAGTGGAAAGTGATCTTTTTTAAAATTTTTTGTTCATTTTTATTTATTTGAGGGTGACAGACAGAGAGAGAAAGAGGAAGGTAGAGAGAGAGAGAGAGAGAATGGGCACACCAGGGCCTCCAGCCACTGCAAATGAACTCCAGATGCGTGCGCCCCCTTGTGCATCTGGCTTACGTGGGTCCTGGGGAATCAAGCCTCGAACCGGGGTCCTTAGGCATCACAGGCAAACGCTTAATCGCTAAGCCATCTCTCCAGCCCCTGATCTTTTAAGGTATAATGCAGCCACTTTGCAAGGGTACTGTGTGCTGTAGAGGAAGCACCGTGGTGGGATTTTAGGGTATCAGTCACAGCATAAGAGGCAGACGTTTGTTCAGGGTGAGGATGACCCTTCAGTAGCTGTAAATCCAGCTTCAAGGGCTCTGCTCACAAGCCCGATCAGGGCAGAGCAGTGCCCAGACTTTTCACCATTGTTGTACCAAGGAGCTCACAGAAAGGAGGTGCCTGAAGGAGAAGCTGGCTCCAGGCAGGGCAGAGCCCCGACCTTCCATGTGAGTGATAGTGGAACTGACATTGTGGTGCAGACAGAGCCGGGTGGCAGAGAATCCCCAGTGCCTAAGTGTTGGGAGTTTCTGTTTTTGGGCTACCTGGTGCTAATGTTATTATATCGTCAAGGAAAAATGCAGTTTACAAAGGCCACAAAAACACTTCTCATCAGGATCAAGAGTCTGTGAGAGCAGCACCCCAAATCCATCTCATGACCTTTGTAAGAAGTTCATAGAAAGACCCAAGCCCCGATCTTTCTTCCTTTTCTAGAATGAACGCCTGCTTCAGCACTATCTTCCTTCAAGTGGGTCCTTCCTCCTTTTCTTTCAGTCAGCGGGTTCGGGTGTAGGCAAACAGCCAATTTCCTCTCTCATGAAAAACTAAATATTGTTTTAACATCAGATTCGAACAGAATTAAACTCCCTTTCAGCCTGTTTTGAAAGTGGGATCACAAAAGACAAAAGAACCTAGAGAATGTGTTTCCTCAAAGTCGTGGCCCTCAAAACAGGGGAGGAGACAGGGAGGGCTTCAGGGAGCTGGCAAAAAGGACCAGAATTCAAAGCTTGGCCCTGTGATAACCATGCCACCCAGACCACAGGCCGGAGATGGCTTTAAACCTCTGTCTGAAAAACATCTGTTGAAATAGGAAATTACAGGGCAGCAACTGTCTGATGGCGGAACCCTGCCTGTTGCCTGAATCTCAATTGGTGGCCTCATCTCTCTAGGATGTCCTTGGTATATCAGCCCTTCAGACCTTAGCTGCTGTGCACTTGGCTGGGGAGTCAAGCAAGCCTTTGTTTAGCCCACAAGGATGAGGAGCTATATGCTTATAGGTGCCCTCCTTCCTTCCCCTCCCTTCTGCCTCCTGCCCCACTTGGGCCTACTTCCCTTGAGACTAAGATGCCACCTCTTACAAATCCAGTGGTCATTGTAGCTCTTAGGCACCATTGCTCTCATAACAGAAGCCCTGCCCCCCTCCCACCTCTGTCCTTAAGTTATTTGTGGTTTTGGTGGATATTCAGTGCGTGCCTACCTGGATCTCCAGATTCTTGTGAACCAGAACAAGAAATTGGACAGGGGACACAGTGGTAGAAGCAGAGATAGTTTATTAAGAAAGAGAATCCTTCCAAGAGTCCTCCTCCAGACCCTTGCAGTGAGCCAGAGCTGGGAAGAAGGCCAGAAGCTCAATCTGCCTTTGTCTAAACCTTAGGACCATCGCAGGCCGTTTGTGTCGTGCACTTTTGTGTGTGTGTGCTCCATCTGTTATGTGTTGGCTTTGATTCTGTTCTGCCAACTGGCTTCTTTCATATGCTATTTTTTTCTTTTCTCTTTGTATATCTGTGTGTGGGGGGCGGGGTTGTGAGCATGTGTGCATGTTTCTATTTGTGGCTGCAAAAGTGTGCACATGCATGTGGAGGCCAGAGGTCAACATCCAGGCTCTTCCTAGATTGCTCTACACCTTATTTTCTGAAACAGGGTTTCTCGTTGAACATAGAACTCACTGATCTGGCTAGACTAGCTAGGCAGCAAGAGCCAGGGATTCCTTGTCTCTGATTCCCCAGTGCTGGGATTACAGGCACCCACCAAGGTGCCCAACTTAAACTGTGGGTCCTGGGGATCCAAACTCAGGTCTTCATGCTTGTATGACCAGCACTTTACTGATTGCGCCAAGCCCCATGCGGTAATTCTGACCTCACTCTCTGTCCTTTTCTCCTGCCACATTTGGAAGGGTAATGAACCACAAACATATTTTGTTTGTGATTCTATGCAGAGGTCTGACTCCTCTCTTTCCTCTCCTGTTCTCTATCTCTTCCTAAGTGGAGGCCATGCAGAAACCCAGCCTTAACACCAAGAGAAAGTCTGAATAGGCCAGGGTGAGTCGTGGCTTCCCTGTTTACTTGGTCTGGAAGCCACGAAAGGACAGGGCAGCCAGATGAACAATAAGTTGAAATAGAATGACACACACTCAACAAGCAAGCTTTCTGCAGGGAACAATGACAGACAGCAAGCAGTGGTGGGTTCCTGCTAGGCACAGTCTTGAGGTGTACTCCTCCCAGCTCTACTGGGAAAGGAGCTTGGAGCCCCTGGTTTGGAGGACAGGTCAGTGTGGCTCTTGGGTGTTTATAGTATTACATACTTAGTAGAAAATTTGCAACTTGCCCAGGGACACACATAAAGCCCCAGTTTGTCTAGGAGCCCAGACCTGGAGGGCAGATCTCCTTGGCTGGGGAAGAAGCTCAGGCCCATACAATGGGGTGCTCTCCCTGGATTTAGGAAAAGCATCATCCCTCCTTTCTTGCCCAAGCTGTCTGTGATCCAGGCTACAAATCAAAGCCATGGAGACGGCAAAGATGACAGAAAGGAGGCTGTTTGTGCTTGGGGTAGCAGCTTCAGAACTTAACTGCATGTCAGTATCATAGAACTGCATACCTAAAAAGACTGAAATTTACCAGATGCAAATTACAGTTTTATAAAGATAGATGGAAAAGAAATCACAGCCTGCAGGAAATAGCTAAAGAAAGACTAATTTGAATAATAAAACACACTCATGCCTCCACACCATCCCAACCCCTCCTCCTCAGTGTTCCAGGGGACACCTACTGTGAGAGCAGGGTAGTTTCTTTATTATGTCATCTCATGGAAGCCAGATTCCTTTCCTGAACTGTTCTTGTGTGTGTGTGTGTGTGTGTGTGTGTGTGTGTGTGTGTGTGTGTGTGTAGGCAGGCATTCCACCACTGAGCTCCACCCCCCACCGCTAATCACCTGTGTCATTCTTGTTTGTTTCAAATCAAATTCTACTCTCATTTCTTGTGATGATCTGATTAGTGCCTGTGTTTGCCAATAGCCTCCAGACCCCTTGAGGGTGGGGACCCTGTCTGTGTAGACTCAGTATGTTTTCAGGAAGCTGGTTGCATCATCTGAGAGAGGCCCTTAGCACACTGTCAGCAGGGACCCATAGAGAAGAGGTTGGGGTGTGGTGCTGACTGATGCAGTAGTTATCTCTGCAAACACAGCCTTTGGATTCAGACACTTATTCTTATGCTGTCATTCTCCTAGGTTAAGAGGGAGAGAGAGGCGGTGATCCACAGAAACAAATGTTTCCTTGTCCAAATTTGCTGGAATACATGTTCGGATTCTGAGGTAGCGTAGCCAAAACACGTTGCAATTGGATGTTGCAGGTAGGGCAGCATCAGCCTTCAGGACCTTACAAGGTCGGTTTGATGTGCTCTAGTGGAGTGAGGCGTGACCTTTCAAGATGTGCGTGAAAGCAGTTTGTGCCTTCACTGGGAGATGGCGCTGGTTCACTGGACAGAAGCTGTGATGAACATCCACCTGTCATGCATGTCCAAATGACACTTGCCCACCATCTGGGAAAGTTACATCTACTCATCAAGGTACAGTAAATAACAGGTGAAGCCAAAGCAAATTCTCTAATGGATTGAATGGTGGCCAAAGGCTGTTGCTATCCAGGGTTAGAAAAAAAAAAGTTTCTATTCACATTAAAGTTCAAAGCTGTGACTTCCAGTCCTGGCAAATGGAGCAAGAAGACTCATGCTGTGACCCTCCAGGGAGGTGAGATGCATGATAAGGGGCTTTGGGGACCCTGTCCTTATGGCTTACTGAGTTGAATCCTCTGTAATAGTCTGCACAAAAACCATGAGGGAGGGTTTTATGAACTCCTCTGTTAAAAAGACCCCAGGTAGGCTGGGCATGGTGGCACATGCCTTTAATCCCAGCACTCAGGATGCAGAGGATTGCTGTGAGTTCAAGGCCACCCTGAAACTACATAGCGAACTCCAGGTCAGGCTGGGCTAGAGCAAGACCCTACCTCGAAGAAAACAAAATAAATAAATAAAAATAAGGACCACAGGGTTAATGCCACTAAGGCCAGCAGGACTTTTGGCCTGTTTAAACACATCCCTGGACAAATGCTTGGGCTGCTTGACGGCTGTGGAGTTCTCCAACTCGAGAAATGAAAAGGCGAACAGACAGCAGTCACCAAGAAGCCTCTGTACCCACGTGATTGACGGATGATGCAGGTGAGGGCAGTGAGGGTGCTCATGGCGACGAGGGGCGTGCTAGGTGGAGAAGAACTCCGCCGCTTACCCTCCTCCCTAACCTTAAAGCAGTTACTGCTCAGCGGACCTCAGAACTCAAAACCTCCCTTTGCGCATGTTCTAACTGAGGGACTGAGGCTTCAAGAGCTGACACCTGTTCTCACGGGCAGCTGAAGCTGAGGCCCTCTGCTGTTGCCTGTCACTTTTCCTTCCTCTTCCAAACTATCACCAAGCCCAGTTCAAAGACTGCATTGGAGAAACAACACATATCTTCTTCTGGATGGCCAAACATGTCTGTGCCTGTGTGGGTCACTAGAAGGCTGACGAGAAGGACCTCAGACCCACCCAAACTGGAGCAAAGGCCTAACATCCCTTGCCCACTGCAGCCATGCCAAGACCAGAAACCCCTCCCTTCTGTGCCATTAACTTAGGTGGTCATTGTAGTGATGCCAAACTGCATTTATCAGGTGCACACCCCGTCATGCACTTGGAACAAAGAGACAGTTCGGTTTGAAACACCTCCAAGAAGTGCCTGTTATGTGAGGCCCGTGGATGGGAGGACTGACTGATGTGCATACCCAGGGTGACTGTGGGGAGTAATGACAAGTTACGAATGGCTCATACTCATTTGTTTGCATAGACTCACGTGTATGAGTGTGTGTGCCTGTGTGTTGGTAGGACCAAAAGGTTCTCTGTCTCTTAGTACTTCCAATCCACAGCCATATACAAAGTCAGTGGTAGAGACCTGGTGACACAGTTCTTCAAGACACATGTGAGACGTCCCAGAATGTGTGGACCCTTATGACATTCATGCTCCCTTTGTTCACTCAGCACGCCAAGACACCTTGGATAAACACTGACTGTCATTCAAGCTATTGTAGCTGGGTGAATATTTGGAGAAGGTAATGTATCCAATTGTTATATACCCAAAGACACTTGATGGAAGGCCTTTCCCTTTTATAAAGGAAAGGTTGGGATCTACAGCCTTGTCTAAGTGTAAGGTTAGATGTTCAAGACTTATCACATTTTATACCACAATCCCCACTGATTTTCCAGGCAAGAATTTTGAGAACATTGGCTGAGTCTCCTGTTTGCATTACCAGACACTTGTGCCTGAGACCAGATCTCACATGCTTCGTCTGTTTTCCATGTATCAGATGGCTGTTCCTATCACATAAAAGCTCTGGCTCTTGGCAAACAGCTGAGGGGAAGTCACCTCTTGTTTCCTCCAGGCTTTCAGAGAGCTTCAATGATCTACATGGCTACCAGGCATCTCCTTGGATCTCAACCCTGCCTTCTGGTACTGTCTGCTCTCCTAGTAGCCCCCCCCCCCCAGCAGCTCACCTGAACCTACCCTAGAACTCATGCAGCCTGCCCTAGAAGACACAGAGCCATGTCTGGGAGGCTGATGGGCCCCGGATTTCTCTTGAAGACTCCTTGCCAGGAAAGCATGGGCATGGAGATGGCTGGCCACTCTGGAGAGCAGGGGGGCTCCTCTTAGCCTGTCTTCCCTGTCCTTCCTGGCTTATCTTCCAGGCACTATCAACATTTGGCCAGCCAGGCCCAACAGGATCTTTTGCAGTGCTGAGGCAGGAGGAGATGAGCCACCTTCTCCCTTAGATGCAGCGTGGGTGTTGCAAGCATTCCCTCAGCCCCCGCCACCACTTTAGCAGAAGTAAAGCTCTCACCAGCTGCTTTTCCTCAGGGGAAAGATCATTCGTGCTGTAATTAACCTACCGGAAGCAAAGGGGTGGCCTTTCCCTGTGTTAAGCCTACATGTCATGTCCACATCCAGCTGGAGTTTACTGCTTTTGATATTTTAAACCAACAGGTGACAGAGCTGCCCCATCTAGCTAAAACTTGGGCTGATTTCCCTCTGCCTTGGTCCCCTAGTCTTTTCTTGCCTACTCCATGGTATAAATTGGGGGTTTAATGATTTTCCACATTCCCATACTCAAGGGGGGGGGGTGCAGAAATCACAACAGATGAGATTTTTGTCCTCTCTGATTTTTTTTTTATTCCTGAGCTGGGGTTTTATGCCTGGCAGCACCATCCCCCCCTCTACCCACACCACATACACACACATTATATCTCTATGAACCTTTCCCATCCCCAGGAAGTCTGCTATTGGCCCTGGACCAGTAGGAGACACTTGTGGGCAAACCAAGCAGTGCCATCCGCTGTTGCACAGACACTTCACTTAGCAACTAGAGTCTCACACAGATGCTCTTAAAGGCATCTTTCCTCCTCTCTGGGCTCTCCACGTGCACTGTCCTCCCACTGTCAAAGAGCCCACAGAGAGCTGGAGCCTTGCCTTGCCTGGCCCTTGGAGGCCTCTTCCCAGCAAACACTGCTGTGACAATCACATGGAAGTGGTCATTCTTCTAGGGCCACCTCCGGATTTCCATCCCTCAAAACATCCCCCAGAGGTTCAGGAGTAGCCAGCACCCTTACCCCCGTCCCCAGAGAAGTCCTACCCCCATGGAGCTGTCCTTCTGGCCAGTCCTGAGGGAGGGGACAGCAGGAGTCCTGAGGCTGGTAGGGATGGCACACAGGAAGGAGCCGGCTTGGTGGGAACAAGTTATTCTTGAAGTTGCTGGGCTGTGAGGTGGTACAGACCCAGTAGCAGGTCATCTGTGGGGAAGGTGGGAAGGGTCCTCAGAACGTGGAGATCTTGGTGAGGGGGATTGGCTTGCGGCTGGCTTCTGCTTGCATGGGCTCCTGCTGGCAGGGGAGTGGGGGACATATGCATCCTGCTCCCCCTCTGCTCTTAAGAGCCGTGGCATAATAGTCCAGGGGTTCTTCCTCCGCACCTCCTGCGGCATCCAGGAGACAGCATCGCAGGCAAAGAACACGTTGGAAGGAGCGGCGGAAGTTGTCAGAGAGGAAGCCATAGAGAATAGGGTTGGCGCAGCTGTTGGCATAGCTGAGAATGAGGGACACATGGTTGATGGTGGCATCCAGGCTGGTGACAAACAGATTCAGCAGCTGGACCACATAGAAGGGCATCCAGCACAGCACGAAGACAGCCACTACCATGAGCACGAGCCTCGTGATCTTTTTCTCTGAGCGCCTCCGCTGCTGCCAGCCAGCCCGTAGTGCCACGGCGCGCATCTTGCCCACGATGAGCAGGTAACACAGACCGATGGCCAGCACGGGTAGCAAGAAGCCCAGCAGGAAAGTGTAGATCACGAAGACCGCTGACCAGGCCGGGTGAGGCCAGTGCAAGTTGCAAGCCACAGCTTGGCCACCCCGAGCAGGTCTGGTGTCCGCAAAGACGGCAATGGGCAGGGTGACCAGTAAAGACGCCAGCCACACGCCCAGGTTGATCAGCTTGGCCACGCTGGGCCGCCTGTAGGTGGCGGCTCTCAAAGGGTGCACCACGGCCACGTAGCGGTCCACGCTGAGCACGGTGAGACAGAAGACGCTGGTGAACATGTTGAGGCCGTCCACGCTCAGCACCGCGCGGCACAGCACCGCCCCAAAGGGCCAGTGGCGCAGGGCAGCCGCCGACGCCACGAAAGGGACGCTCAGCATGAACAGCTCGTCCGCGACGGCCAGGTTGAGCAGGTAGATGTTGGTGGCCGTCTTCATCTTGGCATAGCGCAGGATCACGAAGATGACCAGGGCGTTGCCCACCAGACCCACCAGGCACACAAGCGCGTAGATGCATTGGATGGTGACCATGCCAGGTGCTCCCGTGCCGTCGGACAGCGCCGCCGCCTCCTCCTCTGCCACCGCCGCCACCACCACCGGCGTGCTGCTGGCATTGATCGCCGGGGGCCAGGTGGTCTCGAACTCGTCCTCGCCCCCGGGGGGCAGCGTCGCCGGGCCGCTCATGCCTCGGGAACGGGGGAGATGCCCACCCCGGCGGCGGCGGAGCTCTGCGGAGTAGCGGAGCGCGGAGCTGGAGAGCCGGCTGCTGCGGGGAGCCCCAGGGGCAGCGCGCAGACGCGCGGCTCAGCCGCTCCGCCTAAGAAGTGCGGGGGAACCAGGGCGCGCTCGCCAACCCCCGCGCCGCCGCCGCCGCGCGCCTCCCCGCCACAGCCTGAACCCGGCTCGCTCGGCGCGCGCGCCCACCCGGTTTTCCCACCTCTATCAGCTCGACCCTCCTGCGGGGCTTCATTCCTCAGCTCCAGCCATCTCAGGTCCAGACCTCTGGCTCTGCGGTGGCGGTGCTGGGCGTCCCTACTCCTCTCCTTGGTTTCAATCCTTCCAGTTGGCTCCTGCTCTGGAGTGAATCTACTCCTTGGAGAAGAGTCACCTTAGCTGTCCCCGGCTATCCATGTGCTTGGGTTGTCCCAGGTCACTCCTAATGATCTGCAGTCTTTCTGCCCAGTACCTGACAGCTCTTCCTTGCCCCTCTAATTCTGGGGAATTCTTGTGCCATCTTTAAGGTCTCCTCTTGAGAAAGCGGGAGGGAGTGCTACAGATATCAAGGTGGAATTACAGGGGGTGGATTTACAGGTCTTCAGGTCTGTTAGAGGAGGAGGTGAGGTTATGGGGTGGGGGAGGTGGGGTTATGGGGTGGGGGCCAGTGTCTCAGTTTTCTCCTTTTCTCTTGCAACAACAGTGGATCCCTGGGCCCTTCTTATTCACAGTTTTGTAGGATTAAGGTCGAGTGGGCTCAGGAAATGGAAAGACACAAGAAGAAACAGAGAAGACCCAAAAGACAGGGAACCTCTGGGCCAGGGTACTCCGTGGATGGGGTCCACTGGGTCAGAGGCCAGAGAATGCTCATCTTGTACCTCTGCCCCAAATGTTCCTGGGGAAAGTGTGGTCAGGAACAGTGGATTTCCAGTCTAGGTTTATCTGCTGCCCCTAACATTCCAGCCTATGAGCTCACTGGATCTTACTTCTGGACACCCAGCAGACAGTACCCCAGCAAGCAGGGCCCCCACCCTAACTCTAGCTAAACTACTTGCAAGGGGGTTCTGTGGAATTGGTGACATGGAATTTCCTCTGCGAATTTCACTTGGAAGGAGAACTGGCCTGGCCCTGTTAATTCCACCTCTGTGCTCAGCACAGCTGTACCAGGCCTTAGGTGGGTGCAGAGGTGACTCTGTAGCCTTCTGGGGAGGGAGAGTCTCAGATCTTATGCTGAGTGGCTTGGACAGGGAACAGACCTGAATGCTTTGGGATGACTGAAGTGGATCTCAGAGGTGGAGTCATCAGGCGCCTCCGCCCACAGGTTGAGAAAGTGCCTTTCAATTCCAGCTGAGTGACGGTGACATTCTGGACAGTGTAATGACACAGCACCTGCCCTATTTGGAAGACCTAGTGCATATATTAAGTGCAGAGGAGGGCCCTCTATAGATTCTTATTCTGAACCAAGCATCTATAACCCTAAGTCTGACATCTGAAATGCTCCAAAAACCTAATATTTGTGAGCATTGACGTGACATTACAAGTTTTATGAACAAAATTAAAAATGTCACATAAAATTATCTTCAGGCTATATACATATGGTATATATGAAACAAATAACTTTTGCATTTAGATTTGTGTCCCATCTCATTATGCACATGCAAGTATTCCCAAATTTGAGAAAAATTCAAATCTCAAACATTTTTAGCCCCCAAACATTGCAGACAGGGCTAGTACTTGTTGGATTTCCTTTAAAGAAAACTTCTAAAGTGATGTACAATAAAAGAAGCAGTCAAGATAGAGGTGCAGATGTGGGTCAGAGAGGCTTGCTACAGTGATTCCAGAGCATGTGTCATCCTCCCTTGGAGACTGGGCTGCAGCCTATCATGGGGCATAACAGCACCATGACAGAGGTCCTTCCTTAGAAACCTTTCACAGGCTTCTGTTAGCAGTCTGGTCTCTCAGCTTTGGCCATAGAAAAGGAAGAGCTGGCATATACAAGTTCCCACTCCACACAGGACTCCTTGCTTGGGGGACTAGGTGGACTGCCTAAGGCTGGCAGACTAGGCTTCTTAAACAAGAGAGACTCTGGTAATTTGGCTAAAGCACTCATGGGGACATCTCCTTATGGAAGGAACCATTACAATCCCTCCTTTTCCACCTTGGCCTTGGCTTAGGATAGAGGACATACAGATGATCCTGGACGTTGGGGAAAATCTCACTCTTCTGGTTGACACTGGGTCTGCTCCTGAAGAGGAAGAAGTTCAAAGCCTTTGAAACGGGAGTCTTAGATCTGCACACTCTGCTTACCAGGAGCTTGAGCTTGTGGGCGGGGGGCTGTTGGGGCTTCTTCAGAACAATGGCCCTTTTGGTGTTGTTGCTGTTTTGAGACAATGTCTCTCTATGTAGCTTTGGCTGAATCTCAAACTTGGAATCTTCATGTCTCAGCCTCCTGAGTGTTGGGATTAAAGGTAGGTACTGCTATGACCAGCATAGCAATGATCGTCAAAGTGTGACCCTGGACCAGCCCATCAATATCATCTGGGGGAAAAAATCATATCCTCAGGTCCTCCCAGAACTGTGACAGCAGGAACACTGAGGATGCCTTGGCCATCTGTGTCACCCAGGAGTCTGTTAAGGCTCCAGTCTGAGATCTAAACTGGGCACGGTAGTGCCCAGCGCTTAGTAGACTGAGGCAGGAGGATCACCAGAAGTTTGAGGCCAGCCTAGGCTATATCGTGAGTTCCTGAGCAGCCTGGGTTTTGTTTTCTTCTCATAAACTATCTGAGAGCCTCAGTTTGGCCTTTCTGAGCTCTGGTTTCCCCAGTTGGCCCATGTTCCAGAGTTGTGGACCAGCAGAGGGCAAGAACATTTCTATGCATGCAGTCTAATATCTCTGGACCAGCACTGATCATGTGGGCTCTGGAGCACTTCTGAAGTACGAAGGTCAGGTACTGAGGTGCTATGCCAGACACACAGGACTTCACGGGCTTAGGGTGAAAAAATGAATGTAAATATCTCATTAGTATTTTTATACTGGTTACATGTCAAAATGACAATCTTTTGAATATTGAGGTAAGTAAATTATACAATGACTTTTTCCTATTTCTCTTCAATCACATTAGTATATTTACTGCAATATTGAAATGACAGTACCACACATTGCATTTTTCTAGCATTATACTCAGGGAGCTGCTATAGCAATGCTACCAGTTTGTGAGCAATGTAGCCAGCATAGTGACTTGTGTCAACAACATGACCACTAAGAGACCCAGGCAGCTCTTTGAATTCCAGTGAAAGTTAGAAAAAAAAAATGTTAAATTCAGCTCCTCAGCATTTTAGCAGTATTCCATATGCTCAGTGGTCAGATATGCCTGTGGCTAAGCAATGGGGTGGGGTGCCCTGTGACATGCCATCCAAATAGTAGGGGCCCCCTGGAGGTTGAGTAGAGCCTTGTTGACAGCAATGTGATGGCATGAGCCTAGTGGTTGGATGAAGGAGATGTGGTCTGCCCACATCCACTGTGGAGTTTACCCTGTCATAGAGAAGAAGGCTGTCATTTATCGGAAAATCTGTGGATGTGAAATAAGTCATACTCAGAAAGGCAAACATCACATGTTTTCTGTTATATGCAAAATCTAGATTAAAAAAAAAAGACATGAAAGCAGAAGGGGGCATTGGAAAGAGGAAGGGGGCTAGTTTGTTGAGGGAGCCATGAGTAGGTGCTAAAAGAGTGAATGTGATCAATATACATTATATGTATATATGCACAAAAATATTATGGTAAAATCCTTATGTACAACTGATATGCATCAATAAACTATTTAAGAAAGTAAGAAGAGTAGTGTGACATGGAGCTCCAGGCTGGCTTTGGTGAGGCTTCAGACACTGCTGTATACCCCAAACCTCATGTCCTCCTCTTCCCTATGGGCAGATCTCTGACTTTGTGTAGGACTACATTTTAAAATGTACTCATGTGCTCAAATTGGCTTACTTCCTGAGATTGCTTTCAGTGTGGGTATGCGGTCCAACTCTGATCAGATGTGTGGAGAGATCTATAGAGTCGGCTTCTAGAAAGGGTTTGGTCCTGGTCTCATGAAGCTGTGATATTTGGAGTTTACGTGCAGCCGCTGTGACTGTGAGGTAAAAGGCTTGTCCACCGTGATAGCTAGTGTGCTAAGGATGAAGGGAACTTGAGGGCTTGGCAACTGCGAGAGCTGGCGAGCCGCCTATGGAGGCGCTGCTGTTTTATGAAAGATGATTGATGCCCTTGTTTTATCGTGTTTAAGAGTGCTTTGTTACTTGCAGTGCAAATACTCCGGCCTATTGTCCAATGGCAAATGACTGACTTCTTTTAATCTGTATCTTCTCATCCTAAGTATACCAGAGTTCTTACCTTGTTAAATGAGATAACATGACAATAATGATAGCAGACATTTACATCATACTATGTGGTCCATCCTGTTTAGAACAGTAGACGCATTTGACATACGCTAGGCACTCAGCACGGAATTTGGAACCTGTGTCTTCTCAGAGTCACCATCAGTCGCTGTCACTGTCACTGTGATTGCAGGAACCAGATGGGAGTTCTGACTGTCACTAATGGTGGGAAGGCACGCTTTCCCACCCTCTTTCCACCACTGAGGAGGAAAACTGCAGGGGCGTTTGAAAAGTGAGTTCAGCCCTATGTCAAGTTTGGAAATTCAAATCTTGTCACAATTGGATGATGTTGGAGTCAGCGCATGGAACACACTGCCTGTTCAATGTTCAGGAGGTAACGCACATGTTTAAAAATAGATTCAGTCAAGTTCCTGTAGTTGTGTTTGGGAGCTGAAGGAGCCCGCTGGAAGAGTGGTTGAGACAGAGTTTCATTTCTCAAGCTCTGAGATGGGGGTTTTGCTTTGTTAGTGCGCTGTGACTCCACCTGTCATTCTCTTCACCTGTTTTCACAGCTCAATAACGAGTCTGCTTCTCAGCTCTGCCAACAATGATGACAACTGATGATTTGCCCTTCTTGACAACTGACTGTTAGCCTACCTCAGTTTCATGGCTGCTGGGAGCAGACAGAAGACTGTGGGGTCAGATCAAGGGCTTCATGACTTAGGGCATAGCTGACCCCCTGAGCATCCTTTCTCTGCCCTCCTCCCTCATGGCTCACAAAGGCAGCAGAGAGTTGGGTCAAGATGACAGGTATACATGTAATCAGTTTACATCACCATTGAGGAATCCCTGAGTTTAAGAGATCTTAATCCTCTAAGGGGTCAAAAACAAACCTGCCCAGCCTTTGCCCTGGTCAGCAATGTTATCTTCATGGTCCTCCTGGGAAGGCAAGTCATCCCTCTGCTGGCTCCTTCAAGAGGGTATCTCTACATTGTCGAGCTGTTGCTGCACAGATGTCCCCGAAAAGACAGTTGAGAGAAAAGGCTACTGGTAGCTTAGCTCTAAAAGGTACAAAAAATGGGGATGCCCTTTGAGTATTTTCTGAGCCTCACTGGAGTGGAAGGGAGCCCCACCCTACTGTTCTACCCATCCCCTCTATTCTCCTCATGTCCCCTCTGGTTGAATCTCTGTACAGCCTCTCACTGTATTGTCATTTGCCTCCAAGCAACCTTGATCCCCCCCCCCTCCACGAATTACATCTCCTTGGACCATATTGTCGGGCACCCAAGTTCCAGTGAGCAGAACAGTGAACATGACTGGTCCAGCTTGTGTCCATTCTCCAGGCCTGGTTCAATGAACTGTGGTCAAGCAGCCATTTGTCACAGACACTTTGTCCAGCTTGTGTGGAGAGATGGAGGGGATGGAGGCCTGCATGGTGCAGACACAGAGACGGATCAATACTTATTGCACAGCTGACAATATCTCCACCACCCATGGTAGTCGCCTTAGAAATCTCACAAATCATTCTCATTAGGAGAGTTGTCGAAGGCCAGGCCTGGTGGCATATACCTGGAATGTCGGCACTGGAGTGGCTGAAGCAGAAGGACTGGGTGTTCCAGGCTACCCTGGGCTATACAGCCAGACCTTATCTCAAAGAACCAAGAGCTACAAACAAACAAACAAGCAAACAGAGGTGTCATCAAATAGCTTCAAAAGAGCAGTCTCTGAAATAAGACCATTTAATTGTACATATATCCTGAATACTTCTTTATTTGTGAAAGACTGTGCCACGGTGCTGAATGTATTGGGAGCAATGCTTGACAGCTCTTTTCACTGCTAATGGCTTGCTGGCTCTATGTTCTTTGGAAAGAGCCAGAGTCATTTGTATTGTCACAGAAAAGTGCTGTTTGTGTAAATCTTACTGAGAAAAACAGAAAAGCAATTGGCAAACCAGCGCAGCCGCTACAGAAAGAGCAGCCCTGTGAAAGGGGACAGATGAGGGAAAGAGGCTCCCTGGTAGGAAACTGCCGTGCTGAAAGAATGGCCCTTTCTCAACAGGGCATCTGAGGACCTGAAGCTCCCTCGTGGGGCTGGCAACGACCTTGCTTGCTGCATGTAAGTGGAGTGGTCCAGAGTGGCAGGCGGGGTCCTCCTCAAGGCCTCCCTGCTCATCGTCTTCAGTGGGGACCCTCTCCCGTCTTTATAACCATCACCTGTCACAAAGAAGGGTTTATGCCAAATTGTCTCTCACTCTGCCTGATGACCACTGAATTCTCTGCGATTTAATTATTCTCTCATAATGAAAGGGAAGAACCATTAGAAGAGGAAGGCTGAGTCCCTTTAAAGCAGAGGAGACAAAGCAGGCAGCTTTGGACACACGGTCAGAGTTGGCCTCCCATTGAGGACATGACAGAAACCAGCATTTAGTAGAGAAGTTTGTGGTTATGGAGTGGGGTCTGCTGTCTTTGTTCATTGGAATTATTTCAACCATCTGGCTTCCTGTCCTGCCTTCCATAACTAGAGAGCTATAGGCATCTCAAAAGTCCCATGTTGCATACCAAGCCCAGGTGTCCTATAAACAGATACAGAACTTCCTTCTACTATTTTTCTCTGCTCAGTCCAGCCCCTTTCCCACCTGCCTCCAAGCAGCTTTTCTCCCTCCTGCTGTGTTCCTGCTTAGGGCATCTGGTGCTCAGACAGCAATCCTAATCCTCCGTCTGCATCCACAGGGCCTTTGCAGGCTGGAGTTCATTCATTCGCATACACATCCATCTATTTATCTGCATTTGTATAAGCTGCAGACATTGGACAAAACATTTGGAGAGGTGACGGATGAAAACACAGTCCTGATGCTGTGGTTTGAATAAGGGGTATGATCTCCATCGATCCTGTGTTAAAGACCCCTTTTCCTGGGTGGGGCTATTGGGAAGTGCTGGGGACCTTCAGGAGGTAGGACCTAATGGGAGGTCCTTAGGCATTGGGGGCATGCCCTTAAATGGGGTTGTGAAACCTCAGTTTTCCGCCCCTCTTTCTCTCCCGGTTTCCTGGCTTGAAATGTGACTTCTTGCTTTGACTTGAGCTCTCCACCATTGCCATCCACCACCTCCATCAGAGGCTAAACACACTGGACTGCTTCATATTAGAGAACTTCCAAATGTATGGGCTAAATAAAACGTTCTCATGTTTAAGCCTGTTCAAGTATTTCATGGTAGTGATGGGAAGCTGACTGGAGTTTGGTTTCTTGCAACCTCATATTACACTGTGGATGCAGGCACAGGCAGGTGGAGGAAGAGCTCCCCCCACACGGTGAGAGTCAGAGCAAAGCCAGGGTGATTCAGGCAGCAGGAAAGAGGGTTGTACGTCACAGAACCTGGACAGACTGCAGACCTCAGAGGAGTGCCCAGATAGCACCTTGTAGATGGGTGGGTGACTGTCCAAACACTCAAACCCACTCTGACCCCTATATGTCCCCTCACCTGTCTGTTCCAGTCCCCAATGCAGCCTTATAGAACATTCCTCCTCATCCCTCAGGTGATGAGACTTGAATTCTCGGTGGGCACCTGGACTGGAGAATCTTTAGCTATTTACATTGTTCAATAGTTTCATCTGACTCCGAAAGTGTTCATAGAAGCCAGGGTGGTGGTGCATGCCTGTAATCCCAGCGCATAAGAGGCTGAGGCAGGAGGGTTGTGAACCTGGGCTACCTAGCAGGAAAGTTTCAAAAGGAAAGAAACACAAAAGCATGCCTACAGCCATGTTTGGAGCAGATCAAGTATGCCCAAATTTGCATATGCTCTATCCTTTCTCTTGATCCTCTAGACCCTAGACTGGGGGTGTGGGGTGGTTACCTTCAAAGGCAGCATCTGTAACCGACCCTGGGCAATGTGTTTTCAGAGCATTAAAAATGATTACACCATCATGTTCCAACTCTTGTTTTGGAAACAAAACTCATGCTAAAAACAAATATTTGTTAAGTGGCCGACTTGACATTCATCTTGCAGAGGCCCAAGAATAGAGCTATCAGCTTTCCTTAAGAACAACATTTCTCAGAAGCAGCTAGGGGACTTGGTTGAAGGCAAGGCCTGATACTGACTGGAGATCTCTGGGGTGAACATGGAGCTGTGGCCTGGGATCTGGACTTTCAACACACTTCTCAGATGATTCCAATATAAACCAACTGGGCGGGGGGTGGGGGGGAATTTGTTCTGAAAACAAGAAAGAAGGCCTTGTTAAAAATGATTAAAATTTGCTACAGTCAGCCCACATGGAAGATTATGAATAGCTCACAACAGGAACTCTCATATTGTAGCAGGACTGTTAGATTTTCTTGCTAATGTACAGATTCCTGGACTCAATTCCAGGAACAAGAATGTATATCCAGAGTTTATAGCTTTGATAGACACAGCAGTATGTATAAGCTGGGAAGCAAGTACTGTACTTCAGCTCATGAGTGTCCCCAAATGACCTGCTATTATTGTTAAAGACTTGGAATCCAGGGTGGTGTTATTGAGAGGTTGGTGAAACCTTTAACAGGTGGAACCTCATGGAAGGTCTTTAGGTCATTGGAGCATACTTTCAAAGGTGACCCTGGGGTCTGGCCTCTTCTTCTTCCTTCTTTTTGTTTCTTGGACACAAAGTGAGCAATTTTACTCTGCAAGCTTTGCCACAGGCCCAAAGCAAAGAGGACAATCCATCATCAATCAGAATCTTCAAATATGTGAACCACAGTTAACTTTTCCTCATACAAGTTGATCACCTCAGGTATTTTGTTACAGTGCTAGAAATATGACTAACACAAGATGGTATGGGAGGAGATCTGCTAAAATGGTACAGTGGCTTGAATTTAAAATGTCTCCCATAGCCTCATGTGTCTGTGATTAAACCTCATAGTTAATCCCCAGAGGGTGGAATCTTTGGGAGGTGAGCCTTGCTGGAGGAGGTGTGTCTCAGGGGCCAGACTTTGAGGTATCTAGTCCACTCCCTGCTCGCTGCACTAACCTCACTCTCTCTACTTCCTCCTTGCTGCTCTGAAGATGTGATGCCTGCCTTGCTTTTCCCATCATGATAAAGTTTCCCCATAAAACTGTAAGCCGGGGGCTGGAGAGATGGCTTAGCGGTTAAGCGTTGCCTGTGAAGCCTAAGGATCCCGGTTTGAGGCTCCATTCACCAGGACCCACGTTAGCCAGATGCACAAGGGGGTGCACGCGTCTGGAGTTTGTTTGCAGTAGCTGGAAGCCCTGGTGCGCCCATTCTTTCTCTCTCTCTCTCTCTCTCTTCTCTCTCTCTCTCCCTCTTTTTATGTCTGTCACTCTCAAATAAATAAATAATAATAAAAATTAAAAAAAACTGTAAGCCAGAAATAAACTCTTTCTCTCCATAAGTGGCTTCTGGTATCAGTTTTGTCCAAGTAGAGAGAAGGTAGCAGCTATAAATGGATTTTCAATTTTCTTAACATCATAATTAAAGAAAAAGAAATTCTGATCTCTGCAGTCATCTATAGTAGATGACACCTGTAATCCCAGCCATGTTTTTTTTTTTTTTTTTCTGTGCATCTGGCTTTATGTGGGAACTGCGGAATCAAAACTGGGTCATCAGGGTTTGCAAGCAAGCACCTTTAACCACCGAGCCATCTCTCTGGCCTGGCTTCCTTCTTTTTTTGTGTGTGTATAAATTATTTTTTTCTTTATTAATTAGTTTTGTATTCAGCAAATACAGTCAGTTTGGTACCATTATTAGGCTCATCCGTGACCTACCCCCTCCCCTTGGCCCCTCCTTGTTGAGGTATATGGGTCATGAATTGTGGAGCTAGCCCACAGTTATGGGTAAGATAAATGTCTCTGCATATCATGACCCAACATGTGGCTCTGACATTCTCTCTGCCCCCTCTTCTGCAAAATTTCCCTGAGCCTTGTTGGGTTCATTTTTGGTCTGCTTCAGCGATGAGGTGTTGGGGGCCTCTGAGGCCCTGGCTCTCTGATTTGGTAGGAGTTGATTTTTCTCTGTGTTGATCTCCTTCCCCCTTGTGCTGGTATCCGGTTCATCAGGAAATCAGCACCCTTGCTTGTTTCGCCAATTTTTCTTAGTTTTAGCTGGGGCCCTTTCGAGGTATGATGGGGTGGCTCTCTTCTTAGGATCTACATCTATCTTTCTTTCCCTGGGATTTGCAGCACAGCTAAGCGGTCGCCATCTTGGCCAGAAGTCTAGTTTTTTTTTTTTTTTTTCTTCTTTTTTTTTGACTAGGTTTTTAGTACCAGGCATGAATTTCCTCCCATGGAGTGGGCTTCAAGTCCATTCAGAGAACAGTTGTTTTCTCCCATAACAGACATGACACCATTGCACCAGGGAGCCCTTTTTGCCTGGCTGGCCAGCTGTAAAGCTTGCAGGGTCCACTGTTGGTTAAGACTGTTGATAACTTCTCTTCCCCAAAAGGCTTCTTGCTGTATAGATCTTTCCAGCACCCTGACAGCAAGCCAATAGGGAGGAGGCTTCAGGCTCAGCTCCAGCTTGATGAAATAATTTTTAGGCAGTGACAAATATAAGAAATGTGAGGAACTGAAGTACAATGGACTGTGAGAAAGTAACCAAAGACTACTTAAAAGGGCCTCAGGATCTGTCTCTCAAAGAAAGAAATGTGCATGTTGCTGTAGCAAAAGTGCTCCAATTGGTTAACTTATGAAGAACAAGACTTTATTTCCTCATAGATCTGAAGGCTGGTAAGTCCAAGGTGAAGGTGTCAGCGTGGTGGTTAATAAAGATGAGTCAGTGTTTCCAAAATGGTGCTTTATTGCTGAATCCCACACAGCAGAGGGACAGTGCCTTCCCTTAGCAGAAGGCAGGAGGTAGAGATCACAGAGTAACACAGAAAACATTAAGGGCCTGGATCCCATCACCAAGAACCGTCCATAATAACCACTCACGGCCCTACCTGTTAATCTCATCACATTGGCCACTCGGGTAGTTTTAACACCTGAACTTTACAGGGGACACATTCAAACACTACCAGGACAGAGCACTGCTAGATGTTGTCATTCTGCAGACACACAAGGCCACTAGCTTTCATAGCAGGATTCTTGGGCCAGCAGCATTAGCACGACTGTGGACGTAGAAACACAGACTCTGAGCCCAACCTTCCAGTCTCAGTCACAGGCGTCCTGAGGCATCTGGGTTGTGACAAGTGCCGTGGAAAGGTCTGATAATGTTCATGTTTGAGAATCAGGTGCTCTCCACACTGGTAGACTGAGGAAGGTCTACACCATCCTCAGGAGTGCTTCTTCTCTCACTGCTGCAGGATCAGGTGCCCTTTCTCCCTTCCTCCTGCCAGGGCAAGCCCCAGAGGAAACCTTGCAATGTCCTTACTTATATGTCCTTTATATCTTTCTGGAGACATCCTTAAAATACTGAGATGACTTTTTTTTTAATTGAACAAAGATGCTTTCTAAAGCTACAGTAACATTATTGGCTGATATAAGATGACTGAGATCTTTTCCATCAAAAACATGTTATAGAAGAGGGGAAAAATATTAACCTTCTAGTGGGGAAACTAAGAAACTAAGAAACTGCACCTTTAAACAATCGGGAAGAGTTAAAATCAGCAACACCAGAGACACACAGGCATCCTGTAATATCTAATATGATGCCCTCGTAGGAACACAGCTCATGGTCTTGGCATTTCTGACCTAAAAATATATAATCTGAATCAATCTTTTAGAAGTAGCAGACAAATTCAAACAGGGATTTCCTACAAAATCACTGAGCAACACTCTCCAAAAACATTAAGGTCAAGTCAGACACAGTGGAATATGCTTATAATCTCATCACTTGGGAGACTGAACTACAAGGATTGTGAATTTGAGACCAACCTTGGCTACATAGTAAGAACTTATCTCAAAAACACTCAAGCAAAAAAAAAAAAAAAAAGTCCAAATGTTCAAGGTCAAGAAACACCAGGAAGGACGATGGCGCTTGTCCAGCCACGATATACAAGGACAACTGAGTGGTGTGTGGTCCTGGGCTGGATGCTGGTTAGTGAGAGCTATGAATGGGTGGGTTACTGGGGCTACTGATGGCAGTTCAGTGTGGCCTGCAGTTGTATGTTCAATGTTCAATTTTCTGATTCTGATTATATTGTACCATGTTTATGTAAGGGACGGTTCTTGTTCTTAAGAAAAAAAAAAACCTGAAATATTTAGGGAGCCAGTAAACCAAACCATCTATCTGTAACTTGCCCTCAAGTGGTTTAAAAACAGAGAGGAGAGTCAGAGAGAATGATAATGGTGCAAAATATTAACAATTGATGAATCTGGGAGAAGGGCATGTAGAAGCCTTTCATTATTACCTCTTTCTCTACCACTATGAATTCTTGCTCAAAATCTTGTCCTAGGGCAGGGGAGATGGCTTAGCAGTTAAGGTCCTTGCCTGCAAAGTCTAACAACCCAGGTTCAGTTCCTCAGTACCCACATAAAGCCAAATGCACAAGGTGGTACATGCATCTGGAGTTCGTTTGCAATGGTAGAGGCCCTGGTGCACCTATTCTTTCTCTCTTTCTCTTTCTCTCTCTCTGGTTGAAAATAAATGAACAAATAAAATGATTTTTTAACAATCTTGGTAGATTGAAAGAATATTCATGTTATGAACATTGCTTTTTCACAATGGAATAGTGGGTTGCATTTTTTTTTTGTTTTGAAAAATTATTCTCCTTACCCCCAACAAACCCTCTGCAGTAAGTAAGAACTAGCCTGGCTATCAGAAAAGCATGAACGAAAGGACAAACAATTCTCTTCTTGAATGCACACTTTAGTGGCTCACACATGGAAAAGCTAAGAAGGCATTGCTGTCTTCCACTCTGCCCCACACCATCAGTGCCCTCATACCCACACTGGCCACCATAGTCACAGAAACCAGGGGCAGCCAAAGGGTTCTGTCATTTTTCTTCTTCCTAGTGGCTAATAGCTATGTTGTCTTAATTATTTTAAGATTTGAGGCCTGGCTTGGTGGTGCACTCCTTTAATCCCAGCATTCAGGAGGATGGCTGTGCATTCAAGGCCAGCCTGGGACTAGAGAGTGAGTCCCAGGTCAGCTTGGATTACTCTACCTCATAAACAACAATAAAAAAGACTTTAAATTTCTTAGACTCTTAACTACATAATAACCAACTAAATAGGCCCACAATCATATATGGTGTCCTTTAGTATCCATGGGAAGGGTCTGATTTCAGGATCTGATGTGTGTACCAACATCCATGGATGCTCAAGTTTCATACATAAAAAATAGTGGGGGATGGGGAGATGGCTCAGCAGTTAACAGTGCTTGCTGAGCAAGCATGAGGCCTTGAGACTCCCCAAGTTCAATTATCCAGCACTCGTATAAATAGCTGGGCATGAGCATGCATGTCTGTAACCCCAGTGCTGTAGGGGACAGAGGTCAGAAAATCACTGGGACTTGCTGACTGGGGGAAAAAAAAAAAAACAGAGAGCTGGGGAGATGACTTAGTGGTTAAGGTGCTTGCCTGCAAAGCCTACGGACCCAGTTACAATTCCCCAGTACCCATGTACGCCAGATGTACAAGGTGGTAAATGAGTCTCGAGTTCATTTGCAGTGGCTAGAGGCTCTGGCACACCAATTCTCTCTCTCTGTCTTTCTGCCTCTTTCTCTCTCTCTCAAATCAATAAATAAAACACACACACACACACACAATCTGAAGCAATCCTTTAGGAAGTACAGGCAAATTAAAACAGGGATTTACTACAAAATCAGTGAGTAATACTCTCCAGAAAACTTAAGGTCAAGTCAGACATGGTTTTCATATATATATATGAATATATGACAACAAAATCAGCAGGTTTGGGTGGAGAAAGACTTATTCTCAAAGCAACAGGCAGATAAGTAAAAAGAAGACACCTGATGATCTCTGGCCTCTGGGCACATGTGCACAGGGCTTCTGTATTAGCACACACATGTGTATACACTATACACACATCACATCACACACCACAATACTCTATACACACACACACACACATGCCAAAAAATAGAGCAGTGTTTTCATATAACCCATACTCATCCCCTTATACACACTGTCCTCACTACAGTCATGTATGATGGCCCATACCTGTAATCCCAGCACTTGGAGACTGCAAGTTTGAGGATAGCTTGAACTACATAGCAAGGTGAGACCATCTCAAAAAGTAATGTCAAAATTTTTTATAATACCTAATACAAAGAAATGTCATGTAAATAGTTGTGGTGTTTTATTGTTTAGGAAAGACTGACAAGAAAAAAGTCTGTATTTGTTCAATAGAGATTCATGGTTTTCAAATATTTCCATCTGTGGCTGGTTGTATCTGTGGATACAGAATCTATGGCTATGAAAGGCCAACTGTCTCCAGTCTGTGGGGAAAGAGGATTTAATTCATTCAGTTACTGAGGAAAAAGCTTGCTTCTCTTGCCCCCTTGTCCTTGGACGTGCTAGTTTTCAGGATAGTGCCTATTTCACAAACATGACTAACCTGTTTTCTGTAGAGCAAAGCCTTCCAAAATACCCTCTTGCTCCTGTCCCCTGGTATGCCCCTGGGCCGTGCCATGGGTGAGGTTGCAGGAACTTCGGGGAGGCACCAAGTTCCTTTCCTTTTGTGTTTCCTGCCCTGCTAAGCATGCCCATAGCATCACGCGATAGTTATCTTCCCTGGTCATTTCAGCATTGTTACCATGTGCAGATCTGGACAATACTTTGCAGATGCCAAACACAAGAGATAATGGCTGTTATTTTAAAGATCTTCCTCCTTGGTAAATACAGTTGCTAAAACAACACGTGCAGATCACTGAGGGTCAGATACAATGAGGTGGATTTGAATGCATAAACTGTGCACTACGAGAAGGCACTTGATTACTCTAAAGGGCTGTGAAGACATCAGGCGGGCAGATCTCTGCCAGGGGTGGCAAATGTGCTGGGCTTCCCTTCCAAACAATGGGTGGTGAGCTGAAGGAAATACCTTCGAAAGGCTCTTGCTGCTGGGCTAGAACGCCCTGCCTGTCTTAAAGGGCAACGGAGATACCCTTTACCAGCACATTTTGAAACTCGGGGAAAACCTAAATTGCTTCTGTTTTCTTTTTTTTTTTTTTTTTTGGCCTTTGTCACCAATTTGAGGGGCCACCTGTTAAGGAGTGCTATGCCTAACCCCTCCTAGGTCTGGATGGTCACAGATCCCAAGCTATTTCCCAAGAATAGACAGGTAGCTTGGATAGTTTGAAACCAATGCCCATTCATGTGGTCCTCTGAGATATAGCCTACTGTTGTTAGAGGGCCCAGACTTCACACTCTGAGCACGGGTGTCACCTCTCTTTCCTAAACACATGTCCCATGAAGAGCCATGAAGATCAACCACACACGTGCAGATCACTGACAGCATGTCCTTCCCTTGTCCTCTCTGTCTTAGACCCTCTTGCTTGTTTCTTCCCTACATGCCCCTAAACTCTGTCCGCCAGGAGGCAGAACCGAGACGTGGATTTCCTGCTGCCTTAAGCCTGGCTGCCTCATGAATAAGCTCCTTTGTAAAACTTGCTGCTTGGGCAACTAGTCTACCACACTGTGGGCAATGCCCTCCTCCTTCAGTAACAATCTAACTTCTGTGATGTGTACCTTTCACTCTGTTCTTCCCCCTTTAGAGATGTGTTTATGACGAGTTTGCTGGTTGTTGTGCTAATGCTCTGCTGGGGAAACTTTTCATAACTCTGTGGCCATGTTCAAGGGAAGACTGCATAGTGACGGCTGCCAAACACACTCTATCTCACAGGTCTTCCCCTAGACAATACAACATACAAACTATTTATATAGCTTTGCATGAAAGACCTGCTATCTAAAGCCAAGCTTGGCCTAGACCACTTTTGTTCAATAAATGTCTGCTGCATTAAATAAAATGTCTATCCACTAAAGTGAGACCTTACCTTGAAAAAAAAAGTCTATCCAACTCCTGGAAGCTGTTCTTAGACCTCCTTCATCTCCTCTGTAGATCTGGGATTGACAGATTCCATGAGTGGGTGGGATCTCCACAGCTTCCTAGAGAAACGTGCCCAGCGTCAAGTCTGTGACTAACAGCTTCACTATTACCTGGGGGCTTGTCAGAAAGGCAAACCTCAGCTCCTCTCTTCCCTCAGAACTTGGGACTCAAAGACTGCATTTCAACAGGACTCCAGGGGACCTGAGCCAGCTGATGAAAGGCTGCAGCCTGGGGTGTGAGTGTGCCTCCAATTTCACAAGATCTAAGCACTTCCACCACTCCTGCTGGGGAAGGAGGAGGTTATCTTGAAAGATTTGGTACAGAGGATGCTGCCTCTAAGGAGAGAGGTATGCAGAACACATCTTAAAATGCCATCTTTTACATATGCTCGGGAAGGATGTTATTCTAAGGAGTCTTTTGATGAATCTTCTTTGTTGAAAGGAGGAGGAAGACTGTATACTTACGTGGCCTAAATCTCTGCCGGGCCCTGCTACGTGCTGTGTGTGTGTGTGTGTGTACATGTAGACATATATATATATATGTGTGTGTGTATATATATATATATGATTTTCATTTACGAGAGAGAGAGAGAGAATGGGCACGCCAGGGCCTCCAGCCACTAGAAACGAACTCCATACACACGCACCACCTTGTGCATCTGGCTTACGTGGTTCCTGGGGAATCTAACCGAGGTCCTTTGGCTTTGCAGGCAAGCACTTTAACCACTAAGCCATCTCTCCAGCCCCTAGACATGCACATATATTTTGATGTGAATATGTCTCATATAAATGCACGTATAAATTTATATTCCCACTTACATATGTGCACAATCTTGTACATAAACACATATGCAGAATTTCTCTTCCTCCTTCCGGGAATGCATGTGGTCATTCATCACACTTTACCAGATGAGAAGTTAAGATGCTAATGCTTGGGTTAGGAAGGTCATTGACTTGCAGGTAAGAATCAGGCACAGAATTTGCAGCTCAGTCTAGCTGCCTTCCAGTCCATGCCCTGCTAGCTCTACTCATTTCCTCTTTTTTGCATGGAATGAGGAACTCCCTTTTGCTTCCAGATACTTCCTGTTCTGCTCTGATCATTGATTGGTGTGTGTGTGTGTGTGTGTGTGTGTGTGTGTGTGTGTTGTGTATGCAGGAGAGCTCCAGTTAGTACTTCTGTGCAATAAATCACCTTGTCTAGAAGAAACCTCAAACCCACATCTGCTGCCCTGTAGGTTTTGTGGTGTGGTCGAGCTGGTTGAAGGAATTCACTTCCTCTATTTTCCTTGAGTGATGAACACCCATGCTTTCAGTTTCCCAATTTGTTAAGTTAGGTAATTGTAGCAAGTGCTCCTGAGGGTGTGGCAGAGAGCAAAGGAGACGACGCAAGCACAGCACCTACTGCGGTGTGCCTGAGACACACTCCTTATGCTGCCACATGGGCAGCGATTGTTGTAATGGGGTGTTTGGGGTTTAGGAAAGCCCTTGAACCCTAAACTCTAGGTTTGTGTCTAATTTTTAATCAAAGCATTGAATAATATAGACTGAGAAAGATTAATTATTAAATTATTATATTTATTGAGGAAAGTACAGAGCCAAGGAAAGGCACCCACGTAGCTAGAGATCCCACGTGGAGGCCTGGAAACGCCACGGAAAGAAAAGAGAGAAAAGAAAGTTTACAGAGCCCCTACCAGGTGGGGAGCTGGAGGGAGGTAAAGAGCCCATGTATAGAGAAAGGGCCGGGGGGCCGGGAGCTCTCCTCTAGGCTCGGCCTGGCTGAGGGAGAGCTCGCCAGCAGCTGGAAGTTCCCAAGTGGTCAGGCAGCTCAGAGAGCCCTCCTTCTTCTCGCATATGCATTTATATAAACTTATGGTGGTGTTCCCTGTCTTTCAGCTCAGGTGAGCCAGAGGGAAAGCTGGTTGGTTAGGGTTAGGGGCTGCTTCAGGAAGAGGCTAGCCCTGACACCAAGTTCGGGGAGCTGAAATTGACCAGCCACAATGTTTCCTAGGAAAGGCCTCCCTCCCAGGAGGGGCCCAGGTTGTTTGGGGAACAAACAAGTCTAGGTAAGAGAGAAGAATCCAGATCATCCTTTGATCTATAGGAAGTGCAGATATTCCTGTCTTTTGTACTTTCAGGGGTCCAGTCACCCTAACCATCTACTCCCTCTCGTGATCAGGCATGGAGCGTGGTTAAGTAATGCTCTGCAGCAGGAAACCGGTATTTTCTGCAGGCATATCTCTAGGCATTCACCAAGCCGTCCCAGTTCCAACTCTGGGAGGACACAGCGTGAGCTGCAGAATGGGCAGATGAGGGCTGGGTCTGGGTGTCTGACTGTCTGTCATGATCTCTGTGTTTGGAGTGATTTGGAGTTTGTTTTTCACTAAAAACCTTCCAATGTGATCTTTAAAAAAAAAGATATGGGGCTGGAGAGGTAGCTCAGTTTGCCTGCAAAGCCTAACGATCACACTTTGAGTCTCTGGTATTCATGTAAAGCCAGATGCACAAAGTGGCGCATGCATCTGGAGTATGTTGGCAGTGCCTGTCATTCTTTCTTTCTCTCTCTCTCTCTTCTCTCTCTCACTCTGCTTGCAACTGAATAAAATAAAATAAATGAGAATAAATAAATCAATTAAATAAGGATAAATAAATAAAAATAAGATACGATCAGAGGAAAGAAGCTTTCAAAAATTGAATATGTGGAGTGCCAGCTGCCTCTCCCTCCGCACATACACACCAGCCTGCAGCGTGCGGCTGGTTGACAGTGTTCGGGACTTTTGCGTGTTTAAACGAAAACTGTGCTTGTGCCTTATCGTCTGACTCTGGCAAAAGAGATGCCAAGATAACTTTGTCAAACAACCTGTGCTCACCAATTGCCAGAGTGACAATAATTCTAAAAAGCGGCAGGTGATTTTCAAGAACTACTTGAACAGCCTCAAAGTTCTTTCAACCTTGAGTCTCTATCACATCAACCAAACTGCAAGCTAGGAGTGTTTATGGCCAGTCTGGTGGAGCCGACTGTCACCAGCAGGCACTTGGGTGGAGACTGCTCTGATGAGAGTCACTGGGTGTGCTTTCTATAAGGGGCGGCTCCTCTGTTTACAGGAGGAAGGAAGCTGGAGAAAGCAGCTGTTTTTAATTTAGATGGAGAAATTCCCATGATGATGTGTGAGTATTTGCACCCACAGGCACTGAGTGGCATTCATTATGGGGCTGTCTGGTCTCTGGGGGAGCCAGCTCACCAAGCACCGATCAACAAGAGCCACAGGGACTCTCTTCCTTGCACAGCCTGATGCTGTTGAAGGAGAAATAGAAGGAAGCTAGATTCTTTTGGGCAGTTTCAGTTAAACAAGGCCCAGAGAGAATAGATGCCACCTTGCCCTGGCATGAACGGAACTCTTGGCAGGAACTGAATTTATGTCTGATCAAGATTTGGCTCTAGCGCCCCCTGCTGCCCACAGTCTAGCATACTACCTAGGTAGGCTACTGTCTGGGGTCTGCCCTTCAAATCTATAAACCAACTGGGTCTTCCCCCTGCATACCTGAATCTGATTTAAAAAAAAAAAAATCCACTTTTCAATCTACTAGAAAGGCTGTCCGTGATGTTTTCTAGCCTCTTCCTTTCTCTGGATTACCTCTCATCTCTGCTTAGACTCACATGATTGGCTTCCCCTTTGCCCTGCCTGCTGTGTGGGGGTCTGGCGGGGCAGAATACTTCTTGGTCCTGGTGGCTATTCTGCTTGCCTCTGCTTTATTGTTTGGGGTAATGTCTCACTTTAATTACATGTATGATTTTCCTCTGGTCTCTGAATCTACCATATATGTATTTCCCTTACATTCTAGATCTACCATGTGGTTGCTTTCTATAAATCTTGGGCCTGATTCCTGTGCAACTTCTCTAAACTTGGGGTAACCGCAGGTATAACTCTCTTCACTGCTCAGTTCTCATCTAAATTTCTTCATCTCTGTTTTGATATTTTCCCTCTGCTGTCCTTCCTTAATCCACCACCATTTGCTTTCTTAACTTCCTTCCATGGGCAAGCACAAGGTGTATGCTATGTCTGTTCCTTCTAAATATCCCTACACAAGCTCCTAGTGATGCAGGATTTTGGGGTTCAGGAGGCATCACCCACGATTTTAGAACCCAAAGTTTTGGGTTTTGTCCTACTTTTAATAAAGAATTAATAAAGAGAGACTCAAGAAGGATAAATTATGAATTATTGAGTTTACTTAGGAGGAAATCACAAATTGTGAGTTTATTTAAGGGGCATTGGGATTTAAGAGAAACTGAGAATATTAAGGAGAGACTAGAGTAAAGCTGCAAGCACGTGGACTTATGAGAAATTGTGGCTCTTAAAGAGAGATTAAAGTAGAGCCACAGGCATGTGGAAAGCTCACTCAAGAGAAACTGAGGCTTTTAAAGATAAACTGGAGTGAAGCCACAACTGTGTGGAAAGTAGAATCTAGGAGATTGTGTAGGGAGATTTGGGAGGAACCTACACGGCACCTGCCATGTGCTTTTCCATGTAGCGACGTTAAGAGGGCAAATGGTGAGGCTCAAGGAAAAATAAGAGGACAACTATCAAAGCAGAGACCAAGAGAACCAGAGGAGAAATGAGAAATGATAAGAGTTACACTTATGGTTGCCTTGAGTTTAAGGAAATTATGCAGGTAGCAAGGCTGGGGTTGGTGAGAGCACCCACTGGAGTGTAATGCAAGAGGTACACAGACCAGAGGAAAATCATACAAGTAATCAATGTGAGAAATTACTCCAAACTATCAAACAGAGGCAAGCAGAAAAGTTCAGATCAAGAAAGAGTGGTATGAACAAATAAAAAATTTTTGAAAAAAAAAAAAAAAAAAAGGGCTGGAGAGATGGCTTAGCCGTTAAGGCACTTGCCAGCAAAGCCAAAGGACCTCAGTTTGCTTCCCCAGGACCCACATAAACCAGGTGCAAAAGGGGGCACATGCATCTGGAGTTTGTTTGCAGTGGCTGGAGGCCCTGGCACGCCCATTCTTTCTTTCTCTCTCTCACTCTGCCTCTTTCCCTCTCTCAGATAAATAAATAAATAAAAATTAAAAAAAAAAGAAATAGTGCTATGACCTCCCACCGTCCCTCAGCCAATCAGACTGGGTGGGGTAGAGCACAGACTCACATGTGATCCAGAAACACAGGGCAAAAGCCAGGGGGATGAACACACACCAAGAGTCATGCCAAGAGAAGGAGGAGCAGGAAGACCACACAGCCTTTACATCATCAGATTCAGATATGCAAAAGGAAGACCCGGGGCTGGAAGGATGGCTTAGCAGTTAAGGCGTTTGTCTGCAAAGCCAAAGGACCCAGGTTTGATTCCCCAGGACCCATGTTAGCCAGATGCACAAGGGGCCGCACGTGTCTGGAGGTCTTTTGCAGTGGCTGGAGGCCCTGGAGTGCCCATTCTCTCCCTCTTTCTCTGTCAAATAAATAAAGAAAAATAAAATATTGAAAAGAAGGAAGACCCAATTGGTTTGTAGATTTGGTGGAAAGACCCCAGGACTAGCCCACCTGGGCCATTTGTTTAGGTAACTTGCTAGAGTGTGAGCATCAGGGAATGCTGTAGATCAGTCTCAATCACACATGAGTTTTATTTCCATCTTTGTGCCAGGGCAAGGTGGCATCTCCTGGTTCTCTTTGGGACTCAATCTCCAACTGAAACTGCCTGAAAGAACCAAGCTTCCTCCTATCCTCCTTTGTTCCCCACGCAGAGATGAAATTCTACCTGCTGTTAGAGGGAACAGGACACACATAATGCTCCAGCTTTCACTGGTTGAGTGGGGTGGCAGGGAGTAGCAGTTAGGGTGTCACAGGGGGATGCTACTCTAGAAGCCCAAGAGAGAAACCTGAGAGGCGGGCAGATGTCTCATCTTGATCTGTATGTAGGCTTTTCTTTTTTCTTTGTCCCTGAGAAAAGCATTTAGTTACAACAAAAAAACATTATAATGGTTTGAGGCAATAGGAAATAGTTTTGTGTCATTGGAACGAGGCAGAAGTTTAAGTGGAAGCTTGGCAAAGAAAATCAGAATCAATATCTATTGCGAGACTTGTCTGCTTGTATGAAAGGAAGTTTAAGTTTTTGTCATATACGTGTCTTGACAGGAGCCTAGGTCTTATGATGATGAACCTGTATAGGTTTGGCTGTCTCAGCTGGATTGATTTTTCCCTCAGACTTTAGAATTAATATTTACTTCCATTAGAGGTAAGCTTAACACTGGCCAAGAGGGAGTAAGAGAATGAAAGTCCCTGATTTGGCTAGGAAGTCTTACACTAATAGCAGAGAGATTTTGGCATAATTAAAAAGGCATAGAAGAGAAGCAATTCTCCCTAGTTACAACTGAGAGGCATGAAGAAGTGTCTGGTCACAGGCTTTGCCAGAAATGCCTGCCACAGTCACTGTTTGGGAAGAGAGCTGGCCAGGGTTAGAGATTAAGACTGATATTGAGGCTCTAGTGGCTGGGAGGAGCTATTGGAATCTCGTCCATCCTTGGAATTTCCCAGGGCTCCTGGAAGGTGATGAAGGCTTCAGTTGTGGGAGCCAGAGGGGAAGGCATGGATCCCTTCAGTCCATTTAGACCATTTGTGGGGTGGTCTTGGGCTTCAGAGGTCTCTGCCTTCAGGGACAGTGGGCCTTCCAGTGGTGTCCTTGGCATAGATGATAGGGCCCAGGTGGTGGTCCTCTCCAGGGACAGTTTTGCTTAAAATGTCCTGGCTGCTCACACTGGTAGTAAGCCCCAGGATTCCTCCTTCCAGGTTGGCTTTCTTGTAAAGCAGTTATTAGAGCCAGATTCCTTCTCCTTATCCAACCACCTCTCGATCCCTATTATAAAAGACTGTGGTGGCTACTTTAATCAGACTGTCTAGAGTATTTTTAGGCTTTATAACCATTGATTACAGTTTTTTTTTCTGATATATGTGGTTGAGTGAGCTAAAAATTGGCTTTTATTTTTATTTACTTTTTTAATTTTAGAGACACACAGCAAGACAGACAGAAAGAGAGAGAATTGGCACACCAGGGACTCAGTCACTGCAATTGAACTCCAGATGCTTGTGCCACCTAGTGGGCATGTGTGACCTTGAGCTTGCCTCATCTTTGAATGTCTGGCTTATGTGGGATCTGGGGAGTTGAACATGGGTCTTTAGGCTTCGTTAAGCCATCTCTCTAGCCCTAAAAATTGACTTTTAATTACTATTTCTCCAGTTGGAGAATCAGGAGAATGGTTGGTATGTTAGAGCAGTTTGTAGTTGTTTAGCATAATCAATGGGAGATTCATTTGGCTCTTGAATGATTAATAGCAGTTTGGAATATTCAAGGGGCTTGGAGTGGCATTTGTGTAGCCCTTCTCTACTCATAGCTATAAATAGGGCAGGGTCTACTCTGCAGGTCTGACAGACTTTTGAATTTTTCCTTAATACAAAGAAAACTCATGCATAAGAAATATCTGACCACTTGTCATTTTCACGACAGTACTGGTCTAGTAGCAAAATACTGATATAATTAGTACTACCTTTAGGAGGTCATTTCCCCCCCCCCCCATTTTTCAGTTTGTAAATGGGCTGGACAGTATGACAGAGGAGTTTTAGTTGTTTTTCTTCTTTAGGTTCAGTGGGTCAAAGGAATCCCAGTTTTTCTGGGCACATTCTAATGGCATGTATTTGGCTGATGGCTTGTTAGCCATACTGAAAAGGAAGGGCCATGGGAAATGATATTATTAGTCAATCAGAATTGGTTTTAGATACTCAGGAATGACTGGAAGCAATTGTGGATCCCAGAAACATCAAGGCTTGAGGTCATTCTTCTCAGATGGGGCCCACTGACATGAGGTTGTATCCTGCAGCAGGGACTATGACTTAAGAATTAAGTTATTTATAAGCAATGAACTTGAGACATCAGAACTGTGACAATGAGTAAAATCTTGACTGAAACTATTTAAGAATAGGACAGAACTTGGTCAAACTAAAAGAGTTTGGTTTTGCTATAACCCTGTACAAATGTTTTTGGAAACAGAAAAACATAGAAATTCACATACGCAAGGACAAGTTGCTGTCTTTCAGTTGTTGTTGGAAGAGAAATAGATAGCAATTAATCTTATGTACAGTAGAGCCATCTGAATTAACATAAAACAATTTTGTATCTTACCCATGATAGTTGAGAATAGATGAAGATTAGGTATGCTATACCAACATGTCTCTATATAACAGGACAAGTCACAATGGCTGAAATTAAATCATTTAACATTTAATGATAAATATAGTGATGACCATTTGATAGGATTAAAATGAGCAAAACAGGAGCCATCTTTAAAGTTATAGTACTCCCAAAAGTGATAACATTATTAAGTACTAATAATAGCTAAAAAGTATCAGTGAGTAAACCTTGAGACTTGGTTTCCCCAATAGTTAGATGGATAGAGAAACATAGCTAATGTTGCTAAGTACTTTGGAGACAATTTTATAACTGTGAACAGGAACAAAAGTAGCCACAGTAAGTTAAAGATGGACATTTTTGAGGTTTAATGACATAAGTTTATAACATGGGTGACATCTTATCTTAAAATTAGTTAGAATTACCTGTTTTTGTAATAAGCCCTAGTTAAGTCTAATAGTTGTCTTATATACTTTAGAGGCTATATAACCTGATTAAGCACTTAAAGATTTAATTTACCAATTTTATCCTTTTGACTAGTGAAAATTCAGCCTGATGGATGTGACTTTAGGTGATTAAGTGCAATAAAGGAAGTATAGATTAGTATTTTCCTTGTGCCATTTGTCTTCTCTTATTCTCATCACTTACCAGAGGGCTTGTCTTGTCCATGAGGAGTCATTGGGAAACAAGTATTGATTTAAAATTCGCTTGGATCTAAATCAGGAGATCACTTGACCCTGAACTCACAGCCAGCTTGCTATGTCTTTAACCAGCACTAGACAATTTCACAATTGAAATCAGAACAAGAGGAGAGGCCAGAACAGAGAACTGAGTGTTTTAGCTACAGCATGCTACACCTGGAGGCCTTTTCGACTAGGAGAGGTAGAGGACACTGACCAGGCCTGAAATTCACATGCATATGCACAAGTAGGTAAACTCCCAATATCTCACAGGACATAAATTAAAAATGGAAACAATGAAAGTAGACATTTTAGAAATAACACAAAGTTAGCGCAAAGAACTTAGTCTAAATTTAATAGTTAGCTGGGCAACCTATTCCCTGATGTGATAAGCACACCACTGAGACCCCCTTGAGTCTGATGCGACTCAGTGAAAAGCTTGGGAAGACACCTTCCCTCTGTCCTTCTCTCCTTAATCCTTTCACAAGGCTGCCTCAGACCCTACCTTGAGAAATCAAAAACTAAAATAAAATAAAAAAATAGCATTCTAAATCCCAAAGAGAAGCCCTGACTGAATGGTGAAGATGGTAACTGCTCAATTGTCCTTTACAGTCATAGAACCCAGAATGTCTGGTGACTTGTCATGCCCCTTCTTAGAATCAGTGCTATCAAGCAACACAAAGCTTGTACTATACTAGGAGGTCTTATCTGTCTGAAAAGAACTCCAGGAACTAGCTGCAGGAGGCTGAGGTCCTTTACCTTGTCTGAGCCAGACACAAAGGAGGGAGACACATTCACTGGATGAGAAGTGACTTGACAGGCAGTAAGCTGCCTTCCTCCCTGCTTCCTGTCGCCTTCCTACACAAACAGTCCTTTTCTTCCAGGACCCTCCTGCAGGTGGACCTTCAAGGTTGATCCCTTCCCTCTTCATAATACTTGCTATCCTTTCAAAGAAAAACTTTTTGTTTACTGACAACTTCCATAAATCTAAACAATATACCATGATCACAGTCCCCTCCCAGTGCCTTCCCTTTACCCTCTTCCACGTCCCAGACTAAGTTGGACCCACTTCCTGATCCTTCTATTGGGATACCTCAGCTCTACATAACTAGCTGTGTAATTCTGAGTTTACTGACAGTCTTCCTGAATGTGATAGCTGAAAGCTCATCTGTTTCTTTGTTATTTTGTCTGACCAGGCTGAGCGTGGAGTGGACAGTCAAACATGTGCAAAATAAGGGCGTAGCCTCTAGTTTTTAATGCTGTCATCATTCATTTCTTTAATCTCTCCTTCTTTCCCCAGAGTCAGGTCTAGAAGTTAATAACTCCTAAGCACTGCCATTCCTTTGCAGCCCTTGACAGCACAGAACACGCACTCAAGATGGTGGCTGAGCCAGCGACAGTGCCGACGAAGGACCTTCTTACAGCCTGGAGAAGGAGAGCTTAGAGTCTGGCTGGCCTACCTTTGATTCCTAACTGGGGCACTTACCAACTGTTGATTTGACCTTGAAGCCATACTTTTTTTTTTTTCCTTTCTGAGCCTGTTTAGTGAGAAAAGGGAGATGATAATTTTGGTAGCTCCATCCTGGCAGGTACCAGAGGCTGAAATACTGGACAGATTCAAAGTGCTGAATACTGGTCAGGTAGGCCCCTGGACTGTGCCATCTGGGAGCAAACTCGGAGCAATAGTTTGTCTCTTTCCTGACTTGAAACATCAGGGGTCAAAGTTCAGAGTGACCACAGTTGCTTGGAAGTGAAAATTCCGAGACGGGATTCCACAAAGCAGGACTCCATTTCTGTGGGTGAGCCCCAGCTGCTCATTTGCAGAGCATGCCGCTGGTGGCCTAGCCAGGATCAGGGATCAGGGAGCCTGCTGAGACACGCTCCTCTCTGAGAAAGAGGCTTTCGCTTTGAGACCAGCTCACCTTCATTCTAAAGCAACATTAGTATTCTTCTTAGATTGGAATCAACTCCTCCCACACCCTGGTCACAGTGCTGGAACAATGAACAGTCACTCAATCATTAAGAACCAGGAAAACGGTAGCAGAGAACACCCTGGATGCACCTAGATATTGGAACCAGCACACACGGATGTTGAAGCAGTATGGAGACAACATCTGCTCATCTAAATGATAATGCAGATTTCTCAGTAGAGAAATGAAAGCAATAAAAAAAAATAGAAGTTTTAGAAACACAATGCAACAAAATGCTTAGTATAATGGCAGGCACTCAACAGCCAGGTAGATATTAAAGCAACCTAAAATAAAGAACTCTTATTAAATCTGGACTTTGGCCACTTGCACTCTTTATGAAAACTGAACTTTAGCAGAAAAAAAATGCACTTGAAAACATAAATGACACTTATTCAAATATTATTAATTTTCAGACAACGAAGGAGACATATTTGCTGTTAGGATGAATTCTTCTTGAGTTACTTTTGGAAGAAACCTATAGCTGGCCATGTTAGTGCAGTGAAGTTTGCAGCCTAGCTGAGGGGTGGGGCTGGTGGAGGAGATCTCTGAAGGCTGTGAGTCAAAGGCTTGGGGTTTTGGGGCCAGTAATGTAGAGGTGAGCAGTGGAAGAGAGGTGTGGAATGAAATGCCTGCAGGGCCTTATCCTATGAAGTCTATGTTTTACAAGTTGTGCTTATGGATTTCATGAGGATTTCACAGGGACATCCATTCTGGGGATGAGCCTGGCCCCTGGACATGGCACTCTGCTCACTGTCTGTGAACAGACTTCCTTGAAGGTGTCGCTTTGGCATAGTGTCTTGGATGTCTCAGGTGTGGCGTAGTGGTCACCTGCTGGGCCTTCTGCATGTAGGTTCTCACAGGGACTTGGAGAGCCTTTGTGGAACCCTTGGGTCTTGTCTTAGGAAGTCTCAGTCTGGTGGCCACACAAGTGACTGGACAGGTCACTCAACAGCATCATCAAGGGGCATTTTAGGATGGAGTGTCAGACAGAGACTGGGACCCTGTCCCTGAGACCTGGCAATAAAGCCCCAGACAAGCTAGGGGCCAGTTCTGGATTTTGAGCTTAGTCAAGAAGGCATCCAGTGCATGCCTCAAGGAAGGTGGTGTCTTCTATCCTCCAGGGTCTTCAGGTTTGGCAGGATGCCCCCCACCCCAAGTGCTGGATGTGGTAAACTGCTGCCCTCTAGTGGTCTCCATGTTCCCTAGCCCCAGGGGAGACAGCCCTGGGGCTGAGGTTACTGACATGGTATGAGCTGAGCATGCTTTTATCATCTTTGTATTAACTCCAGATGAATCATATAGCTGAAGACTGAAATGCAGTGTTTATCTTTATGTTCCATACGCTTTTTTCCATCTGTTTTTTTTTATGTTGGAAATGTTTCTTTTGAGCTCAGAACCCTTAGAGCTTCCCAAGGCTCTGGTAATATCACTGTAACTTCTCACCTTGATCTGCACAAACATTTTTTTTTTTACTTCTTTGGCCACTTTGAACTCTTGATATTTCTATCCAATATCAATGAAAAATTGAAGAGTCTTCTAGTGAAGCCAACATGCTGCTACCACATATTATGCTCCTGCAATCATGCCTTCCTTGCTCTGTAAGCTGAAATAAACCCTTTACCCCTTAATCTGCTTCTTGTCAGATATTTGGTCACAGCAACAAGAAAAGTGACTGGTGTGTCTCCCAAATAAAACACTGGGCCACAGGATCTTGTCTTAGGGACTACTTTGGCAGTGGTGGGGAAGGAGAGCAAAACTAAGACCTAAACCCTTAAAATTTCTCTTCATATGTACATTTTAATAGAACAAGTTGCCTGAATGACTTGGATTCCACTTCCTGGTTTTAAGTTCTGGGTGGAAACTTGTGGTGTCACCGGAAGAATAGTAATAACCCACTCTCATCTCTAGGGTGAAGTAGTCATGTCTGGTCTTTGTAAAGAAGGTTGAATGTATAGCAACTAGTAGCAGCACAGTCATGATTTAGTCCTTGTAGTGGTTTGAATGTAAAACGTCCCCCACAGGCCCATGACTTTGAACACTTGGGTTCCCACCTGATGGTGCTTTTTTGCTTTTTAAAAATATGGAATGCTTCACAAGTTTGCTTGTCATCTTTGTGCAGGGGCCATGCTGATCTTCTGTATATCCTACCAATCTTAGTGTACGTGCTGCCGAAGCGAGCACAGGTGCAACTATTTGAAATGGTTGTCCAGCTTCTAGGAGGTGGGGTCTGGCTGGAAGAAATTGGTCACTGGAATTGGGCCTTGAGTTTTTTTGTTTTTTTTTTTTTTTAATACTCTGCCTCGTTTCTTTCTTTCTTTTTTTTTTTTTATGGTTTTTCAAGGTAGGGTCTCACTCTAGCTCAGGCTGACCTGGAATTCACTATGTAGCCTCAGGGTGACCTTGAACTCATGGTGATCCTCCTACCTCTGCCTTCCAAGTGTTGGGATTAAAGTCTTGTGCCACCACATCTGGCCCTGCCTCGTTTCTTGTTTGCCCTCTGCTTCCTGCCTATGGATGCTATGTGATGAGCTGGCTTCCTGCTCCTGCCAACATGCCTTCCATACCATGATGGACTTCAGAAACTGTAAGCCAGAACAAAACCTTTCCTTCCTTAAGCCTTCTTCCTGTCAGGTGTTTGATCACAACAGTGAGTAAAGTAACTAATACAGTCCTCTTCTTAGTGTGAAGGCTGGGCTATGGGGCAGAGTGCAAACTGCCTAAGTGAGAGAATATGACTTTGTGGGTGTGTTAAGGACTGCAAGTCTAAGGGCCTCAGCCACTATTTACCATAACACAGAGAGAATTACTTTTGCTTTACTAAAGTTCCTTTTGATGTACTATTAGGGATAGAAGAGGTCAGTAGGGGCTCTCTAGGGCCACAGTACCTGTGAATGGTTTAACTTGATTATGTATATATATATATATATATATATATATATATATATATATATATTTGAAGTAGAAAGGGAGCTGCAGATACTAAGAACAGGAAGGGGGAAGATGGGATGGGATGGGATGGGATGGAAGAAAAGAAGAGAAGGCTCAGCAATATAGCTAAACATTTAAGTCTTCCCAACAACAACAACAAACCATGTGAGATACATATTATCTATCTATCTATCTATCTATCTATCTATCTATCTATCTATCTATGAAATTAAGCTACAGATTTGAGTTCTCCCTGAGGGTGGGCAAAATGGAGCAAAAACAGGTAAGGAGTGAAAATGGAAGAAAATTTCCCCAGAACAGAACTGATCTAAGAAATTCAGAGAAGTTTGAGAAGACCAAGAGAATGATAAGAACTTTCACCAATCAGAGAACACTGAGCCATACTGGGATGTCACAGGGTAGCAGGAGCTGACATCAGGACTCAGGTCTCTCCTGATGCCTGACCGTACACTTGAGAAAACGGCGAGTGGACATACTTTACTTAAGTGGAGATGATGGGACAGGCTTGAAGGGGCTGCACCCCGCCCCATCCTCGTGGAGCACACAGAACCCAAGCACACAGGACGAAGGGAAGGCCGCCTATTTCTCATCAAAGAAAATCCATTCCTATCACAGCTAGAACTAGCACCTTCCCTAACAGTGAGTTAAGCATCACCATCAGCCCTCATCTCGCCTACTCACCATCAGCCTCATCTCACTTACTCACCTTCAGCCCTCATATCCTTACTCACCTTCAGCCCTCATCTCCTTACTCACCCTCAGCCCTCGTCTCCTTACTCACCTTCAGACCTCATATCCTTACTCACCTTCAGCCCTCACCTCCTTACTCACCATCAGCCCTCATCTCCTTACTCACCTTCAGCCCTCGTCTCCTTACTCACCCTCAGCCCTCGTCTCCTTACTCACCTACAGCCCTCATCTCCTTACTCACCATCAGCCCTCATCTCCTTACTCACCTTTAGCCCTCACCTCCTTACTGACTGTCAGCCCTCATCTCCCTTACTCACCTTCAGCCCTCATCTCCCTTACTCACCATCAGCCCTCATCTCCTTACTCACCTTCAGCCCTCATCTCCTTACTCACCATCAGCCCTCATCTCCTTACTCACCATCAGCCCTCATCTCCTTACTCACCATCAGCCCTCATCTCCTTACTCACCTTTAACCCTCACCTCCTTACTGACTGTCAGCCCTCATCTCCCTTACTCACCTTCAGCCCTCATCTCCTTACTCACCTTCAGCCCTCATCTCCTTACTCACCTTTAACCCTCACCTCCTTACTGACTGTCAGCCCTCATCTCCTTACTCACCATCAGCCCTCATCTCCTTACTCACCTCAGCCCTCGTCTCCTTACTCACCCTCAGCCCTCGTCTCCTTACTCACCATCAGCCCTCGTCTCCTTACTCACCCTCAGCCCTCATCTCCTTACTCACCATCAGCCCTCGTCTCCTTACTCACCTTCAGCCCTCATCTCCTTACTCACCCTCAGCCCTTGTCTCCTTACTCACCCTCAGCCCTCATCTCCCTTACTCACCATCTGCCCTCATCTCACTTACTCACCATGAGCCCTCATCTCCTTACTCACCCTCAGCCCTCATCTCCTTACTCACCCTCAGCCCTCATCTCCTTACTCACCATCAGCCCTCATCTTACTTACTCACCATGAGCCCTCCTCTCGCTAACTCCCAGCTTCTGTTGCCTTTGTCCCTTGATTGGGTTTGGAGTTGGGGAGTGGTTGAAGAAAGAGCTACTATAAACTCATTTCTTAAAATGTTTATCTGGTGGGAATGAAATGGTGGGGTTAGATAAAGCTTTGTGTACGTGATTAAGCATGGAAGGCACACAGCAGGCTCAAACAGAAATGCTGGCCTGTCCCAGTTACTCTCAGGGCAGCACTGCCTTGGCTGGAGAAAAATAAGACCCTATTAATGCAAGCTTCAGCATTTTCTGCTGAGAAAAAAAAAAACATTATGAAGATTGCTCTAAATGCAGATATATACTAGGCCAGGCATTAAGGAATGTCACATGAAAGAGTCACAGGTCATTAGCTAAGTGATCCCCAAAGTGGTCAAGCTCACCTCCCATGAGCTTCAGCTGAGCACATTTAATTCTCAAGCACAAAACATTGGCGTGGAGACCTGTGAGGACTGGGCTGAAGGAAAAGTTTGTAGGAAGGACATTAATAGAGCTGTTTCTTTATTTTTCCTTTCAGTTCCAGCATGTCCCCATAGACTGCAGCATTGGCTTGTCAATGTGTGCCTGTTCCAAGTTACCCCATGTCTGGATATTGAAAGACAGGAATGCCTTGCATTGGAAGGAAAGACTCAAGGAAAGAGGCATTTACTAGAAGGTGGTTGAGGGACTTAGCTGCTTGTCTCCAGCACTAACCTCTGCTTTTATTCTCAAGCACCATTTCCAGCACCATCTCAACCAGTCATAACGCTCCGCTCGGAGGAATCAGCAAGGATCATTTCCCTTTGTAGAGGTCAGAGCCTGAAGTTTCGAGTGGTTACAGGCATGCTGAAAGAATCACCCAGCCATGCAATGACAAAACCAGTTCTTGAAAGGTATCTGTCTTCAGTGGCCCACTGGTCACCTTTCTCAATATCTATCAGGATCAGGCAATGACATAAGGGAGTTCTGTGGACAGAGGACTTGGGGCAATAGCAAGTGTGGGAGCTGCTTTCCATCTAGAGGGGGGCCTGCTTTTCAGCTCCATCTGACTGTGGCTTTGAGGTGACAATTTGTGCTCCATTTTGCCAGATCTTCCAACTTTATCAAAGTCCTTGTTTGATGAGAAATTATTTGATAATTCTTCAGAAAGCATTCATGGTTAAACAAAACATATTTTGGAGGACAAATACATTCCACAGGATGTATGGTTTGTTTTTTCATCATATGTTTTGGTAGAAGAGGGACCAGGATGGGCTGATGACCGGGGGCGGGGTAACTGGCGTGTGCCCTGTGTTCTCAGCACCTCTGTGTGCAGCCTCTGAATGCTAGTTCTCAGAGGCTGCGTGTGGGTTCTGGGGATGGCTCCCAATCAAATTTCTTTTAAAGGGAAAGTAAAACATGGTGACAATGAAGCCCATTAACCTGAATAGCCAAAGCATGAGCTCATGTTACCCAATCCCCCTCCTCCAACCCAGCTCTTTCCAGAGTTCTGCCCAGGTCATTCACTTTGCATGTTCATTTTTGGAGTTCATAGCCAAGTTTCTGTCTTCCTTAGCAAGGGACACAGTTAATATCTAATCCTGGCTTTCCTCAGCTAGTCTGCTTATGTCACATTATTTCTGTAAAGATGGGATGTAATCTTATCTGTAACTGTCATCTTTCAGTACTTAACAGTGTCTTCACTGGTGAGGATAGTCTCAAACTGTGAGTGGGGTTTCCCCAGTCCTTGTCCATCATTTCCTGTGACCTCATCTGTCTGCTTCCTTATAGGCAGTGAGAGGCCTCCCTCGCTATCTGTAATTGTGCTCCTCTGAGAAACCCTGACTTCCCATTGTAAAAGGCACTTCCCAAACTCCCTCGTTTGTCCCCTCAGTGTCCTCCAGCAGTTGGAGCTGTGTGCAAGGTCACCGTTTCTTCCGTGAGGATTTATGCTGCCCTCCATCCCCCCATCTAGACCCAGAGCCTGACAATACAAATCTCTATCCAGCAGCCATATCTGCTGGCCGCACCTGACTTGCTCTAAGCTGGCACCTGAGAAGGTGGTCCATGGACGGGGCATCCTTCAGGCACCCATGGGTACACTTCTAACTTTTTCTGCATCTGCCTGAGAGCTTCTCCTGTCTCTGAAATAAAGCAAAAATAAATAAATAATGAAAAAAATAAGGCCAAAGCAACCTAGACAGAAGCAGAAACCAAGTCTTAGAAAAGTATAGATCAAACTCACTTCATCTGAGCCTTTTCCTTGTGGAAACACTGAGAGGGACAAAAAGGGACTTTCATGCCCTGCCCCTCCCCCATTCTACTTAGTGAGAATGTGTGTGCAAAGGGTATCAGGCTTGTTAAAGAAGTGTTCTTGGGATGGTATAAATGGCCAGCAAGATGTATAGCCCACATACTCAGGCAAGAGAGACATTTAGTTCTTTCTCTGGGATCTACATTATTGTGACCCTGAAGCCCTGCTCCTCCCTGTCAAGATACGGTCCATAATCTGCCATCCTTTGTGTCACTAGGAGCTTGTTCCTTCAGATCTCCTGAGCAAACATCCAACTCTTGCCAGCATCCTGGCTCCATAGACTCCACACACACACACACAGCTCCCCAGATATTGTCACCTTTCTGGGTATCTGTGTCCCTCAGCTCGGTGCATTGCCAGCCTTTGTTGTGAGGTCCACAGTCCCCTCACCTTCCCAGCAAACCCACCATGCTGTCCCTCACCTTGTCTCTTCTTCCAGATAATACCTGGTGTTTCTCAAAGGAGCTTTAGACTTTGGAAAATACAACCAGACTGCCTGGTTCTCTTGTAGACAAATTCTCTCTGCCATACCCACCTGGCTGTGAGGAAATTTGGAACTTGCCTATAATCTTAAATGGGGAAAGCAAAAGAAGAAAATGTCACTGGAAAACACAGAAATCGATATCCCACACTACGACTTTGGACTGTCCTCTACCAGTGACACTAATCAATGGTGACACCTGGAGGGCCATCAGACAGACTGAAGGGGAGAGAAGGGTCTAGATGATTCACACTAGATGGTGTGAAGCAAGTGGCCATAGGAAAGATTCTGCAATCTAGAACTTACGGTCATTCTATTTGGCGGTGAACTATATTCTGGCTCCAGTGAACAGTTCCTATGTCAAGACCTTCCTGCTGTCACCATCAAAATGTGACTGAAGGTGACCAAATCCTTCTACTATGGGCAAAACACTGAAAGAAATAGAATTCTGTGAGGTGAGGCCTTGCTTAAGATAGGGTCCTCAGCTGGGGCTTATGGTGCCCAGACATGGTACCTTGAACTCTCAGGTCCCTGGTTTACATTTCTAAAATTTATTTATTCATTGTGCTGAGGATAGAATTCAGGACCTTGTGAATACTAGGCAAGCACTCTATCACTGGGCTATATCTCCAGCCTGGCTTCCTGATTTCAGAGAGGATGTGTGCTACACAGGAAGTCATGCTAGGTATTGGCTGTTATCTGGGGATAGAGGGAATATTGTTGCCCAGACAATAGATACCCTTCCACTGTTGCCTGAGTCACCAGGCCCAGTACTGAGAATGTTACTTCCGATTATGGATGTCAGAGGGCTTTTCCTGGGCACAGAGTTCTTTTCTGTCCTTTTCTTCATGGGCCAGAAGGTTGGATGCATGATCTAAGGTCTGTGAGGGTTCTTCTGTTTCTCCTTTTTTTGGTGCTATAGTTTCGGTGTAGAGACTCACATGTTAAAGGTTTAGATCCCAGTCTATGGCTCCCCTGGGAATTTATGGAGCCTTTATGAGGTCTGACTTAGTGGGAGAAAGTAACATTAGGGGTAGGTCTGGAAAGAGGACATTGGGATCCTGGGCCCCTTTCTGAGTCTTTCTTTCTTTCCTGACCATCATGAGCATTTTGCTCCATCACAAATCCCACGATAGTCTGTCCTGTCAGTGGTCCAAAAGCAACAGAGTCACCCTATGATGGGCTGAGACCTCTGAAACCATGAGTCAAAATAATGCATTGCTATTATTAGGCTGATCATCTTGGCATTTTGTCACAGCAACTGATAGCTAACACATTTAGTCTTAAATTTTTTTCAACATTTATAAATATTTATTTATTTGAGAGAAAGAATAGGCACACTGGGGCCTCTAAGAAAGTCCAGACCCATACATCTACTATTTCATGCTTCTGGATTTACATGGGTACTGAGGACTCAAACCCAAGCCAACAGGCTTCACAGGCAAGCACTTTAACCACTGAACTATCTGCCCCCCTAGCCTTAAACTTCTACTCCTTTTTAAAATTATTTATTTACTTACTTTTATTATTTGAGACAGAAAGGAATAGAAAGGGAGAGAGAGAGAGAGGGAGAGAAGGAGGGAGAGAGAATGGGCAGAATGGGCATGCCGGGGCCTTTAGCCACTACAAACGAACTCCAGATGCATGCACCACCTTGTGCATCTGGCTTACACGGGATCTGGAGAATTGAACCTGGGTCTTTAGGCTTCTCAAGCAAGCACCTTAACTGCTAAGCCACCCCTCCAGCCCAAATTTCTACTTCTTTAAAAATTAAAGGCTAGAGAGATGACTTAGTGATTAAGGCACTTATTTGCAAAGCCTAAGGATCCAGGTACCTAGTACTCACATAAGCCAATTATACAAGGTTGTTCCAAACTACGTGTCTATGCAGTGGCTAGAGGCCCTGCCAGGCTCAGTCTCTCTCTACATGCCTCTTTCTCTCTCTGTTAAATAAATAAATAAATAAATAGTCACATATTAGTCTTTAAATTGATTATCACAGGTTACTTTATTTTTTTAATGTGGGAAATTGGAAAACTAGAAATGAAAAATATTCTAGCACATCATGAATGCCAGCTAACCCCATCTCTGCCATTGTAAAGCGTCTGCTAAGAGAAGTGCTCACCACTGCTGTCATCTCTTCACCCAACGGTGATAGCAGACTCTGAGCCCTGGCTTGAGCTCGGATTCATTCTGACTTGTCTTGGAGAATCTGTATATAATTTCTAGAGAGCCACCTCAGGTTTTAATGACATCTTGGAGAGTATTAGAGTGACATATCATAGTCTAACTGGATTTCTTTTCAATGCATATGTAGGTGTTATCTTCCATCTTAAGCATCTACAGACTACTGCCTCCCTCATGCTCACTAGCTCTGTGTATGCAAGTTTTACTTGTATCTTTAGAAACAACACATTTCTAAAACAAAGCAAAACATAAAGCATCACCAATCAACCAACCAAAAACATCTCTTTGGAAGAAGTACAGGGACAAGAGGACAACAGGCTCAAGGAAACTGGGAAGATGGAGGAAAGTCAAATGAGTGAAGGATTGACAGTTGACTCTGACTTCTAACAAAGGATGTAGGAATGTATATTGTAGTACAACATTCATCCCCACTTAAGCATCCCAGGTATGCAAGAAACATGCTCATCATTTCAGTATTGCCATGGTGACTATTCATAGCTGATCCTTTCAATCCTTTGTCAAGACTTCAACATCAGGAATAGCATCCAGTTGTCTTTAAGATTAGGAGGGAAATTATTTGCTTCCACAGATAGTACTGGATGCAAGATGACCAGTCATAAATGAAGTGAGTGGGAAGGAAGGGCTGGGAGGGCTTGGGTTTATTGGTCAGCTGGAGTAAAACAAGCATGACACAGAGCCAGTGAAGTGATTCAAAGCATCCCAGTTCAAAGTGAAAAATGTGCCTGTTGTGTGATGTGGTGTTTAGTATGTTTAACAGGAACACTTGACTTTGATCACAAGACTTAGGTTGATATAAACAGCATTTCTGGCAAGATCTTGAAAGAGAATCTCATGGCCTCAAGAAATGGGCTGTCTCCATGGAAGTAAAGAGCGAACTCTTTCTTCCTTTTAAGTTTAGGATATGAGTCTCCAAGGACTTGGGCAACATTGCGTTTTCTGAGTGGTGGCAGACAGAGCCAACCTCAGCAATCTAGTGTGTCTTGAGTCACAATGGATGTGGCATGTGTGTCTGTTGTCTTATGTCCCCCTTTCTGTGTAGCTGAGGATGACCTTCAACTTTTGGCTCTTCTACTTCTGACTCCTGAGTGCTGGGATTACAGGTGTACATCACCATACCTGGTTCTGTGCAGTGCTGGGGGATCACACCTGGGGCTTCATGCATGCTAGGCAAGTTCTGTACATACTGAGCTATAACTCTAGCCCCAGAGTTCTGCACTGCAGAACAAGTGAGGTCACATTTCATGGCTTCTGGGGACAAAGGAGAACATTGGCACAGATACTCTGGAACTGTGAGGGGTAACTGGCATATCATGGTGGGAAGGCATGTTGGGTTAGAATATTGAGTCTACCCTACAGTGTGTGATAGGAAGAGTCCTTCCTCCCTTGTAACCTTTCTTCACCTGAAAGGAGAAAGAAAAGATGTGAAAATATATAACACACTGCAAATGAAGTTTCTGTTTTGTGGTGAAAAAGAACTGTAGTCCAGTAATGGTTCTGTTTAATAGGATGGTTTTCAGAATATAACAACATTGGTTGTTCTTGTCTAGCATTGTTTCCTTTGACCAAAGGTTTGTTCATCCCCCAGAGGCACAGTTAAATGCCAGCTGAGCCTCATATCAGGCACCAAGGTAGAAAAGAAAGAAGAAAAGTCAGTGTTAGGAGAAGGACACAAGGGCTTGAGTATATGTCAGTGGCAAAGCACATGCCTAGCATTCAAGACACCCCAAGTTTGTTCCCTAGTACAGAATGGAGGAAAGAAGTAAGAAAAAAAGAAAAAGAAGTGACAGGTACAGCCCTCCACCCACCATGAGTCTATGAACCTGCAAGTTGGCCATTATTAGAGATCACTCCTCAAATTAATAAAATTAGCACATGTATTAAAACACAAATATGGTTAAACATAGGAGAAATAACCTGAGGTTGCATCTTCCTGTGTATAAATAAGACCCTGTCTCACCATTCAAGGGGTGGGTCAGGGCAGCAACTATAAAGTGTGGCACTGTTGCCACATTCTGGGAAGGAACAGGAGCCAGCAGGTAGAAATGACAGAAGCCCAGGAAGCAGAATCTTCATCACTTGGGTCTCCTTCCCTATGTTTCCTGTCTTGTGTCCTTAGAGCCCAAGATGCAATTCTATGCTTACCACTGCTGTGGGAGGAAGATTATGACCCAGCTACCAATCAAATTTTCTTGTGACATCCTGCCACTCAAGAAGAGACAGCCTTTTCTAGAACCCAAGGGGTGACTGTTTTGGACTTTGGTCCTCCCAGCCACCTCAAGGTTCGAGCCTTATAAAGCATACTCTACTCTTGTAATGGTGTGTGTCCATTGATTAATTGGTTGGTGAGTCTGGCTCAGTTAATAAAAATGTATCGTATGCTTGAAACTGGCTATAAGATTCTAAATGCTCTTACCACAAGCAAACACATGAGCTTATGCATATTTTATTTATTTTTAAAGTACTTTTTACTTTTTATTTGAGGGGGGAGAGAGAGACAGAGATAAGAGAGAGAGTGGGGGAGGGAGGAAGAGAGAGAAAGGGAATGGGTATGTTAGGGCCTTCACCCACTGCAAACGAATTTCAGAGGCATGTGCTACCTTGTGCATCTGACTTTAGTAGGTCCTGGGGAATTGAATCTAGGTCCTTTGGCTTTGCAGGCAAATGCTTTAACTGCTAATCCATCTCTCCAGCCCATCACACATATTTTAACCAAATTAAGCCACTATAAGGTGTATACCTACTGAAAGCATCATGTTGTACACAGTAAATATATACAGATTTTGCCAGAGAAAATAAACTTTAAGATGAAGTGGCTGAGGTAAAACATCACAAGGGCTCCTCCTCTCCTGATCCAAGAAGCCCCACCCAGTGGTCAGCAGTTCACCCTGCCACCATGTGCCACATGAGGACACAGCCAGTGGATCAACACGTCACTCTCTTGGAAACAGAGCAGCCTTCACTAGATGCTTCCCTGCTTGAACTCCCCTGCCTCCAGATCAGTACAACAGCACATTTCTGCTCTTTCTAAGCTACACAGTCTCAGGTCTTTTGTTATAGCAGCACAAAACCAACTAAGGTAAAAATCCCCTGACTTGTGTGCCAACATGTTGGCTTTGTGTCTATTTATATAGCCACATAGGCAAAGCTATGAACCCTAGCTAGAGTTTTGGCAAAACACATTGTAATCTTCTAAAACGTAAGAAGGCGGGAGGTCTATGGGCACCTCAAACATGTCTTCTACTCATCTCCTATTTCCTTTGGGTGTACGCTATAAGGTTGCTTTTCCTTAACTCATGAATCCTGATGAGGTTCATGCCATCCAACCTATCTCTTCTGAACACAGACTCGACATGGCCCTGGCTCACAGTTATGCACAGAGCAGTCATCTTGAGCACTTCATTGTGATGTCCTCTTATTTGGTAGGTGGGACATGAACCTGAGAACAGGTGTGCTGGGCTCCGCTGGCGGGGGCAGGTAGTGCCGAGGGAAGGACCAGGCCTGCTGGTTCCTCCCAAGGGGTTGAGGAGGAGATGAGCGTCCGACGACTCAGACCTCTCCTGGCCACCGGAGAAAAACCACACTGAGTCGGGAGTCTTGTCGAAGCAGGAACTCGATTTTTTGCTATGAGCAGTTGCCTATATAATGTTGGGCACGAAGGCGGGGATTTTAGGATGGTGGGGAAAGGTAAGGGCCAATAGTAAACTGTGACTATTGAAATGATAATTCTAAATCCCACGCGGAAGTAGCAGGCAAGAAGCCATTAGGCGTCTTGCTGAGTCACGTCTGGCCAGAGGCAGATCACCAAACTTTAGCTAGGCTCAGGAAGTTCCACTAGGCCTCACACCTGGGCCTTTCAGAGGCCAACACAGGTGCCTTGGGATATTATTCCCTTCTCTTCTACATAATTTCCAGGTGACTTATTTAATCTTACCCAGTGACAGTTACCACCAGGGACAGGCCTTCTCTGTGGCCTTTTCTATTCTTGGATCCCTGACAAAATGCTCTGAGCACTTTTCCTTTAATATTTTATTTTTATTTATTTACTTATTTGACAGAGAAAGAGGGAGAGACAGGGAGAGAATGGGGGTGCCAGGGCCTCCAACCACCGTTAATGAGCTCCAGATGCATCTGCCTCCTTGTGCATCTGGCTAAGGTGGGTCTTGGGGAAACAAACCTGGGTTCTTTGGCTTTGCAGGCAAATGCCTTAACCACTAAGCTATCCCTCCAGCCCTCTGAGCACTTTTTCTGTGTGTGACACTGGGGTCTTGTTGATAAAAGTAGGAGACCCCTTTCACCCCCCCCCCGGGCCCCCCTGCACAAGCCTCATGTGGTTGTGATGGTAGGTGGCAACAAGCAGAGCTCAAAGATCAGAAGATACGGGCTGTTTTGACCCTGCTGTTGAGCCAATTACCCACTTTCCTGTGCCTACCTTAGAAACAAGGGAAACCCAGAAGCGAATTTACTTGAGAACCCTTTGAATGGGCCATCTCTTTCCCTTCCCAGTTTGACAGGCTCTCTCCTGATTGGTACCTTACCTTTCTTGGCATATACCCAGCCAATCACAGCCTCCCTGAGCCTGTATAAGTCCCTAAGCCCACTCTCCAATATCAAGCTACCATCAATCATGGGCTACAAGAGGGCCTACACCTATTAAATTCTCTATATAAAAAAGTAAGGGCTATCTCATTTGTCCTGGTGCTAACTTACTCTCCGTTGGAGAATCTGCTTCTCTTTTTCAGATAGATGTGGATCCTAAGGAGAGAGCCACCCCATCATACCTCAAAAGGGCCCTGGCTGAAACTAAGAAAAACTGGCGAAACAAGCAAGGGGGCTGTTTTCCTGATGAACCGGATACCAGCACAAAGGGGAAGGAGATCAACACAGAGAAAAATCAACTCCTACCAAATCAGAGAGCCAGAGCCTCAGAGGCCCCCAACACCTCATCACTGAAGCAGACCAAAAATGAACCCAACATGGCTCAGGGAAATTTTGCAGAAGAGGAGGCGGAAAGAATGTCAGAGCCACATGTTGGGTCATGATATGCAGAGACATTTAGCTTACCCATAACTGTGGGCTATCTCCACAATGCATGACCCATATACCTCAACAAGGAGGGGCCAAGGGGAGGGGGTAGGTCACAGATGAGCCTAATAATGGTACCAAACTGACGGTATTTGCTGAATACAAAACTAAATAATAAAAAAGAAAAAAAAAAAGTCCCTAAGCACAGCCTTTTCCTAGCAGACTGGCTGTTTGTAGACTCAGTTCTAGTAGTCCCTCCTTTCTGGCAACATAAGAACCCAAATGGTGGAAAGAAAATTCACCGCAGCACAATGTGCAAGATGACCTCAGTCCCTGCGGCTGAGGGACTCTGTTTTCTCTGCACCATCATCCCTGGCAGCTTCATTAGAGGTGGTACAGGGTGACACACCACTGGTGAGGAAAGGGACTTTGTTGGCCTTCTTCTCTCATCCTGCTCAAACCTCACATACTGTCTCTTCGCCCACCATGTGGCTGGAGGGCTTCAAACTGGGAATAAACAATCTGCCTTGATCAAAATCTTCTGGGCCAGGGTGTAGATGGAACCTATGGTCATCACAACAGCGATACTCATTCCTCCCTCCAGCCAGGCTCTGATCATATCTTCTCTGCTCCAGGGGACCAGGTAGGGACCACTTATGGAGCAGTATGGAGCTAACTTTTTGTCTTTTTTGAGGCAAAAAAGACAGACAGACAGACAGACCCCCCCCCCCACACACACAGAGAGACAGACAGAGAGAGAGAGAGAATTGGCGCACCAGGCCCTCCAGCCACTGCAGTAGAACTCCAGATGCATGCACCGCCTTGTGCACATCTGTGACCTTGCATGCATGCATCTCCACCTTGTGTGACTGGCTTACATGGGACCTGTAGATTTGAACATGAGTCCTTAGGCTTCACAGGCAAGTGCCCACTTTCTGTCTTTTTGAGAGACTTTCCAAAATAAGATCCTACAGCATAAGTGGTTTGACTCAGAAACGTACATTCCCCGGCCCCCCTCCCTAGGCTTGTGTTTTGAATTCTCAGGCTCCACTTTGTGGCCCTGTTGTGAAGGCAGTGGAGCTATTAAGAGATGGGTACTGGCTGGAGGAGATAGGTCACTAGGGGTCACTTTGAAGGTTGTAGTCACTTTGGGTTCTGGCTTGTGCTCTCTGTCTCTTGGTGCTTCCATGGGAAGAGCCTCTGCCACACATTCTGGACACTGTGGGCCCTGCCATGCCTTCCCTGTGATGACCTGCACCCTCTGAGACTAAACATAGTCAACCTTTCCTTCCTTAAGTTGTTTCTGACAGGTATTTTGTCCCAGCAAAGAAAAACATAAGTCACACAGTAAAATACTTTTATAGTGGGGACTCTGGAGAAGTAGACCCCAACACAGATGGAGAGGGAAATTTTTTTTAATATTTTTATTTTTATTTATTTATTTGACAGAGAAAGAGAGAGAGAGAGAGAGAGACAGAGAGAGAGAGAGAGAGACAGAGAGAGAGACAGAGAGAATGGGCATGCCAGGGCCTCTAGCAATTGCAACTGAACTCCAGACGCTTGCACCCCCTTGTGCATCTGGCTAATGTGGATCCTGGGGAATTGAACCTGGATCCTTTGGCTTTGCAGGCAAATGCCTTAACTGCTAAGCCATCCCTCTAGCCCAGGATTTTTTTTTTGTTTTTATAATTTTGTTTCAAGGCATAGTTTTGTATGGCCCTAGGATAGCCTTGAATTCATGATGATCTTATCTCAGTCTCCCACATGCTGGGTTTAGAGGTGTGCACCACCACACCTGGCTAGGTTTTCTTGGAAGGTGGTCCCAGGGCATATCTTCAGGAGAACAAGGAGGTGATGCAAGGGAGGAAAGCAGCAGATCCAGAGGCAGAGCATGCAGATTCCCACTGTGGGTAACTATGATGGACACAGTTCCTTTGGAGACCTCAATCGGGTGATGGGGAACATACCACAGATTTACTGCCACCCTTCCCAGGGATCACAGGCTGGGGTTATTGTTTATTTATTACCAAGTCCCATCTGTACTTGCACCAGGGAAGCTTTGGGGGACACTGGTTTTCTGGCACCGGTAGCCTGTCCCCACAGGCAGAGAGGCCCTTTGGAGAGATACCTTTCCGTGTAGTACGTTTCTGTCTCTGCCAGAGTGCCCTGGAACAATGAGGGTCATGGGGATGGGAGCAGGATTCCAGTGACATCAGATCCCACCTGCAACTTTCCAAAGTGTTTTCTAGTAGAACCAGCCCAAAGCCAGCCTACGTGGATCCAAGCAGCCAGGAAACCGCTAAATGCCAGCATGCCAGATGTGCTGTGGTCCAGAGCAGATGTTGGCTTCAGATGCCCTGTGCCGTTTCTCAGAATTATGACTTGTTAAGTGCAGCATTAATACAGACTCTTGTTTCAAAGAGGGTCCAGTTTCCTGTGAATGGCTTATTGAAAAAAGATGTGGACAGAAATATTTGTGCAGCACAGCACAGAGACTTGAGGTCCGTCTGCATGAGCCATGGCCTCCTCCTCACGGAGTTTTCTTTATGGAGTGTCTGGACAGCTATCTTCAGAGTGCTTGTGAATCTGCCTATAATTTTGAGACACTACAAGGGAGCACTTAAAATCAAACTGCTTGGGCTGGTTTTCAGAAGGCATGGGGAGAGGCCGGTTCCACTGATCCCTTCTTAAGTGGAGTCTTACATGCCTCGTTGGAACTGCTTTCTGGTGATCTTGGAGCAAGCAGAAGCATAAAATAGACAGCACTTCAGACTTTTAGACCTCAATTTGCCTTTATGGAAAAGACAAGTAATTCCTTCCATCTGTATCTATTTTATGAGTTCCTGCTCAATGCCCAGAAATGGGGAAAGGGGAATAGAGTAGACTATCTGGAGGATGGGTAAGGGGTATTCTGTGGTCTCTATGTTTGTGTCCCCCTAAAATCAGATGGTGAGATTCTCACCCCAGGTGGTGATATTCCAAGGCAGGGCCATGGGGAAGTGTTTAAGGCATGGTGATGGAGGCCACATGAATATGATTAGTAGTCTCATAAAAGAGTCCTGAGATTTCCCCGGTGTCTTCCACCATGTGAACACACAGCAAGAAGGTGTCATCTATGAACTAGGGAGCCAGCTACATCTGTTAGCGCCTTAATCTTGGACTTCCAACTTCCAGAACTGTGAGAAATATGTCTCTATTGTTTATAAGCCATTCAGTTTATGGTAGCTTGTTATAGTAGCCTGAATAGAGTGTGACAAGTATGTTACTCATTTCCATTCTAAAGAAAAAATAATCTTATAGGTTGAAATGGAAGGACACTACAGTAACTAAAAGTCATAAAGAAATGGGGTTGAAAGGAATGGGGCTGGAGAGATTACTTAGCGGTCAAGGTACTTGCCTGAAAAACCTAACAACCGGAGTTCAATTCCCCAGTACCCATATAAAGCCAGATGCACGAAGTGGCACATGCATCGGGAGTTTGTTTGCAGTGGCCGGACATCCTGGAGTGCCATTCTCTCACTCTCTCTTCTCTGTCTCTTTTTGCTTGCAAATAAGTAAATAAATAGTAAAAGTCATAAAGAAATGAAACTGTGATAGATATATAGACGTATATTAAAGTGAATGCTGTTGTGAAAAAAAAAAAGAAAAGAAAAGAAAAAAAGAAAAAAGAAGCAGGCTAGGCTGGGTATAGGATCTGTCCACATGGCCTGGAAGAAGAAACTGGGCCCAAATCCTCTCATGACCGTCAGCATTGAAACGCTGCAACATTATCCACTTTCAGGGAGCACCTGAGGGCAACCGTTTCATTTTTGACTTTCTACCATGGAAAGGTCACAGATGGATATGAGGGCAGACAGCACAGGACACAGCGGGGATTCCATTTGAAATTTCATCAGATACACTTTGAAGTCTTTTTCTAATTATTGAGGCTGTCATAGGAAAAACTTCTCACAAAAATAGAACCAAGTGTCTTGAACAGAGATAGCATCTGTGCTAGGCTTCACATGCCCAAAGCACTTCTCTACCAACAAGCCTCACAGACTTAGTAAAGTAGCTGGGATGTTGTACCAGTTAGCTTCTCATCGCTAGGACAAAACCCCTGGCCGGCTCATGGGAGGAGAGGATTTACTTTGGGCTTACAGTTTTGAGGGGAAGCTTCATTATCACTGCAGGGGAAGACTGCTCACTTCACCATTCACCTGCAGCTGAGAGACAACAGCAACGAAGCAGGCTGTCTCTGAACACCCAGTGAAGCTGGACGCAAGATGGAGAAATAGGCTTCTGGATTCAGATCTGAGGGACAGAGGCAGCGTTTTCAGTTAGCTATCTGCAAGGCTAGTTAATTGCTCAAAATTTTGCCTTCATCCTTTTCTGTCCTGGGCTGACCAGGCAGCCTCTTTGCCTCTGTGGAGCTGGGGGCTAACAGCACCTCTTCTCCTGTCTCATTTCTGCACTCACATAGCTCCCTCTTCTGCTCAGTCTCTCTCCACTGCTGGGGCTCGTGTGCTTTATGCCATGCATGTCACCTGACTCTTTTTCTGAAGGTGTGTGGCCAAAGCCTGACTAGTTACTTCCAGGCTGAGCTGCAGAGTTGGGTGCCTAAGGAACTCCTAAAATGTTAAATTTCTCCTAGAGGTACTTCTTACTTGTAGGGTTTGGAGTCAGGGCTAATCAAGAACACAGGAGGCATCTCTCTATATGTAGCCAGTCTCATTCCATTGGACACGTCATGGGACTACTATTTCTCCAGAGTGGGATATAATGGTAGAAGTTGGAAAATGTTCAAAAACTGGGGGTATCCAGCTCCCCAGGAAATAAGGCCAACAATCAGCAAATGGAATCTCATGAGGCTAAGCTATCATACAGCAAAACAAACAATCATCTGAGTCAAGAGGCAGCCTACAGAATGGGGAAAAATCGCCAGGTGTATATCTGACAGAGAACTAATATTTAGAATATGGAAAGAACTCAAAAAAAAAAAAACTCTAAGAAAATGAATAACCCAATCAAAAAGTGGGTTATGGAGCTGGGGAGATTGCTCCATGGTTAAAGTTCCCTTGCTTGCTAAGTGTGCTGGCCTGGGTTCAATTTCCTAGTACCTTTGTAATGCTAGATGCACAAAATGGTGAATGAGTGTGGATTTCATTTGCAGCAAGAGAATGAAGTGATACCTTTCTCCATCTCTCTCTCTTCAAATAAATATCTCTTTTTGTCCCCTTTATTGTCCATTTGTAGGGACAGTAGAAAACATGTCATAAGAAAGAAAAGGGGTACAATACTGAGGATAAAAAGGTTGTACAGTAGGGAAAGAATTGAGTATGGAGGAGAGGAGGTATGGGGGGGGTGGTTTAACCAAACTAAAGATGTATGAAAAAGTCATATGAAAACATACTTCTTTGTTAACTAATTAAAACATATTTTTTTTGTTTTGTTTTTGTTTTGTTTTTCGAGGTAGGGTTTCACTCTGGTCCAGGCTGACCTGGAATTAACTCTGTCATCTCAGGGTGGCCTTGAACTCATGGCGATCCTCCTACCTCTGCCTCCCGAGTGCTGGGATTAAAGGCGTGCGCCACCACGCCCGGCTTGTTTTTGTTTTTTGAGGTAGGGTCTCATTGTAGTTCAGGCTGACCTGGAATTCACTATGTCATCTCAGGGTGGCCTCAAACTCACAGTGATCCTCCTACTTCTGCCTCCCGACTGCTGGGATTAAAGGCATGTGCCACCATGCCCAGCTTAAAACATAATTTTTAAAAAGAGTTTGAACAGAAGTTCCCTGTGTGGGTGGATAATGGTGCTCCATGGGGCCATGTAAGCTGCTATAGAAAAATCCCAGTGCTAAGGGTGGGATACCTCTCATGTTATAATTGAGGGATGCCCCTGAGGCCCTTTAAACAATACAGTCTATTACAAATGCTGTTGGTTTCACACCAGACCTAGATGGCAAGACCCTACTGCTGAAGACTCCATTTGTTTAGCTTGCAGGACACTGAGTAATCAAGCTGGAACTGAGATGGAAACTTACTCCCTGATGGATAGCTAGATTAGTGCTGGAAGGTGCTATACGGGCTGCTATGAGAGAAAAATCACCAGCCATCTTACCCAGCAGTGGATGCTAAGTTACACCATTGAGCCCCAAGGTGGTATGTGTTTGCTGGTGCAAGAATGGCATGTCTGCTATGGAGGTAGCCAACTGCTCTCTGTTGGAGGGAATTCATGCTTGGTACTGAAAACTGAGTCCAGAAGCCTATGGATGAGGTGGGGGTGGAGGTTGTAGACTCTAGGAGGGGGGCTGCAACGGTTGTTTTGCCAAATGAATGTTGTGGTCTATTGCTCTCTCTCTCTCTCTCTCTCTCTCTCTCTCTCTCTCTATATATATATATATATATATATATATATATATTTTGGTTAGAGAAGCTTCTCTCCACAGACAGTGTTGATGACTGCGGCGACTCAAAGCTTGTCCAAGTGCTGGGAATAAGTGACTTCAGAGAGCTCAGCACTAAATGAGATATCTATATCACTCCCTCCAAGACTCAGGAAACAATGTGGGAGAGGGGTACAAAGAATGTAAGAGTCAGAGGACAGGGAGAAGTACTGACGTCCAGGCCTGACACGGCCGTTGCGTTCATGAGCTGACAGTGACTGTGGTAACCTATACAATATCCAGATAATATTGTGTCCATTGACACTCCATCATGGATGATGCTGGAAGGCATGAGACCCCATCCCTCCCTGAGGAGGAAGCAGTTATTGGTGGCTGGCAGAGTGGAAGATATTTTTAGCAGTGTATAGTCACTTGAGGGACCCATTGGCTTGGGTAAATAGTCTCCTGCATGTGCCCATGCAGTAACCCTAACTATACTCAGTGGGTCACTCCCACACACAAGTAAAATAAGATACATCAAACAAGAAGAAAAACTATTTGGGAAGAAGTTTAGTGGAGGGGTGGAGGGTCAAGGGAAGTTAATGGGAAGGGATCATGATTAAAATATATTAAATACATATGTAAAGATTGCCAATAAATTTTAAAAACTGGGTATATCAATAGCTTTGAGAAAGCATGGTTTGGAATTATTAATTACAAAATAATGGTATTTTAATCTTTTTATTAGCTTTTAACATGCTATGAGTAAGTCACAAAGGTCATGAAGTCCAGTGTGCCCTCTACCTGCCTTCACATGACCCCGTGGCTGCAGAGTAGGGTCTGTGGGTAAACCACTCAATTTAGAATTTGTTCATTTTAGAAACTATCTCCTTGTTTGCACCTTAGGGCATCAAGGTAAGGTGATGCCAGAACCACCAACGGAAGTGTCCCCGTGAAAACACCTAACCCTCCTTAGTCCCAGCTCAGAGTAGACCAATTCTCTGCCTTGGCCCCTAGATAACCATGTGACTCTCCAGCCAGACTGTGCAAGTCAACACTCAGCTCTCCTAAGAACACTCACAGATCATTGCGACCACAAGAAGGCTTGGATAATTCCATAGCAGCTTTGACCTCTAGCCTCCACTCACTTTCTAGAAGGCTTTCATTCATACCAGATTTCCTCTTAAAGAATCTCCCCCAGGTCCACGAGATTTTAGGATGGAGAACTGTTAGGAAATGATTTTGCATAAATCACTTCTCAGAGACCATGAATCTTCACACATAGAAAACCCCAACGCCTTTGTTACTGCAAGGAGAGGTGCCCACTGTACAGGGGTCTGTGCTGTACAGAGTGAAGGGCCTCCTGTATCCTCCCATCCCCAAATCCATTCTTTCCATTTCACGAGGCTCCTGCCCACAGGGTGAGTGGGGGTGTCCTGACATCCTTGTGTGGCACATCTCACAGAACAGATATGCACTGGCCATTGGTTCAATGTAGAAAATGCATTATCCCAAATTCTAGTGCACTTGGCTGCCGACTTCCAGGGAATGCCATTCCGTGGTTGCTTAAGGCTGAACTGCAGCCTGGAAGCTCCTAAGGAGATTAATTTATGAGCATCAGAGCCTGTGCCCATCCTGGAACCAGCCTCTGGGATCACAATAGGAAGACCAGAAATCTGCAATAGGCTATTGGAAGCAGATAGGATATTGTTGGTTATGACAATAAAATTCACACTGTTCTTACCACATCTCAAATTGCTCTATCTCTGCTGCCTCTGTCCCTCTCTCACACACTTCATTAACTCATGCTTTTAGTCATGCATGTGTGTACAGATGTGTGTTGAGGTGAGAGGATAGCACAGGTGTTACACTCAGTAACGCCATCAGCCTCCTTTGAGACACGGTGTCTCATCAATCTGAAGCTCAGGGGGCTGGAGAGATGGCTTAGTGGTTAAGCGCTTGCCTGTGAAGCCTAAGGACTCTGGTTCTAGGCTCGATTCCCCAGGACCCACGTTAGCCAGATGCACAAGGGGGCGCATGTGTCTGGAGTTCGTTTGCAGTGGCTGGAGGCCCTGGCGTGCCCAATGTCTCTCTCTCTCTATCTGCCTCTCTCTCTCTCTGTCGCTCTCAAATAAATAAATTTAAAAAAAAATCTGCAGCTCAGTAATTCTCCTGTCTCCAGCATCTCATCCCTAGCATTGCAGCCACCTGCCACCATACTTGACACTTTGTACATTTTTTAAACATTATTTATTTATTTACTTTGAGAGGGGGGAGAGAGAGAGTGGGTGTGCCAGGGCCTTCAGCCACTGTGAATGAATTCCAGACACGTGCGCCCCCTTGTACACATGTGCGACATTGCATACTTGTGGCACTATGTGTCTGGCTTACATGGGACCTGGAGATTCAAACAGTTCTTAGGCTTCACAGGCAAGTGTTTTAACCACTAAGACATCTCTCTAGCCCTTCTACTTTTTTTATTAATTAGAGAAAGAGAGAGAGAGAGATAATGGGCATGAGGGCATGCCAGGGTCTCTTACCACTGCAAACGAATCCCAGATGCATGTGCCACTTTGTGCATCTGGTTTAACATGAGTACTGGGGAATTGAACCCAGGCTGTCAGGCTTTGCAAACAAGTGCCTTTATCCACTAAGCCACCTCTCCAGCCCCCATACCTGCCACCTTTTATGTGGCTCTGGAAATTGAACTCAAGTGTTCACGCTTATGAGGTAAGCACTTCACTAACTGAGCTATCTCTTCAGCCCACCTTATGTTCTTTTTATTTTTATTTTTTGTATTATTATTTTTCTGAAACAGTCACTATGTAACTCAGGCTAGTCTGGAACTCACTAGCTGAAGCTGGTCTCAAATTTTCAATCCTCCTGCCTCAACCTCCTGAGTGCTGGGACAATAGGGTTACACCACCATGCCTGGTTAGAGACTTTAAACAAACAAACAAACAAACAATGTGATATAGCTCTTTCGTGGGAGAAAAATAAAAAACATTCTAAACCATTAAACTTGAGAGGGCATCAGAATCCCCAGTGAGCACTCAGATGGCTAGGCCTCAGGTCGGGCTAGGTCAGGAGAAACCTCAGGACTTGGTGTCTTGGAGATGTTCCCAGAGGATGCCACTGCTCCCGGCACTGGGACTCCCACTGGGGTCAACTGACACTCAGACGCATGATGCCTCAGAATGTTGCCTTCTTCCCCTGGGCAGCGACGGACTTGTTAGAGAGAGATCTAATGGCTCCTTGGAGCTTCTCAGATCTGAATGAGTTAAGCACCACCTATATGTTAAGAACCAGAACCAACATCAAATTGTTTTTACAGGTAAAGCAACAAATTAATCTCTCATATTGCAGGACCAGCAACAGAAGGAAGGCAGAAGTCTCTCTCTAGAGGAACAGGAAGGAGAGGGAAGATGCGGTATTAGAAGCAATGGTTGTGGAAGGTGGGAATGTTCTTTAATTCTAAGTTTTGTGCTTTGGAAACATCTGGCCAAACAACATTTTTCCTACCCACATGAAATTCAAAGAAATTCATGACCTGCCTCAGTTATCACCATCACCATGCCAAGCCACAGTAAGACAATTCCGAGCTTTCCAACTTCGCAGACTGCCAGAAATGCTATTTGGATTCATTTTTATTTGGGAGTTGGCTGAAAGTGGCCAGATTTCCAAATGCCTCTGGATAAACATCATAGCATTGTCATACAAATCCACATTCCCTAAGTTAGGTTCAAATAGGCCATTTTGAGGAGAAGAGAAAAAATACTTTTGAAGATTATTCCTTAAATATATTTAGACATAAACAGTTCAACTTCTCTTTCTTATATATCTTATGTCAATCAAGCTAAATTTCTTCATTGTTGGAATTGCATTCCATTATATTATATTCTCAGTTATGTTGAAAGTTCAATTAGCACTTCTAGTATTATATATAAAGAACATAATATCTAAAATGACACTTTAATACATTGTAAAAAATACCCAAAATTCAATTTTTCACAGCACAACCTGATGCTAGCCTTGACTGAATCTGTCATTTATTTGTGTGAAGGGTAGTGTTATAGTGAAAATATAAATAAAACATACTCTATCCCATAGCTTAACCCTCCAAAGCTGTATGGATTTGGAATACCTGAAAGTATAATTGCCATATATTTAAAACAGAACATTAAAATTCATGCAAAATCTGAAAAAATGTCATTGTTAACCTCTGAATGCATCTGCCTCTGATACTCTGTGGCTATGTGACCTGTAACATGTTCCTGCCACTCAGTTCAGCCAGAACTGAACTCACACTTTCAAAAACTGCTAAAGTAAAACAATGTAACTAGGACAATTTCCTGGCCAAACTCTGATGATGCTCAGATATTCACTCCTTCTATTATGTGCCCTGGAGGCAATGACTGTCCCCAATGGAAGCTGAGGTGCTTCCAGTTACTGATGGCTGACTGGGAAATCAAGGCAGTGGTTCTGATTCTGACTAAAATTTCCAAAAGAAATGACTGCAGAGGCTTCTGGAAAAATTTTCTTCACTGTTATGCTGTCATGTGAAGGGATGGTGAGTTATACATTTTTATTAGTTTATTTATTTATTTTTAAATAGACATATTTCATTTATTATTTATTTGCAAGGAGAGAGAGAGAGAGAGAGAGAGAGAGAGAGAGAGAGAGAGAATAGTGTATTGGTATACTAGGGCTTCTTGCCACTGCTAACAAACTCCAGATGCATAGGGCACTTTGTGTATCTAGCTTCACATTGGTACTGGAGATTTTAACCTGGGCTGTCAGGATTTGCAAATAAGTGCCTTTAACTGCTGAGCTATCTCTCCAGAGGCAGAGTTTCACTCTAGTCAAAGCTGACCTGGAACTTACTCTGTAGCTCAGGCTTGTTTCAAACTCACTGTGGTCTTCCTATCTCAGCCTCAAGTGCTGGGATTGGTATATGTCACTACATCTGGCTTTTGTATTTTTACAAGGTATGTATATGTGGTATGTGTGCATGTATATGCATGTTCACATATGTGTGCATACATGAATGTGGGTTGCATATCCATGTGCATGTGTGCACATGTGTGCGGATGAAAGAGGTTGACATCTGGTATATTCTTCAATTGTTCTCTACCTTATTATTGTTATTTTAAATATTTACTTGAAAGAAAGAGAGAGAGAAGAAGCAAGACAGGAGAAAGAGAATGGGTGCTCCAGGGCCTCCTGCTGTTATAAATGAACTCAGGATACATGCACTACTTTGTGCATCTTGGCCTTTATGTGGGTACTGTGGAATTGAATACAGGTTAGCGGGCTATGCTAGTAAGTGCTTTCAATCTCTGTGCTATCTCTTCAATCCACTTCACCTTATTTTTTGAGGGGGAAAAAAATCTCTCACTGAACCTAAGCTCATCAATTCAGCTAGACCAGCTAGCCAGCACACCTCAGAGATCCTCTTGTTTCCACTTCCGCGGTGCTGGGATTACAGACACGTGCTGCTGCCATGCCAGGCTTTTACCTCGGTACTCAGGAGCAAGCACTTACCCACTGAGCCGTCTTCCCAACCCTGGATGGTCATTTTTGTCCCTGGACACTGGATGTTAAATGATCACTGCTGGAGCTATCTCCCAGCAACAAGGGAGCCAGTCTGAGTCAAGTGAGCCCCTGGAGGGTGGCAGAGCAGAGAAGGGAGAAGATGGGTCTTGTAGGGCAAGGACGGCTACTCACCCATCTACCTGCTAGATCACATATTTCCTCTTATTGGATGTAATGCATGATTTTAGCTTTGTGTCTGTGGGAAAAGTTTTCTTTGCCTGTCATGAAGGCATTCTAGCTGAGACAAACAAGACCAAAGAATTACGGGCATTCATGGAGCTGCTATCCCATTTTCCTCAGCTCATGTTCACAGCACATTGAATCATTTTCTACAGAGATATACTTCCAATCTATGCGTTTTTCTAGGTTGAAAGATACCTGTGTCTCCAATTTTCCTAAAATGGTTCCCATACATATTTGCTTAATTGGCTATCCAACATAGGTCATGTTTCTTTCTAATTTTTCTCATATTTCTCCTAAGTATTCTCTAAAATATGAGAGGAAAAGGGCAATAAAAACCATGTCATAGTGATTTCTTTCTCCATTTTCCTGAATGATTTGTGGTAATTGAGACCTGTGTGCTATAAGCTTTGTTAAAATTTGTGACATAATCACACTAATACTCAGCCAGAAAATTTCCCTAGTTTTGACCTGGGGGCTGGATTATTCTTGAAACTGGATACACATACCATGTCATTCCTTTTGCTCATGGTGTCTTTCTTCTCCCTGTTTACACAGAGCATGAAGGATGGATCTCATTTACCTCCAAATATTTTCCCATGACTTGCTCCCATCATAGCAACTCCATTTCAAGTCAGGGTAGGGAAACCAACTGGGCAGAAATGTGGAAAAGTCTGCTCCAGGGTCTATACTTCTGGTGTCTGCTATCAAATCTGTCTCCTTATTAACCTGCACACTTCAAGTTTTGTTTAGCTTAATTTTGATTAGAAGCTGTTTTCATGGCAATGCTGGAAGATGGACCCTCACATTACCTGATACTGAAACCTAATCAGGTTAAGATTATAATATGGTAGTGTTGACAAGTACTTAGCTAGGATGCTTTGAACTCAGGATTCCATTTCTTAAAGTGGACATTCTTGTGTCAGTAGTGTCACATTCATGTGACAATAGTACTTGATCAACATTTTCCTTTTCTCTTTTTAAAGAGTAAAGAGAGACTCTTCTCAACTCCCATGAACAAGGTCCCAGTCCCTATTATTCAAGAAACTTTCAATCACAGCTTTCACAACTCACTTGAGTATTTAACCATGATATAAAGTCACAGTTAATGATAAACACCAGTCAGGATAAGAAACAACTGCATAAATGGATATGAAACCAAAACAGTGTCTCACCCTTCAGATCATGGTGAATACCAGATCTTCTGCTAAAGGTGTGTCTGATCAATACAAGGAACAGACCATACTCTTTGCCACAGTAATCCAGTTAGCTTGTTCCTGTCAATGGGCCCTATGTTGTTTCTTCCCTAAAGACACCACAGGGTTGACATAAGTTTCACTTAGTGCCAGCAGAACATGAAGGGAAATTTGCTAGGGCTGGCCCTGTACTTTCTCTCATGTCATTCATCTGATAAATGGAGAAGCCAAGATCTGTTAATGGAAGTCTGATTCTGGAGCCCACAGTACTAGCCATTGAGATGGTCTGAGAAAAAGGAAAAAGAGGAAAGGAAGAACTGGCTTAGTGGAGATGTACAGAGAGATGATTTTAGAGAACTGTCCTTGGTTTTACAGTCATCTCATATCACAGCCTTTCAGAAGTTATGAGTTCACTGTAACCTCTAAATTATATCAATTAGGAAAATTGGGTATATTTGTGGTTTACCTATGACAGCTATAGATTCTGAATTTTCCAGTATGGTCCCAACCCCTTCTTCAGTCTGCCTCTAACATCCTCATCAACCTCATGGTTGCTTGTAAAACTATTACCTCTATAGGCATCAGTGAAGAGATTTTCTGCAACATGTTATAAATCTGCAAACCTGTTTTCAGTTTGGCCCCTACATCTATAAGGCCACAGAGACCAGAAGGCTCTGTCTGGTTTGGTTTTTCAACTGCATGCATAATACCATCTACCCTGCCAATGTCACTCCAGGGCCAGCCAGCTTTGTCCTAGGTGTGGCCAAAGCAATTCTGAATTTCACATTCCCACTCCTCCTGGTCCAAAGGGGATGCTACCTTTTGTCTGGCTCTTCCTTCATGTCTCATTGCCCTAAGCTGGATTGTATGTCTGTCCTTGGACTAGGACTTATAAGAGGCATCACCGTGACAGTTGGGAATATCTCCATGGACTGAACTGGGTCATACCCACTTGACAGCACTGCTGTCCAACAGAGGAAGGTAGAACAATACCAAGAGCAAGGGAGAAGGTGGTATCTCTAGTGAATGGATCCAGATCTACTTGATATGGGCAGTATCCTGCTTTGCAGTTTTTTAAAAATTTATTTTACTTTAGTTATTTTGAGAGAGAGAGAGAGAGAGAGAGAGAGAGAGAGAGAGAGAGAGAGAGAGAGGCAGATAAGGAGAGATGGAATGGGCATGCCACAGCCTCTAGCTACTGCAAACTAACTCCAGATACCTGCGTCCCCTTGTGCATCTGGCTTATGTGTGTACTGGGGAATTGAACCTGGGATCTTAGGCTTCACAAGAAAATGACTTAAACACTAAGCCATTTCTCTAGCCCCTTCTTTTCAGTTTTTAAGGTAGCCCTTATTTGAGAGCTCACTAATTCAAAAGGATAAGTGGTATTTATGCTCCACATTGACTTTATTTGTTATTTTGCATGTGTCTGTGTGCAGTAGGTGGTGTGTGTGTGTGTGTGTGTGTGTGTGTGTGTGTGTGTGTGTGTGCAGATGCAGTGCATTGAGGTGTGCTCAGAGGACAATGTGGAACATCCCCCTTACCACTCATCTGCTTATTTCCTTGAGACTTAGTCTGATTCTGAAGCTTGCCTATTTCTTGAGTCCCTGCGACTCTTTGATTTCTGCTTCCCTCAGGACTCGGGTTATAGACATGCATGGCCAGGCCCATCTTTTTTTTTTTTTTTTCTAGTTAGGGTCTCACTCTAGCCCAGGCTGACCTGGAATTCACTATGGAGTCTCAGGGTGGCCTTGAACTCACAGCAATCCTCCTACTTCTGCCTCCCAAGTGCTGGGATTAAAGGCAAGAGCCACCACGCCTGACACCATGCCCATCTTTTAATGTATATTCTGAGGAATCAAACTCAGGGGTTTCAGGATCCCTCAGGTGAAGTTAAGCTTATACAGGGAACACTCTTAGCCACTAACCCATCTCTCTGGTCCCTCAACATTGACTTTCCCTTGGTCCACATATTCACAGAACCCCAGGCTTCTGCTCTATCCCTTGACTAGTACCAGGCTCACAGATGTCATGGGATTTCTCAGAAACAAATCTGCAAGAGCCCTTCTCATCCACTAAGGCATGAGAATAACAAAGAAATGTGAGACACAGAAGTCAACATGCTAGAATTTGATTATACCGTGAAAGACAGGAGAGAACTGTGAACACATCTTCACAGGAAGACAACAGATTAGAAAGCAAATTAGAAATAAATTTCATCATGGCTTTAATGTGAAATGCTCTCACCCTAATCCTGAGCTCATATGTTTGAAGTGGTGGCATTGTTTTTTTTTTTTTTTTTTTGGTTTTTCGAGGTAGGGTCTCACTCTAGCCCAGGCTGACCTGGAATTCACTATGGAGTCTCAGGGTGGCCTTGAACTCACAGCAATCCTCCTACTTCTGCCTCCCAAGTGCTGGGATTAAAGGCAAGAGCCACCACGCCTGACACCATGCCCATCTTTTAATGTATATTCTGAGGAATCAAACTCAGGGGTTTCAGGATCCCTCAGGTGAAGTTAAGCTTATACAGGGAACACTCTTAGCCACTAACCCATCTCTCTGGTCCCTCAACATTGACTTTCCCTTGGTCCACATATTCACAGAACCCCAGGCTTCTGCTCTATCCCTTGACTAGTACCAGGCTCACAGATGTCATGGGATTTCTCAGAAACAAATCTGCAAGAGCCCTTCTCATCCACTAAGGCATGAGAATAACAAAGAAATGTGAGACACAGAAGTCAACATGCTAGAATTTGATTATACCGTGAAAGACAGGAGAGAACTGTGAACACATCTTCACAGGAAGACAACAGATTAGAAAGCAAATTAGAAATAAATTTCATCATGGCTTTAATGTGAAATGCTCTCACCCTAATCCTGAGCTCATATGTTTGAAGTGGTGGCATTGTTTTTTTTTTTTTTTTTTTTGGTTTTTCGAGGTAGGGTCTCACTCTAGCCCAGCCTGACCTGGAATTCACTATGGAGCCTCAGGGTGGCCTTGAACTCATGGCAATCCTCCTACCTCTGCCTCCCGAGTGCTGGGATTAAGGCGTGTGCCACCACGCCCGGCTGGCAGCACTGTTTTTGTTTTTGAAGGTTATAGAAACTTTGGGACATGGGTTCTCACTGGCCAACTTAAGGCAGTGCTGGGTTTTGTCTAGATCCCCTTCCAGTCCGGTTCTCTGCTTCCTATTCCCTGCTCCTGCTGTCATGTCCTCTGCTTGCCTTCCCTGCCTTCTTGGACTGAATCCCCTTAAATCATGATCCAAGACTTTCAAGTAAGATGGAAGATTAGAAGCTGTGCCTGAGCAAGCGGACTGTAGTGGTTTGATTCAGGTGTTCCCCATAAACTTAGGGCCTCTGAATGCTAGGTCCCCAGCTGATAGAGATTTGGGAATTAATGCCTCCTGAAGGGAGTGTATTGTTGGGGGTGGGCTTATGGGTGTTGTAGTCAGTTTCCCCTTGCCCGTGTTTGGCACAATCTCCTATTGCTATTGTGCACCTGGTATTAGCCAGGGAGTGATGTCCACCCTTTGCTCATGCCATCGTTTTCCTTGCCATCATAGAGCTTCCCCCTTGAGCCTGTAAGCCAAAATAAAAATATTTTTTCCCACAAGCTGCTCTCAGTCAGGTGATTTCGACCAGCAATGTGAACCTGACTACAACACAGACAAAGGAAGTCAAGTTGAAAACACAATAGATGCTATTCATATAAGAAAGGACCTAGAGCTGGAGAGATGACTTAGCAGTTAAAGCACTTGCCTGTGAAGCCCAAGGGACTCAAGTTTGACTTTCCAGATCCCACTTTAGCCAAATACACAAAGGTGAAGCAAACACAAGATCACAATGCCCACTAGGTACCTGGAGTTCAATTGCAGTGGCTTAGGCCCTGGCATGTCAATTCTCTATCTCTCTCCTCTCTCTCTAAAAAAAGTAAAATAAAATAAAAAATAAAAGGCCTAAAGAGAATATAAATAAGCCAAGATGGGAATTTATCCACTGAGAATGCGCTGGGCCACTGTCAGAGTCTGGCCACCAGGCTTGCTCCCACTGACCAGGATCAGCTGTGGCTCTCAGTGAAGTGCTCCCCCAAGTAGGCACCATAAGAATGAGAGAGAAGGTCCTGGCAGTGGAAGAGTACACAAGGGGCAGGCTAGAGCAGGGTAGGTGGAGGAGTGAGTGACAAAGTGTGGGCTTGGGAGCCTGAAACTAAGCACAGAAGATATTCTCCAGAGAAAATGACTCCTTCATTTGCCATTATCTGGGCCAGCTCCACAGGATCACAGGAAGTGTGCTGTGGACCTTGGGATAGTATCCTGATGGCACATAAAGGGTAATTCAGGTGCTTGGGACATCTACATGCTGGTAGAGCCTCAGACATGGAAACCTCTGTATGTGTAAAGTTCAGTCCCCTATATCAGCAGAGACAAGATTGTCACTCACTAGTAGAGGCCCTCAGACAAGGAATTCTGTCAGAAAGTAGACCTTAGTCACAGAAATCCTTTTTACCTAGAATACTAAAGCATTTACAATTTTGTACTGTAATTGTTAGGGTATTGTATTTTAATATGTATTATTGCAGAAGACTTTTATGATTGTCCTTCCTTTTTCTGCACATACATTTTTTCTGTACTTATAGTAGTTTCTCTACTACCTTTTATACCTCCAACCCATATAGTTTATTTCTCACTCTCACTGTTCTCCTTCTTTTCCCCTTTTCCCATTCCTTTCTCATTTTCCTACTTAAATATTGAAATTCATAGCTCTACAAAGAAAACAATAAACTACATTTTCCCTGACCATTACCCTCATGCTGCAGGCTACAACCCATATGAGGAGCACAAGTGAAGTGCTAAATCATCTGTTACTACAAGTCAACACCAACACTGCTGTTAGATCATTACATCTTTGGTTGCAGTAACCCTTGCTCTAGATAGCAGTAGGAAACACAAATCCTAATGAAGATAACTCACCAGGAAGACTTGCATAAAATAAAACAAATAACCAAAAAGAGTAGGAGGAAGGAGAAGAAATAAAATCTTGGAACACATCTATCTGAACAGATGTGCAAAACACAACAAAGGAACCATAAAAAATGAGATAACTACCAACTATAAAACCTCCACAAGCTCACAAATCTTAAATACCAGAAACTAGCAATAATGAGGTAGCTGAAATGCAGAAAAAAATTTCAGAGTCCTAGTTTTTTTTTTTTTTTAAAGGATCAATGACCACAGAGGAGAGTCAAATAATCAGATGAACAAAGTAAGGAAATCAGTTCATTAAACAGACAAGAAACTTACCACAAAGAATACATAGTCTGTACCTCAGAGAAGAATTTTACAAACATGGAAAATTGAAAACTAGCCAAACAGAAATTCTATAAATGAAAGAATCAATTAAATGAAAATACAGTGGAAACATCATTAACAGACAAGATCAAATGAAGAATGAAGTTCAGAGATGGAAGGTCAGTTTGCGACCATGAAATATTCAAAATATAAAGAATAATTAAGAAACGTGAACAAAATTTCCAAGAACATAAAATTCCACAGAGCAAAAGAAATAGCTAAGATAAAGTCTAAAGGCACAGGCAGCATATTAGATGGAAATGATAGAACTTTTCTCAAACCTGGAGAAAGAAATGCACATTACTACACAAGAAACACCTAGACCTGAGCAGAAAAGAATCTCTACACAACATATCGTTGTCAAAATGTCAAAAATACAGAGGAAAGAAGCAATATTAAAAGCTGTAAGGGAAAAACCAACTCAAATTACAAAGACTGAAACAGAATAAAATCAAATCTCTTGTCAGCAAACCTGAAAACCAGGAAAGCACGGAATGATATATTTTAATCTCTAAAAATAAATAACTGTCAACAAATATTACTATACCTAGCAATGTTATCTCTTAAAACTCATGGGGAAATAGCATTTCAAGATAAACACATTTATTTACTTATTTGATTACTTTGTATATAGAAAGTAAGCAAATATATATATATATATATATATATATATATATATATATACATACATACATATATATAGCAAATATACATATATAGATAGGTAGATAGATAGATAGAGAGACAGACAGACAGACAGAGACAGAATGGGCATGTTGGGTTTCTTGCCAGTGCAAATGAACTTCAGATACATGTACCACTTTGTGCACCTGGCTTTATCTGAGTAATGGGGAATTAAACCCAGGCCAGAAGGCTTTGCAAACAAGTGCTTTTAACTGCTGACCTATCTCTTCAGCAAGACAAACACAAATTAAGACAATTCAAGATACCCAAGTCAGCTTCAGAATAAAAGAATAATAATAATAAATAAATAAAGGAAAAAATAAATAATAAAGATAAAATATAAATATATAATACATATGTTATACATTATATGTTATTATATAAGATATAATTATATAATATATAATTTAGAAATAAAGAATAAATAACAGAATAATGAGAATAATAAAGAAAGAAAGAAATACTATGCACAGAGGAAGAATAAATACAATCTCATCCCAGAGAACATAGGAAAGAATACATTTTATGAAAGGAATAGATGAACAGAGGAGATTCAGGAAGGAACACATGTCCAGCACAAAAAATCAACAAGCCCATAATAAAAAGGTGACAACAAATAATCCAATCTACCAGGATAACAATTGAGGAAACCATAGGAAATAGCTAATTTCTCTCAAGAACAATATTCAATATAAATGTCCTCAACTCACCAATTACAAGATGTGCACTGACAGGATTAAAAGTCAAAATACAACTAACTGTTTTGTTCAACAAACACATGCCACTGGAAAAGACATCTTAAAACTGAGAGTCAAAGAATAGAAATCAACCTGCTAAGAAACTAGAAGCCATAAACAAGCTTGCATAGCAATTCTCATGTTCAATGAGTGTACTTCAAACTTAAAATATAAGAGATAAAGGAGGCTACTACACATTAATAAAAAATACCCAATTCATCAAGAAGATATGTGTGTAAGTATTTATGCGCTGAATCTTGGACTCCCAATATCATACAAAAACACTAAGTGGCTTGAAAAGTCAGACAGCTCCTGATGCAATAATAGTGGTAGTCTTTAGTACTTCACTGTCATCTTAAAATAGGTATTCCAAACAAAAAACAACAAAGAAACAAAGAGGGGCTAGGGAAATGCCTGAAGGGTTAAAGGTGCTTGCTTTCAAAGCCAGATGGTCTGGGTTCAGTTCCCTGGTACCAACGTAAAACCACATGTGCAAAATGCCACATGTTTTTGGAGTTTGTAGCATTAGGCCCTGGCACACTCATTTTCATTCTTCCTCTCTTCCCCCCCTCCTCTTCCTTCTTGAAAATAAATAAATAAAAATATTTAAAAGTCAACAAAGAATCATCAGAGCTAAATTATACAAAGAAGTTGAAAATTTATCTAAAGAAATTAGGAATAGAAGGAATATATAACAACACAAGAAAGTTGATATATGACAACCCCATAGCCAACACTATACTATATGGGAGAAAACTATTAATATTTCCTACAAAACATAAGGAAAAAAGTGTCTACTCTTTCCAACTTTTACTTAATAAAGTGCTCAAAGTCTTAGCTAGAGCAGTAAGAGAAGGAAATTGAAAAGACATAAATAGGAAAAGAAGTTAAATTATCCTTATTTACAGATTACCAGCAAACTCTTAGATCTGATTTAAAAAAACAAAAAACAAAAAACATTCAGCAAAGTTGCAAGAAACAGCACAAAAATCAGTACCTTTTTTATACAGCAGTAATGAATTTGATGAGAAAGAAGTGAGGAAAAATGTCACGTAATAGCTTCAAAATTACCTAGAAATAATCTAACAAAGGGGCTAAAAGACCTTTATAATAGATTGACATACTAAAAAAAGAAATTGAAGGCTTTAGATGATAGATTGGCAGAATTAATATTGTGAAGATGGCTATATTACCAAAAGTAGTATGTAGATTCAGTGTATTTCTCATCAAAATCACATGGGATTCTTCACAGAACTAGAGAAATATCCTAAATTTTATATGACAACACAAAAGACCCTGAATAGCTAAAGTAATCCTAAACAGAAAAAAAGCTGTTGGAGGACTATATTATAGAGCCAAAGTGACAAAGATAGCCTGATACTGATACAAAGACATGTAGACTAAGGGACAAAACAGAGGAACCAAATCTAGAGTCACAAAATGCCCGGCCATGTAGATTTTTTTCTTTTCTCAATTTTTATTAACATTTTCCATGATTATAAAAAATATCCCATGGTACTACCCTCCCTCCCCCCACTTTCCCCTTTGAAATTCCATTCTCCATTATATCCCCTCCCATCTCAATCAGTCTCTCTTTTATTTTTGTGTCATGATCTTTTCCTCCTCTTATGATGGTCTTGTGTAGGTAGTGTCAGGCACTATGAGGTCATGGATATCCAAGCCATTTTATGTATGGTGGGAGGACGTTGTAAGGAGTCCTATCCTTCCTTTGGCTCTTACATTCTTTCCGCCACCTTTTCTGCATTAGACCCTGAGCCTTGGAAGGTGTGATCGAGATGTTACTCAGTACTCCAGTCACTTCTTTCCAGCACTATGATACCTTCTGAGTCATCCCAAGGTCACTGCCATCTGAAAAGAGAAGATTCTCTACCCAAAGTGAGAGTAGCATTAATATAAGGGTATAAATATTAAGAGAAGTGCTTACTGGGCAGGTTGATAAGCATAGTATATACATTTTTCCAGACATCAGCAGATGTTACACCCCTAGGGCTCATGACTACCCCTGTTTTAAGTTTTCAGTACCAGGGATGTATTCCTCCCCATGGAGCAGGCCTCCAGTCCAATTGGAGGGCAATTGGTTTCCACCATGACAGACGTGCCACTATTGCACCTGTTGGCTCATTTGGCCTGGCTGGCCAATGATAAGGCTTGCAGTGTCCACTGTTGAATATCTTCACTGGTGGTATCTCTTTCTCCCATTGAACTACATGTAGAATGGTTTCTTCCAGCTTTCTGTCAGCTGGTCTACATGGAGGAGGTTATCAGCTCAGTTCCAGCAGGATTTCTCAGTGGCCTTGCAGCCCAAGTATGTGGAGTCTTCAGCAATAGGGTCTTACCATCGATTCCTGTTGGGAAACCAAGGGCCTCAGCAATGCCAGCCATGTAGATTTTGATGGAGGTGTCAAAAGCAAACACTTAAAAAAATAAGGCAGCCTAGGTCTGGAGAGATGGCTTAGCAGTTAAGGCATTTGCCTATGAAGCCAAAGGACCTAGGTTCAATTCCCCAGGACCCATGTAAACCAGATGCATAAGGTGGCACATGCATCTGGAGTTTGTTTACAGTGGCTATAGGCACTGACGTGCCCATTTCCTCACTATATATATCTGCCTCTTTCTTTCTCTCTCTGAAATAAATAAAAATAAATAAATAAAATAACTTTTTTGAAAAAGGTAGCCTATTTAACAAATGATGCAGAGAAAACTGGATATCCACATGCATGAGAGTGGGATTAGACCCATATCTCTCCCTTTGCCATAAACCATTTTAAAATGGATCCAAGACATTAATCTAGAACCTGAAATGCTGAATCAGTTAGAGGGAAACATAAGATAAATACTTCAAGATACAGGAATAGGCAAGAACTTTTTGGAAAGGACTCTAGTAGCACAGGAACTGAGGTGGTTCATCTCTATTAACTTGGTTGGATCATGAACCAAGTAAGAGACACACCTACTTCTTGGGCAGGTATATGAGGGCATTTCCAGAAAGGATTAACTGAAGAGGAAGACCCACCCCTAGACTTGGCATTTCTTCCGGCAGCAGCCCATATATAAAGAGGTCCCAGGAAAGTTCAGTACTTTTGCCTGCCTGCCTTGCTCCTCACTGGTGAGTACCTATACCTTGTTGCCTCCAGTTGCCTCAGATCCCAGTTCTTTGGCTTTAAATGACCACTGAAGACAATGGCTCTTCAAGAATCCACCAGGACATTAGTGTCAAATTGGAACTGTTGAGCCATTAAAGCTCATGGACTGAATAGCTACCTTGTTCTCAGATTCTTCAGCTGTCAGAGGGTCATTGTTAGACTACACAACCTATATTGTGTAATAAACCCCCTTTGTAATTATATATACAATACATAATATAATATATATGTATAAATTATATCTATCTGTTCCTCTAGAGAACCCTAGCTAATATAGGAACTCAGCCTGGAAATTGACAAATATGGGTTTACATGAAATTAAAAAGCTTATTCACAGTAAAGGAGACAATTAGCAGAGTGAAGAAACAGGCTACAAAATGAGAAAAAAATGTTTGCCAGCTATAATTGAGAGAGGGGATTAATGTCTAATATACAAATAACTACATAAATTAAACTACAAAAGTACACAAATCTTCCAATCAGTAAATGGGCTAATGAACTTCTTTCAAGACTGTTCTGAAAAGAAGAAACACAACTTGCCAATAAATAGTTTAAAAATGTTCAAGGGCTGGAGAGATGGCTTGGTTAAGGCACTTGCCTGCAAAGCCTAAGAACCCATGTTTAACTCTCCAGTTCCCACAAAGGTGAGGCAAGCACAAGATCACACATGCTGTAGGTTGTGCAAAAGTCTGGAGTTCAATTTGCAGTGCCTCAGGCCCTGGACCGCTGATTCTCTCTCTCTCTCTTTCTCTCTCTCAAAAACTTCAATATGCTTAGCCATCAGGAAAATAAAATTAGAACTGATTTGCAATTCCATGTCAACCCTGTCAGAATGGCTAACATGAAGGAAACAAATGCAGGTGAGTATGTGGGGAAAGAGGAACACTTATTTACTATTGATGGGAGTAACTAACTGGTACTGCCACCATGGAAATCATTGTGGAGGTTTCTCAAAACACTAAAATTAGGGGCAGGAGAGATGGCTCGAAAGTGCTTGCCTGCAAAGCTTAATGACCTAGGTTTGATTCTTCAGTATCTATGTAAAGCCAGATGCACTAAGTTAAGTGGCTCATGCATCTGGAGTGTGTTTGCAGTGGCAGGGAGCCTTAGTGTGCCCATACTCATTCTCTCTGTCTCTCTCTCTGTCTCTCTCTCTGTGTCTTTCTCTCAGATGAATAATGAATAAGATAGAAAAAATTTTTAAAAAATGAAAAATAGAACTACCATATGACCCAGCTATACCAGCTCTGGGCATGTACCTAAAGGACGCTAAGTCAGAAATACTTACATATCCAAGCTTCTTGCTTCAATATTCACAATATCTAGGAAATGAAACCAGCCTAGATACCCATGAACAGAATAACAGATGAAGAAAATGGGGTACATTTACAAAGTGGGATTTTATTTAGTCACAAAAGAATTAAATTATGATGAATTAAATGATGATACATGGAAGGAGACGGGGTAGAGTGTGGAGGAGGATGACCAACAAGAACAAAATGTGCATGGAAATGCAATATTGAAGCCTGGTGCTTTTGTATGCCGACTTTTATAACGAGCCCAAACAAACCATAGTTATAAGAAAAGTAAGAAATACAAATGCTTAGCTTCAATGATCCTCCTGACTGACTTCTCCTAGGTATTTGTCTCAGGGAGGGCCGACTTGACTGTTCCGCTGAGGGTCATTTCCGGTCATGTGTCAGGATGATAGGCTTCACTTAGCCATCTTTGGCAAAAAAAGGCAGGATCTTTGTCCTTTACAGAAACTCCATGTAATCAATGCCTAAGCATCTAGTTCCATTCCCTGCATTGACCCATAGCTGACTGGTAGGCCCAGTGCACCCCAGTCTACAGCCAGAATCCACACAGCATTTTTCTCTGGGTCAGAGCTGTGGGCAGATTCAGCATCTCTTTTCACAGGAATCTGAGCTGAAGCCGGAGCCACATGTGGTCTCAGGAATGCAACGCAACCATCAAAAGCACTGTGTGTGCTCATTTTATTTCCAAAAGAAAGCCCATTTCTAGCTTCACTTTCTAATTAGTTGTTTTTAGTAAGCATGCAAAATAATGGGTTTCATTATGATTTTTTATACAGATATGTTGCATTAGTTACTTTCTACTTGTTGAGACAATATACCTAAACAGAAGCAACTTAGTGAGAAAAGGGATAATTTCAATGTGATGTTACAGTCCATCATGGTGGGGAAGGCGTGGCTGCAGGATCATGACACGGCTGCCACATGCATCCAAAATAAGGCAGCGGAAAGTGACGAATGCTCTAGCTCAGCTGCTCTCTCCTCTTTCCCTCCATCCAGTACCTCTGCCCGTGGAATGGTGCCACCTGCGGTTATGTTGGGCCTTCCTACCTCAATCTAGAAAACCCAATCTACATAATCCCTCATAGACAGCTCCAGAGAGTCCCACTGAAAAAGAAAAAAGCTGCCAAAATTTTGATGTGTTTTCTTAACATTTCTACCTTTCTAGTTAGATAGCAACACATGCTTACATTTTGTCTGCGCCAGCCTTTTTTAATAGGCATTGTATACTAAGACAAATATTTTCTATGTGTGCTTCTGTCTGTTTCCCCTTTGCTTTTAGCTTGCATCATTCAAAGCGTTCTTGGGTGAATGAACCACAAAGGACCGGGCTCACTCTGCCACGGAATTTAGAAATTTCACTTGCTTTCTCTTTCATAAGCATTGTTGCCTATATGATGTTGTTGCATTTCAAATAGTCTTAGGATAATTTTATCAGGTATGAAATTAATGAAGTGGAGAATGTGATTTAGACATTCATTTGAAAAAAGCCTAGACCTCAGAGAAAAATTCTTTTGCATTGATCTGTACATGAGAAATTTGCCAGACTAGATGTCTTCCTATGATGATTTTTTTTTCTTCCAAGTTTTTATTAACAACTTCCATGATTATAAAAAGTACCCCATGGTAATACCCTCTCTCCCCCCACTTTCCCCCTTGAAACTCCATCCTTCATCATACCCCCTCCCCATCTCAATCAGTCTCTCTTTTAATTTTGATGTCATGATCTTTTCCACCTCTTATGATGGTCTTGTGCAGGTAGTGTCAGGCACTGGGAGGCCATGGATATCCAGGCTATTTTGTGTCTGGAGGAGCATGTTGTATGGAGTCCTACCCTTCCTTTGGCTCTTACATTCTTTCCTCCACCTCTTCCTCAATAGACCCTGAGCCTTGGAAGGTGTGATAGAGATATTGCAGTACTGAGCACTGCGGTCATTTCTTTCCATCACCATGATACATTCTGAGTCGTCCCAAGGTCACTGCCATCTGAAAAGAGAAGATTCTCTACCAGAAGTGAGAGTAGCATTAATATAAGGGTATGAACATTAAGAGAAGTGCTTACTTGGGCAGTTTGATAAGCATAGTATATACATTTAGCCAGACAGCAGCAGATGTTACACCCCTAGGGCTTATGACTACCCCTGTTTTAAGTCTTCAGTATCAGGGTTGTATTCCCTCCCATGGAGCAGGCCTCCAGTCCAATTCGAGGGCAGTTGGTTTCCCCCATAACAGACGTGTCACTATTGCACCTGTTGGCTCATTTGGCCTGGCTGGCCAAATATAAGGCTTACAGTGTCCACTGTTGAGTATCTTCACTGGTGATTTCTCTTTCTCCCATTGAACTACATGCAGAATGGCTTCTTCCAGCTTTCTCTCAGCTGGTCTACATGGAGGAGGTTATCAACTCAGTTCCAGCAGGATTTCTCAGTGGCCTTGCAGCCCAAGTATGTGGAGTCTTCAGCAATAGGGTCTTACCATCTATTCCTGGTGGGAAACCAAGGGCCTTGGCAATGGCCTATAATGTTTTGGGGCAACAACTCACTGGAAGGTATCCCATCCCTGGCACTGAAAATTTTCTAGCAACAATCTATGGCTCCTGAGTGTTCCATTGTCCAAAAAAGTAGGATTCCATATGATTTATTTATATCCTCTTAGCTTTTGATTAGCCCTCCCTCCAGCTTTCCTTTACTCAATCTCTTCCCCTGACCTCATTTTGGGCCTTTTTACCCCCATTAATCTATTCTTCTACTTACATATATATAATACCATCCTCTTAAGTACCCCCCTCCCTTCCTTTCTTTTTCCTTTATATCTCTTTTCTAGCTTATTGCCAGGCCACAATGTTTCTGACCAACTGGCTACCAAACCCAGGGTCCCAGATTCCCCTCAGGCTGACAAGTCACAGATCTGAGCACAGTGCTGTGCTTGTGACAAGTTTATTGTAAAGGGTAGACCTTGAAGTCAGCAGTGTGAGGCAAGGGTGTGCTACCCACAGCCAGGACCAATGCTGGAGGCTCTTTGCAAGGTCTTTTTTTTTCTCCATTTTTATTAATATTTTCCATGATAACAAAAAAAATCCCATGGTATTACCCTCCCCCCTTTCCCCTTTGAAATTCCATTCTCCATCATATCCCCTCCCCATCTCAATCTTTCTACTTACATATATACAATACCAACCTAATAAAAGCCCTCCTCCCTTTCTTTCTCTTCCCTTTCTATCTCCTTTTTTAACTTACTGGCCTCTGCTACTGAGTTTTTTCCTTCTCACACAGAAGCCCAATCATCTCTAGCTAAGATCCACATATGAGGGAGAACATGTGGCGCTTGGCTTTCTGGGCCTGGGTTACCTCACTTAGTATAATTCTTTCCAGATCCATCCACTTTTCTGCAAATTTCATAACTTCATTTCTCTTTACTGCTGAGTAAAACTCCATTGTATAAATGTGCCATATCTTCATTATCCACTCATCAGTTGAGGGACATCTAGGCTGGTTCCATTTCCCAGCTATTATAAATTGAGCAGCAATAAACATGGTTGAGCAAGTATCTCTAAGGTAATGAGATGAGTCCTTAGGATATATGCCTAGGAGAGCTATAGCTGGGTCATATGGTAGATCAATCTTTAGCTGTTTTAGGAACCTCCACACTGATTTCCACAATGGCTGGACCAGATTGCATTCCCACCAACAGTGTAGAAGGGTTCCTCTTTTTCCACATCCCCGCCAACATTTATGATCATTTGTTTTCATGATGGTAGCCAATCTGACAGGAGTGAGATGGAATCTCAATGTAGTCTTAATCTGCATTTCCCTGATGACTAGGGATGTAGAACATTTTTTTAGATGCGTATATGCCATTCGTATTTCTTCCTTTGAGAATTCTCTATTTAGCTCCATTTCCCATTTTTTGATTGGTTTGTTTGATTCCTTATTATTTAACTTCTTGAGTTCTTTGTATATCTTAGATATTAATCCTCTATCAGATATATAGCTGGTGAAGATTTTTTCCCATTCTGTAGGTTGCCTCTTTGCTTTCTTCACCGTGTCCTTTGCAGTGCAAAATCTTTGTATTTTCATGAGGTCCCAGTGGTTAATCTGTGGTTTTATTGCCTGAGCAATTGGGGTTGTATTCAGAAAGTCTTTGCCAAGACCAATATGTTGAAGGGTTTCCCCTACTTTTTCCTCTAGCAGTTTCAGAGTTTCAGGTCTGATGTTAAGGTCCTTAATCCATTTGGACTTAATTCTTGTGCACGGAGAAAGAGAAGAATCTATTTTCATCCTTCTACAGATATATATCCAGTTTTCCCAACACCATTTGCTGAAGAGGCTGTCTTTTCTCCAATGAATATTTTTGGCATTTTTATCAAATATCAGGTGGCTATAACTACATGGGGTTACATTTGGGTCCTCTATTCTGTTCCATTGATCTACGAGTCTGCTTTTGTGCCAGTACCATGCTGTTTTTGTTACTATGGCTCTGTAGTATAGGTTAAAATCAGGTATGGTGATTCCACCAGCCTTATTTTTGTTGCTCAGTATTATTTTAGATATTCGAGGTTTTTTGTGATTCCAAATGAATTTTTGGATTGTTTTTTCTATTTCCGTGAAGAATGCCTTTGGAATTTTGATGGGGATTGCGTTAAATGTGTAGATTGCTTTTGGTAAGATTGCCATTTTCACAATATTGATTCTTCCAATCCAGGAACAAGGGATGTTTTTCCACTTCCTAGTGTCTTCTGCAATTTCTCGCTTGAGTGTTTTAAAGTTCTCATTGTATAGATTCTTTACTTCCTTAGTAAGGTTTATTCCAAGGTACTTTATTTTTTTTTGATGCAATTGTGAATGGGAGTGATTCTCTGATCTCATCCTCTGTGTGTTTGTTGTTAGCATATATGAAGGCTACTGACTATGATGATTTTTTAAAAAATATATTTTATATATTTATTAACTTATGAGAGAGAGAGAAAGAGAGAGAAATAAATAAGAAAGAATGAAAGAAAGAGAGAGAGAGAAAGAAAAGGGACACCAGTGCCTCTAACCACTGTAAACAAAGGAACTCCAGAAACATGTGCCGCCTTGTGCACTTGGCTTTACATGGGCACTGGGGAATCAATCCTGGGTCCTTAGGCTTTGCAGGCAAGTGCCTTAACCACTGAGCCATCTCTCCAGCCCTATGATGGTATTTCTAATTAAAATCACCATAGTTCTTGATGTGCACACTTTCAATGGGTATAAAATCTTTATGAATGATCACAGCTTGTACCTTATGAACTACAGTGGTCCTTCCTTTTGGATGACAGAGTGAGGGTCAAGGCAGCACCTGTTAATTCAGATTGATATTGGGATCTTCATCACATCTATCACAGAAAGTCCAGCTCTAGCATGACATTTTCACTCTCACACATAGTGTGAACACACACACACACACACATGCTGACACAACTTCTGACTCATTTTTCTTAAGACTGCCAGAAGAAGTAGAGATCCACGATAGCCACTTACACTGAATTTCAGATAAGCAGTGATTGACATTTTGGTGGAGGTGTTTCCCATATAGCATTTAGATAATGACACAAAGTATTGGGGGCACAGTTACACTAAATCATTATTCAACATTTATTGGCAATTCAAATTTAACTGGAGTTCTACACATTTTATTCAGCAAATCATGGCAACTTGAACATTCATATATCATACATATACCTACTGTGATAGTTTGAATATGAAATGTTCCCTGTAGCCTCATATGTTTTGAATACTTGGTCCCTAGCTGGTAACAATTTGAGAAGGTTGTAGTCTTTGGGAGGTCAATCCTTGCTTCTGCTCAGATATTTTTTTCAAGTAATGAGAAGGTAACTGATACATCTGTTTATACATGCTCACATAGACTGCACTCATACAATTTGCACACTTAGACACATAAAAATACATATATCTCTTCACTGGATTGTACTTTGTTTATATGTTATCATAATATAAATAAGTACCAGAAACACTCAAGTAAAAAGCAAATTACAGGGAAGTGATTTGATATGCACTTTAAAAATAATTAGTTTAGGGCTAGAAGGATGGCTTAGCAGTTAAGGCATTTGCCTGCAAAGCCAAAGGATCCAAGTTCGATTCCCCAGGACCCACATTAGCCAGATGCACAAGGTGGCACACATGCATCTGGAGTTCGTTTGCAGTGGCTGGAGGCCCTAGTGTGCCTATTCTCTCTCTTTCCTTTTCTCTCTGTTAAATAAATAATTAGTTTAATAAAATGATAAATGAATCCCACATCCCTCCAGTGACCATCAGTATAATGCAGTACATTTATTTTTAAGATAACACTCACTTTTGAGCTATTTAGGACTCTGAAATCACTTTGCATTAAGGTATGCATTTGTGTGTATGTGTGTGTATTTTATAGTGTTAGCAGTCAGCTTCATTGTACCTGAGATTTTATTTTACTTTATTTGATTTCTTTGAAGCAGGGTTTCACTATATCCCAGGCTGACCTAAAACTCACTCTGTAGTCCCAGGCTGGCCACAAACTTACTGCAATCCTCCTGCTTCAGCCTCTTAGTATTGGGACTAAAGATACGCGCCACCATGCCTAGCTATGCCTGAGATTTTAAATGCCCAAGCTGAGCTTCCATTGCTGGTGGCACTGCAGTTGTCACAATAGAATCAGGCAACAGGTAGACTATAGATAGCCCAGTGCTCAGAGGGTCCAGCCCCTGCTGGCAGCTTCCCATCTCCCTGTAAACACTTCCCCTTGCACTTCCTGAGATCTGGGTGTGTTTATTTTAAAGAAAATGGTCTTAAACCATCTGGGATTTGTTTGGAATGGATAGCCTCTTTGCTTTATTTATAAAAATAACCCCGTGCCTTTATGTAACTGGGCTGACCATCGGTGAGGCAGGCAGCCTCACCTTTTCCTGGGTGTGTTTCTGGAAATCACAGAAGCCCAGCAAGTTAACCATTGCTGCGCACTGGCCTCAGCTTGTTCTCCTTTAACGTGCAGTGCCACGACATTACTGCCTGTCCCCCCTTTCTACCCAGCATCCCCAGGCAACGAGGCAATGAGGAAGGCTTGTCTTGTCTTTACTGAATGAGGGAGGAAGAGAATGGAAGGACAAGAGACTGGCTTACAGTCCCATCTGATACATCTGGAGTTTCACGTTCTCAGCATGGCAACAGCATTATCATCTGAATAAAACGGGTCCACCCTCACCATGGCATTAAAAGTAAGCCTGACCTCACAAATTATTCCAAGAATGGCTCCAGGAAGTTTCCACTTACTCTTCCTGTGTAGACTCAGTAGGTGTGTGACAGAGAAGTGACAGTGTAACAGTGAGCCAGGCCCAGAAACAAAGGGACTTCATCCCAAAGACTTGAAGGTAAGGGCTTAGAAGAAAGAAAGAGAATGAAACCACTCAGGGACCGTAACCTGATGGAAGTCTGTGCAGCTAGGGAGCAGGTACTGTGGGGTGCAAGTGAAGGGCCAGTATGCTCTTCGAGGCTATGCTCTGGTTTGCTTAGGACTTACAGCCACACTGGTTAGTACCAGAGAAAGTTAATGCCTTTCTTCAAGAGTACCACTGCCCTTCCATCAACCCGTGGCCACTCAGCATGGGGCTCTGGTTTTGCTGTAGGGATTGTGCAGAACTCTCCAGACACATGACTGGTCCCCTGAAGAGCCTGGGGAGTCAATAAATGCCACACACATCACACACAATTGAAAACAGAGATCACACAAGGCAGGCAACGAGATGGTGAGAGGAGATAGTGAGGTGAGAGGGCAAGCTGTCCCCCGGGTTACCACATACTGCCCAGGCTTGCCAGTATGCCCACTGTAGGCTTGTGAAGGCCAGAATTGAGGGCTTAGTTCAAAGCAATGTATGTTGATAAGTAATAACTTCCTGAAAGCCACACATAAGTATAAATGTGATCCTTTTGTCTACCGGGAGACCTCTTATTTGGTGTCTGCTTTCTTGTAGGGGGAAAAAAAAATCATGAGGTCATGGGCTTTATTTCTGAGAACAGACAATTGTTTTATCTGATGAGGAAGGATGTTGGGGGAGCCCAGGGCAGTTGACTTCCATCTTTAAGTACTGATATGCTTCCACAGAGTCACACCCACTTGTCTGTAAACATGCTCCAGCAAGCTTGAGCCATCTCAATCAGGTTCATTTTGTAAAAATGGAACAAGAGAGGAGTCCTCAAAGAGGACCTAGCTTCCACCCCTGAGTGTGGGATTCACTTGCTGACGCGCTTGCAAATAGAGGAATATGGAAATGGAAAACAGCTTCAGAGTGTGAAGGTTAAGACCAATGTGGTGATGTGAATACGCCTACCAACAGTTCATGCATAGGAAACTCAACCTCCGCCTTCATGTGCTAGGGCTTTTAGAAGGTAATTAGGATCACGTGAGGTCATGAGGGTGGGGTCTCCAGGATGGATCTGTGCTTAGTGATACATGCTTATAATTGCAGCATGTGGGAGATTGAGGCAGCAGGATTATGAATTTTAGGTCAGTCTGGGATACGTAGTGAGAACCTGTCTCAAAAAAATCAAGAAAACAATGGAGAATCTGCTTCTCTTTTTCAGACAAATGTAGATCCTAAGGAGAGAGCCACCCCATCATACCTCAAAAGGGCCCAGGCTGAAACTAAGTACAATTGGTGAAACAAACAAGGGTGCTGTTTTCTTGGTGAACCAGGTACCAGCACAAGGGTGAAGGAGATCAACACAGAGAAAAACCAACTCCTACCAAATCAGATATCCAGAGACACAGAGGCCCCCAACACCTCATCACTGAAGCAGACCAAAAATGAACCCAACATGGCTCAGGGAAATTTTGCCGAACAGGGGCCATAAAGAATGTCAGAGCCACATGTTGGGTCATGATATGCAGAGACATTTATCCTACCCATAACTGTGGGCTAACTCCAGAAAGCCTGACCCATATACCTCAACAAGGAGGGGCTGGGGGGAGGGGGTAGGACATGGATGAGCCTAACAATGGTACCAAATTGACTGTATTCACTGAGTACAAAACTAATTAATAAAAAAGTAATAATAAAGAAAATCAGAAAACAAAACAAAGCAGCACACACATATATATGTATGTATATATATAATCTATCTATCTATGTGTCTATGTATGTATGTATCTATCATCTGACTAAGCTATGAATGAAGGAAAAGCCAAGCAAACCAAAGAGACCTAGAATGCCCACTTGCCATGCTTGGTTCCTCTTGCCAGGCTATGATGAAGCCTCTCCCTGGCATCAGATGCATGCCTGGCTCCTGGACGTTTTGGGTTTCAGAACCTTGAGCCAAATAAATTTCTTTCTTTATGAATGACTCCATTTCAGGGACTTCATTATAGCAACAGAAGACAGAATGCCATGAGACGTCATGCTGAGAGCATGCATTCTTGCCATGATGTGAAGACCAGGGCACTTCCCCTGAATCTTCCAGCCTTCCCAGGAGAAAAACATCAGAAAACCAAGGATATTTTACAAACTGTCTACCTAGGGCCCCCTGAGATTGTTCAGTCATCAAAACTGAGGGAAGCCTGAGAAATGGTCTCAGGGCAGCAGAGGTCACAGGAACATGACAAAAGATGTGATTTGGTACTCTGAGAAGCTTCCTGGAACTGAGGAAGGATAAGAGGGAAACATTAGTGGCATCCCAGTGAAGTATGGACTTAGGTAGGAAGTGTGCATGCAGGGAGGCACTGGTGTTGGTCTTGATACAGATGTGCTCAGCAATGTAAGGTGAGAATAACTGGAGAAACTAGATAAGGACATCCAGGAACTTTCTGCACTATCTTTTCTGTGAAACTTATGCTAGTTTAAAACAAAACAGTTATCCCAATCAAAATAATAAAAGAAGGGTGATCCTGGTGCAAGAGGTATCAAATGGTAACATGTAGAAGGCAGGTTTTGAGAATCTGGTATCAAATCAAAGCTTTGAGTTCTTAGACAAGGAGATGGGGAGTAGGAGTTGGAAATTAAATAGTAAAAATTTTCGACATAAAAAGTCATTACCTTGTGTTAAGAAATACAAACAGAAGTACCTAATCTAGAAAGAATCCAAAATCAAGCCCTATGGTCATTTGCTATACAAGCTTGAACAGTGATGAACCAAAGTCATTTTATCACTTGGTGGAAGAGGCCATATGGGCTTGTAAGTTGGCTTTAAGGAGTCACTGTGAGCCCCTGGCTAAACACAGACTGACAAAAGCCTTCACCTTCAGCCCCTCCTCAAGGTGCTATAATGATAATAAACTAGGGGCAGTATAATCTCTCCAGGCAAAGGAGATGAAGGAGATATTTAGTGAATTAAGATTTTTGTCTTTATTTTTAATATTTTATTTATTTGAGAGAGAGAGAGAGATGCAGATAGATAGAGATAGAAAGAAGAGAAGAATGGCACACCAGGGCCTCTAGCCATTGCAAAAGAACTCCAGACACATGCTCCACCTTGTATAACTGGCTTTATGTGTGTACTGGGGAATCAAACCTGGGTCCTTTGGCTTTGCAGGCAAGTACACTAACCAGTAAGTCATCTCTCCAGCCTCACTAGTGATGTTTTAAGAGAGGAATGACTAGAGTCTGGGGAGATTGCTCAATGGTTAAAGGCATATGCTTGCAAAGCCTGCAAGCCCAGGTCTAGTTGCCCAGCATCCACATAAAGCTTGATGCAAAGTGGTGCATGTATCTGTGATCCTAAGGCAGCTATCACAATGGGAAGATAGGAGAAACCAAAGGTCAACGGCCAGCTAGTCTTACATGGCTTTGCAATCCAGAAGTTTGTTTGCAGCAGCAAGAGACCCTGTCTCAAAGAAGGTGAGGCACAGATACTTCAGAAGTTGCCCTGTAACCTCCACATGCACACACGGTGGCATGTGTGCCTATACACACACAATACAAATAAATTAATGCACGAAAATTTAAAACAAAAAGTTAGAAAAAGAGAAATAACTAACATTGAACAAGATATCTCACAGGTGAACTGGTAGTGACATCTTAGGACAGTAGTTCATGGAAACCATGTGGTCATGAGACTGGGGGCCCAAGGATGGCCTCAGTGGCCTTATGAAAAGAAAAAGAGAAGGTGAATTCAGTTCTACAAGCCTGCAATCTCAGCATGTGGGACGTGGACACAGGAGGTGAGACAGCAAGAAGTTAGCCAATGCTTCTAAGGAGAGCACCAGTGTTCAGCGTGTTAGTGCCTTGGCACCCCAAGGAGAAATGGGCTAAGAAGGGAGGATCATTAGGGCATCCTTCCACCCAGGGCAGTAGATTACTTTATTCTCTGGTGGAACTTCTCAGGTTAGGGGAAGATTCTGGATGTACAGTGAAAAGGGAGGACCAGCTGTGGACTGATGGTGGTGTTGTGAGGGGGGCATTCACGAGACCCTTCCTCATGAACAGTGGAAATGATTTTCACATGAACCTATCCCAAAGTCCTGTGAGTCAGCATGGGCCCTCAACCATGAATTATAATATTATTTTGAGGAAATAGACTCTAGACAGCTCCCAAGGTAGGTCTGGATTTTTAAAATCAAATTATTTTTGATAATTTAATTCATGCATAGTGTATTTTGATCATGTTCAGTCCCATTAGCTGTCTTGTCCTCCTCTCACTTCTACTGACCTTTCTTCTTCCCAGCTAGTCCTCATCCTACTTTTAGGGTGATTTTATATCCTTTTGGTGACCTAATGAATTTAATTAGGTTTGATTGCATGAGTGTGGGTCAGGGGTTATTTACAAGAGCATGGATAACTTACCAGTGACTGCTCCACTGAATAAAATTTCTCCCCCTCTACCAGCAATCAATAACTTCCAATAGATCCCAGGTAGGGATGAGGCCTCATGAGCCCCTTCTCCCTTCCATGACAGAATATTGGTATGCACGATATTGTAAAAATTCTTGCACAGATACTTACAGATGCTGTGAGCTTAGGTGTGGAAGAGCCATATCATGTCTGGGAAATGGTATTTCATAGTACTTCTGTCTTTCTGGCTCTTAAATTCTATCTCTTCAACATTAATGTTCTGGGCATTGGCAGGAGTGATAAAAATGTCCCATTTAGGGCTGAGCACTCAAGAGTCATTTAAATTTTTAAATAAGTTTTTAAATGTTTATTTATTTTCAAGCAGAGAGAGACAGACAGACACAAAAGGTATGGAAACAATGGGCATGCTAGGGCCTCTAGTCACTACAAACGAACTCCAGATGCAGGTGCAACCTTGTGCATCTGGCTTTACATGGGTACTGGAGAATCAAACCTAGTCTTTTGGCTTTGCTGGCAAGTGCCTTAACTGCTAAGCCATTTCTCAAACTTTAAATTTTTAAATATTTAAAAATATTTTTATTTATTTATTTGAGAGAGAGAGAGAGAGAGAGAGAGAGAGAGAGAGAGAGAGAGAGAGAGAATGGGCATGCCAGGGCCTCTAGCCACTGCAAATGAACTCCAGATGCATGCATCCCCTTGTGCATCTGGCTTATATGGGGCCTGGGAAATTGTTCTGGAGTTTTCCCTCTTCAACAACTCTTTTTTGGGTTATTGGAGCTTCCCCTCCTTGCCCCTCTGAGCTGGAGGCTCTAACTGCTGCTTCTCCAGGCCTTCACCACTTTAGAATATAACCACTGCATAATGGCAGCTATCTCTTCCTTTCTCTCTGCTTGATGTCTTACCTCCTTGCCAATGTATGAATGAGCCTCCCAGACACAGGGAGGACAGTATGAAGGACAATGGACTCTAGAAGGGCAAGTGACAAGGCTAGAGTTTATTTCTCCACCAACTTCTTAGTGTCTCTGTTAAATTCAAATGGGCTGGTAATGGTCGCCAAATAGGTAAAATCCCTCACAGCATGAAAGGGAACAAAATCTGATAGCCACACAAATCTCAACGAGCAAGTAGAGGGAAACCAGAGGAGAAAGACAATGTAGTGAACAAGAGTTTTAAAAAGGATTTATCCCAAGATGTTGTCTCATTTTAAATATATGCCATAAAAGTTTAAAAAATCATATAATGTGATTAGAAATCTTACAGACTAAAAATGTCACAGCCCCAAGCATTTGTCTTAGTTTCTTCATACTACTGTAACAAAATACCATCAACTGGGTGGCTTAAAATTCACAGAAATTCAGTTGACACAGACACAGAGGCTGGAAGTCCAGTTCTAGGCACCAGTGTGTGGTAGAGGACTGTGGTCTGGTTGTAGAGAGAACCTGCTGTGACTTCAGGTGGTAGAAGGGCTGAAGGGTTCATCTTGGGTGTGTTGTAAATCACTCCACCCATTCATGAGGGTTCTGCTTCATGGTTATAATCATCTCCCAAAGGCCCTGCCACCTCACAGAGTTAGAGGTTAGGATTTTGAGATATAAATTTGGAGGTTGGTATAAACATGGAAATCATAACAATATTATAGAGAAGGATTATCTTAGAAAATATAATAAATGCAGAATGTAGAAGAGGGGAAGGAAATAGAAGAGGAGTTGGAGGAAGTCGTTTTTTTTTTTTTTAAAACTTACAGCAGCACCAGGTAAGACATTTGCCTCAAATTCTGGAAATAGTGAACAGATTATGAACTTAACCATCAAGTAGTAGAACAAATCTCTTCTCCAGAAGACAAAACACGTCAGACTGGAATGGCTTTGAAAGCACCGACTAGAGGTGATACAAGCATTACACACCAAGGGTGCCCTTATGAACTTCAGGATATAGAAAGAATCATCCAGAAATAATTTAAAAAATAGAAAAAGTAAGAGAAAGGAAGATCCTATTCTAAAAAAACAAACCTTGAAGGGATTGCTAGATGAGTCCGTATTAGTGCAACAAAACCTTGAGACAGGGTTGGGGTACAGGGAGCCTGGGATTCTGCATGTATCCAAATAACAAAGTGAAATAGGATCAAGAAATCTCAGAACTACCAGGAGTGTGCTTCCAGGACTTTTCTCATTCCTTTCTTCACTCTACATGACAAACATAACAAGTATGAGAGGGCGGAGAGAAGAAAGAAGATTGGCTGTGGCTGGGCACCTCAGGACTCAAGGAATGACATAGTGGTGAGTTCTAGGATCTTCCTTTTGACTCAGACATCGCAACACTGGAATGGATATACTAATAAGACTACATAGGAAAAGCCTGTTCTATCTATATAAAAACTAGGAATGACAACCATTTTTACCATAATGACTAAACTTTAGCCAAATAGCAGATGACAATTTGACTCGACCTGCACTAGCCCAGGCTGACTGGGGAGCATAAACAAGCTACCACCCAGGCTACCAGTAAGCCCAGTTTCATAACAAACACTGTGATGTGGGCAGTGCAGAGTAAGGAGCCAAGATTCTCATGTATGCCACTGGATACAAAGCTGCCAACTCTATGTTGCCATGGAGATCACAGGGAAAACCTGGAGTTCTGGTGAATGTATTCTTTATGAAGCAGAGAACATTCTTTTCCTATATTTCTGATCATTTTCATTATGAAGGGATATTAGATTTTGTCTAATCTTTCCTTCCTTGTTCATATAATGGTATGCTTTTTTTTGTTAGCCTGATAATATGGTGGATTTTGTTGACATATTTTCAAGAACCAGCCTTGCATTCCTGGGAAAAAATACTTGGTCTTTATATATAATATTTTTTTCTATATTGCTGAATATATATCAATATATAAGACATGAGGTTGTACTGTGTTATCCCAGGTGGTCCTACCACTTCAGCTGGGATTAAAGATGACCCTCTACCTGGCTACTAACATATTTTAAGAATTATTTCCTCCTTATTTATGAGTGATATTAGCTTTTGTTCTCTTTATCTGGACTGTGTGTTTGGTTTGGTATCTTTATGAAATTCACTGGTGCAGCGTCCTTCTGCCTGTTTTTTTTTGAGCCAAGCAGTTCCAGCTCTCTGATTCAAGAGGCAGGAAGAGACTTACCTCCCAATGAGAGAAGAGCAAAGAATTTGGAGGCAGTATTTTAAAACCAGAACACCTTGCCAATGTGGTATTATCACCTGAGTTCTGAAGTAATATGCATCATTCCAGAAACAATCTGATGGTGAAATAGTACTGTGTTTTATAAATGCTACAGGTACCAGATATGATGGTACATGCCTTTAATACCAGCACTCAGGAAGCATAGGTAGGAGGATTGCCATGAGTTAGAGGCTACCCTCAGACTACATAGTAAATTCCTGAGTGAGACCTTACCTCACAAAACAAACAAACAAAATAATTAAATAAATAAATAAATAAATGTATACTACAGGTTAAATTTTTGGGGAGTGGACTTGGGTGGAGGGAAGAGGGAGGAGGTCATCTGGTTTTTGTGCCTTATCTCCATGGTTTCTATGGGAAATGGGTTTTGAGTCTCTAGAACAAACACACTTTTGTAACCCAACCCTTCTTTGTATGCTATATTATGCTTCCTGATTCAAGAGTTTAAAAAGCCAGTAAGCCATGCAAGGTGCCTAGCAGGACCCAGTAGCCTGAAAAAGAATTAGATTAAGAATATAGTGGTGATGATTGCATAGGGCAACACAGCCTGTGTGTTAGATCTGTGCCATTCCTGAACAAGGAGCAGCTGATGATCAGAGGGCATGTGCTTCCTTCCAGGCCCACAGGCCAGTGCCTGGTGTTTCCTTGACACTGTGTGGTTTCCTGGGGAGCCTCGTGCCCACTTCTTTCTTGGCTTGGTTAGCAGAGGAGCAGCCCTGTGCTTTCCCACAAGCTAGGTGAAGGGTGGACACTGCTCACCCTTATGGTGGTACTTTTTGTTTAGGCTAATGCCAGTCTTTACATGTAAGCCCCTCCCACAGTGTTCCTTAATAGGTTGGATGATCAGTCTATGGGGACAGTGGTGTCTACAGTGTAGGGCTTCCTTTAGAAGTTTTCTGTTCCTGAAAGGAACCATCTGGATTTTTACCTTACTTTGCTAGAGTTGCCTTGAACCCTTATTTGTCACAATCTTCACATGTCCCCTGTCATACGGGTCCATAATCCTAAATTCTCCTTGTTAGAGTTTGGCTGATGTGCACCGGGATGTCCTGTCCACTTGACCACACATATTTGGCCTCTTGTCATTGACTTCCAATTGTCTCCTATATTCCAAGTGTTTCCTTTGCTTTTCCTGTTATCCAAAAGAGTGTCACAACACAACCTTGTTCCTCTGTTACCACCTCCACTGAGTTCTGGATCAGTGCATTACACATTATGTCATGGACGGCAGCACAGTGTGATGAACGTTGGTCCTCAAAGTGGCTGGTATGGGTGGGGTCGGGTTTGAGCACTCTAGACTGGAGAAAACTGAGTCGAAATCAACATTGGTCATGATGCTAATACTGAAGGAAAGAGCTCCCTTCCCCCTGCTCAACCTGAATGCTTTGATGAGTGACTGACTATATTGTGCCGTGTTTACAGAAGAGCTTGCTTGTGCTGGATTAAAAACAGACTGCGGTCATGCAGAGGATGTGTTTGAAGCTTTTTGTGTCATGCGCTACTTTGACAGTCATAAAACCTCTGGGCCCTTTCTCAGAAGAATGATGTTAGGGGCTTAAAATGAAAGCTGTAGGATTTAAGGGGAAAGCAATTCTGCTGGAGCACAGCCACTCAGCTGTGTACGCACAGCAATATGTGTGTGCTCTGTTAATCAAGAACAGGTTCTAGAGGCAGGTGTGGCTACTTTTATGACTCCAGAGTAGTGGGGTGTGGAAATGCATTTCAAGATATAGTTACATGTATGATGTGATATGAAAACATCTCTGATTTCTGTTTGGAGATAAAGTCACAGGTCCTGATAATAAAACCCTGGCAGTTGCTTTGATTCAGGATGCCAGATTTCAAATATAGGTTAGTGAAAAGAAAGGTCTAATTTCCTCCTTTCTGAGTTAGTCACTGTTATGGTATTGAGTTTGAAATTTCCCCTACTGGCTCATGTGTTTGAACAGTTGGTCCACAGCTGGTAGTACTGTTTTGGGTGGGTGTGGATGTTTTAGGGGGTGGAGCTTAGCTGACGAACATTTGCTAGGAGGGGCATGCCTTTGAGGATTATCACCTTTCTCCTCTTCTGGTCTAGCTCTCTCTGCTCTCTGTCTGTGTCTACAGCATGACCAGCGGCAAGCTCCTACAAACATGGACCAAGCCACTTTAGCCACCACGCCTTCCCCACGACAGATGTAGATTCTGAACTATGAACCAAAACAAAGTAATGCAAAACAATAGGGACTCAGAAAATTAAACACCAAAATTTGTTTCATTTTATTTTACTTTTTTAAGAGTCAGAAACACACACACACACACACACACACATGAGAGAGAGAGAGAGAGAGAGAGAGAGAGAGAGAGAGAGAGAAAGAGAGAGAGAGAGAGATAATGGGCATGCTAGGGCTTCTAGCCATAGCAAATGAACTCCAGATGCTTGCGCTACCTTGGGAATCAAACTTGGGTCCTTAAACTTTGCAGGCAAGCTCCTTAACCACCATCTCCAGCCCAAACAACATAATTTTTTATCTGATAATAAATGCACAGATGAATAGAACAGATAGACCTCAAAGGAAGAAGTACAAATGGCCAATAAATATGTAAAATGTTCAGCATATTTAGCCATCAGGAACATGCAAAGGTAAACGACATTGAAATTCCATCTCATCCCAGTCAGAATGGTGAACATTAAGAAAATAAGGGGCTCGGAAGCGGCGGTGGAAGCCGTGACTCCAGCCCCAAAAACACCATCAGCTGCTCCGGTACCAGCCACAGCGGCTTTAGGGCAGCGAATCCAGCAGCGGAGGCTCCAGCGGCTTCAGCGGCAGAGGCGGATCCCGCAGCGGCAGCACCAGCAGATCAGAGGCGGAGGACCCAGCAGCGGCAGCTCCAGCGGATCAGCGGGGGCAGACCCAGCAGCGGCATCTCCAGTGGCGGATCCAGCAGCAGTGGTCCCAGCAGCGGCAGCTCCAGCGGCAGCAGCGGGGACCCAGCATCAGGGGCGCCAATCTGCAGGGCCACAGTTGCCAGGCTTGGTTTGCCCCACAGGAAAAGCCAGTACCCAGTTCCAGAAAGCAGAACAGCGGCCCAACATCCCAGCCAGCAACCTGACTGAGACCAAAAGCATCCAAAGAGGTAACTGGGATTGAACCAGGGAAGGGTCTCACCTGGTCACAAGCTGACTTGGATCCCTCAACAGACCAGAAATCTTAACTTCTTTGTTGACAGAGGATCTGGTTTTTATAATACCTAATCTTGCATAAATGCTCGGTGCTATTCTTGACTGAATGTGTATAGGGTTTAGTTAAATTTTAGAATATACCTGTATTTTATTCCACTCAACCTATTTGAATACTCCCATAGCAGGCAAACTTAACCCCTAGGACCACATGTCTAGATACTCTGAGAGTGGTAAGAGCCACACCTAACATTTTAATCTCCTACATAGAAGATATACAATATCAGATCAATAGATACAGCAAAGGATACCCAGCTAACTGGAAAATCTAAGCAGTAACTTAATCCAAGATGCAAAAATATATACATTATAACACAAGAAACACCAAAAACCAAGGCAATATAAATCCACCAAAAAGCATCAATGCTTCAGAAATGACCTCTAGTGAAAACGAGTTAGAGAAAATGCCTGAGAAAGATTTCAAAAGAATGATTGTAAATATGTTCAATGAACTCAAAGAAGAAATCAAAGGAATCAGAGAAGATACAGGACACCAATTTAACGAAATAAAGAAATCAATACAAGACATAAATAAGGAAATAGAAATAATGAAGAAAAACCAGTCAGAATTGCTAGCAATGAAGAACACAGTTAATGAAATAAAAAACTCTGTAGAAAATCTCACCAGTAGAATGGATGAAGGAGAGGACAGAATATCTAAGCTAGAAGACCAGGTGGCAGATCTAATACAATCCAACAAAGAGAAAGACAAACTAATAGAAAAGTATGAAGGGGAATTTCAAGATATTCGGGACACTATGAAAAGATCAAATATAAGAATTCAGGGTATAGTAGAAGGAGAAGAATTTCAATCCAAAGGTATAGTAGGCATCTTCAACAAAATCATAGAAGAAAACTTCCCCCAAATTGGGAAAGAGGTGCCAATGCAGATACAGGAAGCATTTAGAACACCAGCCAGACAAAACCTGGAAAGAACCTCTCCTCGCCATATTATAATCAAACTACCAAACACACAATCCAAAGAAAAAATATTGAAAGCAGTTAGAGAGAAAAATCAAGTTACCTACAAAGGCAAGCCCATCAGGATCACAGCAGATTACTCAACACAAACTTTCAAAGCCAGAAGGGCTTGGAGTGATGTATTCCAAACTCTGAAAGATAACAACTGTCAACCAAGGCTACTTTATCCTGCAAAACTATCCATTCAAATAGATGGAGAAATAAGGACATTCCATGACAAAAGCAGGCTAAAGGAGTATTTGAAGACAAAACCAGCTCTACACAAAATACTTGAAAGAATCCTCCATGCCGAAGAGAAAGAAAAACACACATATAAGGAACCTGGAAAACGACAAACAACACTCAAATACTAGTTAATATAAGAGAGCAAAGGTAGAACCAGAACCACACACAAAAAAAATGGCAAGCATAAATACACATCTTTCAATAATATCTCTTAATATCAATGGCCTCAATGCTCCAACCAAAAGACATAGATTTGCAGACTGGGTTAAAAAGCAGGACCCTACAATTTGTTGTCTCCAAGAAACTCACCTTTCTACAAAGGATGGACATTACCTTAGGGTGAAAGGTTGGAAAACGGTGTTTCAAGCAAATGGACCCAGAAAGCAAGCAGGGGTTGCTATCCTAATAGCTGACAAGGCAGACTTCACTCCAACATTAGTCAAGAAAGATAAGGAAGGTCACTTTATATTGATTAAGGGCACACTCCAACAGGAGGACATTACAATCCTAAACATATATGCACCTAACATGGGGGCTCCCAAATTCATCAAACAAACACTGTTAGAACTAAGGTCACAGATAACACCAAACACAGTGGTAGTTGGTGACTTTAACACCCCACTCTCATCAATTGACAGGTCATCCCGGGAAAAAATAAACAGAGAGGCATCTGGACTAAACGAGGTCATAGAAGGAATGGACCTAACAGACATATACAGGACATTTCATCCAAATGCTGCAGAATATACATTCTTTTCAGCAGCACATGGATCATTCTCTAAAATAGACCACATATTAGGACACAAAGCAAATCTTAACAAATTCAGGAAAATTGAAATAATTCCTTGCATTCTATCTGACCACAATGGAATCAAACTACAAATCAATAGCAAGAAAGGATATAGAGCATACACAAAGTCATGGAAACTAAACAATACATTACTAAATGATGAATGGGTCAATGAAGAAATCAAGAAGGAAATCAAAAAATTTATAGAGTCAAACAATAATGAGAACACAACATACCAAAATCTCTGGGACACAATGAAGGCAGTTCTAAGAGGTAAATTTATAGCTTTAAGTGCCTATATTAAGAAATTAGAAAGGTCGCAAATAAATGACCTAATGCTTCACCTTAAAGCCTTGGAAAAAGAAGAACAAGGCAAACCAAAAATCAGTAGACGGGAAGAAATAATAAAGATTAGGGCAGAAATTAATGAAATAGAAACCAAAAAAACAATACAAAGAATTAATGAAACAAAGAGCTGGTTCTTTGAAAGGATAAACAAGATTGATAAACCCTTAGCAAATCTGACCAAAAGAAAGAGAGAAGAGACACAAATTAATAAAATTAGAGATGAAAAAGGTAACATCACGACAGATGCCAGAGAAATTCAAAAAATCATAGGGACATATTATAAAAACATATACTCCACAAAGTATGAAAATCTGAAAGAAATGGATGATTTCCTTGATTTATATGACCTACCTAAATTAAATCAAGATGAGATTAATCACTTAAATAGACCTATAACAAGCATGGAGATCCTAACAGTTATCAAAAATCTCCCAACTAAAAAAAGCCCAGGCCCAGATGGATTCACTGCTGAATTTTACCAGACCTTCAGGGAAGAGCTAACACCATTGCTTCTTAAGCTTTTCCATGAAATAGAAAAAGAAGGATTTCTACCAAACTCCTTCTATGAAGCCAGCATCACTCTGATACCAAAACCAGGCAAAGATAGAACAAAAAAGGAAAATTACAGACCAATCTCCCTCATGAACATAGATGCAAAAATTCTCAACAAAATATTGGCAAACAGAATACAAGAATACATTAGAAAGATCATTCACCCTGACCAAGTAGGCTTTATCCCAGAGATGCAGGGATGGTTCAACATACGCAAATCTATAAATGTTATACATTATATAAATGGGTTGAAGGACAAAAATCACATGATCATCTCATTAGACGCAGAGAAAGCATTCGACAAAATCCAACATCCCTTCATGATAAAAGTCCTACAGAGACTGGGAATAGAAGGAACATATCTCAATATAATAAAGGCTATTTATGATAAGCCTACAGCCAACATATTACTAAATGGGGAAAAACTGGATGCTTTTCCACTAAAATCAGGAACAAGACAAGGGTGTCCACTGTCCCCACTTTTATTTAATATAGTTCTGGAAGTCTTAGCCATAGCAATAAGGCAAGAGACATGCATAAAAGGGATACAAATCGGAAAGGAAGAGGTCAAGTTATCATTTTTCGCAGATGACATGATTCTATATATAAAGGACCCTAAAGACTCTACTAGCAAACTGTTAGAGCTGATAAAAACCTACAATCATGTAGCAGGATACAAAATAAATACACAGAAATCAGTAGCCTTCATATATGCTAACAACAAACACACAGAGGATGAGATCAGAGAATCACTCCCATTCACAATTGCATCAAAAAAAATAAAGTACCTTGGAATAAACCTTACTAAGGAAGTAAAGAATCTATACAATGAGAACTTTAAAACACTCAAGCGAGAAATTGCAGAAGACACTAGGAAGTGGAAAAACATCCCTTGTTCCTGGATTGGAAGAATCAATATTGTGAAAATGGCAATCTTACCAAAAGCAATCTACACATTTAACACAATCCCCATCAAAATTCCAAAGGCATTCTTCACGGAAATAGAAAAAACAATCCAAAAATTCATTTGGAATCACAAAAAACCTCGAATATCTAAAATAATACTGAGCAACAAAAATAAGGCTGGTGGAATCACCATACCTGATTTTAACCTATACTACAGAGCCATAGTAACAAAAACAGCATGGTACTGGCACAAAAGCAGACTCGTAGATCAATGGAACAGAATAGAGGACCCAAATGTAACCCCATGTAGTTATAGCCACCTGATATTTGATAAAAATGCCAAAAATACTCATTGGAGAAAAGACAGCCTCTTCAGCAAATGGTGTTGGGAAAACTGGATATATATCTTTAGAAGGATGAAAATAGATTCTTCTCTTTCTCCGTGCACAAGAATTAAGTCCAAATGGATTAAGGACCTTAACATCAGACCTGAAACTCTGAAACTGCTAGAGGAAAAAGTAGGGGAAACCCTTCAACATATTGGTCTTGGCAAAGACTTTCTGAATACAACCCCAATTGCTCAGGCAATAAAACCACAGATTAACCACTGGGACCTCATGAAAATACAAAGATTTTGCACTGCAAAGGACATGGTGAAGAAAGCAAAGAGGCAACCTACAGAATGGGAAAAAATCTTCACCAGCTATATATCTGATAGAGGATTAATATCTAAGATATACAAAGAACTCAAGAAGTTAAATAATAAGGAATCAAACAAACCAATCAAAAGTGGGAAATGGAGCTAAATAGAGAATTCTCAAAGGAAGAAATACGAATGGCATATACGCATCTAAAAAATTGTTCTACATCCCTAGTCATCAGGGAAATGCAGATTAAGACTACATTGAGATTCCATCTCACTCCTGTCAGATTGGCTACCATCATGAAAACAAATGATCATAAATGTTGGCGGGGATGTGGAAAAAGAGGAACCCTTCTACATTGTTGGTGGGAATGCAATCTGGTCCAGCCATTGTGGAAATCAGTGTGGAGGTTCCTAAAACAGCTAAAGATTGATCTATCATATGACCCAGCTATAGCTCTCCTAGGCATATATCCTAAGGACTCATCTCATTACCTTAGAGATACTTGCTCAACCATGTTTATTGCTGCTCAATTTATAATAGCTGGGAAATGGAACCAGCCTAGATGTCCCTCAACTGATGAGTGGATAATGAAGATATGGCACATTTATACAATGGAGTTTTACTCAGCAGTAAAGAGAAATGAAGTTATGAAATTTGCAGAAAAGTGGATGGATCTGGAAAGAATTATACTAAGTGAGGTAACCCAGGCCCAGAAAGCCAAGCGCCACATGTTCTCCCTCATATGTGGATCTTAGCTAGAGATGATTGGGCTTCTGTGTGAGAAGGAAAAAACTCAGTAGCAGAGGCCAGTAAGTTAAAAAAGGAGATAGAAAGGGAAGAGAAAGAAAGGGAGGAGGGCTTTTATTTGGTTGGTATTGTATATATGTAAGTAGAAAGATTGAGATGGGGAGGGGATATGATGGAGAATGGAATTTCAAAGGGGAAAGGCGGGAGGGTAATACCATGGGATTTTTTTTTGTTATCATGGAAAATATTAATAAAAATGGAGAAAATAAAAAATAAAATAAAATAAAATAAAATAAAAAAAGAAAATAAGGGGCTGGAGAGATGGCTTAGTGGTTAAGACACTTGCCTGTGAAACCTAAGGACCCAAGTTCAATTTCCCAATAACCACGTAAGCCAGATGCACAAGGTGTCATATATGTCTCAAGTTCATTTGCAGTGGCTGGAGGCCCTAGCATGCACATTCTCTCTATTTCTCTTTATCCGCCTCTTCCTCTCTCTCTCTCTAAAATAAATAAATATACTAACAAATCTAAAAATGAAAACAAATGGCAACAACTGTGTGGGGAGAGGGACCTACATACTGTTTCTAGGGATGTAAACTAGATCAACCACAGTGTCTGTCAATGTGGAGGGTCCTCAAAAAAAAAAAAAAAGACAGAACCTACTATGTGTCCCTGCTCTACCACTCCTGGAAATAGTAGGCATTCTTGCACACCAACCTTAATTTCATTAATATTGACAAAAGACAAGGGAAGGAACCAACCTAGATACCTATATAAAGAAAACATGACTATGTACTCTATTCATTACTATAGAGATACTTGTCCATCCTTGTTTATTTCTGCTCTGTTCACAATAGCTAAGAAATAAGCCTAGCCTAGATGCCCTTCAACTGATGAATGGTCAAGGAAGATGTGGAATCTTCACACAATGGAGTTTCATCAAGACATAAAAAAATGAAAATACATTTTGCAGGGAAATAGATGGATCTGGAAAAGATTATACTATGTGAGGTAACCCAGACTCAGAGAGTTAAATGCCTCATGTTCTCTCTCATATGTGGACCCTATTTTCAGATGCTAAGATCTGCATGTGAGTTAGAATTAAAGTCAGTAGTAGAGGCCAGGGAGCTAAAAAGGGGTCATAAGGGACAGAAGAGACTTGTAAATAGAGAGATATGTAAATAGAGGGGTAGAATACTGGGGGTAGAATGATCTAAATTGGCTTAAGGGAGGGGATGAATGAGGGGGTGGGAGGACAGTTAATCAAAATTTAAGATTTATGAATAAGCCATATGGAAACCTACACTAGCTAATAATCTATATGTTAAACAAGAGAAACTTTTGGCAGAAGTATCCTATGGATGTTCTTGGTATGTACCTAGAAGCCATAGACTGTTACTAGAAAAATTTCATTGCCAGGGGTGGGATACATTCCAGTGAGTTGTTGGCCAGGGAGGTTCCAAATGCCCTAAAACATTACGGGCTCTTGCCAAGGTTCTTGGTTTCCCACCAGAACTAGATAAGACCTTATTTCTGAATATACCACATACTGGGACTGCAGGTCACTGAGAAATCAAGCTGATGCTGAGCTGGAAGCCTCTGTGTTGACTAGCTGTCAGGATGCTAGAAACATCTGTGCAGCCTGCTGGGGGAGAAAAGTCATCAACAGTCTTAACCAGCAGATGACCCTGCAAGCTTTATGGATGGCCAACCAGGTCAAATGTACCAACTGGTGCAATGGTGGCATGTCTGTTATGGGAGATCACACTACTCTGTCATTGGACTTGGGGCTGGCTCCACTGGGGGAAATTCCTGCCTGGTACTGAAATCCTAATCAAAAGCTTTTGGCTGGGGCGATCACAAGCATTAGGTGGAAAACTACCCCTGTTGTCTGGATAAATTAATATGTTATGCCCTCTAAATCCTTATGTCCATATAGTAGTGCTACTTTCACTTTTGGTTAGAGAAGATTCTCTTTTCAGGTAGTGGTGACTACTGGGGTGACTCAAAATTTACCACAGTGCTGAGAAGTGACAGTGGAGTGTTCAGCACTGAGACGTCTCTATAACACTATCCAAGGCTCAGGAACCATTTCAGAAGAGGTGGAGGAAGGAATGTAAGAGTAAAAGGAAGGGGAGGCGTGCTTATAATGTTGTCTTCCAGACACTAAGTGGCCTTAATATTTATGACCTCACAGTAGCTGAGGCTACTGACACAAGTCCTGTATAATAGGAGGGAAGAAAACCTATGACATCACAATCGAAGAGAAACTAGTTGGAAAGAAGAAGAAATTCAGTAGAGCAGGGACTTGGGAGTGGGAAAGGGGATAGTGGTGGGAAGAGATTATGATCACAGTATCTTGTCTATATTTATGAAGTTTTAAATAAAAAGTTAAAAAATATGGTGCATATAGAGGCTCTGTGATCACTTGGGAACTTCCAGCTGTGGGTGAATTTTTCCCTTGGCTCTGCCTGGGCTGGCTTGGCCCAGGCCCAGCCAGGAGGGGCCCCCACCAACTCCCCACATGGCAGGAACTCCTTGAACTTTCTTTTCTCTTTTATTTCCATGTTTTCCCCCCAGGCCCACCATGTGGGATCTCTGGCCACATGGGTGTCTTTCTTTGGCTCTACTTCCCTCAATAAATATAATATAATAAATATAATAATTTAATAAAAATATGGTGTGTATATATATGAACAAAATTATGTAATTTGTATGATAATACATGGAACTAGAAATCATCATGTTGAATGAAATAAGGCATACTCAAAAAGGTAATGTTTCCTCTTATATAGTCTAGATTTAAGACAAAACAACATATGACATGAAAATCACAAGGGATCTGTTTGAGGGAGAAAAAGGATCAGAGGTAGAGAAAGAGACAAGAGAGAACAATGGGAGGGGTGGATATGAACCCAGAATAGTGACATTCATGTATGAAAATGTCCCAGTGAAATCCATTATTTTATATGATAATTAAAAATTCATTTCACAAATATTCCAGCCTATTTTCAGTTTAGACCTGAAGTGCCAAGAAGGAGGGGCATTTCAGGTAGGTGAGATCTCCTCTGAGCTAAAGCCAAAAGTGAGAGATCAGGGCATCTGGGCGAGCTGAGGGGTTGAGAAATGGCTGAACAAGGCTGACAAGGTGGACACTCCCCACCCATAGCCATTTCCTCATTGGCATTGTCTGATTCTGGATCTGGCTCAGTTCTTTATCTCCGTGGAATCATATGTTCCTTCTACCCCACAAAGCTGAGAGAAACTCTGCTTGCCAACATGCTCTGAAGCAGCTGGAACAAGAGCTCATTTATTCTTTGTGATCAAATTCCAGATTTTTTTTTAGAACTTCCATAAGAACTTTTTTTTTTGAATTTTTTATTGATAACTTCCATACTTACAGACAATAAACCATGAAAATTCCATCCCGTCCTCCAACTTTTCCTTTCACAAATCCCCTCTTCATCATATCACCTCCCTGTCTCTGTTAGTCTCTGTTATTTCTATGTCATCATCTTTTCCTTCTATTATGAGGGTCTTGTGAAGGTAGTGCTAGGCACTGTGAGGTCATGGATATCGAGAACAGTTTCTGCCTGGACAATTGCATTGTAAGCAGCCTTAACCTTCCTTTGGCTCTAATATTCTTCCTACCACCTCTTCTGCAAGGGATCCTGAGCCTTGGAGAGTGTGATAGAGATATTTCAGTACTGAACACTCCTCTATCACTTCTTCTCATTACTATGGTGCCTTTTAGGTCATCCCAGTGGTCACCACCATCTGAAAAGAGAAGCTTCTCTAACCAAAAGTGAGGATAGTGTTAATATATGGGTATGAATGTTAGGTAAAGTGCTTACAGGGCAGGTTTGTGAGCATGATATATGCATTTATCCAGACAAGAGCAGGCATTACACTCTTATATGCTCATGACCTCCCCTGCCATATGCTTTTGATTAGGTTTTCAGTATCAGGCATGTATTCTCTCCCATAGAGCAGCCTCCAGTCCAATTAGAGAGCAGTTGGTTTCCCCCGTAAGAGACATGCCACTCTTGCACCCGAAAAAGCTTTTTTTGAAGTTCACATGCACGTGTGCTTATGTGTGTTTGAGGCTAATGTCCATGTTGGATGTGTTTTATTTTTTCTTTGTGGGTTTTTCTAGCACTATTTTCTATAGTTATTGAACATGCCAATGCAGGGTGGGTGTGAAGAAAGTTGCAGGTATGAATTCTCACATAGTGAACTGCAAGGCTGAGTGACTTCTCATGCACTGAACTACTCACACACTCAGACTGCACTCAAGCTTAGACTAGTCTCATGTGCATGTAAATCTCTCCTGATGATGTCATGGTTTGCTAAAAATTAGTAACAATGCAAAATCCTGTATATCAGGACCTTGGGTACCACATCAGATAGTAGAAAGTATACAGAAGGTGGTAGAAAGCAGTGAGGAGTCCTTTAAACCACCCATATCCTTGCCAGAGTGAACATTCTTGGTTAATTTTACATGGTATCACAGGAATTTAAATCTTGCCTATATTACTCCAGAGAAAATTTCCTCAGCCTAGGTATTACCGACAGTTTTTTCAGCATGATTACTCTTGACAGGTGACTATCCACTACATTATACAAATATCCTTCAGTGTGCTCAGATTATTGCCCACAAATACCAGAGCATCCTGCCCCATTCAGTGGTGACATGTCTCCAGGCATTGGTGGATGTCTTTTGGAGGAAACAATCCCTAGAATTAAGAATTTCTGTTTTGGATGGCTACATTTGGCTGATTATTGCCAACTTGCCTCATTCGACTTACAGAACTAAAGAGGTCCACAGGAATGGTCCTTTCCCCTGGGGCCAGAAGTGTCCACACAGCACTCTGGGAGAATACCACACAATGGAGACAAGACAGGGGGTGCAGGAGCTCTTAGGTGATCTAGGGCTTCCACAGTCTGAAATGCCCCTCTTATCTAACACAGGCATTTGGACCAGCACTTGAAATTTTCTTTATTCCTTCCCAGGTTGTGGAACACAAATGTGAACCCTCTGGCTTCACAAACCGAAGGTAAACACTATAGACCCAGCTCAACGTCTGACTAAACAAGCCACTAATTCCTGTCTGGGTACTGATTTCTGGATGTTAATATTTGTTTATTTATTTAAGAAAGGGAGGGGAGAGAGAAGAATAGGAAGATATAGAGACAGAGCGGGTGTGCCAGTGCCTTGAGCCACGGCAAATGAATTCCAGATGCATGTGCTACCTTGAGCATCTGGCTTACGTGGATACTGGGGAATCAAACCTAGATCCTTAGGCTTCACAGGCAAGCACCTTAATGGCTAAGCTATCTCTGCAGCCCTGATTTCTGTATTTTAAAATGAAGGAAATCGATAAGTCACTCAAATTGCTTCCCATTTATTTCTGTACCTCAGCAGAGTTCATGATTCTTTCTTCACCCTCACACAGCCCTTGTCTTTTTGACATTCGAATACTTTCCCCACCATCCTGTATAGACATTTTATAAAAAGTATCAGCTGTGTTATTTGACTTCTCAGGGAGCAGCCTTAATGAACTAAACTATGTGAATTTCTAGAAGAGTTCTAGAACACTGTGAGTTCCCAATACACTAGCCATGTGTGGCTAATTAATTGAAAAAAATATGAGTAAGTATAATTATAAATTGACTTTTTATTTTCCTTTGTATTTCTATGTGAATCACTTTGTGGAACACTGCTTTTCTAGGATTTTTCCTATTCCTTACACACTTCCAAATAAGCATTGGGTTTCTCAGTTGCCCTAGTGAGGGAGTCTATTTCTGTGTATACCTGGCTGGTGGGTAGTGGATTGGCCAGTATAGAAGCAAAGGTTTCCATCACCACAAAAATTCTCTTGAACCTATATATGGAAAACATAAAATAACTTAAGAAAGAAGTTGAGGAGGATATGAGAAGATGGACAGACCTTCCATGTTCCTGGATAGGTAGAATTAGTGTGAAAATGGTAATTCTACCAAAAGCAATATACAGATTCAACACAGTATCAATAAAAATTCCAGCACCATTCTTCAAAGATTAAAAAAATGATCTCAAAATTCATATGGAATGGCAATAGGCTCCAGATATCTAAACATATCCTCAGCAAAAGAAACACCTCTGGAGGTATCTTCATACCTGATCCAAAGCTCTACGACAAAGCCGTAGTAGCAAAAACAGCATGGTACTGGCACAAAACCAGATATATAGCCCAGTATAAGAGAAGACCTGGCCCTTAATTCAAGCAACCACAGCTACTTGATCTTTGACCAAGGAGCCAAAACCATTCACTGGGGAAAGGATAGCATCTTCAATAAATGGTGCTGGTCAAATTGGATAACCACATGCAGAAAAAATGAAACTAGGCTCACTCCTCTCACCATGCACAAAAATAAACTCCAAGTGAATTGAAGAACTCAACATAAGATCTGAAACTTTTAATTGCCTTCTAGTTGCACAAAAGAAGCAGACTCGGAGGTTCTGGTGTCCCTCTGCCCCCAGCTGCCTGGTGAAGCACCATGGTGTGGGTCACCCAGAGAACTTGGGAGATGCGTCTTCAAGCCCTGCTAGGAAGCATGGCTGGCGAGCTCTCTCTAAGTATTCCAGTCACATTAGGTGCCCCCTTGATGGTACACTGACAAATTTGCTCTGTTTCCCAGATTCAAGTCATGCTAGCAGGTCCATGCCACATTTGGGTTTCAGATGTGAGACCGAGTTCACTCAGGGCTCCGGTCCCCCTCCTAAGATCATGTCTGCACCATCTCATTCCATCTCATGTGAAATGAAGACCCAGTCAAGACCCAGATCCCAGTTCAAGTCCCTTTTCTTCTGTGGACTTGCATTTCCTTTCTGTGAAGGGGAAACAACAATCCTCAGAGTTGTGGGAATTGATTTGCTAAGGATGTTTATAGCATTTCCAGCAGAGTCCGGCTCTGAAGCATTGCTCACCAAAGTGCCTTTTCTCCCTGAATGAAGGACAGATGTTCACACTGTGTGTGGTAGTGGTTTTCTCATGTGGAAATGATTTTCCTTCTTGACTGGGTTATGAGCCCTTTAAAAGTGGGGGCTTCTCACATCCTTCGACAGCCTCATCTGTTTAGAACACTATCCACTGGTATGCATTTATTGATAGGCAGATGGTTGCATAGTTAATTTCTGACAGAAATCTGTCCTTATTAAATAAGAAGGTTGAGTAATGTCCTCAGGGCCATTGGGAGATTATTTTAGTTATCAAATATTTAATTCATATTATTGAATACATAGACAAATACAAATACATAGACAAGAAAGACAGAAGGACTGAGAGAGAACTATAGTTTCACCAGTGCCCGTGGTAAAACTAAACTTTTGACTGAAACACGTAGATGTGGTTAGATTCCAGAGACTCCTTTGTGGGATGAAGACCTCAGAGAACGCTGGGGCCAGCCATAGGGTATGTGGTGTCTGTTCCCAGACTGTGGTTTGATTGGGCGTAGTCTGGGGTTTGCAGAGATTGGGCCGTTGGCAACCTTGGCTCCAAGTTGCATTGATAAAGGCTTGTCACCATTATACTGTTTCCATACAACACAGAGCAATGGGGGAATTCTGGACCCAGAGTCAGGATGACTGTTCTAACCCAAATCTCATTTAGCTGGCACACTAGAGCTCCAATTTCCTTAAAAAAAATATTGATTGATTGATTTGTTTATTTATTTGAGAGGGGGCAGAGACAAGGAGAGGGAGAGAGGTGGGGGGCATACACCAGGGCCTCTAACCATTGCAAATTAACTCTAGACACATGCATCTGGCTTACATGGGTACTAGGGAATCGAACCTTGGTCTTTAGTCTTTGCAGACAAGCGCCTTAACTTCTAAGCTGTCTCTCCAGCCCTAGAGCTGTCATCTCTCTATCCAGGAAGTGGGGACATGATCTGTCTCCACTCCTACCCAGAGAAAAATGACATGGGGGCACAGATGTGGAAAATAGAGAACCAGGGCTGGAAAGATGGCTTAGCGGTTAAGCGCTTGCCTGTGAAGCCTAAGGAGCCAGGTTCGATTCTCCAGGTCCCATGTTAGCCAGATGCACAAGGGGGTGCACGCGTCTGGAGTTCATTTGCAGTGGCTGGAGGCATTGGCGCTCCCATTCTCTCTCTCTCTCTCTCTCTCTCCATCTCTCTCTGTGTTGCTCTCAAATAAATAAATAAAAATAAACAAAAAATAAACAAAACAAAAAAAAATAGGGAACCAGTGCATTAATGTGTACATTCAGGTTTCCCTATGGGCAAGAAACAGAACTCTTATCCATTTCTATGTGCCAGTGAGAATAACATTCTCCTATTCTTAAATAACTTTGGCCTTTTGTTCAAAGTGTGGAGTATGGACATAGCTCAGTGGAAGAACGTTTTTTGTCAAGCACGTCCAAGGCCCTGGGTTCAACGATTGAAAAAAAAAAAAGCAACATTTTTAAGAGAAAAGGAAAAAAAAAACTAACTTGTTCCAGTTAGTAGGTGGTGAATTCAGTCTTTTCCTTCTCCTCCCCCATACTCCTATTCTTCCTCCTCCTTCTAACCCAGATGTGGCCAACACTAAAGTTCCCAGCCTTAAAAATAGGAGCACGGACACTTCTTATGAGTTACACTTTGCAGGAAGCTTAGCAGAGGCTAGAGAAAGGATCAAGAACAGCGGTCACTTTCTAAGAAAGAAGACATCCAGTCTGTAGGTGGGTGATGTCATATTGCTTCTGACATAGCCACTTGATATTGTGGAAAGACTTAGAGATCATTTCTCAAAAAGCTTCAGTGGATGACTACTGAATAATGAATAATTCCTCATAATATTTTTGTCGTTTTTTAAAAATTAAGGCTGCCTAGGCAAGTTAGTGTGAAAAATATGTTCAAACAACTTGCACAAAAACAACAAGGAAAGCTGAGTGTGATGGTTCATGCCCGTAACTCCAGCCCTTGGGAACCTGAGGCAAGAGGAATACGTGCTTAGACCCAGCCTGCATATATAGTGAGACCTAGTCTCAAATAAACAAACAGGCCCCAAAGTCCCACAACCTAACTCCTTGTGTACTTAGTATCAAGCACACAGCAAGAAAGTGTGTAAAAATCAGAAAGAAAGTCTTGTCTCTGCTAGCACCCAGATCTCAGGCTTCCAGCTCCACAACTGTGAGGGGGAAAAAACAAATTCTGTCATCTAAGACACTTCATGCCTGGTATCTTGTGATGGCAACCCAATCTGGCTGTACCAGTGGTCAGGCTTCCTTTACCGTTGTCAGGTCCTTGAAGGATACAGACAGGGTTGAGCTGGGAGGTCTGGACTGAAGCAGAGGGAGCTGGGTGTGCTGCGGTACTTTGGGCCACTCTGCAGTCACATACTGTCTCTCCTCTCTGCAGGAAGGGAAGGTCCAGAAACATTCTAATGGAGAAAGATTCACTCTTTTCTCTGGCCTGTCCTTGACTTAAAAATTGCCTGGCTGCAGTTTCTAGTCCTTCTGTGAGACAACCCAAGTAATAATCTAATAAGGTAATTGGATGCCTCATTTCAGATCAGAAAATGTCACCAAGACCTAGGCAGCTTATGCAGCTCCTGTTCCATAATAGAGATTAAATAGCTTCTCAATCCAAGCAAAAGTATAAGACACCAGCAGCGATGTTCGTTTTTATTTTCAGTTTTGCTCTGTTGTTCAGAAATGGAAGCTGGAATTGGAAAATATTTTATCAGGAAAATGCTATCTCTTTTTTTGGTCCATACATATGTATATGAACTCCAGATTCTTAAAGAATCTTCCCTGATTGCATTTTGAATATGGTTTCAATGTACACAAATTATTGGATTTTTAAAACTCTCTGCTGAAACCATAAAAATATCCTTCTTTCCTCACAGATTCCACTCTGAAATCCACTCAGTATGGTGGGGCAGCTGGAGGAAATTCAATCCAACGAGCTCTGTTCTGTCTTCTCTCTTGGGAAGAGACAGAATGTCATTTACAATGAAATCTGAAAAAGAAATACTCCAAGGGCTATAAGTGACATAGGCCTATTCTTTCATCTGTTCTGCCTTTTAAGGACATTTAACATGGGGCTGAGGAGGTGGCTCAGCAGTTAAAGGCACTTTCTTACAAAGCCTGATGGCCAAGTATCCATGCAAACCCAGATGCACAAAGTGGCACATGCATTTGGAGTTTGTTTGCAGTGACAAGAGGTGCTTGGGTACCCATTCTCACTCTCTCTCTCTCTCTCCTAGTAAAAATCTCTAATTTTTAAGTATATTGCCAATGGCATTTTTATGTGATTGATTTCTTTTCCAGTTCTGGGCACAGCTGAAAGCATTCTGAGAACAGATCTGTTGGTCTACCTACATTGCACAAGGTCTTTGGCACAAAGGATCTTTCCTAAGGTTTGAGTTACAAACAAGTTTCAGTTCTGAGATGTCCTGTGGCCCTGGCAGGTCACTGCTTCTGAAGCAAAGATCTGTTTTCAGAGAGTGTGAGTAGAACCATGCTAATTTTCTTAACATCTGGCCTTCATTACTTTTGTCCAAACTCCGATTTTCCAGCTTTCCAAAAGTGATGTAATGACATCTTACAGGGTGTCCTGGGTGGGGTTTGCCATCAGACCCACTGGGATTTGAATCCAGGTGCTTCCCCCTACAAGTTGTGTCACAAAGGTCACTCAGTTCGTTGGAAATGAATCCAGATCTCTTCTCCAAGGGCAATGGTATTGCATGTCTCTTGGTATGAGTGAGAAGGTTTGAAGAGCTAACATTTATATAGTTCAGTGCAACATCTCACACACAGTGGCAGGTAATGAACAGATGGAAGCTTGTTTTCCAAGGACCATTGCCCTAATGAAGCTATTCTTTAATTTCTTTTCTACGACTTTCCACTTTTCTCATTGGTCTTTACACACAGTGGGAAAGACAAGAAGATTTGAGGATTGGAAGTGTATTAGACATCACTTGGGGATGCTTCCCTGGCACCCATTCTCCTATTTCCCATCAATACCAACCCTACTTCTCTTTGCCACGCTCAGTAATAAATTTCAAGTGAAGTTGGCCACTTTGGGATGAGGCTGACTTCAGGCAGCACTTGGCTCAGGGTTGGGCATGTGACCTTGTCTGGATCTATAGAAGGGCCTCCGTAACTCTTTTGGAGGTTCTACAAGGAATATTTTCTCTCTTCTAGATACAAAGAGATTGGGTCTGGAATATTTCCAGCCATTTACTACCTCATGGCCAAGCCTTATTTAAACCATGGAGAACAGAGGGAGGATGTGAGCAAAATCTGTCCCTTGGTGATGACTGAAGAGCTACTAGATCAAGCCCCATGTAGAGTTACTTACACAAGTCAATTTGAGTTGTTTCCCTGATGCCTGAAGTGAAGGGTTTCACCTGACTTAATCACTAAGGTAAGAAACTTGTCCTGGGATACTGCATTTTGACTAGGGGTTCACAGGGTGTTTATGCTGAGTTGGGATGTATGAATCCTGGCTTAAAGCTTTTTCCTACTGCTGTTACCCAATGTCAAAAGACAGTGAATTAGTGAGCCTTTAGCTGGCAGCCTGTATCTTGAGGTGCAAATGTGCCATCCATCTTTCTCCAGAGTTCATCACTTTATGACATTTTTCTTAGGCATTTTGTACATTTTGTCATTGTTTTAGTGAAATCTGGAGCATGTGTTTATTTTACTTATTGAGTATATACTTTGTATGGACACATCATGTGTTGATACCATCATTTTCTTCCTCTCGGTCCCCATTCTGCTGATGGTTCTCCTCAGTGGGATTGCTGGTATTGACCATGGGTTGTGGGTTATGAGTTGTGAGAGAAGCAGTCAGTCATTGTGGGAGGGGGGCCAATGCCTCTGGATATGCCCTCCCAACCTGTGGGTCTTACAATCCTTCCACCTCCACTTCCACAAAATTCCCTGAGCTGTGGTGGTGTGTTTTAAGTCTACTTCAGTGTTGAGGTCTCAGGAGCTTCTGGATTTATGCTTTGGCACGTGTTGAATACCCTCAGTGTCTGTCTCCTTCACCTTGGCACAGATTGTCAGGCTCACCATGAAAGTAACACTCTTGCTCATCTCACCATTTCCTCTGTGGTTTCACCTGGGCCCTGGCTGAATGTGCAAGGGGTGGTTTATCTCCTCAGTTCTTGCTACCTTCTGAGAAAGAAAAACAGATTCTCCAGTGGAGAATGAGCTCAGCATAGGTTAACATAGGTGAAATGTGATAAGCATTGTGAATATAGAGAGATTTAAATGGATGTAGTCCCTCTTTTGGCCAAAGACTAATGGGAACTTATCACTGGAGACCATAATCTTGGTCTCCATAGGATTCTGACCTGGTACCCAGTTCCAGCTATGGGTTCCTTTCCACTGAGTAGATCTCATAGCCAATAAGAAAGCAAATAGTACTGGCTAGGGGGATGGCTTAGCAGTATGGCACTTGCCTGCAAAGCCAAAGGACCCAGGTTCAATTCCCCAGGACCCACATAGGTCAGATGCAGAAGGTGGCACATGTGTCTGGAGTTTGTTTGCAGTGGCTGGATGCCCTGGTTTCCAATTCTCTCTCTCTCTCTCTCTCTCTCTCTCTCTCTCTCTCTCTCTCTCGTAAATAAAAATAAAGTATTAAAAAAGAAAACCATTGGTAACCCTGCAAGGCTGAGTGCCTCCATTGCACAGGTGTGTGCGTCTTGTCAGGCTGGTGGCTTTTGAATAGCACTGTTCCCTGATTGCTCACAGCATTGTTGTCCACTTCTCCCTAGCAGCTTATGTTTTTATGTGTGTATATCTCTTAGAAAAATTTCTCTTAAGCAATTGGACATCAAAAATGGGAATAATGATTTTAAGGCTGTCATTCTTATAAGTGAGAACTGTAATATATGATATAGTAGTTCTATATTTTAAGAAGGAATGTAGTAAAGAGTTGATTTAAGCAAAATTGATGTAGAAAATACAACTTTCCCATAAAAGTTTGCTGAGAATGGCCATATTTGTTTTTCTTTTACAATATCTATGTTTTATTATTTTTTTCCATTAATGATGGAGATGAGTATAAGATTGTTGGGAATTAAACTTTTATTGTTGTTTTGATTTTGAGGCAGGGTCTCACTCTAGCCTGAGCTGAACTCATTCTATAGCCTAGGCTGGCCTGGAACTCATGATAATCTTTCTACCTCAGAAGTTACAGTTTTAAAATAACAGTTAGCAAAATAGCAATTACATTCTAGTCTCTGAATTTTTCCTTAGAGAGGCAACTCCTGTCAATCAAAAACAACCGTTTAAGATATTTCTGAATTAATAAAAGAATTTCCATCACATTTGTATTATGATGCACCTTAGGGTTTGCTTGTTACACTAGCTAATACTGCCTTAGAGTCCGTTATGTACTCAGATCCACGCATGGAATGAGCAGAGATTGTTGCGTGCATGCAGGATTGCAAAGACCGGAAGAGGCAGATGTCTGAACTGCATTATCGTACATGGGTTCAATCTGAATTCACCTGAAAAGGATACCACTAGTCACTATCTCAGATATCTTCCCCTGACATGTATATGTTGCAGGGCAAATTCAAGAGTCGAGCATTAATTAACACGATATCTGGCTCCCTCAGACCATGCTTCTGTCACTGGTCATGAGGCCACCATCTTTCTCCTCCCATTTAGTTCCCCCCACCCTTCCTCCAGCAGTCTGGATGGACGGGTTTCTTCTTCGTTAGGGGGAATTAGCCCTGCATTTTCAGAGGATCTCAGTACTTGGTCCTTGGGCTCCTGTCTTCACTGGTTTGTTGCCATTTTCATTATCAAGGAATATTGGGCAACATTGGGAAGGCCCTGCTCATTTCCACAACAGCAACCAAATTTCCCATGAATGGTTATCATGAGTGACCATGAGAATTCAAAGCCTGTCACTTCCTCTGGTGCCTGATACTTTAATTTTTTTTTTTTTTTTGACAGAGAAAGAGGGAGAGGGAGAGAGAGAGAGAGAGAAAGAGAGAGGGAGAGAGAGAATGAGCATGCCTGACACTTTAGTAGCCTGAGAAACTGCAAATGCCAGAGGAGAAATCATAATATTACTGCTTGCTCAAAACATTTTTCCCTTGGAAAGAAATGAGCTCAAGGTATGGGAAAGGAAGCAAAATTCATTAATACTGCTGTAGCAGTTACCGCCTCATTGCTGGGACAAACAAGCAAAAAACAAAAAAAAAACAAAAAAAACAAAACAAAACAAAACAAAAAAACATCTTATATGAGGAAAGGATTCATTTCAGGCTTACAGTTTTGAGGAGAGTTTCATTCTGGTGGGAAAAGCATAGCAGGCCTATGCAGGAAACCTGGCCGCATCTTGTTCCTGATGCAGGAAGGAAGTAGTCTGCGTGAGCTAGCTAGTGAACACCCTATAGTGCTGGACTAATAAACCTCAAGGCCTGTTCCTAGTGACACATCTGAGTATGAAGCTTAATCACAAACACAGGAGGCTGTGGGAGACATTTTGCATTCAAGCCACCACAAGCGGTGTATAAAGTGTAATAGTGAAGAGCTTTTTCTCACCTGTGTTCCTTGACTCTTAGATCTGCATGTTTGGGAGATAAGAGATAATACAACATATTTTTAAGTTAGGATCATGTCACTTGCTATAACACATTGCCTTAACCATTCAGGTGGCTTCTCTTAGCCAACCCTGACAGCCACAGGAAGGCTGCTCCATCTTTCCATTAAGCAAGCAAGCTACATCCAGAAGCTAGTGGGGGGTGGAATCCAAGTGATGGAACCCAAAAATTATATGGACATAAGTCTCAGCACCATCAGATACATTCTTTGGTCAGAAATATCAAAAGTAATGGTGCTGATAGAAACTCCAGAGATGAGGAACATAGCCTCATCTATGCATTTTGGTGAGGGGACTTTTCAAACTGGGTTCCTCAGAGCATAAAGAGCCTTACAGTGTTTGAAGCCTCCTGAGATACAAGAACCAGTTGGCTTGAAGATTTGGGTTGGTTTTTAAGAAAAACAAGCTGTATAAACTATCATTTGAAAGAGGAATTTCTCTGCACAGAGAAAAAACAGAAGAAAACAAAACAAAACAAAACTCTGTCTAATGAACTTAGCACAAATGACATCAATGAAAAGAGTTAGACATTCCCAGGAAAATGTTTATTAAGTACTGGACCTCTACTTCCGGTTATTTTGTTTGAAGGATTGAAATTTATCTTTAACATGACTTTTATTGGCATTGAGCCACAGACCAGGATTGATTAGTTATACAAACCCATTGGAAATTCCCAAAATTTCTGGAAACCTTTTTTTAAATATAAATAAAAGAATCTCTTTAAATTTTGAAATAATCTTAGAGTTACAGAAAGGTTGAGAGAATAATATGATGGCTTCCTGAGCACCCTGTACCCTGATTTCCCAAAAGCTAACATTTCCCCTGTCAGCACAAACCATAAGTCAATTGGGAAAGAGGCGGTTTATTCTTAACCAAATATGGGTGATTGTAGCCGGAGTACACAAATTCAGGTTACCCCAAATACCAGTGTTCCAATGTGGCAACAGTTTCATGAAATTTTCATAGTCATAGAAAAAAAGAAATCATAAGATGAGGCATTTTCCAAGTATGTTGGTGGAGACATCAGTTAGATTGATAACATCAAAGCAGGGGAAACTCTGCTCTAGGCTATATAGATGTTATCTGATGATATCCTTAGTTTTGGGTTAGTGGAAGTTAGTGGTCTGTTGACACATTATGACTGCCCCAAGAATGTGAGGTCAGACAGAGGTGGGCTCTGGCTATTCAGAGGGGTTGAAGATAGCCTAAGTTCATTTAGTGCTGGGTCAGTAACATTCTGCATTCCATAATCTCAAAGCTCTAATCACTAGGTAAATATTACAGAATATTTGACACAGGAACTTCACCTCACCTTGTATTTACACTACCATTTACTTTCTATATTTATATGCTTCCAAAGATAATTTCAAATCCATTTGGACAAGTTGCAAGTATGTTTCTAATTTTTATTCTTAAACGTTTCTGTCATTTCTTAAAAATGGGGACATTCCCTTCCTTAACTAATTATGGTTATTAAAATCAGAAATGAACATTAACATAATATTATTTTCTAACGTACAAACCTAATTTAGATTTTTGCCAACTGACCCAAGAATGCTTTATTCAATTTTAAAAATATTTTTTATTTACTTGAGAGAGAAAGAGAGAGACAGACAGACAGAGAGAGAATGAATACACCAGAGCCTCTTTCACTTCAAACAAATTCAAGATACATATATCACTTTGTGCATCTGGCTTTACTGGGTACTGAGGAATTAAACTCAGAGTGGCAGACTTTGTAAGCAAGTGCTTTTAACCACTGATCCATCTCCCTAGCCCCCAGTAATAGTTTCTCTGGCATGAAAAGTGCTTTTCACTGTCCTGTCAAAAAAACAAAACAAAACAACGAAACAAAAAAAAACACTGTAGTCTCCTTCATTTTCATCAGTGTTATAGGCACTGGTAAATGGTGTGTGTTCTGATAAATAACTCCCAAGCCATGCCTATACAAGCTAACTAATTAAACTTAGTAGGTCACACAAACACACAAGAAAAAAAAGATATTAAAGGTAAAGAAGGACAAGTTGGAAAAATGAAAGGGTTCAGTGGGAGAGACATGAAGATAAAAGAAGGTTTTTCAAGGTAAGGTCCTATTCTGGCCCAGGCTGGCCTGGAATTCGCTATGTAATCTCAGGCAGGCTACCTTCAAACTCAGAGGTCCTCTTAACTCTACTTCCTGAGTGCTAGGATTAAAGTTGTACTCCACCATGCCCAGCTAAAATGTCAGTTATTAAAATAAAGATATCACCATCAGCACTGGGTTTCCCTCTACAGCCTATATATATCCATCAATGAACCATATGTTTTTTTAAAAAAATAAAAAAAGAACCTTAAACTGGGAATGGTAGCCCATGCCTTTAATCCCAGCACTTGGGAGGCAGAGGTAGGAGGATCTCTATTAGTTTGAGGCCACCCTGAGGCTACATAGTAAATTCCAGATCTGCTCAGGCTATAGTGAGACCCTGGGGGGGGGGGTAGGGGGAGGGGTGACAAAAACCTTTAGTCTCCTTTAATCAGAAACAAAGCTGGTTCTTACATTTTGAGACAGAGAAGATAACTTGAAGAATGTTCTTGAATTGACAAGGAGTACTTAGGAAGCAAGAAAGGGAGTGAAGGGGCCATTTGCAGTCAGCTGCTTCCAAGACACAATTTGGAACATGCACGTATCTATGCCAGCTTCCTCTAGTACAAATGATAGGATCTGTGTTGACAACATCCTTTCTGAGGTAGACAATGGGCGACTTTGGTGTAGGGGAATCCTACACCAAAATTGGGACATATGAACACCAACACAGTGACAGTCTCTGACACAAGCAGCCTGGTCAGTAAGATCCTTTACAGATACCTTGGTCAGTGGTTGACAATACAGCAGGGATTTCCCTAGCCCAGAAAAGGCTGGAGGACTGTAGTAAGGAAAAAGAAATCATTCTACAGCCTGAAGACTAGCTGGGAGGCAGAAGATGGAAAGAAGCACGATAACCATGACAATATGACAAGCAAATGAGAGTAATAATTATTTTCTTAGTGAGAGATGTACTGAAATACCCAAAAGGGTCTCTTCCGATGCATTTGGTTGTACATGGTCACTGGTAAGCCTACCAGATTTCTGAGTTCAAACTCTGAAAGCATAACTCTTTCTCCACTTTACTTCTCTGTTTTCTAGACATCAGCCCAAAACATTCAAACCTACTTGATAGGACGTGGTGTACCAGTTTATTTTCTCATTGCTGGGACAAAATAACCAACTAGGTACAGCTTAAGAATAGGAAGAATATGATTCAGTTCACAGTCCCAAAGGTTAGAATCCATCATGGCAGAGAAAGTGTGGCAGAAGCAGAAACCAGCACCACATGATCGTGGGGGAAGGAGAGAGAGAGAGAGAGCGAGCTTGTACATGAGGCCTGGATACATGATGTTCAGGCCTTCCCCACAGTAACATACTTCCTCCAGCAAAGCTACACTTTCTAAAGTTCTACAGCCTTTCATAACAGGGATTAAGGATCCAAACACATGACTCTGTGGAGGCCATTTTACATTCAAACGACTACACTGGGCATTCTCACTCTCTCTCAAGACACCCACCACTTCCATGTAAACTGCTCACAGATTTCCACTGGCAACCTGCTAACTTTCTTTCCTCTTCTCCTTTTTCCTCCTCTCCACTTTCCTCCATTCCCCTCCTCTTCCTCTCCTTTCCTTGGCCCTGTCCTCTCCTTTCCCTCCCCGCTTCTTCCACTTTTTAAAAAAATATTTATTTATTTATTTGAGAAAGATAGATAGAGAAAGAGAGAGACACAGAGAGAGAATAGGTGCACCCGGGCCTCTAGCCACTGCAAATTAACTCTAGATGCATGCACCACCATGTGCATCTGGCTTACATGGGTCCTGGGGAATCAAACGTGTGTTGTTAGGCTTCGCAGGCAAGTGCCTTGACCGCTAATCAAGCTCTCCAGCCCTTCTTCCATTTTTTGAGGCAGGGTCTCATATAGCCCAGGGTAGTTTCAAGCTCACTATATATCCAAGAATGACCTTGAAATCTTGACCCTCCCATATCCACTTCTAAGGTGCTGGGGTCGCAGGTATTCATCACTACATCTACCTCCCTGACTGCTTTCTTGATCCTATAACTTAGAAAATGTAATTTTCTTTTTCTCACTTTTGCATTTTCTTTTAGCAACTGCTGAGAACTCCAGCTTGCTTAACTTGCCTACCTCATTATTTTTTCTCTCAAACTCCAATAAAATTTTCATTGAGTTTTCTTGAGAGCCAATTTTTAAAATTTTAAATTAAAAAAATTAAAAATTAAAAAAATTTAAATCAGTGAGACCAAGAACTTACAAAAAAGACCCTGTGCTTCCTGAGTCAATGCTAGCATGTGTGATAATTCTGTTAGATAACATGGCAGATGCTTGCAGCTTGTAGGCCACTCATAATCAGCAGCTTGTAAAGCCAGAACAACTGCAGGGCTTTCACTACTGGTAAAAATCTAGTAAGAGAGGCTTTTGGGCAAAAACAAAACAAAAAAAACAAAAAACAAAGACATGCCATGGTTTCTTTCCTTAAGAGTTAATCCAAATGAGCCTATCAATCATTGGGACAGGAAAGCACCCGTCAGCAGAGTGTTGAGATGTTAAGAAAAAGCCTAAAGCGTACCTAAAAACATAGGTTGGCACAATGGTACTTTTGACTACTGTCTACTCTCACCCTCCCATCTCTGCCAGATGTGTTTTCCTCCTCAGTAGCCCCTTGGACCATTGCTCACTTATCTCTCTTGAGGATGTCCCACTTCACTTTGTAGTAAACTCTGTCTTCTGCATTACACTTTGTGACATTTGTATCTGCATCTTTGGGTGGAGCCACAAGGACTGGGGAGCTCAGGGGATGCCAAGGTGATATCTTGGTAATGTCTCTTTAGGTATAGATTCAGGGTATGTGTTATGGCCACAGAAGACGTGCCATTGTGTTCTTGGTGTTAGCATTGAGGCACACAATTTTAATGCGTCTCACTGCTGATTGTGTCAGCTTTGACTCCTTTGTTAATTTAATATGTGTTATGGTTCTTCAATTGTTTTTGAAATTAATAAATAATTTGAAGCTAGTAAGAATTGCAAAGACGTTGCAAACATAATGTTTCCCAATAAAATGTGATATACTGCATTTAAAATTGATGAGTGAATCTCAAATGAAATTCCCCCAAAAGCCAAACCTATGTTAAAGATTTTACAAGGATGGTGGACTGATTAAAACATCTGTTATTGTAGGAAGTTGGAATGTGGCAGATCTGGATATAATTGACCTTGGGCTATCTTGAGCTCCCTTAATAGCTATTCATTGCCCACTTCTGTGTTTAACCAACATTCTTGTGGCTATCAGATAAATTCTTCTGCAATTTATTAGCAGACCACTATCTTTTTATTATATATATTTTATTTTTAATTTTTATTTATTTATTGAGAGAGAGATAAAGAAACAGGCATGGAGAGAGAGAGAGAGAGAGAGAGAGAGAAAATAGGGTGCTCCAGGGCCTCCAGACACTGCAAGCAAACTCCAGATGTATGCGCCCCCTTGTGCATCTGGCTTACGTGGGTCCTGGGGAGTCAAGCCTGGGTCCTTTGACTTTGCAGGCAAGCACCTTAACTGCTAAGCCATCTCTCTAGCCCCCAGACCACTAGTTTTTACCAGCCCCAAAGCCAAGACTGTAGTCTCATACAGAAGTTGAAGCCTGTAGCAGACTTCTCTGCTGTGCTATAACTTGTTATTTGATGTCCCCGCCAATGTATCTGAAAAGCATCCTGAGTTATGACATAGTTCTTTAACTATAAAAACTTCAGGGGGCTGTTTATAATGTTGCAACATGGTATCTGGGGCCAATCTGAGTACATGTTCTCTGGCCATGGTGACCACTATTTAGCTCCAGAAGAAATGTCCTTTTGTAAAGTGAGCGCTGTGCTTTGAAATTGAAAGTTTTGGCCACCAGTGCGGGGTTGTAATGATGATCCACTTTGACCAGAGACATCACTCAGATTGGTATCAGGTACCAGCATGGGGCCTCAGTACTCATCCATCTGACTTTGCCTCCTCAGGTAGATGTTCTCGAGTTATTTCTGGGGCTTGTATACCACCCTTGGTTTGATCAAGACTTGGTTGACTTATCTTGAGCTGGTTTGGAAAATCTTTGTTCATTTTCAGGGCATTTGGTTTAGAGATTCTATTTTATTTGTTTCAAGGGAATTTAGTTTAGTTCTACTTGTTTCCATAACATTCGTTGATTTGCTAGCATTTGGCTTTTTTTCTCCTGCCACTCCTCCAATATCACGTTCTGTCTTTCACCATGACCTTGTCTGCTAATTGCAACCTTGTCATTTTTGGTTCAGGAATTCTATAAGTGCTTGATCATAAAGTTGCTTTAGACAAGAGGCACTTGGTCAACAAGCCCAACAGGGTGAAAGTGTCAGAGGGACAACTCATGGGTGTGGCTTTTCGTGGTTATGTGTTTGTTTGGTTGTTACAGTTTCTTCACTGGTGTCTAGAGGTCTCAGTTCTGACAAAGGTGTTTTGTCTGAGTGTTATCATCCTTTTAGGGTTTCCATGAGGAACAAGGATATGGAGTTAATTAGCCCATCTTGCCTCATGATACTACATAGTAATTCTTTTCAAAACATATCAAATACACATTTCATAAGTTGCCCTGTGCATTTCGTCAGGTTTTTCTGAGGTCTACATAAAGTTCTGAACAAAACAAAATTCAAATATTGCCTCGGATTTATTCTAAGCAGAATAGAATCCTGCCTCACTATAATAGTCAGGATACTGGTGCCTCAAATAAGCCAGAAAAATACTTTTTTTTTTTTCAAAATTGGTCTGTAGGCACTGTCTAACAAGAGTTCATAGTCAGACTGGGCATGGTGATTCATACCTATAACCCCTAGCACGGGGAGGCTGAGGTGGGAGGGGGGTGAGTTCCAGGGCAGACAGGCTACAGAGTGAATGCCTCCCTCAGAAAACATAAAGAAAACAAAAATATCCAGTCTGGTTCATGTACATGGTCGATGGAGACATTTCTCTTCAAATCTTTAGTGAATTGCATGGCTGTTATTGGACTAGGCAAGGAATCTCATTGTACACAGAGCTCTCCTTACAAGTAGATGCTCTAAAATGCCCAATCATCCCTGCTGCTCAGAAAAAAAGAATGTTTTTAGTAATATCTTGAAGGATATCACATAGATGCGTTCAATGTTGCAGTGGGTCTATTTAATTATTCACACTTCTTGCTTCAGGAAGGCAGTTTTTACCTCACCCTCTGCTCTCATGTGGAATTTTTGTAGGAGACCAAATGTACTAGGTTGTCAGCAGAAGTGTAGGCATTCCACAGGGAGTGCCCGAGAGGCCAGTTTCACCCTGTCCTCGTGAATGCATCCAGTTTACTTTCTAAGCGACTGAAACCTTTGCAGTGAGAATTCAGAGCCAGTCTCTCTCTCTCTTTCTTTGTCTCTCTCTCTCTGCCTGCCAATTGCTTTCCTGGGCTGAAATTCCAGGAGGGGCATTGGTACTAAATGGAGGATTTCCTTGCTGTCTTTGGGGAAGAACCCCCTCCCCCCACCCCCACCAGATGATAATTCTTGATTTAAAAAAAAAAAGACTCAAGAGCAAGCAGCTAATCTGGGAGATGTCTCTGGGAACACAGCAGAGGACTATGCCAGTAAGTTAGGGAAGAGGTGCAGGCAACAAGGGTATATTACCCAGCAGTTTTACAGCTGAGGGCATCTGGAGCTGTGCCTCCTGGAGCCACCTGACAAGAATAGGAAGAATGCCACTCAAGGTTTTCCCAACTAGGGTGTGAGGCAGTAGCAGTATAAGTCCATCAGCTTTTCTGTCACTGCTATGATTTGGGTTTTACTTGTCTTCCAAGGCACATGTGTTGCTCTCCTGTTTGATGCTATCAACAGGTGGTGAAACCTTTAGATGATGAAACCTAGTAGGCAGTCTAGGGTCATGACTGCTCCTCTTTCTCTCATTTTTCTTTCTGGCTATCATGCGTTGAAAACTTTCTCTACCATATGGTCACACCATGAAGTACTGTCTTGCCACTGACCCAAAAGTAATGATCATGGTCTGAAACCTCCAAAAGTGTGAATTAACATAAGCCTTTTATCTTTTCTTTTTATTTTTTAGAATTTTTTATGAGAGAGAGAGAGAGAGAGAGAGAGAGAGAGAGAAGAGAATTGGTGCACCAGGGCCCCCAGACATTGCAATCAAACTTCAGACACATGTGCCATCTTGTGCACATGTGTGACCTTGCATATTTGGGTCACCTTGTGCATCTGTCTTTATGGGATCTGGAAAGTTGAACATGAACCCTTAGGCTTCACAGGCAAGGCATTAACGACCAGCCCCCTTTTTTACTTTTTAAGTTGATTGTCTCATATATTTTTGTTAGAATAACAGAAAGCTACCTAATATATTGACTGAGGACTTCTCTTGGAGGACATTCATTCTCCAGGATTTCTCTCCCCTTCAGTGGGTGAAGTGGGCTTAGTAAATTGGAGATAAAAAGTGTCTCAAATAACTAGACCTGGCCTGGCTAGCATCTAGTCTGAATAATGTGGAATAGATAATAAAAGTAGGTGATATGGATGAGTTACCAATCACTTCCTGCTACTCTCCTATCTATGGGGAGAGATGTCAAGAGCCTGACCTTCCTTTGTAAATCTCCACATACATGTCCAAAGGTCTAACAGCAGAAGATGTAATTATTTTAACAATACAAGCCCTCCCAGTCAGTAACCTTTTCTCTTAGCCAAAGGCATTTACAAGAGAACAAATTGTTCTCAGAAAACAAAAAAAGATCAATTTTCTGCTGACCTTAATGTGTGGCTCAGCATACAGATGGACTAATCCATCCATAAAGTAATACAATGTCTTAGAACATTAGAAGCCTTGTTGATACCATGTGCACAAGTATTTTAAAATGTACTGATAGTAATGAAGAGTTGAAATGGGCAATCTTTTTGTATCAAGCATGCAATTTTATTTTGTAAGACAAAAATAAAAAATTTGTAAAATAAACACACACACACACACACACACACACACACACACCCTGATGAACAACCAATGAGCATTTGTGAACATATAAATGCATTTGAAGATATTTGCAAATAGGAAGGTTCCACTTGCTTCTCAATTCTGCTTACCACAAGAAACAACTGTGATGTGTTGGACGTGCTTCCACTAGCTAGCTAGAAATACGACAGCTTTTTTTTTTTTTTTTTTTTAATTTACTTGTGAGAAGAACAGGGAGCCGTTAATACTGACAACAGCCAATTCTTCCCGGTTCTTGTCCCGACACCCCACAGAATTGAGTGAGTGGACACTGAGGGTGAAGATGCAAGGAGGACTTTGCTCACTCAGGAGTGACAATTTGGAAGTGGCAGTGGCCCCTCTAAGCTCTTGGTGGCATTGGGGTGCAACTGAGAGGGAACAAAGGTAGAAATGACAGTGGTGAAGAGAGGCCAATTTCGGGGTTGCTGGAGAGTGTTACAGCTCTAAACCCTTGGTGGGCCATGGCATGCCAGCCAAAGGAGGCTGTTGAAGTAGAAGTGGGTCCCATTGAAACAGAAGCTAGTACCAGTAGAGCAGAAGTAGGTCCCATCGTGGCAGGCTTCAGCAACCACAAAAGCAGAAGCAGGCTCCTGGAAATCACATGCCAGGAGCTGATGGTCAGGAGCAAGTCTGCTGCCTGAGGTTGGAGCCAGAGGCAAGAAAGAGCCCCTGAGGCAAGAGCAAATCCAAGTCTCCCACCAAAAGCACATCTGGAGCAGGTCTTAGAGGCAGGAACAGAGGTGGCTGGGGCCCAGACGCTACCTGCAGGGGTTCATACAGACCCAGGCAGCTCTGACTAGCTATGAAAATTAGGTGAAAAGGGAGCTGTGAAACCCGGAAGGCATAGTGAAAGCCCACCAGAGGAGATCAGTGGCTCCACTGTGCCTGCTGCAGAGGAGATTGGAAGGAAGCAGCCCTCAGCTGTCAATCATCCTCACCAGTGGCTGTACCAGATTATCTTCCCACCAGCAATATGTATGTCATTTTAAAAACTAATGTAATAATAGCAGATAGCATTTATTCCATATTTAATATAGGCCAAGCATTATTTTAAATCTACTACCTATACTTTAAAGAGATCATTATGGAAAATGCCACATATAAATAAAATAAAATAATGTTTAAATAAATATTACATATTTTTAGATACTAATATTATTTAATATGATATATATTACTCTACAGTATGTGAAATATCACTGGCCTCCATAAACTGATAATCATCCATGATGTAAAATGCAGTGCATGCAGTATGACTTTAAGAGTCCCCATAGTTCTCCCATCAATCCTAATGTTCTAACATCCCCATAATCCAATGTCTTTTAACTGAGCCATAATCCCCCCAAATCCCCCCAAAACCCATAATGGCACAGAATAAACATTCACATGGCAAAAGATGGCATTGGGCATAGCAAAGAAATACTCAGCCAATACAAAATTTAATACAACCAGGACAAACATCAAACTCTGTAGCTTCAAGTCCAACAACTCTAGTCAGTGACAAATCTCCAAGTCCAGTAATTCTAACCAGCAGAAAGTCTCTGGAATTCTCTAGCTAGGCTTCTCACAGTCCTGGAAAACTTCATCAGGGCCAGAACCTCTCCTTGGCAGCCATTTCATGGTCCTGGCATCTCCACTGGGTCTCCACTGCAAGCCAAGTTTCATCCTCATGGCCCCTTGGGGTCCATGTAGGCATCCAGCAAACCTGCTTCACACTGCCCATGGCCATTTCCAAACCACAAGACCAGTGTTGCGAATTCAATGTCCCTCTCTTTCTTGCATTTCTCATATTTCGTAATATCAGGTAGAGTGCCAATTTGTTAATCCAGGGGAGAACAAAGCAGACTTTGAAGAACAGGACACTCCTTGAGCACTCAGGCCCCTTTAAAACAGTCTAAATTCTTCGAGTTGCCTGAGTGTACGTCAGTTGGTCCAATCTCAAAGGTTGTAATCTCTCATATAATTGCAGCTGAATGGATGGAAGCTTCAGCCCAAAGATTTCATTCTGTGTCATATCCCTCTGCTCACACCAGTCCATTTCTATGCAATGCAACCCTGCACAACTTCTTAGGATATGGGCAAGCCTATTTCTCACCCTTCATAAGCCCAAACCTCACAGTCTATAGTTCTCACTGCATTCAGGTCTTTCAACTCTGACAAGAATAGTCCATAAAGCTGTGCTTACAGCACTGCAAGGCATCTCTCAGGCCAAGATTTCAAATCCTTTCACATTCCTCTTGAAAATCAGCTCCAAAAGGCCAAAGCCACACAGTCAGGTATCTAGCAGCAAATGACACCATTCCTCGGTACCAACTATATTGTTGCAGTCAGGTTTGCATTGCTGGCAGAAATCACCCAACCAAGAGTAGCTTTGGGGAAAAAAGGGCATATTTTGGCTTAGAGACTCAAGTGGATGCTCCACAATGGCAGAGAAAACGATGGCATGAGCAGAGGGTGGACATCACTTCCTGGCCAACATCGGGTGGACAACAGGAACAGGACAGTGTGCCAAACACTGGCAGGGGAAACTGGCTGTAATACCCATAAGCTGGCCTCCAACAATACACTGCCTACATGAGATGTTAGTTCCCAGATCTCATCAGCTGGGAACCTAGCATTCTGGACACCTAAGTTTACAGAGGACACCTAAATCAAACCACGACAATCACATATAAATAAAATGATATATAAATATGTATCAAATAAATATAAATGAATAAAATAATACCGTGAACTACACAAAAGAAAAATAAAGGGCATACTGAAGCAGCTTGCACCCAGGGGTTTTCAATTTCCAGCTGCCACCCAGACTGCCACCGCCGGGGTCCCTCCTTGTCATCAGTGTGACATTGACAGCAAGTGCTGCGCTGGCCTAAGGTGACCTCTACATGTTACTTGATATTGTGCCCCCAAATATTGTGCCTGTTCCTATTGGGAAGATGTTGACAGCTAAAGAACTGTGGTAATGCACAGATACTGGGCAAACATGCTTCCAAAAAGGTGTCACAGTTCTTATTAAATCGAGCATTTGCTTTTTGAATTCGATCATTGGACCTTAGCAGACTTTGGTATCACAGATCCAAACCAAGTTTTTTTTTTTTTTTTTTTTTGAGGCAGGGTCTCACTCTAGCTCAGGCTGACCTGGAATTCACTATGTAGTCTCAGGGTGGCCTTGAACTCACGGTGATCCTACCTCTGCCTCCCAAGTGCTGGGATTAAAGGCGTATGCCACCATGTCTGGTCTAACTTCTACCCAGCCTTATGCTCCCACTTTATGCTGACTTCCCTCTCACTAAGGAGAAAGCTTGGAGCACGTTGATTTTTAAGTTTGAAATAAAGTGTGCTCATCCTGTGCTGCCTCCAGCTATTTGCACGTTAGCCTGGAGATGAGAGCAAACGCATGAGTCAGAGTGGGGAAGCGTGGTGTGCGGTGCTCTTCCATTGCTGTCCTTCCCAGCCCCACACCAGACATCACTAATTCATCTCTGTTGTCCTCAGAAAGCCTTGTTGCTGCCTCAGAATTTGCTTCCCAGAGTGATTCAGGTCCTTAGAATGAACCTATGTTAATTCTCTTATTATTACAACAAATTCCAGAGTCTTGGTAATATGTAAAGAATAAAAAAGGTTTATTGAGATCAGTTTTGAAGGTTCAAAAGCATGGGGCTAGCACTGGATCAGACCTAGTAAGGACCTTATATCAAAAGGCTTTGCATAATCCCAGCACTCTGGAGGCAGAGGTAGGAGGATCACCATGAGTTGGAGGCCACCCTGAGACTACGTAGTGAATCCCAGATCAGCCTGGGCTAGAGTGAGACCTTACCTGATAACCACCCCCCCCCCGAAAAAAAAGGCAGCAACATATGCATGAAGGAAACATCACAGGGAGAGACAGAAAGCCAGAGCAGCTGAGGTGGAGGGCAAGGTTGTTCTTCCGTAAACCCCACCTTGTGAAGACCAACCAGGGACTCTCAATAACTGAATCAATTCCTTTCTAGTGCAAAACTCCCATTGACCTTCCACTAGATTCCACCACTTCCCATGGCCACACCAAGAGGAGGAAATAGTCAAGCCACTTCCAGACTATAGTGAGATTAGCTGCATTTCCATCTTTCCATGACCTGAATCAACTCATGGAGTCACATAATGGGTAACACTGAGTTCTTTGCCAGCTTAAATAACTCTTTCTTCCACACTGCACGAGAGAGAGAGAGGAACTAAGCTGACTGCGTCCAGTATGTATGTACAGGAGACAGGACTTTACCAAATACAACTGCATCTACTTGGGAGGCACTTATGAACAGCCTCCTATGTGCCAGACATGGCATGGTGCTGGTAGAAGAGAGAGGTGACTAATGCCCACACATACCTTGTTCCGAGGCTCCCACAGACCTGAAGGAAGTAGCACGTTATGAAGGAAAGAGAGTAGCAGAGTGACAAGGGCAGGGAGTGCAGGGCAAAGAGCAGGACCCTGGAGTCAGATGTCTCAGCACAGCCTCTGCTTGTGACACTTGGGGACAGTGGTCTTCAAAGATGACTGAGCCTTTCTGATCTTCAGTTGTTCGTCAGTCCTGTGGTAATGAAACGACCATGGACACTATAGCCGTTATCTTCTTATTGCTGAGAAAAAAATTAACAACAATCCAGCATGTGGAAGAATGGGTTTATCTCAGGCTTACAGGTTGGAGGAGAAGGTTTGTCATGGTGGGGGAAGCATGCCTGTGTCATCAGAAGGCCACTCTTCTAAGATAAAGAACGAGACGGGAATGGCAGGATGGAGAGACACTGGACACACGTTGATCCTCCCTTTGGATTTGGTGGACGGTGTCACTTCTTGATTTTAGAGTCCAAGATGAAAGTAAACTGCCCATCATGTACACGTGCTATTAAATGAAACACCTCAATGCTCACACAGCCTCCTGTGGGCACCACATTTCCTGCTGTGTCATCTTCCTCCCACATTCCAGAGCACTTAGAGGAACCCTCCAGGTCTTACTACTGGTTGCATTTTGTGTTTCTATAATTTCTCAACTAGATTTTAAATTGTTTTAGAGCAAGGCCCATTTCCTCCAGTAGGGCCCACCTCCTACCTTTCACCTCCTCCAAACTGTCTGTCATGGAGTACTACTTTGGCAGTGGGCTTTATTTTTTTTATTATCTTAAGGTAGTTTTTTTTCTACATTTACTCATGGACTGTTACTTTGTATTATTTGTATTATGGAAGAATGTTGAAGCCAGGTGTGGTGGCCCATGCCAACAATCCAGCACTCAAGAGGCTGAGGTAGGAGGATTGTCATGAGTTCAAGGCCATCATATTATGAATCCATCCAGGGACTACTGCGTTCATTAGGTCAGAGCCCTCATGATCTTATTGTCTCTGAAACTGACTTCACAGACACACCATGAGGTCTGCTGACCTAGACACGTTTTAATCCAGTCAGGTTGACCAGGATAATCGTCACAGGCCAAGATATTTGGTGACTTCATATGCTGGGCATGTCTTTGAGGCCTTTCTAGATAGCATTAGTATCTAAATTGTCCCACTGAGTAAAGTGCATGGCCTTCCCCACTGTGGCCAAACATTGTCCAACTTGATGAAAGCCTAAAAGAAAGAAAAGGCAGAGGGAATACTTGTTCTTTGCCTACTTTTTGAGCTCAATTATGTCTCCACTACTGCCCTCAACATGGTACTTAGACCACTGGTTCTCCTGATTCTGAGGCCTGTGCACACAAGTGGTATAGCAGCATTATACCTTTTTTTTTGTTTTTGGAACGTGTTATGTTTCTTGGGAGGATCCTCACTAGGAAAGATAGAAAAAAAAAAAAGTAAAATTTACCCTCTCACCAATCTAACCTCCTGAAATTAAAAAAAAAAGGAACAATTCAAAAGTAGCCCTTGGGTCACTTTGGAAAATACCTAAGATTATAGTCTTTTTGCAAGTTAAAGACAAGATCTTTCTATATGGGTACAAAACAAGAAAAGGAAATTCATTAACCTTAACCTTAAACATAAACTTTACATGTTTTTATTAATGAGGGAAATAGTTTAAAAACTACGCTCACTCAAAGTGATCCAAGAATGTGGAAAATGTACAACAAAACGAACCAGAGGAAGTTAAAGGACAGAACTGATAAACATGTAGGTAACCATTACCTAATTTGAATCCAAACAAAAACAGTCATACAAGCAAACAGAGGAATAGATAAATAACACCAAGTGCTGCTTCAAGGAAAAGATCAAGAAATGAATAAACAAGTGTCTTGCAGATCTCTGTGGAAAACATGAGGTTCTGTGGTGTACCACATGAGGAAGGAGAACAGAAGTGGATACAAAGATAAAAAGGCTTTCTTGCAAAGAATATTGTGTTTCATCCAAAACATTTGATATCCAGAGATGAACTTGATGCTTTCCAGGAAACTGTAAGCAAGCAAGCTTTACCTACAAGAGGATCAGACGTGGAGAGAACAAGGACAGTAGAAGCCAGGAAGCTGGTGGAAGCTTACCCTCTTAGAACGATTTCCCTGATTCTTTTTGATAGAGAAGCTTGATTTAATTCTTAAGTAATGATTCTTTAAAGCTCAAACTACTCCAGAAATATTCAGTTAACAAGACTGTAGACTGATAGTGAAATCTAAAACACTAGTAGAAACAAAGGAACTCTAGTAGCCAATTTCACATGTGAATATCAAAGCAAAAGTAGTAAGTGAAATGCTAGTGCATCCAATCTATTGTCAGAGCAAAAGAATCATATTTTTACCAAATAAGGCTGCTTCCAAGACTAACATGTTTTTAACCTATTGCCCTAATTCAAGAGGATAAAGAAAGCATTTTAGGGCTGGAGAGATGGATCAGCAGTTAAAGCACTTGCCTGCAAAGCCTAACAACTGGAGTCTGATTCCCCAGTGCCCATGGAAAAGCAGATACACAAAGTGGCACATGTATCTGGAGTTTACTTGCAGTGGCTAGAGGCTCTGGTATGACCATTCTTTCAATCTCTCTTCTTTCTCTCTCTCTCTCTCTCTTTCTGCTTGCAAATAGGTAAATATTGTTTAAAAAAGCATTTTAACTAAATAATATGATAAATTAAAAACCTATATGTGTCAGAAGCTAGAGAGCACCCCTGACATGGTCATGGATATTTATCAGAAATCCACAAGCAAGCACCTTGCTCTTCACAAGCCTGCTCTTTTGTTTAAGAATAATTTATTTATTTGCAAGAAAAGAGAGACAGAAATTAGAGAGAGAGAGAGAGAGAAGGAGAAGGAGAGTGAGGGAGATAATGGGGACACCAGGGCATCTAGCCACTGAAAATGAACTCCAGATGCATGTGCCATTTTGAGCATCTGGCTTTACCTGGGTACTGGGGAATCGAACTTGGGTCATTAGGCTTTGCAGGCAAGTGCCTTAACCACCTAGCCATCTCTCTGGCCTAAGCCTGCTCTTTTTAATATACTCATATCTTAATTGTGATAAGAAAGATATTTTTAGGAAGTGTATCTGAGCAATCTTGGAGGAAAGGAAACTCCTACCTGTGTATCTCAAAGGTGAGTTATGTGTCAATGGAAGTCTCTTCTATTGTGGTTGGGTAAGCTTTTATTGCTCTATTAGATTACAGTGGTGGTGTTTGTTGTGGGAGGTCTGCCTTCCTATCCTGAACAGGGTGCAGGTGCACATTGAGGAATACTGTTTCGCCTGTGTGAGGACTTATGCCAGTGAGACTCCTGATGGTTTCTGAAGTTTGAACATCTGTGAGTCTTAACTGAGAAGAGTAAATGCACTCCTTATAAACCTATGGGTGATCATTTCTGAAGGAACAGGACATTGTGACATGTCACAACTGCTTCACAAAACCAAACCTAGGGTCCCTGGAGCGAGTAGTGACTGCGATTTCACCAGTTTTGACCAAGTGGCATTTTTTTGGTATATAAGCTTGTACATTTCTTCCTAATCTATTTTCAGCTTGTGTTGAGAAAATTGATGTAAAAACACTGCTACTACCAGTCTCTTCTTTTCTCCCTACCTTGATGATTAGCTAGAAGAATTTGCTTACTTATTTCTCAATTTGTTTATGCCATTTACTTCTATAGAAGTAAATTACTTTCTATATAGAAAGGACTATAAGCAATCCAATAACAATGACAGCAAAAGAATATGGGAAATGCAACTATTCAAATGTATTTTTAACAATTAAAAGCAATTATATCCTTTATGTTAAAAAATCTGCTACAAAGAAAAATGAAATTATGAAATCTGCAGGAAAAAGGATCTGGGAAAGATTACACTAAGTGTAGCAACCCAGGCTCAGAAATTCAAGTGCCACATATTCTCTTTCATATGTGGATCCTAGCTATAAATGTTTAGATTTGTAAGTGAGTTGGAATAAAAATAAGTAGTAGAGGCCAGGAACTTAGAAAGGGACTATGAGGGAGAGAGCAGAGGGGAATGCTTAAGGGAAGAGTATAGTAGATAATGTAAGCAGAGGGACAGACTACTAGGGAGAAATGGTCTAAAGGGATGGAGGAGAAGAATTAATCAAAATTTAAGATGTATGAATGAGCCACATAGAAACCTACTTCTTCACTAGCTAATAATATATATGTTAAAAAATAAGAGAGTTTGGGCAGAGGTATCCTGTCAGGGTGAATAACTTTATGCCCAGAAACTATAGATTGTTATTAGAAAAATTTCAGTGGCAAAGATGGGATACCTTCCAGTGAGATGTTGGCCAAGGAGGCTCCTGATGCCACCCCCCACACCAGAACATTACGGAAAGTTTTTGCCAAGGTTCTTGGTTGCTTACCAGAAGTAGGTGGTAAGACACTACTGCTGAAGGCTCCACATGCTTGGACAGAGAAATCAATCTGGAGCTAAGCTGGAAAACCTCCCCCCCCCATTTTTGAGTAGCTGTGAAGCTGCTGAAAGATCTATGCAGAATTTGTGAGAAAAGTCATCAACAGTCTTAACCAGCAGTGGACCCTGCAAGCCTTATGGTTGGCCAGTCAGGTGAAATGAAACAACTGGTGCAATGGTGGCATGTCTGCTTTGGGAGAAACCAATTTTTCTCTGATTGAATTTGAGGCATTCTCCACAGGATGGAGTTCATGCTTGGTACTGAAAGCCTAGTCAAAAGCCTATGGCTGAGGCGGTCATAAGCCCTAAGAGGGAACTACTCCTGTAGTCTGGCTAAATGAATATACTATGACCACCAAACTGCCCTCCAAACACTTACATTTTACTCATATAATGTTGCTCTCACTTCTGGTTAAAGAAGCTTTTCTTTTTAGAGGATGGTGATCACTGGAGTGACTAAGAAATGGCAAAAGTGCTGAGAAAATGTGACAATGGAGTGCTCAGCACAAAGTGACATCTCTACCAAACCCTCCATGGCTCAGGGACCATCGGGGAAGAGGTGGCAGAAAGAATGTATGAGCCAAAGGAAAGGGAGGAGTTTTTACAGTGCTGTCATCCAGACACAAAATGGCTTTGACATTCATGACCTCACAGTGGCTGATGGTCCCTACACAAGACCTGCATAATAGAAGGTAAATAAGCGATGACATTAAAACAGAAGAGGGACTTGTTGGAAAGAAGAAGCGATTCAGTGGAGAAAGGACTTGGGAGTGGGAAAAGAGGAGTGTCAGGTGAGGATTATCATCATGATATATTGTCTATATTTATGGAAGTTGTCAATAAAAGGTGTTAAAAGGGTCAGTAGTGTTCTACTGTATATGGATATGATGGTTAATCTCTAATTGTCAATTTTACAGGATTTAGAATCAGAGTGAAAACAAATCTCTTAACATATTTGTTAAGGACTTTCTAGATTAAGTTAATTAAGGTGGGAAGCCCCACACTGTCTGTGAGCTGCATTAGTCCATGGGCTGGGGGTCCTGGACTGATTGAAAGGCACCAGCCTCTCACTGCTCTGTACTTACCCCTGCTGATGTGCTGTGGCTTTCTTCTCCAGCCTTGCTTCCCTGCCACCATGGGTTTCCCCTCAAAACTAAGTTTAAAATAAGCCCCTGCCTTCATGAAGCTGCTTCTGGTCTGGTATTTTGTTCCAGCAATGAGAACAGTAACTGATACCATGAACTAAAGGCTCTGTCTAGCTATGTATTCCATTGAACTTGAGCTGGAGAGCCGTCTGGTTATGTGTTCTGTTGAACGTGAACTACAACTTCCAATCTCACAGGCTAGAAAAAAGAAAAGTGAGTCATATGGATATTCCTTTAAAATAATTAGTCAATTTATCGAGAAAGTCAATCATTTCTAAAATATTTTGGGCCTTACAAGCATCTTTTCTTTGGATTTTTTTTTTAAAGAAATGGAATGGCACACTCGATGTTATGATCAATATCCACTCTAAAAGCCACTGTATAACAGGTGAACACATACAATAAATTCAGTAATACAGTAAATTCCAGTTCCATGGTCCTTTTTCTGAAGATTTCTGAAGAATGATGGGCTTCAGGTAGGGCTATCCCCAGGACTGGCATGGTAAGGCAGGAGCAGAAGAATCTGAGGTAATGGGAGCGAGTATATACTGGTCTACCTGTGAAGAGTTTTGGACAACAGGAACCTCTCAAAGTTATGAGTTAATGGGATTTGGAGATGGGAGGTAATTAGGATTAGATGAGGTCATGAGGATAGTGTCCTCCGGATGGCATGGCTGCTTTATAGGATGAGGACAAGACATCAGTGTTAGATGCCTGCTCAGTCTCGCCATGGCTGTCTTCTTCCCTGTTAAGGTGCAACACAACGGGCTCACTAGATGCTGACATCACACACTTGGCCTTCCTAACCTTTGTTTATCATCTGTAAAGCTCCAAGAGGGCAGGCTTGTTGTCAGTTCCAGTCACTGCTGTGTCTCTGGCACATACAGATGCCTGCCCTGTGGGAGATGCCAGGTATCTCTGTTGAACTGATGGACTGATTTTACCTGTCCAGATTAAGCCATGGAGTTCAGCGCCCTGCTGCTGAGACAGCTTTAGGTCCCTAGTGAATATCCTGAAGAGCTGGTAGAGCAGCTCCTGGCCAGGGCACTTAGGTGTCCATGACAGAGCAGTCTGCTCTGAAGTACAGCAGCCTCCTCACCTTCTCTTGTTACAATGTGAGATGCTTCCATGAAGCCTGGGCATGAGCTGGGCAGACAGCTTTCTGGAGGTGCCACTCTTGTTTAGGGTCCACACTGCCTATTGTAAAACAAGCTGGCTGCTTCCAGAGAGTCACTGCTATGTCCTTGGCAGTATCTTCTCAGGACTCCAGTGCCATTTTCTGGGTCATCAGAAGTCACTGGTAGGAGTCTGAAATAATCAGCATTCCTGACTCCTGCTTCAGCCCTCAGCGTTTCCTTCTCTTGCCGCAGCCGCCCACCACTCCCATTCCAACCTACACTTGTTTTATGTCACATTTCCAAAGGACCACGTCTGTCACTCTCCAACCCTTATTGTTGGGTAGGGTGAGCTTAATTCCAAACTATTTCCACATTATTTCAATTTTTTTCAGGATTTTTATATGGCTTGATAAATGGTCTTTTGCTCATTTTTTGGTAAACTGTTCATTGTCTGGCACGAGAGACATATCCTAATATATGTCCATCAGTTATCAGGATTTGTGGTGTGTGCACAGATGCATGTAACCTCTGAACATGTGGGTAGAGGTCAGAGGAAGTCCTCAGATGTCTCCTCTATTGCTCTTCTGATTCATTTCTCTGAGGCAGATTCTATCATGGTACCGGAACACGCCCCCCCCCCCAAACACACGCACCAGATTTTGGTAAGAATGGCTTACCAGGGAGCCCCAGTGATTCTCCTGTCTCTGCCCTCCCCAAGACTTCCACTACAGGCATGTGCAGGCCTGCCTGGCTTTTTACATAGGGGCTGGTGATCAAACTCAGGCTCTCATGCCCTGCTGAGCCATCTTCCCAGTCTTGATCTGTTAGGTTTTATTGCTTTATTTCAGTCCTCCACACCATGTTCTCAGCATGTGACCTCAGGACCAGCCACATAAGGATGGCCTGGGAACTTCTCAGTTGCACGTTCTCATGCCTGTCCCGGCTAACCGAAGCAGAACCTTTGGGAAGAGATCCAGTGACATGTCTTAGTGAATGGTAGACCAACAACTCTATCTCCTTAATTAATGGGTGAATTTCTATCTAGTTTTCCATCATAAATGGGTTAGTTACTTCACATTTTTGTTGATTTATTCTCCAAAAGTTTCTAGAGTTTAGGCTTGGTTGTTTTTGTCTCCCATTATTTGGTTCCTAACATGGTTTCATTACCGTTGCTAATTTGTTATTTTAGCCTTGTTTCTCACTTTCTGCTGTAGTTTTTCCAGCCTTGGAATTATTATTGTGTATTCTAGCTCTCCTTTCATTCATCATTTGCTTGGGATATCTTCATCCATTTTTTTTTCTTGTCCTTCCTATGCAGGCCTCATTCTGCAAGCCCCTCCTGTAACTGGTATGCCATCTTAGCTACTTTTGTTAGTGTGCTTCAATGAAAACATACTCTGAGAACATTATATTTTATCTTTCATCTTTACTAGTTTAACTTTGAGGTTTTTGTTTTAAATACACTCCTTATTTCCTTCATATTGTTTCTTTTCTCCTCTGTGTTCCTGTCTTTCTTTGCTTTCTGGTTCTTTTAGCATGTGTGGTGGTGTGTGTGCTGGTGTTCTGGTCTGGCAGTTGTCGTTGTTCATATATTTACAGTGAACTCTTTCTGCCTTCACTTAAGAAATGCAGATAGTGGCTGGAGAGATGAAGCAGCAGTTAAGGAGCTTGCCTGTCAAGTCAAATGACTTGGGTTCAATTCTCCAGTACCCAGGTAAGCCAGATGCATAGGGCAGCACATGCATCTGGAGTTTATTTGCAGTGGCTGGAGGACCTAACATACCTGTTCTCTCTCTCTCTCTTTCTCTTCCCTTGTCTGTATCTCTCTGTTTGCATGTGTTTGCATATTTGCACACATGTGCACATGCCAGCACACACATGTACACATGTACACACATGAAATGCAGATAGTCTCTACAGAATCTGTCATGATTTTCACACTATACTGTTTTTGTGGCTTTCTTTGCTACAGCAATATTCTGTGAGCTATTGTTAAGGGAGAGAGGACAGGCACACAAACGACTGTTGCTTTCTTGGCTGGGTGGGAGTTTGCTCATCTACTGTGATGGCTGGGCTCCGTCAGACCCCAGACTGCTCCCTCTGGCCAAGTTCTAGCACCACAGCTTCCCTGTGGGGAGCGTTCCAGCAAAATGGTGAAATATTTCCATATGACAAGAAAAATGCACTTTTCATCTTACAACTTTATCAGTTTAATCTGTTCTTTGGCATGCCCAGTAAGTAAACAGTTTTTATTTCCAAATGATAAATGTGGGGAGGGGTGCATGGTAGTCATTAGAGGTTCTTATAGGACCAGTAATTGAGTCGTTAGAGAAAGGAATGATTCATGATCATGCTGCCTGGAAAAAATGTCATTGTGGCTAGGCTCATTTCACTAGCTTTGGATTAGAAATATCAGCATACATTTTTTTTTGAGCTTCCTTACAGGTAATTGTTTTCAAAAATGAATCTTAAACTAAAACTAGTATCCCCTCATACAGTTATCTCAACTTGAAGATTTTTTAATTAAATTTAAATTTTAAGTTCAATTTTACATTGAAAAATAATTCAGTTTAATTATCACAATCACAGTCATCATTTCTCCTAATTTGATCACTATTCCACCCCTCTGCTATCCTGTAACTGTTTAGAACTCTCCTTTCAGAAAGCGCAGGAGAACTCCAGCAGTGTCCATGACTCTCTCAAGGTGTTGGGATCAAGAGGTGACACAGAAGGGTCCAGAATGGGAGACTCTATTGACCAAGATATTCTTAGTCTCCTATGAGTAGCCTCTACCTGATGTCTGGGGCGACACCTAGCTGGGACTTTGGTGGAAGCCTGCTCCTTGGAGGAGAAAAAATGGTGGGGATTCCTCTCACTCTTGATCTGATGCATACACTGCTCAGGTGTTCTTAACTATGAGCATGGCTATGTGAAAGAGAGCAACCACAGAAACACCTAAAGTTGTTTTGACAGCATCTAATGACATAAAGCCAAATTTAAAAAAATACCTTGCCTTCGACATTGTTCATGTGAATGATAGAATATTCTGTGTCTGTCCTTCAAGGTACCACCATAAAGTCTATTTCCCTTCTGTTTCTGCTCTACAGTGGCCAAGGTTTTTATTTCGTTACGTACTCCTGAGTGCACACTCTTCCCTTGTTACCGATGTTGCTGGCATCCTGTTCATGTCCTCTATGGACTCAGCTCTGTAAGCAAAGCTCACTGTTGAACATTGTTCTGACTGAGAGCACATACTTATTTGCCTAGATGGCAGACCAGAAGTGTCAGAGGACCAATGTACCTCCTAACCACAGCCTATGGCCAATGATGAGTGGCTTCTGGTGGAAACTCCAAGTTACTTGCATCCCATGTGAGACAACTCCAAGGTGTGTCTTTCAGAGATGCCCAGGAGAATGAAGCTCTCATTGCCCCAAGCTTTAACGGAAAGATAGAGAACCTTTTTGGTTTATTCATATTTCAAGATATATCAACTGAGGGGGGGAAAGAGGGACATGAGGGCTATTCAAAGCAGGGAGACCATTCAGAAAATCAACATTAAGAGCAGGGGAGGCTTGCCAGTGTGGTCTGAAGTTAGAAGCCAGGGCTAACTGAAGATGAGATATGCTGCTTATGGACTAACTGAGTTTCCTGAATGTGGCAGCATTTAACAAAGGAAAGGAAGTCATGGGACAGGGGTTGGGGTTCTGAAAATGAGGAACAAAACAGCAGGTACTTAGATGCACTAACTCCAAGATCTTCTCCAAAGGTGAACTTCCCTAGGCGCGGCCCCAGCTATTTAATGACCAGGTAATGAAATCACTAAACCCACACTTCTGTCTTCTGTATTTTCATGGGTAAAATGTGGTGCTGAGAAGTCAGATGTGCCTTTGTGGAGTCCCAAACACTTATCTGCTCCTCTGGTTTCTGCCACTTGCTATCCCCACCCTTGATAAAATCCCCTAAAGCCTTTGTTTCTCATGAATGAACATCACTTGTTGACTACAGCTCCTTGTAGCACAAATCTGGTGGCATTTCCTGCCTATTCTTCATGGGAGCACCTTTGTGTGTGTGTGTGTGTGTGTGTGTGTGTGTGTACGAGAGACAGCCTCAGGCAAAAAGTAACAGATCGGCAGTAAGAAGCCATAAGTAGTTATGGGAATGGGGTGAACAAAGTGGCGGAGACAAGCTCTGTAGGTCTACTGTTGCAGTATTTAGTCACCAATAGGATGGCCTTGGCATTATCCACCTCGACAACTTAAGACAGTCTCATTTTATAAGAGGATATAACAATCCTTTGGTGGCTGGAGGAGCTTAGTCTTAAAGTAGAATGCAGGAAGGTTGGCCCAAAGACTAGCTGAGTAACAACCAAAGTGAAAGTACAGGGGTAAAAAACAGATGTTTGAAACATGTTGACAGGAGAGGGACTGCAGAATTGGAGTTGGAAGGGCTGATTTCATTTCATTTGTTTGTTTGTTTATTTGAGAGAGGGGGGTGAAAAGGCAGAGAGAGAGAAAGAGAGAGAGAGAGAGGGAGAGAACAGGCATGCCAGGGTCTCTAGCCACTGCAAACGAACTCCAGATACATGTACCACCTTGTGCATCTGGCTTTATGTGGGTACTGGGGAGTTGAACCTGGGTACTTTGGCTTTCTAGGCAAGTGCCTTAATTGCTGAGCCATCTCTCCAGTCCCAAGGACAAATCCATAAAGGGCATGATACCTGAATGGATAATTGTATTAAGGAGGAAGGAGAGGCAAAAGTCAAAGATGAATTTCAGATTTTGTGTGTATGTGTGGGGTGGAGGACAGATGCACACATCCTGTGCACAAGTGCAGAGGCTAGAGGAGAATATCAGTTGTCCGCCCATCACTTATCTGCTTGTTTCTTTGGGGCAGAGTCACTCCTTGAACCTAGAGCTGCTGTTTTCAGTTAGATTGGCTGATCAGTGAGTCCCACCAATTCTGCAGGTCTCCACTTCCCACAGGCCTGGAGCTACACATGTGTGACCATGCCCAGCTGTTCATGTGGGTGCTGGGGAATTGAACTCAGAGCAGGTGAGACCCTGTCCATCTCTCATTCTTGAGTGACAAGCATTCTTGTTCACTGAGCTATCTCCCTAGCCCCAGATTTATTAATTTACTGAGAAGGCCTCACTATGCAACTCAGGATGTTCTTGAATTCATGATCTTCTTGCTTCAGCCTCTCACAGGTTGGGATTAAAGGCCTGGGCTACTGCACCCTGCTGGAGTTTCAGATTTGAGGTACGAATAGCCACACTCACATGGGAAGCAGTAGAATGTGGTTTCAGCTACATCCCCTGCCAACTGGCTGAGTGCTGTCCAACACCCAGGAGAACCCAGCACCAAAACACTCTGCTTTCTCATTGTTTTCATGAGGAGAGTAGGATAGATTCTCTTTAACCTCATTGTGTCTTTAACATCCACGGCCTCAGGTTACCAATGGCAATTAGAAAGTTATATTACTGAAAGGAAAGCTAAACGCTTCTCATTGAAAATGTGTCCTTCAGGGCTGGGGAGAAGGCTTGGTGTAAGCAGGCACTTGGGATCCTCAGGACCCACATAAAGCTGGACAGAAAAGCTCTGTTAGCCTCTGCAATCCCAGTGAGCCTATTCATGGGAAGCAGAGCCAGGTGAACCTAAAGACTCATGTGGTCAGGTAGCCTGGTCTTCCCAGCAGCAAAACAAGAAACACCCTGTCTCAAAGTGGGAGGAGAGAAACAGCACCCTGAGGTTGTCTTCGGGCCTCCACATGCACTCTATAGCATGCCCATAACATGCACACCACACACACACACACACACACACAGTTAAGACATAAAAGGGTAGTCAGGCATGGTGGCACATGTCTTTAATCCCAGCAATTGGGAGGCAGAGGTAGGAGGATCATCATGAGCTCAAGGCCACCCTGAGACTACATAGTAGTGAATTCCAGGTCTGCCTGAGCTAGAGTGAGACCCTACCTCAAAAAAACAAAATAAATAAATAAATAAACAGAAAGGAAGAGAAAGAAATGTGTATCTTCAGCTCTGAGTAGGTTAGCAGTCTTGGGCATATATTTCTTCACACACATACATAGCAATCAGATGAGAAATGTACAAAATACATTACACTCAAGTGCCAATGCTTCCAAGTTACTTCCTTGATTTAAATTAGGGCTAATTTTAGACACCACTATAGTGGCCTTTCTCCCTTCCCAGCCACTATGTCTACAAATGCCAGGGACTAGGGTCAAGGATTATAAAGACCAGAAGCAGAGCTTCCCCTCACCCCACACAGGAAAGAGATAGGTTGTCATAACCCGCAGAAGAAATATTTGCCAGTGGCAAATGTAAATACAATCTTCTTGTCCTTCCCCAACCAAAGGCCATCAGAAACAACCATCTTTGATGAGAGAGATTAGGGAACCCCCACAAGACTCCCAATGCTACTTTACATACAGAGTACTAATGCTGTTAGTCCTGGAAGCTTTCTTGCCTGGACCATGATGCACTGTACCCAAGACAGGGGCTGCTCAGCAATGGCAGAGCTGGTTGACACCTGAGAGATGATGGGACTTCAAAACCCAGGACCTTAGCAGACTCATTACTCTCCAGAGTGAGTCCAGACATCTCCCAGGATGGAGCTGTGGCCTGATATTAAGACTATCTACATACATGTTCTCTGGAGGCATGCCAGTGTCCCCCAAAAAGGCTATGGTGCCTGAATGAAGGGTCATATCTGGCCCTTCCCTCAGGCATGCTCCAGTGGGTAGAGGAGGGTGGGTTACTAAAATCAACACTAAGCCATTCCCTTTCTTATGGTGATAGACACTTTTAGAGATGCCCTTGCACCTTTTCTCTTTGCTGCGAATAAAGCAATCTCCTATATTTCAACATTCTATCAGTTCACAAAATGTGGGTATTTATTGTCAGAATCTGGACACATCCACAGGAATAGGAACACATGGGGCCATTGTTTTTCCTACATGAAGCTGCAAGGAGAAGGCCGAGGAGACATACTACTCTACCATGCTCACAGGTTTGGAAAACAGTGAATGACTTTCTATATCCTAAGTGAAGATAACAACCAGGACTGGAAACTCACCACTCATCTGCTCAGCAAAGAAATGACGCTCTGTAAAAGGAGAGAGCAGAGCAAGGCTGCATATGCTCACTTCTTTTTCTTCTTGTTTAAGAGAGAGAGAGAGAGAGAGAGAGAATAGGCACACCAGGGCCTCCTGCCATTACAAAAGAAATCCAGATGCATGATTAACTTTCCACATCTGGCTTTACTTGGGTGCTAAAGAACCAAACTCCAGGCCGTCAGGCTTTGCAAAGCAAGCACCTTTCACCACTGACCAAACTCTCCAGCTCTGCTCACTGCTCTTTACTGTCTCATCCTGTCACTTCTCTACACCTTGAGTTGACTCACTGTCCAAATCAGTATGTGGCTCTGAGTAAGTTACTAGGTACTCTGTGCAGCAGATGCCACAGAAGCCCCATTTTCACCTATTAGGCCAGTGACTTCTCAAAATTCATCTCGGCATCAGTAGCTCCATCACCTGGGAATTCATGACAAGTTGGCTTCTTCCTAGAGCTACTAGGTAGACCTCTGAAGGAGAAGCCTGCAGGCTGTGTGTTCATGAACTCTACAGAACACTCCTGTCATCCCTCAAAGTGAGAAGTTGCACTGTGGAGATGAAGAGCTGAGCTCTAACCAAAAAATTAGCAATTGAGAAGGTCTAATTCACCAGTTCTCTCTGATGTGCCTAGGTAAGTGATACCATGGGTTTGATACTAAGGAAAGAACCAGCGAACCTCCTAGACATCATGATGGGTGCAAGAAAGAGCCCCATGCAGGCTCCTACATGGGCTTCTTTTGCTTCTGTGGCCAATTTTCTTCTAGAGGAAACAATGATGACACTGTGCTGTGCTGAAAATATGCAGGAAGCCCTTCCCTGACAGCCACAGGGAGAGTCAGAGGGAAAGATGTTCGGGATCTTAAGGATAACATGTGCACGAATAATGCGCCATCTTTTAGGAGATATAAATAGAGACAGTAGCTTATGCATAGTTGTTTAATAATCCATCAGCCAGAAATAAAATCTTCAGCCTGAGTCATCTATTCAAATAACCAGACATTTTTGCAACTCATTTGCATAGTTGCTGTTCTTAATTAGGAACATTTATAGATCATCAAGGAAGAATTAAACTTTCTTCCTCTGGATGTTTTTATTAGCAAGGGTGTGTCATATGGTTTCCTTTACAGTATGTACTTTGTCGAGAACACTGGTTAAATGGAACTCCATACATTCCCGTTTAAGACAGGAAGGAGGTGAATACACACCATGAGAGGGAGGGGGAGGCACAGAGAAGGAAAATCGCTCCATGATCTCATGTGCAGAAAGTTCTTGTCATTCTCGTGGAAGTTCTTTCTATCTAAAAGTCAGTATTTCCAAATTCAAACAGGGAAATACTGTTCCCCTTTTCTAGTGGCTGTGTGGTATTCATGGTTGGTAGCAAAGAATCCTTCATGGCAGGAGATGCGTGTTTCCTTTCAAGTTGTCTAAATTTTATCTGAGTGGAGCACGGAGCTGACCTGTGAGCATTCAGGTTGCCCTGTGGTCACCATGTTGGAAGCGATCCCTAACTGACTTGCCTGAAGAGACCACAAGATACAACCCTGAAGACAGAGAGAGGCAGGAGAGCTGTCCAGCGGTCCTCATCCATTCTTGCCTCTTCCAGCAGCAGCCTACAATTAATAACTGAAAGATGAAATAAGTTGTTGGAAAAGAAGAAGTTTTCAAAGAAGAAAACTGCTGAAGATTTTGCAATGTTTTACTTGAGGTGTTTCTAATTGTCCCACAAAACTCTACATAGGTCTGTGCTTGGTCCTAAGCGTACAACTCCAAATTTTGGAATTTTGCTTTGTAAAGAAGCAATTTAATTTGGCATGAGTTTATGCAGTTTCTTTTTTCCTTCTTTTCTTTCTTTATTTCTCTTTCCAAATTTCCTTCCTCCTTTATTCTGCTTTTTTTTTTTACCACATTTTTCATTTTCTTTAATTTGTAAACCACAACCTATCTTCCTTATTTTCCTATGGGAAAGGGTAGGAATTCTTAGTAGTACATTTCCAATGCACTTTATTAAAAATCAAGGAAAGAAGAGCTGTCAAAAGGTTTTATCCTACAGCAAGTTACCAAGCTACAGTCATTACAGTCTGATAGACTTTTATCCATTTGAAAACTGCAAATTCGGGAACTTTTTTTTTTTTTTTTTTGCAAATTCTTTGAAATACGGGACAAAGAATCAGAAATACCTTGACGATGATGATGGTTTCATGGGTGTCTGCAGATACTTGTAAAACATCTCAGACAGGTAACAGACAGGAAACCATAAATGTCACAGGGAGCTCATAGGATTTCTGGGGAGGACTTGTCAACTCCTCGACCATAGGAGGGAGGACGATGCAGAAAGTCATGAAGGATCTCAGAGCAGGATGTCCTTTTACCTGACGAGCATGCTCAAAAGGAAGCCTCAACTAGGTTGAGTATCTGAGCAGTCAGATCTCAAAGAAGGGAGGAGAAAAAGGGGAGATGGGTAGGTGTTTCCAACACAGCCCAGCACCTATGAGAGAGCTTTACAAATACAACCTCAATTATAGCTTCCATCCCCCATGCTCTTTCTCCAATGGGACTTTGAGCCTCATCCCATGGAGAGGTCTGTATCTCCACAGGATTTTGTGGTGATCTCAGCCACTCTCATGGCTGATTGGTATCATGTCATATGACTTCCAAGGCTAGGTCATTTGAAAACGATCTATCCTCCTCCTCAGTGTAGGAGCTCTTGTGGAGCATGGAGACACTATGGAAGCATTCTTTCTGTTGGTCCTGTGGCCACCATGCTTGGAGAGAGCCCAGATCATCTCAGGGCGGGTGACCACATGGAGCAGCTGGAAAACAACAGAGTGTGAGCTGTCCATAGCCTCAGCCGTTCTTACTTCCTGCCCTCAAATTTGTTTGAGCTTTAATCACCCACTGACCCACAACTACCCAAGACACCCCGAGCCAGGAATGCCTGCCACCCCTCCCCAAATTCCAGATCCACAGAAGCTGCCAGAGGGAATAAAGTGACTGATACTGTTTTAAGTTCCTAAGAAAAAGATACATGAGCAGTAACTAAAACTAGGGAGAGCATGTGGAATCAAGGGACGAGGGCACCCTGGTACCATTCCTCCTGCCAGTGGCCGTCAGGAGCCAATCTGTGCATTGAGCATGTGGATTCGCATGAACAGTCTGCAAACTGAGTTTCCCGGAAAATGTGAGCTTGGGCTGAAAATGGCCATATGGACTGGTGCGATCACACTCTGACTGATGTTCCAGTGTTTTCATTACTATTCAAATTGTTAAAAAGGATGCCTGGGCCAAATGCAAAGAGTAGCTCTGAGTCTAGCCCGGACTTCAATATATGAGAAGCAGAAGTTATGGGGTGCAGCAGTGAATATTGAGAAGGATGCAATGTTGAGTGGGATGTTCCAAGGTCAAAACAACAACGGGAGGTTATCGTTTGATTTTAAGGCATCGAACATACTGTGTGAGTTTGAGCTTCTAACGATCTGTGCTGTTGGAGCAACAGTACATTTAAAGTAACATGCAAATGTTTGCTGAATGTAAAATAATTCATATTAGCTTTTCGGAAGCTTCAAGAATATGAAAAAAATTAGTAAGGAATAAAACCTTATTAATAACCCCTTTCAGCTCTTCCATACACATATTTCAGCCTCTTTCATTGTTAACACATCCATAAACACATGTTTACTTAGAGCAATGAATGTTTTCTAAGATAAAAAGGCATTTGCATAAATCAATTCTCGTGTCATAACCTTTGCTCTACGCATACGGCTTCATATAAGTACAATGACTTGCACACGGTTGTGTAAAACAAGAGCCACGATGTCTCCACAAGCTGTGCTTTTCCTCCTTCTCCCTTCACGTGTGAGCCTTTGTGTGGAGTAAGATCACACAGAATGGGAACTCAGTGCCTGCCTTTTATGTCTGACTTGAAGTCTGACTCAAGTCACCTGTATTTTAGTTACTCTCTGAATCTTGGGAAGGACAGTTTTCTAACAGGCCTCATAGCCCAGGGGCATTCCATCAATTCTGTTGTTTGGGAAATTTCCTTGATGCAATGGTCACCTCCAAGTGACTTTTAAGCAAATAGCCTAGAGGTCAGGAGCAGAGTAGATCTGGAAGGCAGAGAGAGGCACGAGCAAAGAGATGGGTCCAAGTTATGTGCCTAAGATGGGGTACCAGTCAGCTAGAAGGACCCCACTCCTTAATCCTAGGTTTGTGATGCCTGGAGCAGCTTTCTGTACTGCTGGTGAGATGGGGATAAGAGGTAGTGTTGGGCTCAGTAGGTAGGGGGGCTTCAAACTGGCACCCATCCAGTCATGCTGGAACAAGTGTATCTTACCTATAGCTACATCTCTCAAGGACCTACCAGATGGTAGATGATGCTCCTACCCATGTGTCTTGGAAAGGACACATGGCTGTCACCAGAACGTGGCTCATTCAGCTCACAAGAAGTTGCATGCTTCTTTGGCTCTTCTATCTCTTCCTACTCTTGTTCGGCAGACTATGCATGCTCAGCTTGACTTCTTGGAGTCTTTGTAGCTCACAGGCTATCTGCTTCTGCACTTAGGAGATATCTGCCGTCCTCACTGGAGTGCTTCTCTTCTTTTCTGATTTTGCCTACATGCAGGTGTTAGGCAAGTAAATGACCTGTATCTTCAGCCTTCATTTTTATGTTTTTTATTTTTTTAAGATTTTTATTTATTTACTTGAAAGAAGAGAGAGAGAGAGAATAGGCACACCAGGGACTCCTGCCACTACAAATGAACTCAACTACAGACACATGTACCCATTTTTATTTTTTTCTTCTTTTTAAAAATTCATTTATTTATTTGAAAAAAGAGAGAGAGAGGCAGATAGAGAGAGAACGAGAGAAAACGGGCATACCCAGGCCTCTAGTCACTGCAAACAAACTCCAGAGGCATGGGCCACCTTGTTAATGTGGCTTTATGTGGGTACTGGGGAATCGAACCTAGGTCCTTTGACTTTGCAGACAAGTGCCTTAAACACTAAACCATCTCTCCAGCCCCATTTTTACTTTTTATACTGAGGCAAGATATCACTAAATGGCCCAAGCTGGCCTTGAGTTTAAGTTAAGGCCCAGGCAGGCCTAAAATTTTATATCTTCCTGCTTCAGCCATCTGAGTAGCTGAGATTGCAGGTCTGCATCATGAGACCCAATCATTATTCTCAAGTAACCCAGAGAGAAGGAAAATGGCAGCCTTCTGTCAATTATACACCGAGAGGGCAGAGCTGAGCGGGTAGAGGCAGCTTGTCTCTTCCACGTTCTTAGAGGAACTTTAGCCTCAAGAGTGAGGATCAGCAAGGATGTTAGCAAGTACTATTTATGCTATCTGGGGCATTACTGATATTTTTTAAAGTTTGATGATGATAATAATTATAATGCTTAGAGTATAGCTATTTACAAAAAGCAATGCATTGAACTTGTGTCTTAAAGAAAGACAAGAGCAACTTGTGCAGCAAAAATCCCTGTTGCCAGGCAGCTCAGCAACCCCAGTGTGTCCGCATGGAGCTGTCTTTCAGAGAGAGCAACCGGTCTGGGTAAAGACAAGCACGTAAGGAGAGACATGAACCCAAACTTTCTCCTGCATTGAAATCTGACTCCTGGACAATTCAAATGGCAAAGCAAGAAAATATCAAGCAACATCTTCCTCTCCTGTTTTTTTTTTTTTTTTCACTTTACTTCTCCTTAGTATGTGTTGGTTGGAGTTGAGACAAAAACTAAAAGATGAAGAAAACATACTCTTCACTGGCCTGTTTTTAGATTCAAATTCAACTCAAAATGCAAGAGGCATGAGAAGGTAGAATGATGTTAAAGACATGGCCACCCATGTGGGACCATCCAGAACCATCATTCTGCCAAAGAGAGGGGACCGAAGTGATAGTGTGCAGAATTTGGGAGCATTGTGGGAACCTGTGCTGTTCAGGAGGGGCTTGCTAAGGAGGTGCTGGACACCCAAGGGCCATGGGGATGCTCAGTTTTGCCTCTTAGATGTCCAGCAGCCTTCTCAACACCTGAACATGCGGGGATGTGGGCGATGTGAAGGACAGTGTCCTACATCCACTCCACCACCACCACCACCACACTGGACAGCCCCATCCAAGCATGGACCCTCTGTGGGACTAGGGTTTTGTTAGCAGTGGATGAGAATTTCAATCTTAACGAAAACCACTGAATTTGACTCCAATTTGATATTGCCATGCTGGCTCTGGTCCAAACACTAGCAGAGAAACAAATCCATAACTCAGACAGTACAATTAAATTTTTTGGATATTACGAAGGGGGCTGGATTGGATTTACCTAAGAGAGAAAGCATGTAAATTAATTTAAGGGGGTGACATAAAGTGACATCAGCAAGCATGGTCACTTAGGCATCACAGACGCACAGTTTATGTGTGTTGGCTGTCTGTTGGTGTGCTTTACTGGCTCATGGATGTGCCTGGGGAGGAATCTTACTGCCATATGATGGGTAAGGCCTCGAAACTGTATATCCCCATGGGCAATAAGGTTCGTCATCTGAGAGAAATTCTGTAATTCCATCTTTGCGCTAAATCAAATCAAGAGTGATGATTCATGAGGAGGAGTGATTGTCCTGAATATCATTTGAAACACTAGACTCTAAGAATCCATCTTCGTAGTGTGTCTGGATGCTCAGTGGCATGGCACTTATAACCCGACACTCGTCTTGAGAGTCTATGCTTCAGTTGAGAAGATGCATGTCTTGGTCTGGGCTAGCTGAGAAGCAAACCTGAGCTGGGGTGAGGATGTGTGTGATAATTAGAGGTGGTCCCAAGGGCATCTGGCATACAGCAGGGAGAGGGACATAGATGGAAGGCAGTGTCATCAGCCACCTGTGACTGGGCACTTAAGCTCCGTGCCCAGGTAGGAATAGGATATAGGACATGGGCTCACTGGAGTGCTGGGTGTTCGCCATCAGCTCTTGCCTTCATTGCCTGAGGCTACACCATTTCCATCTGCATATATATATATATTTCCATGTCATCCCATTGAGGATGTCACTCAGTGGAATGAAAGAAGGGACAGAAATGACTTCAGCTATGACTTTCCTTCTGCTTCTGTAGCTGTAAATGGGGCATATAGAATAGGCCTGCTGGGGTGGCATTCATATTTCCAGGAATCCAAGATACACCCATTTTCCCAAAGTTTTCTCTGTGGTAGAGAAAACGGAAACTATAACCAGAGACACATTCAGACCTTGCAATGATTTTCTTGAATGGGGAAAAGAAATGCAAAGCCAAAGGACAGCATCTGGCATAAATATCATGCGTGTTAAAGCCTGAAATTCATGGCACAGGCACAGGATGCAGAACACGGGTGAGAGAAGATTTGTGGACCCAAGCACATCATCAGCTGTAAGAGGAGGTTTGCACATGGGTTTAACTTGCTCAGGAGGTAAAGGGAAGTCAGAGATGATGGGGTGGATGAAGGGCAGCTCTGAGAGCCAGGTCACAAAATAAGCCATGGGTCAGTCGGAGGAGAGGTTCACAGAAACAACTTCCTAAGAAAAGGAAAACCTTTTTCAGCAAAGACAATATTTATGGAGCAGTCCCAGATGCAAAGAAATGGGGTGGGGGGAATGTTCTCAGCAAAGACGGTAGTCATGGGCTGATGAACGTTCCATCTTAGGAAGGTTGTCATGGACCAAAGAATGTCCTCTGGGCAGCTTCAGAACAAGACAAAGCCACGCGAGCCACACTGCAGAGGACAGCTCCTCAGAAAGGGCCTTTGGCTCTGGGGCTGCTTGACAAGGAGAGAGATCTCTATCACTGTCGTGAAGCTACTGGTCATTCCCTGCTGCAAGCCAGTGCTAATGTTTTCAACCGGAAAGCTTAGCAAAGTGCATTCTTTATCATGGCTGCGTTTTGTTTCATGAAGCAAGGCAGAAACATGAGTGGCCCTCCCCACAGATAGAAAGTGCTCTTTCCCTGGGAGAAATCTGTCCTCCAACCGCCACCACATTTGGCATTAATGTTCACGCTGAGCTTTAGTTTCCCCAGAGGTGTGGAGAACACCGACGGTTGTGTTAAGTGTTCCATCACATGTGAAAAGGTAAGATCAGAGGATGTGAGGACAGTCTTGGAGCCAGTTCTCCTGCAATGGGAACAACTTGCTTGTTGCTGCTGGCTGAGGCGGGGGGGGCAGGTGGGTGCTGGGGCAGGGCTGTGGGAGGTCAGCCTCCTTTCAAATCACTATGCAAATGACACCTGTAAAGCATTGTCCATTTCTCTTAGCTCATTTCCCAGGGAGTCTGGCCAAGCCATCTGGATAGAAAGCCATTAGAAGTGACATCTCATCTGCACATTTGGCAGGCATTTTAACTTTTATTCTCAGTGGTCTTTGATGCCTGCTGCTTGGGGGTCATCATAGGTAACAGCACAAATGACAGGTAGATCTCAGGGACACAGTGTGCTTCGGCAACCTCTGTCAAGGAGGCACATGTGATTTCACTGGGCTTGGACCAAGCGACATTTGAATGTATGGGGAGAGGATGGCTGAGGACAAGGCCCAAGGTCCAGGGAAACCAGTGCTGCCTGCTGTGGGCTAAGAATGGGACTGGGCATGTTCAAAAGGTTCAAAAGGAGGGAATATTCCAGAACCTACTTTGGAGAAACCTGAGTCTTCTGGGGCAGGAGAACACATGAAGGGCAGGAAACTCATTCAACAAGAAAAAGCAGAACGGTAGCCAGATTGGTGGGGCGACGGTCTCCAGACCCTCTGAGCGTTCAGATAGTATGAACACTAGGACAGCAGGATCTTTTCTGACGCTCAGTTTTGAAGTTTTTTAAGTCTCCTTTTTTACAACTCAGAGTGAGAACTTTGAATTAGTTGTCAAGGATTTGGAGCTGAAGCTTTATCTCAGTGGCAAAACACTTGCCTAGGATGTACAAGACCCTGGATTCCATCCCCAGCATCACAAGAAAGAAAAGAGAGAAAGAGAGAGAAAGAAATAAGGACCTTTTATTTTAGTAACCAGGGTGTGTGACTTATATCTATGATTGTACGCTATGTGTAAAAATGTTCATGCATGTGGTGTATTGTATGTGTGAGTATAGGGGATGAGCAGACCCTTGGAATAGAAATTAAGAAACAGAATAGGGGGATCATCAGGTGATAGCACATCCATGCCACCCCTCTCATTGTTCCCACCCCTGTAAAGCCTTTTATTTCCACCGAAGAAGCTTTGCATTCTTCAAGGAGCTGCTCCATGAAGACAGGCTGGTTCAAAAGTGTGGTGACCTATATTCATGAGACCAGATCTCCAAAGACTGGCGAGTACACAGCCAATGCAATCACTCAGTGACTGTAGCAGCTGGCTTGGCCTTGGAAAACACACACAGGAATGTGTACTATAGCCAATGTGTAGCCTATATAACACCCTGTCCTTGGAGCTGATTTCGGAGACTCACATTTCCGAGTTTCGGGTGCGTCGAAAGTCTTGTGTTCAGCTAAATTCTACCCATCTACTTTTTGATTTTGGTACCTCTTCTTTCTATCTCCACAAGGTTTTCATAGAGATAATGATTATCTTAGCAGGGCTATCAAATACTAGGATAAGGTTAGACTGGTCAGTTGCCAGGTCTCTGAACATATGATCATAGGACTCACCCCAAACTCCCTGACCCCAGGAACGTGATGCTCTGTGGCTACTCTTCCTTCTGTTGAGAGCTTGAACATGGGGACTTACTTCAAACAGTTGTATGGTTTACCAGCCTAGGAATATTCATCTCCAAATACATTATGCTGTCTCTCTCCCCATCACTTCTCTTGGAATTGATGAATTGAGACCAGTTGGTGACAAGGAGCACTGTTTATTGGTCTTCTTCCTAGCTTACCACAGTCTCTGTTATGTTGTTTTAAGGTTAGAAATTTGAGGATACTCTTCAAAAAATGTATAGAATCCTTTAGACAATTTATAGTTTCCTACAATCAGTGGCTCCAGGCAAATGTTGTGAATATAGTTTCAAGGTCAGCCACCTCATGTGCCCACTATTTAAGTAGAAGAGATATGACATGTGTCTAAGGACCACTTTACATGGTTCTCCCTGGGGAACCAAATATCCAAAGGACCCTGAAGCTATTCTTTGATACTATTGGAAAATAATTTTCACAGCCAAACAAACAAGTGTTCCTGTGTAATTTACCTCCTCACTGACCTTGTCCTTTATCTCAGGGCCTCTTTGTAAATTGATAAATTTAACAGGGAAATGAAGGCATTTTGTGTCTATCTCTCAACAGCCAAGGATACTCCTCAAGTTTAGTAAAAGCTATTTCACCCTAGCAACCAGTCAAAGGTATTCTGAAATGAAGCCAAAAGTATTTACGTGAGCACCTTTGACTGACTTTTGAGATTATATCCTGCTGAACCCCACAGCCCAGAGGGCTCATAGTGGGAGGAGTCATATAGTTGCTGGGTTCTGTATAACTCTCTTCATTAGCATTTGATCAATGTGTTCTTCGAAGGCCTAGATCTTAGACAATGTAAAGAAAAGGACAATGTCACTCTCCTCTGCACTGTACTATTCAGTCTGAAGACAACAGACATCCCATCCCTAGAGACTCATTTTCCTTTTTCATTACTGAAGATCATGAAAGTAAAACTCTCAGGCTGGGAAAATAAAACTCTATACTGTTTCTGGATAGAAATTCACTGCTCCCCTTGGTTCCATATCTGTCTTTCTAAAGTAACTGACATGGTGGGAAGAGATGATTATAAAGAGTATTTCATATTCATGTCTGTGTGCTGCTCATTCTCCTGGGCTCTCACTTTTAAAGGATATCTGGAGATAAATGCAAGTGGTCTCTAGAGTCTGGCAATGCCAAGTGGAAGGATTCTTCCCTGAAAGCTCCAGACAGAAATGCATTCCTGAACCTATCTTGCTTTTAGCTCATTGATTGGAGGCGTCATTTAGACTTGTGAACTCCAAAAGAATTTGTGTTGATTTTAGCCACTAAGTTTGTGGTAATTTGATGTATCAGCTATGGGCAATGAATGCAGGTGTATAGACAAATTCCTTGGAACTGTTGACCCAAAGCCCCAGAAGCTTCCATAACAGTTGGCATCTGACCTTGCTGTCTATACAGTAGCATCAGCCAGTAGGCCTGGGCATGTTGTTAACCTGTCTTCTAAGATTTACTCTTTCTTGTTCTTTCGGTGGACGTTTGGTTCATTTTTTTGTTGTTTCATGTCTCCATTTCTTTGACCAGCCTTAAAAACAGAAAGATGGACAAGGCATCATCAAATTTTACCTCTTTAGGTGAAGGATAGAAAAGTTAGATTTTACCAGATACATTGGATCTGGAATGCATTTCCTAAGCTGAATCACCATCTCTTGCTGTTTCTCTGCAAAGGCCTCTAGCCCCAAAGTCATTTTCTTAGAAAATACTAATATCCAAGTCTCTGGACGTGTCAGGCATTTCTCAACCTCAGTTCCATCCTGACCATGTGAACCTGTCCCCAGCGCGTGGCCCTTCCCTCCCACAATTCAACCCCAATGAAGGGCACTGACCTTTCCTCATGGGAAGTAAACAGTTATTCTTGGCAAGGATTTGTTTCTCATGCTTGTGTTTCTTCCACATCAACATCTGTGATTTACAGAATAACTTATTCACTGACATTGGGCACTGTCCCCCAGGGTTGGTTCTGATTAAGAAACACATTTTTCAAGGAAATGGGCTAAATTAACACATATCCCATCATGCCAAAGAAGTGGACCTGAAAAAAAATGCTTGTATGGTCTCTTGAAAAGTCTGTTATAGAAACAATTATATCAGAAGCACCTTGAGGTCTAGAAGGCTATCTGAGGAGGTTCTCCCACAGCCAGTCCACATCTAGGAAACAAGGGGTGTCAGACAGAATGGATTCTTCACCAATATGTTCATGGACTTCTTATTTAACTCTGGAAGCTTGAGCTCTATCCTGGAGGTCTGAATTGCAGAAGGGAGGAATGTATTAACCAGGAGATACAATGGTCCTGTTGAACTGCAAGTTGACATAACAGCGTAACTTGTTTTAAAAAAATACAATTAATACAGAATGGAGGGGGGGAATGGTTCCATTGGTCAACTGTCCTCTGTGCAAGCATGAGGACCTGGGTTTGAATCCCCAGCACCTCTATAAAAACTGGGCACAATGCATACCTGTAATCTCAATTCTGGGAAGGTGGAACCATGTGATTCTGGGGCTTTTAGTTTAGCAAAATCAGCATGCTACATGTTCACTGTGACCCTGTGTCATAAAATAAAGTGGAGAGTAATTTAGAAACACACATCAACCTATAGCATGCACACACATGCATGTTCGCATATATGTATGAATATGCATACACATACATGCACACCACACACATCAAAAAATGCTACAGATATTCAAGGTTGAAAATGGAGTCAGCCTGTCGAACATGGAGACAATGAGGATAATCTTGGGCCAAGCCACCTTTCCCCTAGGAAAGGACCAACCAAACTACCTCACAGCAAAATGTTCATATCTTCTGGTCTTCTCTGATGGTTTCTTATAAATTATAAGATGATCACAGGCATGGGAGAGAGAATTTTGGTTCTTTTTCTTCCTAGTTTGGTTAAACCTTATAAATAAATAAATAAAGCCAATTTCTGAGATTTCTTTTGGAATACAGGGAAACTAATGCAGCAGATGATGGGTCCCAGAGTCTGCTACCATTGGCACTTGAGTCTTGTGGTAGTTTGAATAGATGTCCCCCAAGAGATTCAGGAGTTTTATTAAAGCTTTCTGGACTTCCAGCTACCTGGCTGGAGGAGGTGTTACTGGGGGCGGATCTGAATTCCAGTCTAAGATATACAAAGTGCCTGAGTTCTGCCTGTAGTTCCCTGTGGTTTGGCTGCTAGTTTATTTTTTTGGGGGGGAGGAGGGTCTTACTTTTGGTGGTGAATTTTCCTTTCTCTCACTATTATGGAACTTCCCCTGGACCTGTAAGCATCCAATTAATTCCCTTCTTCCTTTACGGTGTCTGGTTTGGAAGTTCATCCCAGCAAGAGGCTGTGTACTACAGATCCCTTCTAGTCAGGGAACTAATGGCAAACTGGTGGTTTCCTTTACAGGCTGGAATGAGGAGCTTGACCATCCGGAGGAATTCTGCTGCTGCTTCTCTGTAGGAGAACGACTGGACTCTGAGGATGAAGGGGGCCTCATCCAAGGGACTCTTCATTGTACTCTAAGGACAGCTGTAGAAGCAAATACATTACTTCATCCACAGCAACAAGGAACACTAATCTCTCAGATTGTTTAGGAAAAGAAGTTTGGACTACCACCAAGACAGCTGAGATGTTGACTGAAAACAGAAGACATGGAATGACTCGTAACAAAAAGCAGTTCTGAATATAAATTGGCGTCGTGTGGTCAAGAGCACAATGAAGTATTATGACAGAGGGGAGGGTGAGTAACTCCATGGTTGAGCATTTGTCTAACATGCATAAGGCACCTGGGTTCAAACCTGAGCACTGCACACAAAAGGGTATTATGGCAGAAATGTGCATTTTCTTGAACACATCGCCAGTGACAAGTCACATTGATGGAATGTATCCTTGTTGATATGTGGTGAGAAGAATATTTTTCTCCAAACTTACAACCCCTGTCTAAGCATGAGGAATGCATCATAAAAACCCAAATTGAAGAACATTCTACAGAACGTTGGCCAGTAACCAACACTGAGGTCACTTAAAAAGAGCAGAAGAAACACAATGGACAGGATGGCTGAGTATAACATGGTGTCCTGGAATCTTTCCTGGGTGGTGAAAGGACATTAGGACATTAGGGGGAACAAACGACACTTAAAGGAAGAGTGGAATTTAATTAATAATAATGCTTTGATAATGATCTATTAGTCGTGACAAACATACCATCCTAATGAAAGGTGTGAGTAACAGAGGAAACATGGTGTGGGGTATATGGGACCACTGTACTATCTATCTTTATAACATTAATATAAACCTAAAGCTACTTCCAAATAAAAAGGGGAGAAGCCATTCTTGTTTAAGAATGTGTACAAAGACAAGGACCTAGTAAGCACATTAGTATGCATATCGAGTAGGAATGGGTACCATTGATGGCCATGGAGATAAGGTGCAAAATAATAAATGTGCAACTGAATTGTCAGCTAATGAACTAGGAAGAGGACATTGCATGGACTGGTGTGTGGATCAAGACTGAACTCGATACTCTGCTCACCTCACCATTCCCATGAAGGAGTGGTGCTTTGGGGTGTGGGATAAGGGCTTTGACACTTTCTCTCTGTTCTTCTCTCACATCAGTAAAGACAATTCCCTGTTTTGTGCTGTCTTGAAATTGGAAACATAAGTACATAATGCTTCTGTCAGTTCTGAGCCCTCTTGGCCTCCAGAGCCACTGCTAACTACTCTGTATAGCTATAAGTGAACATTCTCTCTTCTCGCCCAGCTGATAGCTGCAGGTGCTTGGGGGTCTTCTGTAGGTCTAGGAGTGGGTAGAGTGGTGGGAGAAGAGTAATGATTCTAGAAAAGCACCCGTGTAAAAAACGCTATAAAGCAAAGTAAATCAGCAGCTAAAATTCAGTCTTAATTCTCAGAAAAGTATATTGACTTAGATGCTAAGCCACATTTTCCACAGGCTTAGAGTCATGAAGTACATAATTGTTTGCATAAGTTATGCTCATTTACTTTCTGTTACATTTATTTGATGGGAATGTACTCAAAAAACGAGTAGGTCTTGAATTTTTCATATCTGACCCATGTTTTGCAGTTGCTTTCTTATTACAATTCATAAAACAAGATGTGATCTTAACAAAGACAGGACTGTGTTGTAATTGGGTTCTATTTCACAACTGAAAAGTAAATAACTTGAGGCTAAAACCAGTTCTCAACTGAAGCTCTTAGGAAAGGGAGCATAATTTAATAATTTAATTTTTAAAATCACTTTATCTTTATAAAACAATTACATAGAAAGTACAGAGAGTTCCCATACACCTACTCTCTGCTCCACAGTTTCTGTGATTACTAGCATCTTGCATTAGTATTATATGTATTTGTCACAAGTGATGAGTCAATATTGATACATAATTCCATGTGTTATTGGAGGTGCTGGTAATACTTTTAAATGGCGGTGGAGGCAGGAGGATCTTAAGTTCAAGGTCAGACTGGGCTACCTACTATGATTCTATATCAATTAATTATCAATAAATCAATCATCAGTCAATTGATCAATTTATAGTCAATCCACAGTTTACATTAGGGTTTATTCTTGATGCTATATTATTCTATCAGTTCTGGAAAATGCATTACTCCACGTATCTGCCATGGCAGTATTGCATATCATTGTCTCAGTGATGGGACAGGAGGAGGAGACTCAATAGACAGGGAGAAGAGATCTCGAGAGTAAGTGGCCCCTTGCAGCATTAGCAGTCCTTCCCTGGCCAAAGACAGAGGAATCATTAGTGCCTTTATTTGTTTTCTTTTTTTTTTTCTCCTGCGCTTTTATTACTTTTATCTATTTATTTTCAAACAGAGAGAGACAGAGAGAAGAGAGACAAACAGCAAGACAGAGAATGTGTGCACCAGTGCCTCTGGTCACTGCAAATGAACTCCAGATGCATGTTCCACTTTGTACATCTGGCTTTATGTATGTACTGGGGAATCGAACCTAGGTAGTTTGGCTTGGCAGACAAGCACCTTAACTGCTGAGCAATCTCTCCAGCCCCTCTCTTGTTTCTTTTTTTAAAACAGTAGCATACTAATGAGCACAACTGCCTGTTTGGTGACAGTCACCTCATTGACCCCTGGAAATACCCACCAAGGTCCTAGTCTGGTTATCAGGATGGAGACATCATAGACATTTTATCATTGGGCTGAATGGGATGCATAGCCTGTATCTCTTTATCAGTCTCAGCTTGGTCACCAGGATGAATGGGGCACATAAGTGTTACATGGAGATTTAGAGTTGGAACAGTTGTACTAACCATTACTTTTCCCTCTTATTCTTCATCCTTCACTCTGTTCTACCTCTCCCTTACAAAGCTTCCAGGTGTGTGCTGAATCCTCTCGTAGCCCCATCACTCAGACAGAGGGGAATGTAACCAGTTCCCTGACTGGAAAGAAGACATATGGGTACATCATGGAGATTAATTAATGGACTATATTTCTCCATGTCTCAGTGTAGTCGTTTTGAAGATCAACTAGTCAGCACCCATCCAGCAGTGACCCCCTTTCTGGGAACCCCCTTTGTTACAGAGAGCTTTATACTTCACTCACTCCTCAATATACCTTTTCTCTGTAATAAAATTTTCCCACAAAGAGACACTACAAATATATGAAACAAAGTATATACATAAGAACTATACTTAGGGTCGGAGGATGGCTTAGCCATTAAGGTGCTTGCTGGCAAAACAAAAGGGCCCAGGTTCGATTCCCCAGGACCCACATAAGCCAGATGCACAGGGTGGCACGTGAGTCTGGAGTTTGTTAGCAGTGGCTAGAGTCCCTGGTGCACCCATTCTCTCTCTCTCTCCCTCTTTGTGCCTCTTTCCCTTTCTCTGTCTCCCTCTCTTAAATAAATAAATAAAATATTTTTAAAAAGAACTATTTGTAGAAAACCAATAACTTTTTAATAGGATGAGATGAAATGAGATACTAATAGATGGAGAGATATTCCATGTTCATGGACAGGAAAAGTCAATCCTGTCTTGATATCAGTTCTTTGATAACTATTTTATTGATTTGGTGCAATCTCAGTCAAACACACAGAGAAGTGCTTTTGGATACTAACAGAGTTGTTCTTCTGCAAAGATTCCAGATTTTTTTTAATGACACTGAAGAAAAAAATGCATTGGCATTACCTTATTTAAAGACTTACAATGGAGCTAAATGATCAAGGCTGAGTGGTTCCAGCCAAAGAACAGACAAGAGCTTGGTAGAACAGGATGGAGAATGCAAACAGCCAACTGATTTTTGTAAAGAACTAAAGCAACAGAGAAAAGTCAGTCTTTCCAACAAATGGCATTGAATAACCGGACATTCATGTGCAAAAATATAAACATTACACATAAATATTATACTTTTCCAAAGAATTAACTGAAAGTGGATGGCGTGTATTATTATGAGGTACAAAATGACCAAACTTCCAAAAGATGGAGGAGCAAAACCTAAATAGCATGGAGAAATCTGGGCCTGAGCTGAAATCTCCCTCCCTGGTGGTAATGGTGCTAGAAGGTGCTATTCAGGTTTCCAGGGAAGAATTGTCATTGGATGTCCTGCTTGGCTATGGACCCAGTATGCTATAGTAACAACATGAAAGCAAGACATGCCTGCTGGTACAATAATAGCTTGACTGTTAAGGGTGCAACCAACTGCCTTCTCATTGGGTTTAAGGCCTGCTGCACTCCTCTAGTGTGAACTCACACCTGCTACTGTTAGCCAGGGCAAGAGCTTGTGCTGGGGAAGACATAGGCCCCAGTGCGAAAGAAACTACTATTGTTTTGTTAAATGAATGCTATATATCCGTAAAACTGCTTTCTAAATATCTGTTTATGCCCATGGATTACTGCTGTATTAAACTCATACATAGAGATTTCTTTCTTTCTTTCTTTCTTTTTTTTTTTTTTTTTTTTTTGCAATGGATGGTATACCATAGAGACTTTCAACCAGTGATGCTCCTCAGAATAAGTGACTGCTACTGTCACATACTGGCCCAGTGCCTAGTCACAAGTAGAGGATAGTAATCCCTTAAAGGCTCAGGAAACATCACAGAAGGATGAGCAGAAAGAATGCAAGAACCAGAGCTATCACACTTATAGAACTAAGGTTCCTATTACCCAATAACTCCAAGAAGTCTATAACATCAGAGGGTCCTTATACTGCTCACTACTGTCAGATGCTAAAGAATATAAAACTGCTAAAACACCAACACTTTGAAGAGCTTCTCTGGGTGTACATATGATTTCTTTTCGGATCCAGCCAGATGATTAGTAACAAGAACAGATAGAGGTTTAGCTACTTACTTATTTGACCGCTTTTGTGGCTCTGGGGATGGAACCTTGGCCTTGAACATTGCTGTAGTTACTTTCTGGCTGCTGGGATAAAGCCACTTGACCCAAAGCAGCTGATGGGAACTTGTTTATTTTGCCTTGCAGGCTTGAGAGTGAGATGACTAACACTGGCAAGCTAGGGGACTAATAAACTCCAGGTCCACCCCTAGCAACACACCTCTTCCAGCAAGGCTCCACCTCCCATATTGCCACCAGCATTCAGAATTCCTGAGTTTATGGGGGAGAGTTAATTCAAACCACCACAGGCATACTAGGCAATCTTAGGCACACTAGGCCAGCCCCGAGGCTTATTTTTAAGAAGTTACAAAAGTCCTCAGGATCATACTCCATTGTGTAACCATTTTATCCTCCGAACATAAACAGAAATAAGTTATTGAGTGATGCAAAGTGGGAATTTAAGATGACTTGTTAAATTGCTCCAACTTGGAATGAAACAAAATCAGAACTAAAACCTAAATTTTATGAGACTAATAGAATAATTACTAAAATTTAATTCAAAATGATGATTTGCCATTTCAAATATTAAATTCAGTTTCCACTTCCTGGCATACATGAGGCTCTGGTTTTGATTCCTAGCACCACAAACAAAACAAAACCTAAAAAAAAAAAAAAAAAAAAAAAAAGTCGACCTCTTAAACTTGATCCTTGGGGAACAAAAGCAATGGGAAATGAAATTTCTTGGGTTAAACAAATGAGATTCCAGCAGCAAACAAGCTTAGGAGGACACATTTGCCATGCATAGGTTCTTCTTACTCCCAAGCAACTGTAATACTGACTTTGAGTTTAAATTTGCCATCATTATATTACTAGTAGATTGAGTGGTTTACCTGGTATCTCCAACACACTCTCCTACACACATGCACACACACCCCTCTGCTTGCTGGCTTCATTCTCAGGATGCAAAGATGATAACACACACACACACACACACACACACACACACACACACACACATAGTCTCTTTTATTTCGGTGTCTTTTATCTTTCACTGTTTACCCACTTATCCATCAAGTCACCTGTCTCTTGCTATCTCCTTTGCTCCATCCATCCATGGTTTCTTTTCTAAGAAGGAATCAATGGAGAAGCAGACTGACAAAGATCTTGCCACATCATAGTTTAAGGTGATAAAACATCACCTCAGGAATCACCTGACTATGTTTTTAGAGCCTAGGAAGATAGTCCTATTTGAAAGAAACATGTTTCTATCTTTATTCAATTTCCTTTGTTACCAGGAAGCCACTGATGCACACTGCTTGCTTGTTTTGAGATCAAGGATCATACCTTATATTGTAAACCTGCATGCCAGAGCAGACTGATGCAAAACTTCTCATCCTTGAGCTACAGGCCAGCTGAGGTATAGGTATCTTCACTATATCTTTTTCCTTACTAGCCAAGCTGTCTGCCATGATGTCTAATGGCTACCTGGAGCCCTGTTAGTTCATTAGAATGTGGACCTTGTCTCTAGCTTTTGAGCTTCAGACGTGGGACTCCTCAAGGGTGGATATAGCTCTCTGTAGCTGCCACAATTAACCCTCATACAGACTAGAGAGAGAAAAAGAATCGTGTTTACTTGCTGCCTTGGACATGGATTTCTAGACTCATTTGGCATAGAGCCCTGAAATTCTCATCCAAATTCAGGGCCACTACATGCCTGAATCTCCAAGGCTTTCCCCCTCTGGATCCCGTGAATGTTCTCCTCCCACCGAGTTAGACCTTTAATTTCTATTCAACTAAGGAAAGTCCACTGCTGCAGCTTGTCTTCATATCTCCTGGGCTATATGGCACATGGGGTTTGTGACAGAAGGACATGCTGAACTCCTTCTACAGAGGCCAGGGGATGCACTGCTGAAGGCAGAGAGCTCTTACAGGAGAGGTATTTTGGTTTGTTCTCCATAGCAATGGCCAGAACCTGGTCCTGCCCCTTGTGCTCCACATCCCTGCCTAAAGGGTGATTGTGTTAAAAAGCATTCTCCAGAGAAACAGAACCAATAGATTGTATATTTGTTTCTAGAAAAGGATCCACTGGACTGACTCACATCATCTCAGAGGCTGAAAACTTAGTCTACGGCTATCTGCAAAAGAAAAGTGTTCAGTACCATAAGATAGACGCTGAGAGTGAGAAAGACACTAATGATGTAGCCTCCAGTGCTAGGCAAAAGCCACCCTCTGGTGACAAGTTTGAGTCCAAAGGCAGAAGCATCTCAAGTATGATGTCCAACATCTGCAGCAGTGGATAATGCACCAGCGCAGGCAAGAAGAACAACCAATGCAAGACTTCCTAAAATAAGGAAGGGGTGGGCCCTGTGTGTAGCTCATTGACTTGTGGAAACTGCTGGTTATTGTTTTTTTGAGTTAGCTGTTCATAAACTCACGTGTTCAAAATGCTTGATCCCCAGGTGATGGCAGTTTGGGACCTGGAACCTTACTGGAGGAGGTACTGTTGGGGGTGGGCTTATGAGTGTGACAGTCAGCTTCCCCTTGCTAGTGTTCAGCTCACTCTCCTACTGCTCTTGTCTACCTGCCGCAGCACAGAGGTGATGTCCACCCTCTGCTCACGCCATTGCTTTCCCTGTCATCACGGAGCTTCCCCCAAGTGTGCAAGCCAAAACAAACCCTTTCCTCCCACAAGCTGCTTTTGGCTGAGTGCTTTGTGGCAGCAATGCCAAGGTAACTGCAATAATTATTACAGGATTGGTCAAAGGCAGTACTCTGGAGAAGTAGGAAGCTATAAATTATTAGATCCAACATACCCAACAACTTGAAGATGAGTACAAAGCCATTTGTCCTAACAAAGGATACGGCACCAGGTAGGATTAGGGTCATTTTCCTTTTCCTTTTAAAATTTTTTTTTAAATTTTGCCTTATGTTGACCTCAATAAAAATTAAAATTCTGTAGGGAACAAAAAGTTCATTTTAGAATGTGTAGAACTCAAAGATGTAAGTTGATCATAAGCTTGCCTAAGGAGGTGGTTTCGCAGGAAATATTGTAACTGAAACGGAAAAGGAGAAGTACACATGAGTCGTTTTTGGTCACAGAAGCTCATGGAAGGAAGTGGAACTAGCTGACTGGTAGAACTAGTTACCAGGGAGCTATCTTCATAGAAAGAACCCTTGCTGCACAGTTGGGTGACAACAAAATAGAAGAGAGACTAGTTGGAAAGAAGAAGGGATTCCATGGAGGCAGGATTGGGGAGTGGGAAAAGGGAGGGTGGAGGGTGGATATTAGGATCATGATATCTTGTCTATATGTAAGGTGGTTAATAAAAAGTTTTTTTAAAAAAATTAATTTCATATAAAACCACAAGGTGAATTTCCTTAATTCGGTCACTATCATATGCAATATACGGAATCAACTTCGTAGCACGTGGGCTTTTGTTTCAAGAGGAAGGAGCATGACATGAAATGCAAACTTGGAGCATGAGAGGCTTCCCAATTTTAGGAATAGAGAATGGGGACTGGGAGAGAGTGTATATCAGAATTGGGAAAATATAGTCTTTTTTTTTTTTTTCCATAGAGCAGCCTCAACAATGCTCTATTTAAAGTTTCGTTAATTCCCAACACTCCAAGGTAAAGAATGTGTGACTTGTTTTTTCCTCACCTGAGTGTCATAGGAAGGATCTTGATGTTAGGAGTGGCCCAAAACGGCAGAACATCATTTTCCAAGACCTATTCACATCCGGGGTTTTGAAGGGTTAGAGGAGGACAATGGCTGTTTCAGAGTCTAGACTGCACACAGGCGTCAGGAAGCTGAACTGTGGAGAAATCAGGAGCTCCTGTCCTGTGGCAGCATCTCTCTGGGTCCATAGCTTTTCAGGAAAAGACACTGCTGGGGCCTGGGAGTCTGGGCTTCCAGGAAGGGTCTTTATAATTACAATCTTTGAAGGCCAGGACTGCGGATCTACATTCCTAAGGGGAAATTCAGCCTTGTGGCCTTCAGCATGGATGTATATTTCCCTAGAAATCCCATGGGTTAAAATAATTATAGCCACAGGCTGGACTGTGGGGCCGTTTCTATCTGGAAGTTATAAGTTCCTACAGTAAGGCTGGAGATCAGAATCTAATTGGTACAAGTGGAAGGATGGGTGGAAGTAGTTGAGGCCAACCTGCACTGCTGTGATAGGGGCAGATGCCAACTGGCTGGCTCTGTCTTCTTGGCCAATGTCCAGCAGAAGCTTTCAAACTCTAGTGCTGGCATAATTGATAGGTGTGGCCCTCATATGAGATGTATAGCAGATGTCAGAGAGCCAGGATTGTGGGAGAATAGATATATAAGACCCTCTGAAGAGAATCAAATGCCCGAGGCTACTTCCTGTTCTATTACTGTATTTGTTACTTTTGATTTGCTCTGACCAAAATACTCAACAGAAACAAGGTAGGGAGGATTTATTTTGGCTGTGTTGGGGAAAGCATGCTGGAGCAGCTCATCTCATAGAAGCAGGAGGCTGTGGGGAGGCTGTTAAATCCCTGTGGACCAGGGAGCCTAGTGTCAGGAACTAGGTTGGGTCTAACCTTCAAAGGCCACCTCTAGTGAACAACTTCCTCCAGCTAGGCTCTTATACTTAAAAGTTCCACTGCCTCCCCAAATAACACCACCAGCTGGAGAACAAGCATTCAACACATGACCCTGACAGGAGCATGTCAGATCAAACCACAATAAGCAACCTTTAGATTTGTACGATAACCTCGAGGAAGCCAGAATTTAGCCGTTTTATGAAGGACAGATGATGTGAATGAGTGCTGTTAATTTGCTACTTGTTCCTGATCCACAGCTGTGAGTGAACAAATGAAAAAAGATTAGGTGGCTTTCTGTTCTTAATGATCCATGAGAAGCCACCAGAGTAATGGACTCATGTCACTCCTATGGTGATCTAGACCCGTCCCTTAGCTGCTGCTCTGCCAAGACTTTTTCTGTAGTAAGTTTCTTTCAAGTGTGATGGCAAATTGAGGAAATTTTATTTTAATTTACTCATAAAGAGCATCAGAGTGTTTTTGCCTTCGAGTAGAATTTTGGACCCCCATTCCTGGAACTGTCTCTGAGGTAAAATATAAACTAGTAGAGTTTCCATCATTTACCTGTGCTGACCCCTGAGCCCAGACTGCCCGCCAAGGCTGGGAGGAGTCCATTCTTTTTGCTGAGCTAGAGCAGAGCAGAGGCGAGGGCGTCCTTTTCCCTCTCCTATCAGAGAGGATGTTGATCACATCCTTTTCCTTTGGGTCGTCATGGGGACCGCGCTTTCAGGAAATGAACCTCCTCCTAACAGGCCTCAGGAACAAAACTCCAAGGGTACCCATGGCATGTCCTCTTCCTGTTCCTCTGCTCAGGCTTCCGGGTGGGTCCCTCAGCTCTTGAATCTTGTGGATCTTTCCAGAATCGCATCTGAGCTTGGGAAGAAAACAGCCTTGCCCAGTGTCATTTGTTGACAGGGCTACGTGAAAATTGATTTTTTTCTTTGGTGTACAGAACATAAATGATCTGCTTCTTATTTATATGTTGTTAAATCCTCAAGAAAAATTGTCTCCAAATACACTTGTTAGGACATCTGGCATTAAATGGCTCAGTGGTTCCCTGCTGATCCATAGCTTCAGTATCATACCGACCCCGAGGGATTGCTGGGGGACCGCAGGAGGCCTGTGTGGCAGGCAGTGATGACGGCTGCCACACTGGTGTGACTTCCCCCACTTCCCTCACCATATTCTGATACCACAGTTTTAAGTTGCTGACATCTCCCTTCCTTTGGACTCCTGGGAGAATTCTGTTACTTCTCTGGGTCGGGGAACTAGGGTGGGGAGGGTAGGCACCATGCTTCTTGTGGAGTAAGTGAAGCAGGTACATAGAATCTAGCTCTCAGTCTAAAGCAGGGATGGAGAAGACAGGCCACTGGCTGCTCAGAAAATCCCTCCATGATTCACTGTCCCGGTGCCCCATTTCTTCATATGGCAGCCCTCCACAGCCACAGAAGCAAAAGCTTGCCAATTAGGTTGTACCTTGTTTTGATTATCGGGGATTAGTTACCACATGAGGAACTGTTTCCCCACTTCTGTCAGCAATGAAAAAGCCACTGCGTGATGTCAAGTTACTTACTTTTGCACCCCAGAAGAATGTTCAGCATTCATCAGAATGCCAGATGATGCCATTTCCCACCACAGGGACGTCCAGACTCGCACTGTACAGAATGTGGTCAAGGTGTAAGGTGAAACAAACCAGATGCCATGGCGGTCAAAGGTGAGATCCTACTCATTATTCAGCACTGACCTCTCACACCGAAGACAGTGGTGACTTTGTAGGTGCCTCTTGGGATGTTTGCATAGCTTGCAACCAGCTCAGTGACCCTTACTGGCATCAGGCATGGGCCCAGGGGCTTTGTATTTTATTTCATGGTAACCACCCAGACCCCAGCCATAGTTCTTTGAATCCACTTATTCATCTGGCCAGAGTTCCATAAGCAAGAGACTCAGTCAGGTCTCACCTGCCAGGGCCTCTAGATGCAGAATATACGAGCACAGCCCCTCCACATCCGTACCTGTGCTCCAAGCCCCAGTTGCCCTGGACCTTCATTTGCTTCCTAAGGATTCAACTGTTTCCTGCTACCAGGCTTTTGCCTAAACTCCTCCTGTTGCCAAGAATGCTGCTCTTGGTCTTTGCACAGCTTAGCCCCCATAGTCTCTGGTCCTCAGCCTATATGACTCATTCACTAAAAAGCTTCCTTGACTCTCTACTAGAAGTAATCTGGCCCTCTCTGCCTGCCCTGCTCCTCTGCCCCCGCTCTCTGCTCTAACTGAAGATGCTAATCAAGATTCCCAGTTACACGATTCACTGGTTTCTGTGCTTTTATGATTGGTGTTTTTAGGTCAATTTTAACCTTCCAACTAGAGGCGAGCTCCTGGCCGTGCCTGGATCACTGTCTGCTCAGTACCCTGCTCTCAGTGCCTATAGATTTCCTGTGATGCTGGTTGTGAGAACTGGTGGATGACCAAAGCCAGGAGTGAATGGTAAAAGGCTGAACAAGGGAATGGACAAAGAGAGTAGGAAGAAAGGAAGGAGGGAAGGAGGAAGAAAGCATACTGATTTTGGTTTTAAGAGGAACATGAAAATATTTTCTGTAGTCGTCTTAGGCCTCTCTAACACTAAATTCTTTTCCACAATGTCATAAAAATGTAATGTTCATACAAAACCATCTTTGAAATAGTTAACTTTCTGTGTCCATGTTTCCATACGAGAATAATCAAACGAGTGAAAATATTTTTAAAAGAGTATATTCATAGAGAACATATGCACATACCTTTACACAGGCCTCTGGCCCTCACATACATGCGCAACACACGAGTGCCCGCATACACACATGCAGTCTCCCCACACAAACATGCATACACGCAAGCACAAATATCTCATATAAATGTTGCAAAAAAAAAAAAAAAAACCTAATTGAGGGACCTGCTGCTAGCTTCAGTGTGTCCCTTCCTGAGGGATAAGTACTTAATCCAAGGAGACAGTGACATCTGGACTGACAGCAAGAATGGCAAAAGCGGTGCCAGCACTGATTTAGGACAAGAATACATACAGAAATCCTACAAGAAGGCAGAATGCTTGAGCAGTTGACCAAGCAATTTCCTAAAGTTTTCAGGTCTATGTATACAGTGGAATAGCCGAGGCCAAGTGCAATTCTAGTGATCTCACATTCCAAATGTGGCAGTCACCTGGCTATGACTTCCATAACTCCTCAAGCCTCTGTCTACCTTTCATGGACCTGAACCCATGCTTCGGTGGTAGCCGCACTCTGGGACTAGGCATGGTGTTATGATTTTAAACAGTGTTCACTACTCAGTGCAGTGCTCACTTTGAATGACCACATCATTCCCATCGATAGCAGTCCTATCCTCCTGGATACCCCCATGAGGCTGGACCATGAGGACACTGATGAGTGCTATGGAAATCCTAAAGTTTGTTTCTAATAAACTGTTGGGCTGCAAATATAATATCATCCCACTGCAAAGATCTGTGGACCACAGGCACAGAGCTGGGGTCAGGCTGATCCCCACTTGGGGAGTGAATGGTAAGCTTCCTTACTATTTTCAACCTTGTCCAGCTTTACTGGAGTATGATTTTCAAATAAAAATGAGATACGTATAAGCTGTATGACGTTGTGATAAGAGTCACACATTCACTGTGAAATGACTATTGCAATCAGGTGAACATGTCTGTCCCCTCACCTAGCTATGTTGTGTACATGTGCTGAATAATACTTAACATAAAGCTTACTAGCAAACTTCAAGACAATTGTAGCCACCGTACTGTATATGAGGTCTTCAGTATTTATTCATCTTATAACTGAAAATTTGTAACCTTTGACCAATCTCTCCCATTTTCCAACCTCCCCAGTTCCTAATAATTCCAATTCTGTTCTCAATCCTTAAGAGCTTTCCCTTCCCTTTCCTTTCCCTCCTTTTCCTTCCCTTCCTTTTCTTTACCCCCCTTTTTTAGATTCTACATATGAGGGAGAACACATTTCTGTGTCTCACTTATATTACCTACATGATGGCCTCCAGATTCAATTACGGTGTCACAAATTCAATACTATTCCATTGTGTGCTCACACACATTTGCACACATGCACCATATTTTCTTCATGCACTTATCTGCTGATGCACATTTATTTTGTTTCCATATTTTGGTCTCTAGGAATAAAGCTCCAATAAGCACGGATATGCAGACATCTCTTTGGTCTGCTGATTTCATTTTTGTTGGATATATAACCGGTTGTGGAGCCACAGCTGTGGGATTGCTGGGTGATAAGGAAGTTCGGATTTCGAGGAATCACCATAGTATTTTCTAAAATAGCCGCACCAAGTTTCATTCCTGCTGAAAGTGTACAGGCTTTCCCTTTTCCCAGCATCCTTGCCAGCATTCACTGCCTTTTGACCTTGTGGTAATGACTGTCCTGGTAAGTGTGAGGTGCCTTCTCTTGATGGTTCTGATTTGAATGTCCTTGATGGTTCATGATAAAGAACATATTTTCTCATACCCTTCGGCCATTTGTATTCTTCATTAGAAAAAAAATAAAAGTTGGAGCAGAGATCTTTGCCTTCCCTCCCCTCCTTTATTTTTTGCATTTTTCTCATTACATCCCATGGGGTGTGCTAGACTTTGAGGTGCCCAACTCCATAGAGTTTACTGATCACTTGATGAAGATGGCCACTCTCTTTTCCCTTTTTAGTTTATAAGCACTTGTGGGAGGTGTTTTATAATTGCGTAAATATCCTGTTTCCCATCAAACTCTTCTTGAGACAGCTTTATTGACTCACATACTTAAAGTGCCTAATTTGTTAAGTTTTGACATATGTATACAGCCGTGAAACTGCCACCACAATCAAGATAACAAACATAGCCGTCATCTCCCGAAGTGTGGGAAAAAGATACCCAAAGTGATGACAAGAAGATGGGAGACAACCTGGGGAGATGCCCATCTTTTAAATCTGAGTGTTGGTCAGTTGTATAAATTTCTTGTATACTTTAGATATTAATCCCTTGGGTTTTCTTTTTGCCATTCCATAGGTTTTTTAAATTTTGTTTTATTATTTTCTTTGCTGTGCAGAAAATATTTAGTTTGATATAATTTTACTTATTTGTTTTTCTCTGAGCCTTTGAAATCAAGCCTTTAAAAACTTTGCTAAAACCCATGTATAAATAAAAGCTTTCCCACCTGTTTTGATAGAAGTTTTATCATATGAGAGCTTAATGTACAAGATATCAATCAATTTTAGTGGATTTTTATAAGTTACCTGAGAGAAGGGTTCAATTTCATTTTTCTGCATGAGAGTATCAGGTTGTCCCCAACATCATTTACTCTTGTGTATTTTTTTTGAAACTTTTGTCATTAAGCCAGCTGACCATATGTGTATGGATTCATTTGGGTTTTTTAATTACATTCCTTCGGTTTATGTGCCTATTTTTCTGCCAGTATATCCTATACTGTAACTGCAGCTGTGTAATGTAATTGGAGCTCAGGAAGTGTGATGCTGTGTGGTATGTTCTTGCTCTGGGTTGCTTTGGATGTGTGAAATATTTTTGATTCTACATCAATTCCAGGATTGTTTTCCTCTTTTTGTGAAAAACGTCATCAGAATGTTCATGCAGGTTGCATTTAACCTGTGGACTACTTTGGTTTATGGACATTTTTGTCTGTATTAATTCTTCCAATCTGTGGACATGGAATAGATTTCTATCTGTGCCTTATTCAAAGTTTTCAGCAATGTTTTAGAGTTTTGTGTTAATCTTTCATTTTCTTGATTAATTATATTCCCAAGATTTTTTATGCTACTGCAAGTAGAATTGTTGTTTTTAATTTCTTCTTTGGACAGGCTGTTATAAGTGTATTGAAACACTCTGGGTTTTGTATGTAGATTCATTTTTCAGAGTCTCACTATATAGCCTTACCTGCCTGGACCTTGCTACATAGACCAGGGTGGCTTCAAACTTGTGCCAATCCTTCCACCTCTGCCTTTCTAGTGCCGGGGTTATAGGCATGTGCCACCATGCTTGGCATATGTGGATCCTGTGTCCTGAAACTGCACTTTATGTGTTAGTTCTGACCATTTTTTGGTGGAGTCTTTAGGGTTTTTTTCTATTAAAACTCAGACACAGCAAGCAGTCACAGTTTTGCTACTTCCTTTCTGGTCTGGATTTCCAGTACTGTGCTGTATAGAAAAGATGGAAGTGGCATCTAGACCTTGTTCCTGATCCAGCAGGACAACTTTCAGCTAGTCACCATCAATGGTGACTCAGACTGATGGCAGCTGTGGACTTGTCATGGATAGTCTTTTGGACGACAAGGTACTTCTTTCTCACTGTTGTCAAATGTAAATATTGCTGGTAAGTTAAACCATCAGGTACCCAGGTGCTCATGATCTTCTCTCCATCTGTCTGCTCTCAGGAGATTAATTGTTCTTATTCTTTTCTGCTTTCAGTATCCACCCATGACTAACAGAAGCTTGTTCAAGTCTCTGTAATACTGAATCTCACATCCCTATCACACCCTCCAAGGTACAGGGACCATTGTGGAAGAGGTGACAGAAATAATGAAAGAGCCAGAGGAAGAGGGGGAGTGCTTCACAATACTGTCTTCCAGGCACATAGTAGCTGTGGCACTCATGACCTTGTAGTGACTGCTGCTACCTACACACAACCTACATAAAGGAGGGAAAATGATGACATCCAAATATAAGGACGACCAGTTGTAAAGAAGTGGATTCAGAGGAGGGAGGATAGGGGAGAGGGATAAAGGAAGATGTGGGAAGTGATTATGACCATAGTGTATTGTTTATATGCATGGAGGTTGTCAATAAAAAGTTTAAAATTAGTGTATCTGTTAGTTTCTCTTTGAAATTGTCTATCAGTTTCTTGTCTCAGGTGATTTAATTACCTGTTGTTAGCAGCATACATGACAAAGTTTGTTGTGTCTCTTCAGACATCTGTGAAGGAGGAACAAACTGGGTAAGGCTTGAATGTTGACCTGTATCAGAATTCCCTCCATTTCTGTAACAGAGCATCAAACTTCCACATCCCCAGACCAAGGCCAGAATATTGTGCTTGGAATATTGAATACATCCTATCTGACATCAGTGAAGGGCCAATTGGGTGTGTTCCACCTCTTTAGGTAAATGCCTTAGTTCTGTTGATCTAAAAAGAACTTGTACTGTTATGTCTGCTGGTCCTGAATAAAAGCCCTGCAACTGAAGTAGAAGAGGAGATTGAGAGATATAACCACTGGAATTGTGTGTTTGCTTAAATACATGCACAACACAGAGAGAGACAGAGAGCATATTGGCTGGTGAGATAACTCAATTGTACTTGTCTTGCAAGTATGAGGACTTGAATTTGATCCCAGAACCCAGGTAAAGAAAAAAGCAGCCTTTTTGTCTTGCACTCCTATAGTCCCAGTGCTTGGGAAGTGGAGACAAGTAGATACCTGGCATTTGCTGGTCAGCTGGTCTAGCACAATTGGTGAACTCAAAGCACAGTCAAAGACCATGTCTCAAAAAGAGGTAAATGTTGCCTGAAAGGAATATATCCAAAGTTGTCCTGTCATCTAAAAGTCTACACACACACACACACACACACACACACACACACAGTATCAATAAATTAGCTTTTCTTTTACAAACATATATGCTAAGCATACTTTGTTTGATAGATTCTGGAGGAAATGAGGAGTGAGTGCTAGAAAGAGCTGAGATTGCTAAATGTTTGTCAATCTTATCCTAATGCGAATTTAATGCTGAAAACAAAATTAATCTGAAACTCTTCCAATTGCACATGTGACATATATTGAAGCAAAAATAACTGCATAACTTCGATAACTACATGATGATCCTGCCTAGTCCACAAACTCCCTCAAATATGTGGCCTTCTCAACTGGTACAATATGTCTTTTTGCTTGGAAATCAAATTGTTAGTGAATAATATTGGAGCGAGCTTCTGACATACACGTATTTGTTTACACTGTAGTTTTCAAAGTGCTTTCACATGCAGCTCACTAATCCTCCTGCATGATAACTTGCATTTATTAGAGAGGTGACGTACTGTTGCCAAGGTTACACATTCTTCAAGGAATTTGGACTGAGCTCTTCACTATAAATCAATGCTCATTGTATTACACAGGTCTGCTTCCCTTGAAAAATTGTGGTGCTGGTTTTATTACATAATTTGATTCAAATTTCAAACTGAACTACAGAGTTCATTCCTCCCACTTACAAAGGAGAAGCCAGCTCAGAAGCAGTAAGCTTTATTCCCTTCGGTATCACAGCTCATTAAGGGGTGGCTTAGGTTTGGGGTAGAATTCCTCTGGCCCTAATTGCAGATGTGTCTACCACAACATAGTTTCTACGTATGCTTAAACACAAGTCCTATAATGTCTTAGGAAGTTACCCCCAAATGCAATAACTAACACAGGACATTAACCAAACCCAGGTATTAACCAATTCCCAGAGCACAGAAAACTGGGGTGTGTAACCTGCTGGGAAGATGGTGGGGATACTAGCTACCAAGGTGCCCCATCCACTGTGTTTGTGGCTTGGTTCTGGGACTGGAGTCTCAGGCTGTACCCTCCCATTCAGAAACACTCTGAGGCTTCCTCCTGTAGCCTCTGTCTCATGGAGGCTGCCCCAGGAACCCCCTACTGTCCCAGGTTTAGTGGCACAGTACTCTTTGTGGGGTATAGGCGCCCAGCCTACATCTTCCTGTGTGGGTGACTTTCCTAGAGCTGCTGTAACAAGTTCTGAAAGCTGAAGGGCTGGAAACAACAGAACTGTACTCGTTACAGTTTTGGAAGCCGGAAGTTGGCATCAAGGTGTTGGCTAGGCCATGGTTGCTGGCAAACACTGGTTGCCTTGGCTCCAGTGACAGGGCTTCATTCTCCCTGTGTTGTTAAGTCACCATCTCTGATGGATGTCTGTGTGTCTGAATTTCCCCTTTTTATACACTCATAGTGGATTAGGACGTACTCTGATGACCTCACTTTAACTTTATCCTATTTCCAAATAAGGTCATTTACTGAAGTGGTGGAGGTTGAGACCTTAACATGATGCTTGGGGGTTCCTTTCTGGACTCACAGGCTTGGAGAACATTCCTGGCTACACCTCCACAGATGCTCCACACATGTAACTGTGGTTGACTAAGAAAAAGAAAGACTGCCAGGCGTGGTGGCGCATGCTGTTAATCCCAGCACTCGGGAGGCAGAGGTAGGAGGATTGCTGTGAGTTCGAGGCCACCCTGAGACTACATAGTGATTTCCAGGTCAGCCTGAGCTAGAGTGAAACCCTACCTCAAAAAAAAAATAAATAAATAAAAGAAATACGGGGCTAGGTGAAGTTGATGTTCTTCCTGGTATCTATGAGACAGTGTATTCAACTGAACTTTACTGTGCTCCCTGAAATTCCAATGGAAAGCCAAAATCCTGATTCAAGAAACACAAAAGGAAGGGTGAAATTTATTTTAGCAGCTGTCATGAAGCAAGACAGGGCTCCCAGCTCTCCCCTGCACCCGACTCTCATTGCTATGTTTCTGTCTACACTAAGGCATGGAGATCTAATTCACATGATGCCAGAGGAGCAAACAATCACCGCTTATACAGGCCCCCCTCCCCTGTGAGTTCAGGATGGGGGGGGAGTCCACATCCACTATGAGATTTCTGTTCAAGGTCACATGGGTGAGCCTGAGGCAGAGCCAGTACCAGTAACCTCAGGTCTGCTTCCTCACTTCTTTCTGTATGCTTCTTTCTGTAGGCCCTTGGCTTGATAGGCTTGTGTGTGCATGAAGTTTCTTCCTGAGTACAGCTAAGAGACGTTATGGCTTGATTTCTGACCTGCCTCAGGCAGTCAGTGGCGCAGCTCCTCCTGGCCTTCTGAACATCTGCTCATGCCATCACCTCATAAATGCCCCGCTGTGGATAACATTGCCTGCCTGGACACGAGGATGAGCCTAGATGCAGCCATCCCCATCATTATGACCAGCCCTGTCCCATCCTGCGATAGTGTGTGAAATGGTGTGGTGGTTTGATTCAGGTGTCCCCCATAAACTTAGGTGTTCTGAATGCTAGGTTCCCAGCTGATGGAGATTTGGGAATTAACGCCTCTTGGAGGCAGTGTATTGTTGTGGGTGGGCTTATGGGTATAGCCATTGTCTTCTTGCCAGTATTTGGCACACTCTCCTGTTGCTATTATCCACCTTATGTTGGCCAGGGAGTGATGTCCACCCTCTGCTCATACCATCGTGGAGCATCCCCTCGAGTCTGTAAGCCAAAAGAAACCCTTTTTTTTTCCCCAAAAAGCTGCATTTGATCGGGTGGTTTCTGCCAGCAATGCGAACCTGACTGCAACAGATGGTATATGTACTGCACGTAATGGGGCTTGATGAAGATGAGCTTGAAGGGCAGGGGTGGTGAGGATGTCACTTCCAAGTATGTAGTTTAATAAGGCTCATTGTCCCATGCTATTTCCTGATTTGTGCAGTGCATCGAGGTGAAGGTCGCCCCTTGCACAATGCCCTGTCCTGTGTGCACTAGAAGCACAGTAAGTATCTACTCTAAGCTTTGTCCCAGGTTAAGTGGCCTGGTGCTGTAGGGACTACAATGTCAAGCACATACGGATTCCTAGGAGTCCAAAGGTACCCAACCACCTCACACTTTCATCCACTTCCTCCACCCTCATTCAACAAAACTTTAGAGCTGTGGCTCATGCCCATATGACTTTTAACTTCTCTTGTGTCTTCATGTGGTCTCATGCATCATTTCATTCCTTGACACCCATTCCCTCAGAGGCTGAAGTCCAGGCAGAGCCTGACTCTCTGAGTCTCCTAACCGGGCACTTTCCAATACCCAGTGCCACTTCCTTCCCACCTGAGAAGTCTGTGATGCTTTGCCCAGAGGTGCCCAGGTTGTGACACTACTTTCCCAGGTGACTTACTCAGAGCCCAGCTTTTCCAACATAGCGTCACACCTGTCATAGACATCCTCAGCTTGGGGTCCCACGTATTATCCAGTCTGTTCAGGTCCAGATTCTGGCTCGGAGTCACATACCAGCTACCTCATAAATGCTGCTGCTCTTCTCTAGCACACATGTGGGCAGACACAGGAGAAGGGCTCTCCCTCTCTGAGCCTCACCTCTCCTCCCCACATTGATAGTGCTCCTCCTTCCCAGAGCCAGAAGGGATGGGGTGGGATGAAATAAAGGGACAGGAGAGGCAGGAGGAAGGGGCAGGAGAAAAATGAGTCAGGAGCCAGAAGAGCGAGGCCCCAATATGAGGAGCCAACTGCAGGGTTGTGGAACGGGCATGCTGGAAAGAAGGAGTATGTCTCAGCCTACCACACCTTCCCGCGCCAGGGCCCAGCTCTGCTGCTTGTCACAGGCTCTGATGGGAGGGAGTTTTCAAATGCTTGTGTTTAATTACTTCAGAGGTGCTGGAAATAACACCCAGGGACCTTAGCTCCACTATGAAGCAAGATGAAAGCAACATCCCTGTGTCCATGCGTGTACACTGACATGGACTAGAAAGAATGTTAATGGAGAGCAGCATTGACGTCATTCTGCATCTCATATTTACAAGACAGAGTTTTCCATTTCTATGTAATTCATAGCAAGGAGTGGCTCCGTCCAAAATCTCTTCTATGGCTTTATTGGTGCTTTGGTAAACAGAGAATGTGCTGGAGATAACTTTGTAAAGGCCATTTTCCATCCTCTCATGAAAGCTTGGCCAAGTGGGTGATCATGCTGACATACAGAGAAGCCACATTATCCCAGGTAATGGGAGACTCACTTGGGAAGGCTTCCCTTCTCCAAGGCACTATCTATGAAAAACAAAACAAAACAATACTGATCTTCTGGGCATGACTTCTGATTTTTTTTTCAAAGCTGTTTATTTGATTTTTCAAAACCATTCCAATAAAGGGACTTGGGACTTTGGTTGAACTTTCTTGAAAGAAATCAGTCTCCCAGTTTATAGCATGTAGTTCATGCTTACAATTTATCCTTACTATATAGGATGAGAGTAAGTTTATATGTGGCTTTCTTGGAGCCAGTAGAGCCAAGCCACAGGGACAAACTCATAGTGGCAGAACAAATGGGGGTGAGATGGGGAAGCTCCTTGTGTGCTGAGTGAGGGTGGGCAAAATCTTCTGTGTAAACAGAATCTTGGGCTTCTTAGAATGCAGCCCCCAGGCAAGGAATTGAGCCAAATTCATCAACCCCCCAAAACCGCACTGTGAGACCTTCGGTTTCCTACCAATTACTATGCCAATCATGTCAAATAACATATTCTGCGACTTCAACGTGGACCTTGAGGTCCATCGCCTGCCAGTATTTGTTCTGTATAGAGTGCGGGGTCGTCCAGCACTGTGGTTTTGTTTCTTAGGGAAACCAAGTAATAGGTCTGTGTTTGTTTCTTTATGAATGGTCATCATTTCTAGTGTACAGGGTTGAGAGGATAGTCTAATCTGAATGCTGTGAATGAGAGCCAATATTTACTGATAATGACGTGTCTGAACTCAGAGTATTAAAAAAAGGAAGATGTCTTTCCCTAATGTAGGACCATGACTGCTGTGAACATCTCACCAGCACAAAATTCAGCCCTGTCCTGCCTTCAGGATGAAAAGCTTTCCTTGTATATTGGGGTTAATAATCACTGATGGGCTATAAACTTGAAGCTAATCTCATATAAGCATCATTTGCAAAGTATTGATTGGCCTTTTTGCCTTCAGGTGGATTGCATAAAGACACAGTGGCTGGTTCTATAGGCAGATGTTTGCAAAATCTGTGGCTTGGCCAATCCAGACTCTAGTACAGACAGCTGAGTTTCTCAGTACTCTTTATGGCTGGACTACTTCACAATTCCAAGAATTGATAAAACAGCATGCGACAGCTCTCCTCGGAGGCTCCCTTGCAGGCTGAATCATGAGCAATTTCTTCGCCATAGTGTTCTTTGCTACAAGTTACAGAGGAAACATTGTTAAGTTCATAGGCTCCCTTTGAAGTCTTATATCCTGACAAAAATAAAGAGGGAAAATGCACTTCTTTAAAGGAAAAATAGTACTTGCCTTGATGAGAAAGAAACTGAGCAGTCTAGTTGAACATATGCTTTCAGGATAGAAGCAATAAAGTCACATTTGATCCTGTAAAATTGCACTGTTCCATGCTTACCACAGCAAGCCTGTTGAGATCAAGTCTTCTGGCTCATTCTCCTTCATTGTCTTTATTATTCACTAAGCTTTTACTTTCCCCTCTTGTTTCTTCCAAAATCAATTTATACTTTTGAATAGCAGAAAACAACAATTTTCTTTAGCTTTCCTCTGTTGCCTTTTTTTTTTTTCTGAAGAACAAACTAGGACAGTGTTGTTCATAGCTGCACAAAAATCTTAAAAAGCAAAATGAAATAAAGAGCAGATGGCTGGTTTCTGCCAGGCCAGGCTACAATTCTTCCAAGAAGCAGAACCAGATGAGATGAATGAGACATTATTTCCAAACCACCTGTCCTTGTTGTCTAATGTCACAGTCAACTCTGCTTTATAAATTTGATATTCCATTTTAATTCCTTTCTTTGATATGGAACTTAAATAGGCTTTTTGTTTATTTCCTCACTTAATTCTGAGACGTCGTAGGGCGGGCACGATGGCCATGTTTTACCTAACTGTTACTGGGCTCAGAGATCCCAATGGGTATCAGGTCACACCATTCCAAGTGGCAGTTCCTTCACTGAGTGTGATGCTTAGATGTGGATGTAATTGTAAATATGCTTTGATTAAAATTTGGGTGAGATTTTGAAAGGGATTCAGTGGAAGTGGGATTCATGAAGTAAAGGGGGATTATGATATATATAAGGCTGTCAATAAAAATTTTTAAAACTTTGGTGAGATTCTTCCCCAGGCTATGTCATTAAAAACATCCATCAGCTATGAGCCCTTGGGGATGTAGTGATGCCCACAGGATGCCAGGCTCTGCTCGGGGTTTGCTTTCTGGTCATTGAAAATGATCACACTGGGAGAAGAGGAACTCACTTTTATAGGTTCTGAAACATGAGCTTTTACAACATGGAAAGGTCACCAGAGATGGAAAACATCTGCAAGTCAGACACAAAAGGGAAAAAGAACTGAATTTTCAGTTATATCTTTCTGTGCCCTCACAACAGTGAAAGCTTCTTGAAGGTAGCACGCATATGCGTACACACACACTCTCACCTGCATACCCTAAAATCCTCTGTTTGATGCAAACATTTCTCAAGACAGTTCAACAAGCTTCTATAAAATGTTAACATATTTGTGGAGAATATAGCCAACACTTCAGTTAGATAAGAAAAGTCTTTTTAGTTAACCCTCATGTGTAGGGAAGATCACAGACCCCTTGGGCTACTCTTATCCCTGTATCAACAGAGCTCCCATTAAGGCAGTCTTTGCAGACACTAATCCTCATAACTGCCTTGGAAAGGAACTGATGTCACCATGAGTACATAAGGCTTCTATTGCAGTGCACCATGGGATCGGTGCTGGGGAATTTTGTTACAGCAATAAAGCTAACTAATACACAAATTACACTGGGGAACTGAAAAGTAGTTCGCAATGTAGCTGTCTGCAGCACTCTGTGGATGTCAGGTGGATAGGACATGGAAGGTTTTCTGCACAGATGGAGCCATGTCATTGTTTCTAGGCCACATAAAGATACTGAAGGTGACTTATATGAGATCCCTAGAGGCACATCGTGGTGTATTTGGGAAGTGATTCTGGATGCTGCCATAGAAATGGGGAAATGAGAGAGTAAAAGATGGAATCACGCAAGTTTTCGCTGTGGTCACTGAAGTTTAATCCCACTGCAATGGGGAGTTAAGATATTCTCCACAGTGCTGGGAAGATATCTTAGCAGTTAAGAAGCTTGCCTGTGAAGCCTAAGGACCCAGGATCAACTCCCCAAAACCCACAGAAGCCATTTACACATGGTGGCACATGCGTCTGGAGTGCATTTGTAGTGGCTAGAGTTCCTGGGGCACCTCTATCTTTTATCCTTTTATCTCTCTCTCTTAAATTATATATATATATATATAATAGTTATGCCACCAAGGGTCAGGGGACATGAGGCTTTAAACCATCATCTCCACTCATCATTGATTAAAGACTATTCTTGGAAGCATTATCTCCTGGTCCACATAACCATTCCATCATGCAAGTAGGTTTGCCCACCTAAAGCTAGAGGAAGCCAGTAGGCAGAGCACCTGGCTTTGGAGAGAGGGAGAGAGAGAGAGAGAGAGAGAGAGAGAGAGAGATCATAGCAGGGTGGAAACGGTGAAGGCCATGGGCATGAATGGGACCACCTGACTCTACTGCCTTTCTCCCATCCCAAATACTTCCACGGTGCCAACCCAGGGGCCTCTTTTGACCTTGCTGGTTTTGAACCTTTTTTTTTTTTTTTTTGGCTGACAACATGCTGGGTCCAAAAGGGGTTCAAGAGAAAGAAAACCACCCAGCCCCAGAAACAAGAATAAGTATATAACTGACAGTGTGCTGTGTGGAAGCATATATGCAGATTATAATTTCCAAATTGGTGACTATTGGTGGTGGGGAGGGAAGTCATCTCTCCCAGCACCTTAAAGTGGTTTCATGGAAGGTGTTACCCTATGAAGTTGGCCTGGGTTCAATTTTTGTCCTATGAGCTTCTTACCTTTCTAGTATTGAATTTGTGGTTCTTTTTAAAAAATATGTTTTAATTTATTTATTGAGAGAGACAGACGAAGAGAGTGAGTGGGCACACCATGGCCTCCTGCCACCACAAACATATTCTAGATGCACCACTTTACGCATCTGGCTTTATGCAGACACTGGGGAGTAGAACTGGGTCACCAGGCTTTTGCAAACAAGCACCTTGGACTGCTGAGCCATCTCTCCAACCCTTTTTTTGGTAGTATTTTTACTTAATGATTCTTTGTTTTTGGAGTGGTGGTGTGTGAGTTTGTGGTGTTTGTGTGCATGTGGTTTGCATGTGGGTGGCTGTATGCACATGTGTGTGCAGATTCATATCCCATACACATGCATGTGGAGGCCAGAAGAGGACATCAGGTGTTCTTCTCCACTGCTTTTCTGCCTGATTTCTCTGAGACAGAGCCTTCCACTGAACCTTGAGCTCTCCATGTTTTGATTAGACAGGCCAACCAAGGAGTCTGAGAAATCCTCCTGTTTCTGCTACTCTCAGTGCCAGGGTTGTTATAGTCATATGTGGCCATCCCCGAGCTTAAAAAATTTTTTTTTATTTTTATTTATTTATTTGAGAAAAAGAGAGAAAGAGGCAGAGAGCAAGCAAGAGAGAGAAAGAGAGTACCAGGATCCTTTGCTTTATAGGCAAGCTCCTTAAATGATAAGCCATCTCTCTAGCACTTATATTTTTTTTTTACTTTTAAAATGTTTTCTTTTAACTTATTTATTTGAGAGAAAGAGGCAGAGAGAGAGAGAGACAGAGACAGAGAGAGACAGAAAGAGGATTTGAAAGAGAGGTGATTTTTTATGTGAATACCGGAGATTGAATTCAGGTCTTCATGCTTGTGCAATAAGTCCTCTTGCTGACAGAACCATCTTGCATGGCCCATATTTATCATTCTATGAGTGTTCTAATGAGTATATACTGGAGACAGAAATGAGAGAAACCTGAGACAACATAAATGCAAGGTCCAGAGGCTTAGCCCAGGATACTACTACAACCGTGTCTGCTACCGCTTCTGGGACAAGCACGCTATAAAATGTTGTCAGTTAATGGGAACTTGCTGGAAAGGTCGTTGCTTATCCATCATTCAGTGAGTAATTGCAAACAGCTACTTCCTTAGTCTGTGGCTCTCTGTCATCCTGGTATTTGCAAACAGTCTTCAAGACCTTTCCATCAGAATTCTCAAGCATCAGTCTCCATGCACTTCATCCAGTGGCCGTGGCTGGATTCCATGGTATGCATTCCCATAGCCAGCCTAAGCTATGGTCCATACCCTTAAGGAGAAATGAATTTAAATTGGGGGCGGGAGGGGCCAGCCAATAAGTAAATGTTGCATGAGAATTCAGTGGCCACAGATAAACAAATGGTCAGGCAGGAGACAGGCCAGGGTAGATGTATGACGTCAGTGTCTGCTGTGGGTGTTGGACGCAGAGTGCGGATTCCCCTTAGATGGTGAAGAGTTCACTGCCATGGCTACTGGAAGTGCTGTTTCAGACACCCTGTTCCACAGTGCTTCTGTCTGCCACCCAAGGGCACACCTCTGACAGGCACAGCCCCATCCAGTGCCTGGTGGTCTCAGAGTTCAGCACCTGCCTCCAACCTTACAATAATTTTGGAAGATATTCCGACTAGAGATCTTACCATGCAGTGGGTTGAGGCTGACTTTGGCAACCATTCCAGCTTGGCTGTACCCTCCGCCCAATTCTGTCATCTCATAGCCATGTCCTTTCTCACATGCGCTAACCTCAAGTTAATTGGCAGCCATTAAGACACCAAATCTTTTTATATTTTATATTTTATTTATTTATTTGAGAAAGAGGGAGAGAGAGAGACAGACAGACAGACAGATAGACAGACAGACAGAAAGAGAGAGAGGGAGAATGAGTGCACCAAGGCATCTATCCACTTCAAACAAACTCCAGAGGCATGTGCCACCATGTACATCTGGATTATGTGGGTACTGGGGAATTGAACCTGGGTCCTTGGGTTTCACAGGCAAGCACCTTAACCTCTAAGCCATCTGTTCAGCACAAGACCCTAAATCTTAATAAACATCCCCATACATTCTCATCTAGAAGCCTACTTTTCAGAAACTTAGCCCATTGTAACACAATTTCAAGACATGCCTCTGATCTTGAGCAGTCCTTGCTAAAAATCATTCAGCGCATTGCTATGAACTTCATATCAGGACACTGACCCTTAACTTGGCCTGTAAGGCCCAACAAGATTGACTGTCCTCTCCAAACACCCTGTACTTTAGCTGACCATGCTTCATCCACACCAACCTTTCCTCGGGCCCTTCAGTGTCCTTTGGGTATGGTCACCAATGCATGATAGAATGACTGCATGGCTGAGTGTATTGTAGAAATGCACTAGGGTCATCATTTTGTAATATTTTATCTATTGATGAGAGAGAGAGAAAGAGAGAGAGAGAGAGAGAAAGTGAATGGGCACACCAGGGCCTCCAGCCACTGCAAACAAACTCCTGATGCATGCACCACCTTGTGCATCTGGCTTATGTGGGTCCTGGGGGATCAAACCTGGGTCCTTAGGCTTCACAGGCAAGCACCTTAACTGCTAAGCCATCTCTCCAAAGCTGGCTCATAATTTTTAAAGCCTTCCCTCCAAGTATACAACTCATGTACATCATATTGGTCCTAAATGAACTGCTCTTCTCCAGGAAATAGTCTGTGGCTCTCAGACTAGGTAGGTTTTGTGATCTTGTACAACCTGGTTCTTTTCTTTCATCTCAATGGCCAGTTCATACTCTATACATCTCTGTGTGATGTGTGAGTTTTATGTTTAACTAGACAGTGCTTCTTTTCCAGTTGGACCACAAGAACCCCAAGGGCAGGACTTATGCAGCCTTTGCTTGTGACTCCACATCCCCAGCATAGTTTTCTGCCTCATTGTGTGTTCAGCTAGTACTTTTGAAGGGCAAGTGGGCCAAATAGAAAGTTAAGATGAAAGGACTTCAGCCAGAGTCCACATAAAAGCCAGAGGAATGGGTAAGTTAAGCATGAGCGCCACTCTCATGATGAGCCTGACAACCTGCACCAGGGTGATGGAGACAGATGCTGAGGACACTCAAAACATATCAAAATCTAGAAGTTGCTGAGAGCTTAACACTAAAGTGGACTTATAACACATCAAGGATCAGGGAACATTGTGAAGGGGGGGGGGGCAGGAAGATTGTAAGAGCCACAGAGGAGAAAGAAATATCCAGAGACATTATCCTCCACAACAATGACTGACTGCTGCTATCACAACTCATACCTCACAACCCCATGGTGAGTAATAGCAATCCCACTGAGGAGGCAAATGGGACTGATACTTGATTTGTCCATGCAACAAAGTTCCTAAAAAATAAAAAAAAATTAAAATTAGAAAGATGGAAGCACAGAGGGAGGAATAATCATAGCTCAAAGATTACTCCTGGCATTTTGGGGCATACTTAGTGTAGGAAATGCTCTTTGATAGATGGCCAGATCCTGGGGGTTGGCAGTGGGAGCAAGCTATTTATTTATTTAGGGAGAGAGAATGAGTGTGCCAAGGCCTCCAGCCACTGAAAACAAATTCCAGATGCATGCATTGCCTTGCGCATCTGGCTTTATGTGAGTACTGGGGAATGGAGCCTGGGTCCTTAGGCTTTGCAGGCAAATGCGTCAGCTGCTAACAATCTCTCCAGCCCTGGGATCAAGCTTTTTAAATAGGAAACTCTGAAAGTGCTTCCCCGTTGATTGAGCATCATTTATTGAAAAGACTGGTGCTCCATAATGTTGCCTTTGCTCCTCTGTCAAAGAATAGTTGACTATATTTGTTTGGCCACTGGTCTATCCCATTAGTATTTGTTCATTCCCCAGTACTACAGTGTCTTCTTCACCATGGTCTCATAGGAAGTGAGTCCTGTGCTTTCACCGTGTGAGTCCTCTTGTCCTTAATACAGTGTTGGTTATTCTGCTCTTTTATTTCTCCATATAAAATTTAGAGTCAATATCCATAAAATAACTTGCTGGGTTTTCTATTCAATCTATGGATCAAATTGGGGAAAAAATGACATCTTGATAATATTGTGTCTTCTTATCCATGAATGGGGAGTATCTTTTCACTCATTTATCTCCTTTGACTTATTTCATTGAGGATTTGAATTTTTCTTTTATAGATCTCATATATTTTTGTAAGATTTATTCCTAAGTATTTAATTTCAGGGTAATAATGTAAAGGATATTGTTTGTATATTTTATATCCAATCCTTTTTTTTTTTTTTTTTTGAGTTTTTTGAGGTAGTGTCTCACTCTAGCTCAGGCTGACCTAGAATTCACTATGTAGTTTCAGGGTGGCCTCGAACTCACAGTGATCCTCCTACCTTTGCCTCTCAAGTGCTGGGATTAAACGCATGTGCCACCATGCCTGGCTTATTTTTTATGACAAGGTCTCATGTACCTTGGGCTACCCTTGAACCAGGAATCTTCCTAATTCCACCTCCCAAATGCTGGGATTATCAGCATGCACTACTATACCCAGCTGCGTTTTTAATTGCAAGTTCCACTTGTTTGTTGCTGGCATACAGCAAAGTGATTTGGCTTTCATACCTTATTACCTTGCTATAATCACTTCTTAGTTCCAGGAAATTTTTGTCAATTATGTTGTACAGTCATTTCGTCTGCAATCAAGAGCAGTTTTATTTTTTCCTCCCCTATTTATGTACCTTTTCTTTTCTATTCTTTTTCATGTTTTGCTTACTTCTTTCCTTTTTGTTTCTTATTGAATTAGCTAGGGCTTCCAGTATTGTGTGTTTTAATGGATGGTGGGAGGTGTCATCATTCCTTTGTTGCTTAGTCTACTTGTCAAGCTTCTCATTTCTTATCACTAACTATGATACTAGCTGAAGGTCTTCGGTAGCTATTTTTCTGTTTTGTTTTCTATGTAGCCCAGGCTGGCTTTAATTTAAATTTTGCTACCTCAGCCCCCCTGAATATTAGAATTACAGGCATGTGCTACTATGCTTGGCTCCTGTAGATATATTTTTGTAATTTTTTATGAGAGAGAGAATTGGCATGGCAGGGCCTCCAGCCACTGCAATTGAACTCCAGAGGCATGCACTACCTTGTGCACATGTATGACATTGTGCTCATGCAATTACATGGGACCTGGAGAATTGAACATGGGTCCTTAGGCTTCACAGGCAAGTGCCGTAACCAGTAAGCCATCTCTCCAGTCCTCCTATAGATATTTTTTTAATCAAATTGAGGAGGTTCCCACCAATCCTACTCTTTAAAAAGTTTTTGTTTTGTATAGCTAGACATAGGCTACATTTTGAAAACTGTATTTATAGAAGAACAAAGATATACGATTGTTTACACAGCACTTAGAAGAAGCATGTTATTGCCGCAAAAAGAAGGCCTCCTCTCCTCAACTTTACCCATACAATGAAGATCATTGAGTCAAGTTTGGACAGGCAAATCGATTTTTCTTATATAAAGTACAAAGAAAAGTTCTGTGTCGATGAAACAGGCTACCTGCATCCTTTAAGAAATTGTTCAGCAAGCTAAACCAGGAATTGCACTGAACTTGAAAGACTCTCCTCTACTCAGAACCAATAATACGGGGATGCTGTGATAAACAGGCAGCAGTCTATGGAAGTGCTCAGCACATGATTGTTCATTCTCACATTACATCAGTTGTTATGTCTATAAACAAAATTTGGTGTCTTGAACCAATATTTTTTAAAAAAATGCTTATTTATTTGCAAAGGGAAAGTGGGTAAGGATGGGGAATGGGCACACCAGGGCTTCTAGCCACTGCAGATAAACTCCAGATGTATGCTGCACTTTGTACATCTGGGTTTATGTGGGTATTGGGACACCGAACCTGGGTCATTAGGTTTTGCAGGCAAGCACCTCAACTGCTGAGCCATCTCTCCAGCCCTGAACCAGGATTTTGCCTTATTTTGTTTTAGTTTTGTCCATCACCAGACTGTGGACTCTTGTAAAGCTGAGGGGACGTGAGTTTTAGAAACTGCTGGAAACATTTCAGTATATGTCAGTGTCACTCGTCACTGGGACATGTGAACATTTGCTCACTGGTTTTGTCATAGGGAGGGAGCTGTGGGTGTATATGTTAGAGTTTGATGCATTTCTTAGTATTAGCTTCCCTTGCCAAGTGGCAATTGGGTTGCTATGCCAAAAGTTAATCAAAATAATTAATGATCACCTTAATGATTGTGTAACAAATCACCTCCAAAGGCTTGTCACAACTCTCATTGATGTTTCATGGTCAGCTGAGAGTCAGTTGGTCTCGGCTGGGTCAGCAGGCATTTGGCTTTGCCCACTCTGTCCTACACTTCTCTAATCTTTCTCCTAAGATCAGCATGTTGCCTGGCATGTTCTTCTCATATCCAGGCTGCAAAATGTGAACAGAACCACTCACCTTATTCCCTTGTCAAAAGCAGGTGCTAGAGCTGCACCCATTGGCAAAAGGTGGGGAACTATGTTCTATCCCTAGAGAGAGAGACTTCTAAGTCATATGGCAAAGGCTGGCTAAGCATAAGGCTGAAGAGTGGGGACACTGTCATAGTGTGCTGACCTCCAGACCTAGCTGAGGGCATCAGAGAAGCACAGCACTCTCAGGAAGCACTGCTCCTTCATTCCTCAAAGAATTTGTATGCAGCTTCCCAAGACTTGGCCCCACTGCTGTTTCCCCACAGGATCTGGGAGCTCTCACCTAACAGTGGTGCCAGCCCTGGCTCCCATCTATCTGGCCCTGGGAGAAAGCTACTCCATGCTTTTTATATAAACTAACACATTCAGCCCTCATGACAGCCTACGGAGTTAATGCTACTCTTACAACTATTTTATAGACCAATAAACTGAGACACAGACTGTTGTGTCACTGATCATGTGATAAGCAGCATTTAATTGCTGGGTTATAGAGGGTGGGTGAGATCCATCCCTAGGACCCATGCCACCACATCAAGTGCTGCCTTCCCTTTATTCTTTAATGGTCCCTTCCTCCCTTAACACACGCTCTCCCAACACCTGGACCGTCCAAGCTTCTCCAGTCTCTGGAAAAGCAGAATCTTACTCTTCTCACCACAAGGGAAATTCTAGTAAATGTTCAACTAGAAATAATGAGCAGTAAAAATTTTAGCTATGCCAACATGCTAATCTAAGGTGGGAAATGGCTCAGTGGGTGAGAGTGCTTGCTGTAAAAGAATGAGGACCCGAGACAGATCCCCACCCCATTTAGCAGTTAAGGCATTTGCCTGCAAAGCCAAAGTACCCAGGTTTGATTCTCCAGTATCTGCATGAAGCCAGATGCACAAGGTGGCACATGTCTCTGGAGTTCTCATTGCAGTGGCCAGAGGCCCTGGTGCACCCATGTTCTTCCTCTCTCTCTTCCCCCTGCCTCTCTCTCTCTCACACACAAATAAATCAATAAATAAAAATATACTTTTTTAAAAAAATGCTGGAAGTGGGCTCAGCGGTTAAGGCGCTTGCCTGGAAATCCTAAGGACACATGGCCCACTCTCCAGATCCCACTTAAGCCAGACAGACAAAGGTGAGGCAGGTAAGGCAAGCACAAGGTCACACATGCCCACTAGGCAGCGCAAACGCCTGGAGTACCATTGCAGTGGCTGAGGCTGTGGTGTGCCAATTCTCTCACCCTTCCTCCCTTCCTCCCTCCCTCCCTCCCTCTCTCTCTGTCTCTCTTTCTCTAAAATTAAAAAAAAAAAAATGCTGGAAGTGATCTTGTACCCCTGTCATGCCAGTTCTGGGAGGAGCAGCGACCAAAGAAGAATCACTAGGGTTCACTAGTCAGCCAGTCTGATTTAAAAAAAAAAATTGCTGCTGCAGGTTCAGTGAGAAACAGTGTCTCAAGGAAATGAGAAGAGTGATTGGGGGGCACCTATAATTCTCCTATGGTCTTCACAAATGTACTGGGGTCACACGTCTGCACACATACATGAGTAGACCACACACACATCACACCATGCATACTACATACACATACCAAAAAACGTCTGTCTATCCAGGACAAATCAGTTTGTTAGAAGGATTGTGAAATGTGATCTAAGTTTAGGTATGATCTGCAGAATGTTTTGTAAGAAAGATGCACTGGCTTTGAATGAGCATGTGAATAGTGGCCTTGGCAGCTCCTGGTCCAGTATGTGAGAGTGGAAGGTAGTGATCTGCATCTCCTGGGGGGTCACATGGAAAGACTGGGTTTGCTTCTTGAGCAAGTTCAAAGGAACCTGCAACCTGCTGCACACTGTTTCCTGTCGGCCCTTGTCTGTCAGGAGAGCAGAAGCAAGGGCAGTGCCACTGATGTAAATTGCCTTGGTGAAGATTGAGAAAGCCGTCCTGTAATCCAAGCCACACGCATGGCCTTGGCTCTGGCCTCAGCCTGCAGGAAGTGACAGGAGCAGATGATTCAGCTCAACCTCATTGCTGAGCTGAGGCTCTGTGGGGCTCAGGGCTCAGAGCTCTGTACCTTTCAGCTCCTGGAGCCTCAGGGAGTCCCCTTTCTGAGGCGCTGTGACATTTCAGTAAAGGTTAATGAAGATGAAACTAAAATGAAGTGTTGTTTCCATTTCCAATCAAATAGGATGCTCTCTTGCTTCCCACCTGCCAGGACAGTTCCTCAGGAAAGTAAAAAATGACTCAGCCTCATCTTAGAAACCTCAGAGCTCATGTATTCCCCATGATTCCAGGATGACTTCGGAGCCTAGGTCATAAGAAATATTTTATTTGCTTGTGGGGGGGGCAGTGTCTCCCTAAGTAGCCCAAGGTGACTAGAAACTCATTATGTAGCCCAGACTGGCCTTGAACTCATAATCCTCCTGCTTCATTCAACCTGCCAGGTGCTGGGACCACAGGTGTGTATCATCATGCCTGGTTCATAAGGCATCCCAAAAAGCAAAAATCAGCTCCCAACCACTTGTTGCTGCCTGACCTTCAGCTCCATTTTAATTTGTGCCTCCTCAAGGCTTCTCTCCTTCCCCCCATGCCCTGCATTTGGGAGGTGACCAGGGCTACCATGAGGGAGTGGAGGGAGGGGAGGATGTTAATAGAACAAGAGTGAACTGTTTACTTGTATGGACAATTAGGGCTGCATCCCATAAGACCCCCAGATGATTGCCAACGATGGCTTTATAGTGACCCTTCTGGGGTCTACCATGATCTTCATCCATCCTCACTGTGTGAGCATTGATCAGGGGCTGCATCTCCAGTCATTGCTGCCCCACATCCTCTGGCAAAGACAATCACAGAGCCTTTGCCTTGCACAGGGATGTCTGCAAGCAAGGTGATCACCAGGGCCTGGGGGATGTGTCTGGGGCCAGGGAGCACCTGCCATCCCCTTTCCTTTCTGACCTGCACAGATGCCAGTGCAAGGTGGAACATGGAAAATCCAGGTCGTTTAAAATGTAAGTTGTTTCACCCTTAAGCTTGCTGTCTCTGTACCAGAGCCCTCGTGTTACCATCAAGGCAGAGAAAAGAGTGGCTGATGATGTCAGTGGTTGCTAGGGGCTAGGGTATACGCACATCTAGGTCACCCAGGCCATTCCTTGCCATCTTGTTGGGACTCCCTCCCCCATTCTCAAAGCCTAAGTTAGTCATTCTCTGTTATAAAGCCTTCCTGGTCCATAGAGCTCTCTTCTGCCCACACTCAAAACAGTGATGGCAAAGACATTTCTTCGTGGGCTGGCAGTGGATACCTGCAGTCCAGAACTACTCCGTAGCTTGGAGGGAGGAAGTGTAGTGTATTGAGTGGCTCTGGATGCTGCTGAGAAGGAAGGGAGGAAGAAGGGTTCCCTGTGTGCAGAACCTGATCCCCCCTTTCCTTCTTAGACACAGAGTCCTGGGAAAGGAATCTACCCTGAGCACCGTTTAGGGACAACAGGAGAGGAGACATATCTGACGTAGGTGACTTGAGGTGTGTCATAGCCCAGCTCAGCCTGGGGAGCAAGCACGCTCAGCCCATGGGTCTGGACTTGGACTGTGTTGTGTGGACAAACATTGGCATGGAAAGGGAGGACATGTAGTGGAAAGGGGACAAAAAGACTCAGTATTACCCTGGATGAATTCCTGGTTGAGCTACAGCTGACCCCAAGTCTAAGTAAGAAGTCCTGCAACTCAGACTTGTATTTTTATACATTACATCTTCTCTAGCCAGCTCAAAGAAATGCAAACCAGATTGATACAGATGGCTTAGTAGCTCCAAGAGCATAGGTATCCCTGGGTGGGAAGGGGACATCTAGACTATAATCTGAGTTCCCCAAGGTGGTGGGATTCTGATGAACTTTGGTTCTCAGACCTGGTATCCTCAGGAACCCTCCAGCCACTTTGCACTGGATTTTTTCCCACATGGAAAAATACATCTGTGATTATCTTTCAGCACATTACCCCTCGTTTGATGGGCAGCTAGACCCTAGCATCCCTCTTTTGCTGGAAATATGGGCCTTCACACGGAGGTAGCCTTCCCAGAAAGACAGAAAGAGAAGAAGATTCAACTCCCTGGGAAGAGGGAGAGTACACAAAGGCTGCCCCACACTCTAACCGCTCGAACAGATGAATTAGCAAGAGTGCAGGCCTGCCAAAAATGTGCTGTGACTCACTTATCAAAACAGACTCATGCCCTGAGATTTAAGCCAGACACAGGCTCTACAGCATGGCTTCTTTTGACCAAGGGAATGAGGATTTGCCTATATTTAAAATGGCCTTCTCAAATGGAGGGTCATTACATGCAACTGACTGACTTGGAGTCATCAGCCATTCCAGGCCATGGAATGTGCTGGAAGGTGAGAGCAGGGGGACATCAAAGAGAGAGGGGATGTCAGCAGAGTGAGGGGACATCAACAGAGCAAAGGGGTGTCAACAGAGCGAGCGCACACAGCCCGAGCCAGGGGCTTTGTTTCCTCTCAGGACATTACTGGGTTCATTACTGAAATCTGAACAGAGTCTTTGATTAGATCATAGGTTTGTGTTGGTCTTAATTTACTGATTTAAATCATTTTTAAGTCAGTGAGACAATGTTCATGGTTTCTGGGAATACACAAGGAAGTGTTCAGAAGTATAAGAGAGAAATAGAGAATAAACACAATAAAAATCTTCACATTTGGGGTCTTTGAGTGAAAAATAGCTTTGAAAATTCTGTGTACTTATCCTATGACAGTTATATTTGTCTGAAACAATACTTTTGTAAGTTTAGAGTCTAGATGCAATTTTAATCGTTTAATTGACATACAAAAATTGCACCTATTTATGGGTTACAGTGTGATATTTCAATAGACTCATTTTTAGAAATATTTTACTTATGTATTTGAGAAAGAGAGAGAGGCAGATATAGAGCATGTGCAACCTTGTACTTCTGCTCTTATTTGGGTACTGGGGAAATCAAACTCTGGTCCTGTGGTTTTTCAGACAAGTGTCTTAACCGCTGAGCCGTCTCTGTAGCCCAATAGACCCGTTTCTGAGACAGTGTGTGCTTTTGGTTTTATCCTTCATACTCCAACCAGAAAGGTCTTTGCCATGCCTTCACACTATCCACATATGCAAAGCACTCAGTTTGCCAAGCAGCTCCTCACGTCTGACCCGAGTAAGCCATTTGGCAAGTTGTGTATCTCCCATCTTGGGTGAGGGACTCCAGGAAGGCTGGTTCCCCTCACTCGTCCCATAATCTTGTGTAGTCTGATGCCCTTGAAGTTCCACCCTCTACCAAGACATGTCTCAGCAAAACTGCTGCCAAGAGGAGCCAGCTCGACGGTCAGGCAAAGTGAGAAGTGATTGTGCCCCGGTCATCTTATTCCTCATGCCATCTACCATCCTGACCCTTCTCTGCAGTTAGTTGCCTGCATCCCACCAGGCCCTGGTCTGTGTTCTCCTTCCAGAGCAAAGGCCTGAGTTCCCAATGGGGAGGTGCATGCCCTCAGGAGCCAGTCGGATTTCGGGGGGGGGGAGCGATTAGGTACAGCCTGGAAAGTGTGAGTTGACCTTCTGTGCGTGTGCATGTGTGTGTGTGTGTGTGTGTGTGTGTGTGTGTAGGCCTTGCCGGGCATCAGGAAAAAATGACAAAAGATTCTATCAGGTATCTTGTGACCTATGTCCCTTCACAGTCCCTGGATCAGCTTAGACAAGGATACAGTTTTGTCCTCGTGGCTCACAAGTATCACTGTCCCTTGGTTTCCTCTGTCTTTGTGCATTCCCTCTTGAGATGCTGGGCCCTGACCTAAGGGTCTCAGATTAGCTTCATCACAACTCTTACAGTGCCAGGGACACTGTGTGCCATCATGTCAGAATATATATCCCTGCTGCCTACGAAGTCACACCATCACAAGCCCTGTCTGTTGCTGAGACCAAGGCTGCTTCTCAGGACTGGTGCCAAGCCTTGGTTCTCTGCCCCTCGCACCCTGACCCATCTCCTCCTGGAACAGCTAGGGCTCCTCTCTCTACCTGGTTTGGCCCCAGTGTCAAGTCCTATACTTGGTTTGTTCTATACTGGCTCCAATACCCATCCTCCTTGAGAAACTTCTGAGCTATTCCCAGAATTCAATTCTCACATCCAGCAGGGTGGTAGTCCTCAGAAGGAATAGTGAAACTATGCCACAGAGTAGGAGTTGGGCTGCCATTGTGGTCTCCAACTCCGATAAGGCTAATCAAATCTCATGCTTTGTGATTCAGAATGCTTTCTCCCATGCAGGGGGCTCCTGGGCTCTCTGCAGCTGGCCAGCCGCTGGCTCTGATGCTGTGGGAGGCTTAGCCTTCAGAGCTACCCATGCCGAAGGGGGAAATTCCAGCTTGCCCGGGTCAGGAGTCAAGCCCACACTATCCACATCTTGTGATGATGTCTGCTCTCTCCCTCTGAGCAGCCAGGGGTCCATCCAGGGGGTAAAGCTCCAGCACGCACGCCTGAGCTTAGACTGTCTGGGAACTGCTCTGCAGGCCAGACGTCTTGCTTCTGGGGATAGCAGCTGGATGCACTCAACTGTTCTCCCTTCACAGGCTCACAGTGTCTGGGTGAGAAGAGTACTAAGCAGGCATCATGGGTCAGCACCGTCTGGCACAACTGGCCATTTACTTTGCATTTGTACCCTTAATATCAGCTCCAAAAGAGGCTATGTGGGTCACCATTAAAAAATATGTATTCATAGTAAACATTGAAGATATGCCACACATTTTTATAGCCTTATTTAGGCTTTTGTTCATTTTCAAATGCAACTGGAGCTTCGTGGAAAAACCAGCCAAAGCCTATGTCATCCTCTGGGAGGCTCTGGGGGCACCTAGGTATCCACTCACATTTGCCCGCCACACACACACACACACTGACAGACACATACACATATAAGTTAGTTAACTTCTGAGCATTCTTATTCTTCTATCAAAACATAAAGTGTGGCTGGAGAGATGGCTTAGCAGTTAAGGCTCATGCCTGAGAAGCCTAAGGACTAAGGTTCAATTTTCCAGGTCCCACATAACCCAGATGCATATGATGGTGCATGTGTCTGGAGTTCGTTTGCAGTAGCTGCAGGCACTGGCGAGCCCATTCTCTCTTCTCTCTCTCTCTCTCCCTCTCCCTGTCTCAAATAAACAAAAATCTTTAAAATAAAAAAAAACATAAAGTGATGGCAATTATTTCTTTGCCCACTTAATTTATTTAGTAAAGAGACTCCAGGGAAGGAGGCTTTTCCAGATCCCAGCCCTGACCCAAAACTGAATCAGTCTAAGTGCATACAGACATACAAATGGCCTTCAGGCAAATCGTTGCTTTCTCTGCACTATGAAAGATACCACTTAGTCAGGTGCCTCAGTGCAGGTGCTCCCTGGGCTCTGGAAACCTCAGCAGAGCAGAGCCTTCCTCTGTCATCAAGGCCAGCTCTTCACCAAGGAAAGACAACTGTCAAAAGAATGACCTGGGGCTGAAGAGATGGCTTTACAGTTCATGCACTTGCCTGCAAAACCAAAGGACCCAGGCTCAATTCCCTAGGACCCACATAAGCCAGATGCACAAGGTGCCGCATGTGTCTGGAGTTCATTTGCAGTGTCTACAGGCCTTGGCACACCCATTCTCTATCTGCCTCTCTCTCTCTCTCTCTCTCTCTCTTCCTTTTCTCTCTCAAATAAATGAAATATATATATATTTAAAAGAATTACCCTGTATGGAAAACTCCAGACCTATAGCCCATCTGTTACCTTGGGAGGGAGTAGACTTTAAGTTGGTTTTCTTGGTGTGTGATGAGGCCAGCACTGGGGTTAAGGCCATATGACCAGTTCTTCCTTATTACCCAGATGTGGGAGCGCAGTCAGAGGGAGCTTCAAGTGTTCCTCTTTTAGGTCTGGCCCACTGGCCACCTGGTGTGAGGCTGCCTGCATCAGAAACACAGTGAGTCAGGATTCAAAGGCCTGGGCTGGGCTGCTGGGCCCGCAGGTTGGAGGGGAGCCTGGAGAACGTGACATTGTTGATAAGTATGGACAATAAGGCCAGGCTACTCATTGGAACAAAACAAAATAATAGTAACAATGATAATAACAATAATAAATGTCATTCATAGTCCTATACCCATAAAAATGTAAAAGTGATAACTTAGTGTATCAGTAGATTTCCTTCCAGCTCTTCTTATGCCAGTATTTATACAAATTGTTCTGATTGTGTCAATAGTAGTAATCAAGACATAATAACATTTAATTGACACATCATAATATTTACTGGAGGAAGTGTGATATTTTGACATGATAAAATATGTGATGATCAAATCAGGGTTATTAGTGGTTCCATCACCTCAAGCATTAATCTCTTTTTTGCTTTGGAAACATTCAAAATCCTCTCTTCTAGTTATTTTGATATATACAGGAAATTATTGTTACTGAAGCCACCTCTTGTACCACACAGCACTAATGCTCTGCCTTTTTATCTAACTGTAACATTGTACCCCACCACCACACAGTGTCTGGTAGCCACTGTTCCTCTCTCTACTTCTATGTGGTGAACCTAGACTTAAAACGACATGACCCATCCAGGTTTGCATCTCCGTTTCCCTTACACACTCTAATGAACATTTTCCCGTGACGAGATGAAGATCTCACATCAGGGTGAAGTTACCATCCAAATAGCAGTGGAACACAACTTTAGCCTTTGAGAATTATTTTTGACATATGGTCATGGTTTCCTAGCCTTCCCTTTGTCTAAGACGCAGTTTAAATCCTTCACTGTGCTGGGAAGACCCTAAAGACAGTGACATCACATGTTCTCTTGGGATCCCATTCATTCATTCACTTATTCACTCACTCATTCAAAGCACATATATTAAGGCTATAGGCTTGTCCTAAGGAAGACCTGTGGTCACAACAGACACAGACTCAGCTTTTGCCCCCAATCAACTATTTTTGCAAAAGTAATGATGTTTTGCTCTATTTAGTACATAGTAACAGACAAAGATAAGATATAAACTGTGATATTACATTAGCTAAGATCTGGCCAAATTATTTCCAGCACAGTGAGAAAACTGAAAGCAAAGGACTGTGAGTGACCTGACCAGAGTTTCCCAGTGAGACATTGCAACCGAAGCATCTTCTGGGCAGGCAATGACTTACAAAATGTATATATTGCTTGTTTATTTACAGGGAAGACCATGCTAACAAGCAGCTCTCCAGTTGCACTAAAAGGTAAAGAGGCCATGCTTAAAGGGACTCCATGTTCAAGTAAGGTTAGCATGTACTGGGTTAGAAAATGAGGCAGAAGCCTTTCCTGCAGGATTTATGTAAGAGTTTCAATATACAATATGTTCCATAAACCCACTGAGAGGAAAAGGTTATACATCTGTTTTCCAAAATTATTTCGCTGACATATGCAAAACACAGCTTGGGGAAGCCCTGTTCTGAAATGGCACTGCCCTTTGTGGTTAAGCCACTCTAATTCAAACAAAATCATTGAAAATGCCATTCAAATAACAAATTCTTTACAAAGAAAATCATTTCTATTTCTTAAGAGCATACCAAATGTTTTAGGTTTGAAACCATGCTGTGCATATTTGATTAATAAAAGATACTTTATGAGTAGAAATACCAAAGGTCCATAGGAACTAAGGGTAGACTAAATATACTTACTGCAGTTATACTCCACTACCTGTGTCTGAGACATCAGCCTTCCTCCCAATATACAGTTTCTCATTCCCATTATTTGTAGAACCTTGACATCCTCAGCCTCTCTTGTAGCTTTATGAGACCATGAGATGATGGAATTGACCAGAAATAACACACTCAACTTCGAAGTTTCATCCCTTAAGACTCTTTGCTTCCCTTTTTGTGTTAGTCAGCTTTCTGTTGCTGTGACAAAGTATCCTAAACAAACAGCTTAAGGACTTCTGGCTAAGATGGCGGACTCATAACCATGCTAGAGATCCAGGGATGAAACCAGAAGGCAGCAAGAAGTGAGGACAACCAAAATCTGTCAACAACACAAGAGAAGATAGCTGACTCCCTGGCAGGAGATGACCCACCCCTCACACATCAGCTAGGGACCAGGTGAAATCACAGAGGAACTGGCAAGATAAACTAGAGTTCTGCTTTCATGGTGAGCCTGACAACCTGCACCAAGGTGGTGGAGACAGACATTGAGGATACTCAAAATGTACTAAGGCAGAAATCCAGAAGCTTATGGGAGCTCAACACTAAAGTAGACTTAAAACCCATCCACCATGTCACAAAGAATTTTGAAGAAGAGGAGTTGGGAGATTGTAAGAGCCACAGGGTAGGAGAGGGATATCCAGAGTCACTGAACCCCCCACAATGACTGACTCCTCTCACAATTCAACTCACAACCCCATGATGAATACTAGCAATCCCACTAAGGAGGGCCCTCAGTGGAATGGGTAGGGAAGAGGAAAATGATGGTACCAACATATAATACAAAGTTCCATACAAAGTTTGTCCATACAAACTTTCTACTTAATAAAAAAAAGAAACAAGTTAAATGAGCAATGCTTTGTTTGAGCTCAGGGACTCAGAGGTTTCTGTCCATAATTACTTAGACCCATTGCTTTTAGGTCTGTGGCAAGACAGAAACATTATAGTAGAAGGAAAATCTTATGACAGAGACAAGAGACCAGGAATAAGAAAAAATCCTTATAAGTACATGCCCAGTGAGCCACTTTCTCCTAGTTCCCACCTCCTAATAACTCCTTCAGCTATGCACTCACCAGTGGATCGACCCATTGATTAAAGTCAAAGCCCTTATGATATAATCACTTCTGAATAGTACCACTGGCAGGGGACAAACCAACCACACATGAGCTATTGCTTTATCACTCATATCACATATCCAAGTCAAAACACCTTCCTCTTGGCTAGAACTCATATGAGGTGATATTGTGCTGGCTCTCAGCATGGGCTGGAGACAACTTTCCAGGGGTGGTGAAGCTAGACCTTCGGAGGAAGCTAGACATCCTGACTAATGATACTCTCTATGGTTGTCCACCATAATCTCGTGTTCTCAATGCTTGGTCCCCAGCTAATGGCAATTTAGGAGGTAGAGCCCTGCTGAAGGAGGTGTGTTGTGGGGGAAGGGGTGTCATAGCCAGCTCCCCCTTGCTATATTTTGGCTCACTCTCCTCCTGCTGTTTTTCACCTGTTTTGGCAGAGGTAATGCCCAGTTGTTGTTCATGTCATGCTTTTTCCTGCCGTCATAAAGCTTTCCTTCAAGAATGTAAGCCAACATAAAATGAATGAACTTTTTTCCATCGGCTGCTTTGTGTCAGGTGCTTTATCCCAGCAATGAGAAGGTAACTATAACAGTGTTCCAGTAAACATTTCCTGTGAATACTAAACTGATGCTCTACCCCAGTCTCTGTATCCACCCGTGTGTGGCTAGCTCATCTTCAACTTGGTTTTCTCAGTACAGCCATGTGACTCTGCTGTGGCTAATGAGCTGTGAGCAGAAGTCATCGATGCAACTTCCTGCTGGCACATTTGAAAGGAAGTTTCATGTTCTCCTCTTTTCTCCCAGCCCTTCCCACAGCCTCGAACCAGATACTGCAGTGGTGAGCAATTTTCAACACTGAGGATGAAGGGTTAGGTTAGCACAGGAATGGGAGAACCACACCACCATATAGGGTCCAAGGCATTCTACCTGAGAGTGAGAAAGAGAAAAAAACTTCTACTTAAAAGAAAAATAATAAAACCATAGATTTTCTGTCAAAGAATACTATATTAGTTACTCTCATTGCTGTGACCGAATACCTGACAAGAAATAACTTAAACAATGCAGGGTTTGTTTTGGCTTATAGTTCAAGGTTACAATGCACCATGACAGGGAAACCCTGATGGTAGCAGCCTGAGGCAACTGGTCACATTCAATGGACAGTGAGAAGCAGAGTAGTGAACGCTGGTGCTTATCTAGCTCTCTCCTTTTCATTTAGTCCACAATCCCAGCTCATGGAATGGTGCTGTCTTGCAGTTAAGGTATGGTATCTCACTTCAATTAGCCTAATCAAGATAACCCCTCTCAGGCATGCCCAGAAGCTAACTTCATTTGGATAATCTCTCCCCCACATGCTTTCCCAGATGTCACTTTCCTAGGTGATTCTAGCTCCTGTCAAATTGACAATCAATTTAAACCATGACATATACAGATCTCTTTCTTAACCAACACATCTGCCTTTTCCTTTATGCATATTTTTTAGATTTTTTTCATCCTGTCTTATTTGTATTGATGGGCCTGGACTGTGGATATTAATGAAACTGTTTTGAGCCAAGAATTAAAAAAAAAGTCAGCCATTATTCTTGAATCTTTATGGTGGTGCAACCTTCTCATCACTTTAACTCAAGACATGTATCATCAGTGTATTTATGTGTCATCTGTGTGTTTTTAAAATCTTCCCCAGGCTGACTTTGTGTGTCCTATGCATTTAAATCATTGCAAACTATCTTCTCTATGACCTCAGCTTGATTTTGTACATTCTCTTTCCTATTTTCCCCCTTTGGGTCTCAAAAGAGCTTTAACTGCTACACACTGGAGCCAAGCACTAATGAGAGCCCATTTGAATTTCCCTTCCTCTGTTTTTGAGCCAGCTTTTCATTCTTGCTAACTAAAGCTGATGTGGTGTTTTTCTCTAATAACCGGTTCATATTCCTTAAGTTCTTTTCTTGGCTCATCAAAGTGAGCTGCAGCTGCTGGACAGCTCATAAATGGTCTGCCTTTTATTTCACTCTGCCTTTATGTGCACTATTTACCCTAAGCCAGTTTTAATCTTAATTGATCCCTTCGCCCTTTTTAAAATCTTTCAAATTAGAAGCATTTCTAGCCTCTTACTTAAAGAGTTTGAACTGCAGAATATTATGGGGTCAGTATAGTGTTCCCACAATTCTCCATAGGACTCTGCGGGATCCAGAGACAATGGCATACTTCCCAACCCTGTGGAGACGTTGTTTATGAGCAGAGGACAAAGGCGAGGAGTCTCATTTCAGCCCACAGGACTGCTCTTCCTCCTCCATTCTATTTGGTCGTGTAGACATGGTCCAACCTGGCACAACTCAACTATCACACACTGGCATGCATGTTAGAGCACTTTCATTTTGCCCAGTGAGTTCCTTGTGTGGGTACCTGTTAGCCTTTTCCATGACACTTCTCTATACTCTGCTAATTCCTGTCAACTTTTTTTTTTTTTTTTTTTTTTGGTTTTTCAAGGTAGGGTCTCACTCTAGCCCAAGCTGACCTGGAACTCACTATGTAGTCTCAAGGTAGCCTCACACTCATGGCGATCCTCCTACCTCTGCCTCCTGAGTGCTGGGATTAAAGGTATGTGCCACTGGACCCGGCTTCCTATCAACTCTTAAGCTTATCTGTTGCTTAGTGGGGAACATGAACTTTCTTCCTCAGATCATTCTATGGAAAATTTATCTGCATTCAAAAGTAACAGCTGAGGAGATGGTTCAGTGGTTAAAGGTGCTTGCTTTCAAAGCCTGTCAGCCCAGAGTTCAATCCCTCAACACTCATATAAAGCCAGACAAGCATTCATTCTCTCTCTCTCTCTCAAATACATATATACAGCCTTAGTCACATTGTTTTAAATAGACTTGCTTCTGTCACAAAATCCATCATAGTGGACACTGGGCTGTTCCTTCCAGGCCTTGTTCTGGATTGAGAACTTCTGTCCCTGGGGCCAGGCCTGCTATAGCCCAGCTGCCCTCAGGTCCGCTCATTTTGATTCTTGGCCAGGGAGGAGCTCCAGGTTCCTTCTAAAGCCATACAGCCTTGGGTTGTATGTGGGTGTTTCACCCTCTCTTGCTTTTGGTCCACCTACGCCAGCGACCTCAGAGATCCTCACAGCTGTCCTCCTGCCTCCCTCTCTGTCTCTCAGACACAGCATCTGAGTGTTTCTTCTCTCAGCCTCGCCTTCCTGCTTCTCACCTCACCACTGACATCCAATATGGTTCCCAATTCTCTGCAGCTTGGTGTCAAGAGCGGTCTGTTTGGAGAACATTGTATCTTGTGGGTTCACAACCTCCAGACTTTGTCTTGTTGTAGGGCTGTCTCTTTCATATTTGGTTTGCTTTACATTTTGCCTCCTTTCTTGAGATGTTATGCTCTGATTATTTTCCACTTTCTTAAGTTCTTCACCCTATGTTATACTTTCAGTCAGGTCTATAAAGACAGGAGGTAGGGGATCTCTCATTTCCCCTGTGACATTACCAGGGTCAGCCAGGTCCTTAGGAATGCAGGTTCAGGCACTGTTCTATAGGCTACAGGTCATATGTGTGACTCTCTCATTGACCCCCTTCCTCAGTAACTCCTACCATAAGGCAACGAAGCCATCTCTTACCCTTTGTTCATTCCCAAGTTTATTTTCAATTATTATTTCATGTTACTGCAGAACAGATAAATACATGATTGTGTTTTCCTATGACTTTGCCATTTTCAAGTCCAGACTGTTCGCAGAGGGAGCTGGGTTTTCACTCCCTCTAGGCATCACTGACTGCCCATTTCTAGCACTGGATGATGAACTCCCCTGTAATAACTGTGAGGATAGTACTCATTACTCACCATACTAGTGTTTATGCTTAAATCTAACTTCAAAGTTCAAACTGTTGATCACAAAGCTGTTCCCTATCTAGGAACACAGTCCCTGGGTTTCCCACTGCACCTATCCTCCAACAACTAGTGGAGGGAGAGAGAGCAGCCTTAATAGGCTTTCCTCTGCTCTTTTTATTCACCCTCTTGCCAACGGTTTCACATTCTGCAATGAGATTCACCGTGGCCCAAAGATATTCAATGGAAAATTCCAGAAATAAATAACTCCAAGTTTTTAATTGGTATGCCATTCTAATTTTGTGATGAAATCTCGGGACATCCTGCTCTGTATACAAATCATCCCTTTAAGTAGTGGGTGAATCTACATAACCAGAGGAGGGGATACCCTCCCATTAGCCACTGAGTAGCCATCTTGGATATCATATAGACTGTTGAGATATCACAGTGCTTGTATTCAAGAAAACCTTATTTTACTTACTAATGGTCCCAAAATGTGAGTGGTTATGTTGGCAATTCAGATATTCATAAAATGCTTCCTGTTAGTGAAAAGGTGAAAAATGACAGTAAGAAACTGAGAAAGAAAACATATTCACATAACTGTTATCATAGTATAATTTTATAATTATTGTATTTTATTATTTATTGTCATTAATCTTTCAGTGTGCCTAAGTTTTAAATTCAACTTAAAAAAATGTTTACTTGAGATACAGAGGGGAGAGAGAAAATACAGGTATGCCAGGGCCTCCTATCACTGCAAACAAACTCTAGATGCACACACCACTTTGTGTATTTGGCTTTACATGGGTACTAGGGAATCAAACCTAGGCCCACAGGCTTTATAAACAAGTGCCTTTAACCACTTAGCCATCTCTCCAACCCCTAAACATTATTATATACAATTATGTATGGATTAAAACACAGCATTATGTATATGAATAGGGTTTCGTATTACCTGTGGTCTCAGGCATCCAGAAGGGTCTTGGAATGTACCTCTCATGGAAAAGGGAGGCTACTGTACCCACATGTTTATGGGAACATTCACTGGGAATGTTCTCTGGCTACCTTCCTTAGAGTGAATCCCAGTAATTTATCCCCCAGGGCCACAAAGAGAAAAGACAGGCTGACCACAGAATCTGGCCCCTGTGAGAAATGGAAGGAGAAGCTCTGGGGAGCCCATGACCATGAAGGGAGGTCCTGCAGCCACATCGGGCTGCTGACTGCTGCTGTGTCTGCCAACTTGTCCTCTCCTGCCTATTGAGGGGTTCCCGCAGGATTCCCAGCACGCCTGGTAACCACTGCTCATTACTGTGTAGTTTTTTTTTCCACTCTAAGCTCTGCAACTGATAATTATCACTGGGATATTTGAGGATTGGCATTTATTCTTAATGAGTAGTATTGGGTGAATAGATACAAAGCTTAACCAGAGAGACTGGTGAACAGGATTCATGCTCAGTGAACAGTGGTGGCCTGGCATGTCATGAAGTAACTATTGGTTGGTGAGGAAAACGGTGCCAGGTGGTCTGAGCAGACCTCAAACCAGCTTTTAATTGCTTTAATTGGGAAGCAATCTTAAATTTCCAGAAAATTTTAAGGTCATGACTAAGACCTTTTGCTTTCCTGAATCATTTGAAAGTAAGTTGGAGACATGAAAGCTTGTCAGTTTCTTCCACCCCCATAATTATAATACAATTATCAAAACCAGGAAATTAGCCTGGATACTTCACTACCGCTTTATCCTTGGACCCCATTCAAGTTTCTCCAGTTATCTCAGTAAAGCGCTTGTAGCAAAAGCAATTCAGATCAGAAAGACACACTGCAGTTGTTTCCCATCTAGTTTCTATTATTTTCAGTCTGTGAAATTTCCTTGCTCTTCAACTTACATAACCTTGAAACAGTCTTTTAAATTTATGTGTGTGTGTGTGTGTGTGTGTGTGTGTGTGTGCCCGTGCCTGCGTGTGAGCGCATCGGTATGCATACCATGGTTCACATGTGGAGATGGGAGGATAACTTCAAGGTGACTGTGCTCTATCTTTGAGTCCATGTCTCATGCCACAAATGAACTGCCAGACTGCAAACAGAGCATCAGGTTAGCTGATCCAAGCTTGAGATTCTCCGGCTTCTTCCTCCCATTGTTGTAGACACCCTGGGAATCAGAGATACATGTGAATTTTGCATCCAGCTTTACATGGGTGCTAGGGAATTGAACCCAGGCTAGCAGTCTTTGCAAGCAAGTGTTCTTAACTACTGAGCAATCTTCTCAGATTTAAATGGATACTGGGGAATCTTGTAACTTTTGATGAGAATAAGCTAGTTATATAGTAAAATGTCCCCTAATTTGGAATGCTAGTTATATTGTAGAATGTCCCCTAATTTGAAACTGTCTGACGTCCCCTTAGGGTTAAATTGCAATTGTGCATCATTGGTGTGTGTGTTTTACAGCTTTCTATTATTAAAACAAAACACCAAGGATAATGAGCTTGTGAAGAGAAAGGCTTGTTTTGACTCAATGTTTTGAAGGCTCTGATGCCTATAGAAAGAAAGCACATCATGATGTGATCACATACAAGAGAAAAATTACTCATATCACATATCGGAGGGCAAAGAGACAATGGAGAAAGATGGAGTCCCACAATCTCTTTTACTGGCATGTCCCCAATGAACTAAGGCCCTTCTAGGCCTTACCACTCAAGGTTCTACTGCCTTCCACAGCATCACCCTAGGGACCAACCTGCAAACATATGGACCTTCGGGGCATCTGAGATCCTGGATATTCCAACAGGAATCCTACAGAAGTGGTGCAGGTCCTGCCACATCTTCCCAGATGTGGACAGTTTTCCCCTATTCCAGTGTTGGTATCTTCATTTGTCTGAAGGCTTGGTGCTCAACCACTGGATCATTTCTCTGTCCCACACCCACAGCAGTAGTATATAGGGCCCATCTATTATTCATGTGGTAATAGGCAAGTCCTCTTCATTGGGCCCAAGGGATGGAAGAATGGGAAAAGGGTATATGGAGGTTGAGAACTTTCTGCACTTACCTCCTAGTCCATTGCTGTGAACTCACAGACATAGATGAAAACTATCCACAGTTACTTGTGCAGAAGGCAGGCTTGCCTACTTCATCTTTCCAGGAAGCTGCAGTTAACCATATCATTGCTGGGATGAAACACTGACCAAAAACATCTTATGGGAAGGGGGTAATTATTTCCATTTACAGTTTCAATGGGAGGTTTCATGTCAGGGAAAGCCTGGCAGAGCAGAGGCTGGGTATCACATCTTGTCACATCAGCTGGAAAGTAGAAGCAAGTGTGAGCTAGTCTGAACATTCAATAGGCTAGATGAATAAACCTCAAGATCTAGTCCTGGTGACATGCCTCCTCCACAAGGTTCCCAAAGGCTCTACCAGCTACGGATTGAATGTTAAGGTTAATTACAAACACATGAGGGGAATGTCACATTCAAACCACAACACAGGCCAGGTTGTTCTGATACTGACAATAAATTTAACACAGAGAATATGGTCATTTTGTCAAGATTTCATTCACTTCTTTTGATTTTAATTTATAGCAAAAATGGAGATGACCACTAGACTTCTTTTTAAAACCAAAAAGTAGCCTTCATTTTAAAATTGAGAGTGCTTTTTCTTTTTTCCCCAGGAGTGGAAAAGCTGAATCCAGCATGATGGGATGTGAAGTGTAGGGAAGCCAACAAGAGCCTACACCCATGAATTAACTTTCAAAGGGAAACATTTCCAGCAGACCCAATGAAATATTCATTTAAAGTCAAATGATAGCCCCTTAGAAAAATGTGCCATCCAAAGACTCATGAAATAAGATTCACAGGACTCCACAGTTCCTGGCATTCAATTATCAAACCAGCAGTTGTTCAATATTTGGTTTAACTCTTAGAAAACTATACAACTGTACAATTTGCAAGACAATATGACTGATTTAAAGGCCAGACCAGAGGTGGGGGGAGAAATCATTGTGTTTTCAGGGTTAGACTCAAATAAGCTCTTTTGTTACTAGCACCATAGTGAAGGAAGAAATACTTATTGAATGATTATAGAAAGTAGAAACAAAATGCTGTATTTATCTGTCATGTTGAACATGTCAGATGTGAACCCTTCTCCTAAAGACCACTCCTTAGAGCCAATACCTGATTCTATGGATTAGGGAAACAGGAGCCTGTCTTTGCCCTGTACCTGGCAATAGGAGAGTGAAGTGCAGTTGTCAATGAGCAGATACATTAGTGCTTACCTTGTGTGCCAGTTACCTTCTCACCTGACAAAAATGAACTTATGGAAGGAAAAAATCTATATGTAGTTTATACTTTCCTTATAATTTCAAGGGAAAATTTCATCACGGCCGGAGAAACATGGTAGGGTAAAGTATGGCAGGAGCAGACAGATGGGCATCACATCTTCACATCAGCAGGGAGGAAGTAGCTAGAGCAAACTGAGAAGTGCAAGCAAGACTGGGCTATGACACCCCCAAACAGGGACACACTTCCTTTAGGAAGGCTCCAGCTCCCAAAGGCTCCATTAATTAAGGCAATCACTTTCATTTTTATCTTTTTATTACTTATTTGTGTGTGTGTGTGTGTGTGTGTGTGTTCATGTATGCTTGTGCAAGCACCAAGGTCTCTACTGGAATTGAATGCCTGCCCCACTTTATATGTAAGGCAGCTGGGGAATTCAACCCAGGCTGACAAGCATTATAAGCAAGCATTTTCAACCAATGATCCATCTCTTCAGGTCCCTACTTTATTTTTGTTTGTTTGTTTTGTTTTTCGAGGTAGGGTCTTGCTCTAGCCCAGGCTGACCTGGAATTCACTATGGAGTCTCAGGGTGGCCTCGAACTCGCGGCAATCCTCCTACCTCTGCCTCCCGAGTGCTGGGATTAAAGGGCTGCGCCACCACGCCCGGCTTACTTTTATTTTGTTAATTGAGAACTAACTTTAATATGTGAACACACTGTAATTTAGTTGTGTTCCCATTGTTTCATTCTCTGTTGTTTTCTGTCCTCTGTTCCAATTCCACTACGGAAGCCCCTCTTTCAATGTAGTCCTTTCTCTCTGTTTTGTTGTCTCATTCCTTCTGGCCTCCTCTGTCTTCTATGGACAGGCATTTTTTAGACACAGCCCTCACAGTGTGCTGGTCACTTTGTTTGTTGTAGAGAAACAAGAGAATATCAGATAAGTCATCTGCACTAGAGGGATATAGATGACACATTCATGATACCAAATGGCAAGCAATGGGGAATGTCTTCAAAGTACTACTGGAGGAGACAAAATCATGGTATGGAAACTCAAGAATAGTCTTGTGGAGGAAGTGAGAGGTCATTTGTTGGTGTCCTGTCATGTCTTTTAGTATGACTACCTCCTCTCAAGGCAGATGCAGCCTGGTCTCCATGTTCATCATAAAAGATACTACTTCCTTATCCAGGATCAAACAGGGGCATGCACCCCACCCCCAAAAATGTTCATTTTTCTTCTCGGTTAAACCAAATGCAACAGCTCACTCACATGAAGGTTTAAAGCCACCATCGGCTTATTTCAAAGGGTGCCCACCCTATCTCCTGAACTTTCTAGCAATTCTATGAGACGCTCTAGAACCTTACTTGTCAAAGTTTCCATAGAGCTGAAGTCTGTTACTTGCAAGCAAGAAACTATATATTTCTTCTCAGAGGAAGAAAGCACCAGCTTACCTCTGACCATAGGATAGGCCTACACATGTGTCCATTATTTTATGTATTGCCTCATGAAATTATTGCCATTGTCACTCTCATTAACAAACACAAATGCAAACCTTATGATTTGTTAGCACAGCCACAGGTCACATCAGGAAGGCCTTGTCATTCTGCCACTGTGTCCCTAGAGGCGGCAGAAGAAGGCACAAGCAAAGTTGTTCATGAAATGTCATTGACTGTAGAGATGCGGATGTGGTCCTGGTCTTTCCAGCGACAGTTTCAGTGTGCACTCTCATCCTGCCCCTGCTGCATGGGTCATGGTATGGTACCACTTCCGAGGTAATCACAACCTAGTGAGAGGAAGACTGTGCTGGCCATCAATCTACTTTGTGACCAAGAATCCAATGCCTCAGTAACTGCATTCTTAGCTCTGAGGTCTGCCCCTTCTTGGCTGCACTGGATTTGGTTGAGTTCAGCTCCAGGCTTCCTGGTGGGTTTGGATCTGTTCAGTTTGGGGACCCGTCCTGAGAGTGACTTTCTGATGGAAATGGCAGAAACCACGAATCTGGACCAAACTACACAAACACAGTTGAGAACTCTGCTTCTGTCCTGTTCGCCCATATTCCATTGTCTACAGAAAATTATATGCTAAGACCAGTGGTCTTGGGACAGGGAGATGTAGTCCACCCATTCCAGTGGGAGTTACTACAGAGAATCTGGGGACAGTGGTCCAATCTGCCCCAGACACATATTAGGATTGCTGCCATGCCCAGTGATAGTAGATGAGGATGTAAAGTCCTCAGAAAGGCCCTGTGACCACCACAGAGTGAGAGCCAGTGATAACTCCACTCTGCTCTTAAAGTGAGGCCAAGACTTATGCTGAAGGCAAGTGGCTACACAGACTTTCTCGTTTCATTTAAGCTATTTGAAAGAACCTCTTTTTGCCACTCTGAAGGGCACAAAAAGGAGAGTGATGACAGTAGCTGAAGAGACATTTTAAATGTCAGCAGAGAAAGCTTTTATTTACTTCTTAGTGATTTTGTTTCAAGAAAATGCTATCTGTCATATTCTCTTTTCAAATGGAATAAAATTACAACTTTGTTCTACATAGGAAAAGCAACTTGGTCAGCCCAGCTCAAGGGTCTATAAGAGAAGAATGGAGCCTTGTCTGGTCATTTTTATCAAGCACATCAGTGTTCAGTGTTTTGTTCTAGGTAGTGTTGGAAGAAGATTTCTGTAGCAGTTCCCTTTGTGTTGCCAGAACGAAACACCCAACCAAAAGCATTTGATGGGAGGAAAGGATTTGTTTTGACTTACAGTCTTCCAGGGAAACTACATGATGGCAGGGGAAATCGTGGCATGATTGAATACTAGACACCACTTCTGCCACAGCAAGAGAATGAGCTGAACTCTAGCAAGAAGGAGCTAGCTGTGACACACCAAAGCCTTCCCCCAACAACACACCTCCTTTGGCAAGGCCCCACTTTCCAAATTGCCACCAACTGGGGACCAAGCATTCAAAGTTTATGTGGGAAACATAATTCAAACCACCACAACTTCTTTTCCTCTTATGTCACCTATTTGGCTCCCAAAGAAGGGGGGAAAACATCTCATTAAATAGCATTGGCAGAGGAAGCCCAAGGTCATCAAAGGGGAAAAGTGGCCTTTTCCCTTTGGCCTTTACTTTTCATTCTTTTGTGGACCAGCTGGGGATGCAGATTAGTAATTAATTAGGAACTCTTTGAAACACATAGACTTCCCTCCTTACAGTTTTACTGTTCCAGGGAGACTTGGACAGCAAGAATAATTGCAGCCTCTGATGAACAAAGATGTATCCCAAGCACTTCACCTGGGCCCTGTCATGACAGGCTCATGACAAAGCAAAGTATTTTGATTACCCCAGTTGTGGTATGGGAAGTGATACCTCAAAAGGCAGGGGCCATTGTTTCAATGAAGAGACTACACATATAATCATTATGTTGGGAGCTGTATTAGTTATTTTTCACATCACTTTCACAACTTATCTGACAGAATCAAATTACAAAAGAATTGTCTATTTTGGCTCACAGTTTGAGAGGGTATTGTTCAACATGGTAGGGAAGGTATGTGGCTGGGGCTCCACTTGTGGTGGTAGGAGCTTGTAGAATGGCCAGTTACATCTTTATGGATCAGGAAGCAGATGGCTTGGGCAGGCAACAGGCTGGAATATAATCCTTAAGGTCCACTCACTCCCACACGCTGAGATATCGACTTCCTCCAGCTAGCTCTCATCATATAAAGGTTCCACAACCTCTCTAAACAGCACCACCAGCTGGGGCCAAGTGTTCAAACAATGACCTGAGGAAGATATTTCTTATCCAGACAGACCATGTTAGACCTGTTGAGAGGCTCATATCTTTTAGTGTGAACACTAAACTGTAAAATGAGGGCCCTGCTCTAGCAGCATAGCCTGAAACTAATGTTTCAAAAGTCTGAGCAGAGACACCCCAAGAATGGTGACAACATACAGGTGGTGGTACAGACTTGCAGAAGAGGAACTCAGGCCCTGTGTTACAGCCACAAAGGCAACAAGATGCACTCATCATTTGGTTCTTACTCTGGACTGCTGTGTGAGTGGCAAAAATCTTTTAATTACAGTAAGATATAATGATATCATCTAAAAAATAAAATAGGGATATTGATACCTGTCTTAGAGGCATATTAACATGATTGAAAGACTTGGGCCTATGATGGGAGAAATGGTCAGTAAACCTTTTTTATTTTGTTTCTACCTCATAGGATATGTCTGAGACTGCCCCTTCTTTGTGTGATTGGACAAGGTCAAAGCAATCTTTGTATACTCTGGTTCCATAAAGCTAAAAAGTCACCATTACTCATTCATTTCTTTTTTTAGTTGCTTTTTGGAGTCCAAAATCATTGGAGATGTTGCATGTGCTGTCGTAAGCATCTAAGACAGCATTCAGCAGCTGCTCTCCTGGTATCACAAAGCCAAAGGGCAAAACCATGACTCAGACAAAAGGTAAAGAAATGATCCAAGGTCAGGACCAGATTGAAGGTGTGCATGGCCCCATTCAGTGTCACTGGGTGGTGGTAGTCCTCAGTCCCCAAGGCTGAGATTGGTATCCTCAGAGTATAATGCTATAGACAGGGACATTGAGGACCTAGGAACAAAAAAAGTCTTGTCATCTTATCTGCTTAGAAGGGTAAGAAGATGAGCTGTGTGGAAGCTGGACTGGCAGGACAAGAAAGGAAAGAAAGCTGGAAGGTTCCCATCCAGTTGACAAGGCTTCTGAGGAAGAGGAAAAATAGTAGAAGACACCCACATCTTACTTTAAAATGAATTTAGAGGCCAAAAAACTTGAGGTGTTGGAAAGGAAATAAACTTTCTCTTGCAACAAATTAAGCTGAGCCTGATCATGTTTCATCTGCTCAAAAGTCTTCATGCTACATGTATGCATATCTCCTGCTGCATGCCCATGTTAATAATGGTATCCACACAGGGTCCTGGAGTCCGTAGAAGACTTTATGATGTGAGGGTAAATAAACCATCTAAATGGACTGAGGTCTTTATGAGATGCTCTGTCTCCATGGAGATGCTTGTGTTATGCTCTCTGGACCACAGATCAGTACCAGACACAGAGTTCATCAGACTCAAAATCCAGGTATCCACAGTTGAGCTCTGGAACTGGAGAGGTTGTCACAGTTACCCAAGTCCAGACAGTAGCACCTAGAGTCACAAATGAAGGTCATTCATTTGGGAAATTGGGGTCAAGATTGCAGCTGCAAGTCCAGTTCTTAGGAATGCCTCTTGACTCCAGGGAGGCCTGGCAGGGAGACTAGTCCTGGACCTCAGAGGTAATAGGTTGATGAAAAACATTACAACCACACAGGGGGATTATTTTACCATAATTCAGAGACCCAAATGTCCAATGTGCAAACTGCCCAACATGCCAAAGTCCTGGTGCACGAAAACTTGCACACTAGTGCTGGTATTTTGCTTATTGATGTTTTCATTCTGCTTGGATCTGTGAAAGGGAGCAGCTTCCTTCACCATCTATGGAACTTCCCCTGGATCTGTAAGTTTAAACCAAATGCCTGCCTCCCATAAACTGTGCTGTTTAAAAGTTCACCCCAGAAATGTGGAATTGTCTACAACAGCATCTGTGATGGTTAATCAGTCTCTGGTTGTCACCATGATGGGTTTAGAATCACCATGGAAACAAAGCCTTTGGCATATCTCTCAGGGATTCTCTAGATTAGGACCCACTCTACCTGCGGGCAGTGCTCATCCATGGGCTGAGGGTCCTGGACTGTTTAAAAGGAAGAACAGAACTCTAGCTGAGCACAAGCATTCCCCACTCTACCCTACTTCCTCCCTGCTGAAGTAATGATGTGAAGCTGGATTCCTGCTCCAGCCATGCTTCCCACCACAGTGGACTTCCTCTTGTAAGTGTAAGCTGAAAAATAAAAGAAAAAGAAAACCACCTTTCCTTCAGTAAGCTGCTTCCAGTTGAGCATTTTATCCCAGCAATAATAAAGTAACTGATACAGTATCAGCCATTCATCATAGTGATCTGTCCTTCTTGACCCAGCCGCAGCCTCAAATCCTTAACCCATCCTTCCATGTGGCTGAGCTCTGGGGAACTATCCATGGTGCTGCCCAGCCCCCGGTCTTCCATTCTCCCTGTTCTGAGACTCTGGTTTAAAGGTTTTCTTCCAAGGCCAGAGCAGTCTTCACAATCACTCTGCATTCATTCCTTTATGGAACATTCACTCAAGTCCTCACTTGGCCTGTTTAGTTCCAAGTGTCTTTTAGACACATGCATTTTGGCCTGCTCATCAGGACACTCATAAAATTTTCCACTTGCACAGGTCTGTTCAGCCACAGATTTTGCTCTTGTAAGCAACAGCTGCCCCTTACCTACAATGGATGTGGTCATTGCCCCTCTCAAGACCTCAACAGAGCTGGATGGTACGTGCAAGGCAAGGTTCTCAATGGATTGCCCAACATCACCAAGAAGACTCATGTCTGATACTACCTGCCTTCTTCATTCTAAGTAGGAGTTGGTGAGTTTACATGGAGGTCTCTATGTTAGATAGCCTTCTGTTGTTTCAATAAAATGCCTAAGGTAATCAACTTATAAGGGGATAAGTAAATTGGGGCTCACAGCTTTGGAGGTTCCAGTCCATAATTAATAGATCCTGTTACTTTGGGGCCCATAGTGAAGGGGTACACCATGATGGGAGTACATGGTGGGAAAAAAGCTGTAATCTCATGGTGGCTGGGACACATATGAGAGAGAAGAGACCACTGTTCCACAATACATTTCAAGGGCACACTCCCGGTGACTTAAGACCTTCCACTAGAACTTAGCTCTTAAAAGTTTCCAGAACCTCCCAATAGGATCAAATCTTTAGTCACATAGGCTTTGAGGAACTTTATAGATTCAAACTACAGCAAATTCACCTCAGAATGGAGCTAATCAGACAGTTGGGGGAACATGTTCTTACTTTTCTCCCAGTGCTCTGCTGACTTTTCTAGACAAGCTTGAACATTTCTTTTCATTGTCAGCTTCCATTTTGAGTCCTACCCAGCCCCATTTCATGAACCTGCTTAGATTAAAACCGAGTAACTCAGTTCTTTCCCTTACTGGAGAAGTCCCAACTTTACATAGCCTTACAACTTTTCCTACTTTTGGAATGTTCTCCTCCTTCCAGACTTCAAAGAAATGTTTGCATTGTGCAAAATTGAAAGTTTTGAAAAGATTCTAGATACAAACACTTGGGTCTAAAATACTTTCTGGTGGGTGACCATGAGACCATACTTACTGAGTAACAAAGTATACATAGACATGAAAATAAACCTCTCCCAGAATATTTTCTTTAACAGCTGAATAGGGCATGCATTTTCTAAGTGTCCTTAATTTTAGATTCCAGTCCATTCCTACTATTATGTGAGTAAAACTTCAACACTAAAGCTGGTTCAGTTTTCCTATGTGGCAGTTATAGGAGATCTATGAATCTACATCATTTGAAGTTCACAAAAAGGTTGAGAGTATATCTCAATGTTAGGGCACATGCCTTGTATGCATAGTTCCCTGGGTTTGATCCCCAGAACAGCAAAACAAAATAAATAAGCTAAAATGAAGTGAAATTTGTAATGGCTTCCAAAGCAGGTACAATCCATGAGTTTTGCATGGGTTAGACACTTCCCAAGTCACACAGGGAAGAAATCAAACAGCAGGAACAACTTCCTAGCTATGTGCTCAGGTCCCGGGGCCTCTTCTTGATCACTCAGTTATATAAGATATTGGGAAGAATTTAGGAAGTTTTGAAATTAAATTGATTTATCAAACTGTTGGAAGAAGGTCAAAATTAGTGAATTCTGTTAGAGGCAGAAAAGGGATGTATCTACCAGTACTGAAGTCATAGGTCCAAGGTAAGTGAGGCATGTTCATGTAAACCCATCCCAGAACAGGAGATTGGATCTCAGTCACAGAGCCTCACGGCCCCTGTGCAGGAGAGCGCCAACTTTGTGAGTGGCCACTTCAGGCCCTACACTAAAGGATTCTTGGAATCTCAGTGCCAGCTTCTTTGGTTTGTGGAGTACATGAAGCTGGCTGGTTCCCTACTGAAAATCAATTATCTTTCCTGGTGGTGTAGTACACTGGTGAGAAGTCTGTGGGCTTGAGCAAGACCATTAATTCTGTATCTTAGGTTCAATCTCCAGAGTCTGGAAGTTTGGCTCTGTGATGCTGTCCCACTCACCTCCCCCTTTCTTTTCTTGCTCAACTCTTCTTCCTCCCTCAGTCTTTTGCTTCCTCCTTCCTGACTTCTCTCCCCCTCTGGCCCTTCCCATTCCTCCCTCTGTCTTTCTTGTTCTTCTTCTCTGACCTCTCCCCTGTGCTCAACTGTATAAGACTAGGCTGACTGCTGCCCAGTTTCGATAGAGCTTGGACATTCTGTGACTGATTTTCTTAAATATTTTTATTCATTTACAGGAGAAAGTATGTTCCATGCCAGGACTTCCTGCCCCTGCAAACAACTCCAAGACACATGTGCCACTTCGTGCATCTGGCTTTATATGGATCCTGGGGAATTAAATCAAGACCATTAGGCTATTTTTTAAACTTTGTTATTAACAACTTCCATAATTATAGACAATAAACCTCCCTCTCCCACACTTTTACCTTCACAAATCCACTCTCCATCACATACCCTATTCTATTTTGATGTCATCATCTATTCCTCCTATTATCAGTATCTTCTGTAGGTTGTACGAGGCACTGAAAGGTCATGTATCCCTAGGCTGTTTTGTGTCTGGAAGACTGTACTGTAAGCAGTCCTACTCTTCCTTTGGCTCTTATATTCTTTCTGACACCTCTTCCTCAACAGATCCAATGCCTTGAATGGCATGATAAGGATGTTTCAGTGTGAAACACTCCTCTGTCACCTCTTCTCAGCATTATGGTGCCTGTTGAGTCATCCCAAAGGTCAAAGCCATCTGGAAAGAGAAGCTTCTCAGTTACAAACCTGAGAGTAGCATTAATATATGAGTATGAACATTAAGAAAAGTACTAACAGGGCAGTTTGGTGAGGATAATATATGCATTTAGGGAGACAACAGTAAGGGCTACATACCTAGAGCTCATGACTTTCCCCATAATAGGCTGTTGACTAGGTTTTCAGTAGTAAGCATGTATTCCCTCCTGAGGAGCAAGCCTCTGGTTCAATTACAGAGCAGTTGGTTTCCCCCATAACAGGCATGCCACTATTGCATCCATTAGTTCATTTGGCCTGCTGTCTAAATTTAAGGTTGGCAGTGTCCACTCTTGTTGATCTCCACTGATGACTTCTCTCTCTCATAGGCCAGCATGCAGCATAGCTTTTTCCAGCTTTCTGCCATCTGGTCTACATGGAGGAGATTTTCAGCTCATCTCCAGCTTGATTTCTCAGTGACCTTGCAGCCAAAACATGTGGAATCTTCAGCAATAGGGTTTTAGCATGTATTCCTGGTGGGAAACCAAGAGCCTTAGCAATAGACTGCAATGTTTTGGGGGCATCAGGGACCTCTCTGGCCAACAACTCATAGGATGGCACTGAATTTTTTCTAGTAGTAATCTATGGCTTCTGGGTATGCAATTGTACAAAGAAGTAGGTTTGCATATGGATTGTTCATACCACCTTAAATTTTGATATGCCCTCCCCCACCCTTCCTTTACTCATTCTCTTCCCCTGGCCTCATTTACACCATTCCACCCCCAGTAATCTGCTCATCTACTTACATATATACAATACCATCTTCTTAAGTCCTCCCCTCTCCTCCTTCCCTTAAGACCCCTCTCTAGCTTACTGGGCTCTACTACCAATTTTGACTCTAACTTACATAAAGTTTAAACATTTGTAGCTAGGATCCACATATGAGTGAGTACATGTAGTGTTTAGCTTTCTGGGCCTGAGTTACCTCACTTAGTATAATCCTTTCCAAATCCAACCATTTCCATACAAATGTCATAATTTCATTTTTCCTTACTGCTGAATAGAACCCCATTGTATAAATGTGCCACATCTTTATTATCCATTCATCAGTTGAGGGACATCTAGGCTGGTTCCATTTCCTATCTATTGTGAATAGAATGACAATAAACATGGTTGTGAAAGTATCTGTAAGGTAGTGAGATGAGTCCTTAGGATATATGCCTAGGAGTGGGTATATGGTAAATCTATTTTTAACTGGCTCAGGAATCTTCATACTGACTTCCACAATGGCTGTACCACTTTACGTTCCCATCAACAGTGTAGAAGCATTCTTTTCTTCCTGTATCCTCACCAGTATTTATTCTCATTTGTTTTCTTGATGATGGGCATTCTGAAAGGAGTGAGATGCAATCTCAAAGTAGTTTTAATTTGCATTTCCTTGATGGCTAAGGATGTAGAGCATTTTTAGATGTTTATGAGCCCTCCATATTTCTTCTTTTGAGAACTCTGTGTTTTGTTCCATAGCCCATTTTTAATTGAGATTTTTAGTTTCTTATTACATAGATTTTTTTTTTAGTTTTTTGTATATCCTAAATATTAATCCTCTGTCAGATGTGTAGCTAGCAAAGATTTTCTTCCACTCTGTAGGCTGCCTCTTTGCTCTATTCACAGTGTCCTTTGCTGCACAAAAGCTTTTTAATTTCATGAGGTCCCAGTGGTTGGTTAGTCATTTTATATCCTGAGAAACTAGGGTTATGTTGAGAAACTCATTGCCTATACCAAGATATTAAATTGTTTTGCCTACTTTTTCCTCTACAAGTTTCAAAGTTTCAGGTCTGATACTAAGTTCTTTGATCGATTTGGACTTGACTTTTGTATGTCTTATGTATATTCTGATTATTTTCTGTATTTCCTTGGCATCTATTGTAATGGTGCCTTCTTCATCTCTAATTTTGATAATTTGTGTCTCTTCTCTCTTTCTTTTGGTGAAATTTGCTAAGGGTTTATCAATCTTGTTTAATCTTTCAAAGAATCAACTCTTTGTTTCATTGATTCTTTTATATTGGTATTTTTTTGTTTCTATTTCAACAATTTCTTCCCTATTCTTTATTATTTCTTCCCATCTATTAATTTTTTGGTTTGCCTTGTTCTTCTTTTTCCAAGACCTTAGGGTAAAGCATTAAGTTGTTTACTTGCAGCCTAATTTTTTAATAAGGCACTTAAAGCTACAAATTTCCCTCTTAGAGCTACCTTTATTGAGTCCCAGAGGTTTTGGTATGGTGTTTTCTTATTATCATTCGATTCTATGAATTTTTTGATTTCCTTCTTGATTTCTTCATTGACCCATTCATCATTTAGTAGTGTACTGTTTAGTTTCCATGATTTTCGCATATACTATATAGTTTTTCTTGCTGTGGATTTGCAGTTTATTCCCATTGTGATAAGGTAGAATGTAAGGAATTATTTCAATTTTCCTGTATTTGTTAAGATTTGCTTTGTATCCTAATATATGATATATTTTAGAGAATGTCCCATGTGCTTAATCAATATAAAGTCACCTTCTTTATTTTTCCTAGCTAATGTTGGTTTGAAGTCTATCCTTTCAGATATTAGGATAGTAACACCTGCTTGTGTTCTAGGCCCATTTGCTTGAAATATAATTTTACATCCTTTTATTGTAAGATAGTGTCTATCTTTTATGGAAAGATGAGTTTCTTAACCCAGTCTGCAAGCCTTTGCCTTTTTGTTTGAATATTGAGGCCATTTATATTAAGAATTATTATTGAAATGTGTGCATTTTTTCTTGTCATTCTTGTTGTTTTGTAGTTCTTCCTGTTTTTCATTACTCTCTTGTATTAACTATTATTTTGTGTAGTTTATTTTTTCCTGTTTCTTTATGAACAAGCTTTCCTTTCTTTTCAGCATAAAGGAACCCTTCAAGTATTTTCTGTAGAGCTGGTTTAGTGTTCATATATTCCTTTAGCCTGCTTTTGTTGTGGAATGTCCTTATTGCTCTGTCAATTTGGATGGATAGCTTTGCTGGATAAAGTAATCTTGGTTGACAGTTGTTATCTTTAAAAACTTGGAAAACAGGCCGGGTGTGGTGGTGTATGCCTTTAATCCCAGCACTCGGGAGGCAGAAATAGGAAGATCACAGTGAGTTCAAGGCTACCCTGAGACTACATAGTGAATTCCAGGTCAGCCTGGGCCAGAGTAAGACCCTACCTTGAAAAACCTTGGAATACATCATTCCATGCCCTTGTGGTTTTTAAAGTTTGTGTTGAGTAATATGTTATCCTAATGGACTGCCTTTATATGGGACTTCATTTTTCTCTACAACTGCTTTCAATATATTTTCTTTGCTTTGTGTGTTTAGTAGTTTAATTATGACATGGTGGTGAGAGGTTCTTTCCTGATTTCCTCTGTTTGGCATTCCTGTATCTGTATTGGCATCTCTTTTCCTATGTGGGGAAAATTTTCTTCTATGATTTTGTTGAAAATACCTACTATGCCTTTTGAGTGAAATTCTTCTCCTTCTACTATACCCTGGATTCTTATGTTTGATATCTTCATAGTGTCCCAAATGTCTTGAAATTCCCATTCATGCCTTCCTATGGGTTTGTCTTTCTCTTTGTTGGACTGTACTAGATCTGCCACTGTGTCTGTTAGTTTAGATACTCTATCCAATAGTCTGTCTTCTCCTTGACCCATTCTACTGGTGAGACTTTCTAGAGTTTTCTATTTAACTTACTTTGTTTTGCAATTCCAGTATTTCTGATTTTTTTCATTATTTCAATTTCCTTAGTCATATCTTGTATTGACCTCCTTATTTCATTACATTGGTTACTATGCTCTCCTGGGATTCCTTCAAGAGCTTGTTTTCTTCTTTATTCCTTTTATTTCTTCTTTGTTTTCTTTGAACATAGTTATAATCATTTATTTAATTCTTCTTTTTATTATTTTATTAATTAGTTCTGTATTCAGCAAATACAGTCAGTTTGGTACCATTATTAGGCTCATCCATGACCTACCCCCTCCCCTTGGCCCCTTCTTGTTGAGGTATATGGGTCATGCACTATGGAGTTAGCCCACAGTTATGGGTAAGATAAATGTCTCTGGATATCATGACCCAACATGTGGCTCTGACATTCTTTCCGCCCCCTCTTCTGCAAAATTTCCCTGAACCATGTTGGGTTCATTTTTGGTCTGCTTCAGTGATGAGGTGTTGGGGGCCTCTGGGTTTCTGGCTCTCTGATTTGGTAGGAGTTGATTTTTCTCTGTGTTGATCTCCTTCACCCTTGTGCTTGTACCTGGTTCACCAGGAAAACAGCACCCTTGCTTGTTTCTCCAATTTTTCTTAGTTTCAGCCTGGGCCCTTTTGAGGTATGATGGGGTGGCTCTCTCCTTAGGATCTACATCTATCTGAAAAAGAGAAGCAGATTCTCTAATGGAGAGTAAGTTAGCACCAGGACAAATGAGATAACCCTTACTTTTTTTTATAGAGAATTTAATAGGTGTAGGCCCTCTTGTAGCCCACAATTGATGGTAGCTTGATAATGGAGAGTGGGCTTATGTTTGGATATGGTTCTGACTTGTTTCCCAGCTCCAGCTATGGGTTCCATACCACTGAGGGGATCAGTTAGCCAAATCAAGAGCAGTTGGTTCCCCACCATGGCTGTGTGCCACTGTTGCACTTGTGCGGGCATCACAACAGGTTATTTGCGGCTAAGTAGGTTAGACCATGAGTTGCTTGGACAGATATTGGTCATTTTTACCCAGTCGCCCATGTAGCACCTTCTGGCACTAGACACGCTGACTGTCTGAGGACTGACTCTCTTCCAGCTTCCAGCCATGCCATTCCATTTTACGTGTCAGCCACATAAGGTGTCTTCAGCAGTAGGGTATTACACTAACCTTTGGTGGGTCATCAAGTACTCTGACAGAAATCTGTCTGTCTTTTAGGAAACCTTGTAGGTCTCTCTGATCAAAATCTCATTGTGGATGATATCCACATGCTGGTACTGGGAGTTACAGGTCAGTGCTCACTAAGAAAGGGAAGAAAAAGATAAGCAATATACAAGAATTAGAGAGAAGAGAGAGAGAGAGAGAGAGAGAGAGAGAGGGAGGGAAGCTGTAGAAGATTAAGGTTAGTCTTGATCCTACCCTCTCCATTGTCTTGTGGTCAGGTGTTCCCTCTAAGGGCCTGGTGAAGGTTCAGCCATTTGGTCTGCCTTTTAGGAAGTAGAATTTTATGGTACCATTGCCATTTGGGTCTAGATTTGTGTTTCCCACCCCTCCGTTGCCCTCTCCTCCCTCCCCACCTATCCTATTGTCTAGTCCACGAGGTGCTTGCTGGGTATGTAAGGTATCTTGGGTAGATTCAGGTTAGGTGCTGTAGCTGAGTGAGATTATGTGGCAATTTTTTTTCTGTGATTGGGTAAGTTCACTGAGAATGATCTGTTCCAGGTTCAACCATTTTTCTTCAAATTTCATTGTGCCATTTTTTCTTACCGCTGTATAGAATTCCATTGTGTAGATATACCACATCTTAGTTATCCATTCTTCTAGTGATGGACACCTGGGTTGATTCCAGCTCTTAGCTATTACAAATTGAGCCACTACAAACATGGTTGAGCAAATCTCTCTGGCCTGTGGTTTGAAGGTTTTAGGGTAGATGCCCAGTAAGGGAATAACTAGGTCTGTTGGTATCTCTATAGTCAGCTTTTTCAGGAGTCTCCATATTGCTTTCCAAAGCGGTTATACCATCTTACATTCCCACCAACAGTAGATGAGTGTTCATACTTCTCCGCATCCTCGCCTATTTAATTCTTTGTCAGGCATTTCATTTAAATCAGTCTCACTGAAGGTCATTCCAGATGGATATATAATTTTTGGAGAATTTTATTGTCTTGAGTTTTTGTGTTTCTTTATTAAAATGTAGACAATTTTTGCATCTTGAGTTAGTTTGATGCTTGGTTTTTCTAATCATTTGTAGTATTCTTAGACATGTAAACTCAACTTTATATATCTTCAGGGTAGGAGCTTAAAGTGCCAGGTGTGGCTCTTATATTACTCCCAGAGTAATAGCAGAAGTGACCCTAGGTGTTGAGTTTGCCTGCTATGCAAGTATTCTGGTGGGCTGGGTGGATACAATTATTGACAAATACTAAAATTAAACTTAGCAATATACACACCCAATCACAACCAGCATGGAAGATTTATGCAAGAGTGGGGATTAAAACAAACAGATAATCAAATAAAGTCAAAGTCCCTAAGGGTGTGTTTTGCCCCACACCTTTAATCCTTTCAGCTGAGAGGCTGATATTTCTGGTCTGAAATAGGTTCCAAGCCAGCCTGGGGCTGAGTGATATCCTCCCCCATTAATGACAGAAGAAAAAGACAAAGGCTCTATAAATAAGGAAATGTCAAAGGCAACAATAGTCAACACCAAAATACAGCTTATTTAAGAATGGTAAAGCCAACCAAAAATACATCAGTCAAATCTAACACATAACCTGCCCTGACATGGAAGGTGAGATTAGCACTACCAGTGCAGGTCTATGTACCTGGCTTTGTGTAAGTAGGCCCTGTTACCTTTTGGGATGGCTTCCAATCTCACCTATGCTGAGTGTCCACCTTGGTTCCCCTCTATTGTGCTGTGGACTTAGTTAGTCTGCTTATTAGTCACTGGAATTGGTGTTCTGATCTGCTGTGTGGCTAGGTGGGGGTGGGGGATGGTTCTCTGGTGGTTGGTGGCACTGATTGTTGGGGGAAGGGAGATTGTTCGAGGTGCCTGGAGTTGTACCAGAGCTGCTCATCTGGTCTGGTTTGTGTTCTCCTTCAGTAGCTGCTCAGCTGGTCCCTGCTGTCTTCCCCTTCAGGTTTCTTGACTTTGTGAGAAGGCTAATGTAAGTGGAAATTCCCTTCACCTGCAGCTCAGGAAGGGCTGGGTGGCCGTGCAGACTGTGTCACAGTGGGAGCTGATTCTGCTTGGTTGCCTGCTTGCTCAAAGCTCTGGGTGTCTCCTGATTGTCTGCTGTGGTAGATAATTCCTTATCCACCTTCAATTTTTGGCAGAAAAGTATATTTTGCTGCTTTTCTGCTTATTCCACTTTCCCCAGGCTGCTTTGGCATGGCTATAACACCACCAAAAGCAAGTTCCTTTAACCACTGAGTGATTTCTCCAGCCCAGAGTGATCTCTTTGTTTTTACATTAGTAGCACAAGTCAAGGTTCTACAATATGTGTTTGAATGTGAAATGTCCCCATAGCCTCAGGTGTTTGTGACTAAGCCTCCTACTTAGTCCCCAGCTAGTGGAGCCTTTGGGGATAGTAACTGATGCATAACTGATGCTACATATGGCATATCAGTCGCTTCTCTCTCTCTCTCTCTCTCTCTCTCTCTCTCTCTCTGTGTGTGTGTGTGTGTGTGTGTGTATGAATATGAGAGAAAGAAGCAGATAGAGAGAAGGGCATGCTAGAATGACTAGCTAGTAGAATTAAACTCCAGTCACATGTGCCCCTTGTGTACCTGCCTTTATGTGGGAATTGGGGAATCAAATCTGAGTCATTAGGCTTTGTAGGCAAGCACCATAACTGCTTATCCATCTCTCCAGCCCAAGTCCTCCACTTTTTTTTTTAATTGCAAAAATGGTTGAACCTGGAACAGATCATTCTCAGTGAACTTACCCAATCACAGTAAGTTTTTTGTTTTTTAATTATTTATTTGAGAGTGACAGACAGGGAGAGAAAGAGGCAGAGAGAGAGAGAGGGGAGAGTGGGCACGCCATGGCTTCCAGCCACTGCAAACAAACTCCAGACGCGTGCGCCCACTTGTGCATCTGGCTAATGTGGGTCCTGGGAAATCGAGCCTCGAACTGGGATCCTTAGGCTTCATAGGCAAGCGCTTAACTGCTAAGCCATCTCTCCAGACCAAGTCCTCCACTTTTATTGCATGATTTCCACCCCATGTCAGCACCGACCTTTCTCTGTGTCCTGGTGTCTCACCAGAGCTCCTCACTCCTTTTTGGCTCTGTCGATCATTCCATTTCTTCTTCTCTCTCTCTCTCTCACACACATGCACACACACACAGACATTCTAACAAATCAGATGCCTATCTTCACTGGCTAAAACTGTACTAACGACTCTCTCCTGCCTCCACAATAAACCCAAACACTGTTCTTTATTTTTAACCTGACACCTGCCTAATGCTAATTCACTTTTCAAGCTACTTAGGACTAGAGGTATAACATAGACCTTCCAAACCCAATTTATCAATATAAAAGCCAATAAGCCTTTGGGGATGTCAGTCCACACCAGTGAACAAGAAAAGGAGTTTCGAAAATGGAAATAAATGCTAAGGAATATTCAAAACGTGTTGAAGTACTCAAGCCATTAGGCAGAGGTCTATACGTGATATGAATAAAGATTCCTTCCTAGAAGGAAGAAATGGCACATTTTCCTATCAGTGTTACTAAAATTGTCTTTGAGAGAATAAAAATGAAAGGTCTAAGAGAAGAATAATTTTTCATTAGGCAGGGAGGTTTTCTTAAAATGTTAACTATGAGTCACAGGAGACACTCACTATATGGAAATGTCCCTAAGTGCCTCTCCTTTGTCAAGGCAGTGGTTTTGAGCATCCTTCCTTTGAAAATCAAGTGTCAAGTGCTACACAGATTCAAAGCCTAGGTCCTACCAATTTGTGGTTTCTAAGAGCTGGGTATTCAGAGACCACAGCTGGAAGTCATTAGGCACTCAAAGAGAGCTGACCATGAAATTGGAGGCCACCCGGATGCTCAGAGGGGGCACTAACACTGATTAGGCATGTGAGTATAGCCATTCTTTGCATGTGTTCTCCGGCTCAAATCCATAAGCCAGATAAGACTGGATTTCCACAAAGAAGATGGACTCCTGGACAACTGCAAAAGTTAGTGCTTGATGTGAAACAATGATCAGAACCAAATCCCAGCCTTGCCACTCTTTTTTAAAAGTATTTAAAAAATATTTTTATTAGTTTGTTTATTTGGAGAGAGAGAGAGAATGGAAGCATCAGGGCCTCCAGCTGCAAACTTCAGGTTCATGTGCCACTTTGTGCATCTGGCATTATGTGGGAACTGGGAAATTGAACCTGAGTCATTAGCAGGCAAGCTAGGTGAGCTATCTCTCGAGTCTCCCAACCCTGCTATTCTTGTGCTCTGTGACCTGATATCAGACCATACTCCCGTGGGCTTTTCCTGCCTGTCCTCATTGGGAACAGGCAAGGGTGAGGGTTTTATCTTATGTTATCATTTTTCTAAAAATTGACTTGTAATACATATAGGCTAAATTGATGGGATAAAAAACAAAGAGTTTGGGTGGAAGTACCCTGTAGGAATGGAGAATGCTGCATCTTGAAGCAATAGGTTGTTAAAACAAAATCCCAGTGCTAGGGGTACGATATCTCCCCTGTTGTTGGTCAGGGAGGCTCCCAAAATAATATAGGTCATTGTCAGTGTTCTTAGTTGCCCACTAAAACAAGATGGTAAGACATTGCTAAAGACACTACATGCTTTGGTTATAGGAAAATGAGAAATCAACATAGAACTGAGCTGGAAGCTTCAACTCTAATGCCTAGCTGTCATAGTATTAGAAAGCACTATGTAGCCTACTGGGATTAAAAATCCATCGATAGTCATAACCGGAAGTGGACCCTGTGAGCTACATAACTGGTGTAACAGTGGCTTGACTTCATAGGTGTAATCAACTGTTCTCTAATTGGATTTGAGGCCCACCTCATGAGAAAGTGCCTTTCCTACCTAGGGTCATTTCCACACCACCCAGCTGAGAGGCACAGTTCAGGATAAATGGGTTTGGGAATGAGCTTTCATACTTGGTATGTCTTAGCCTGCCTGTGCAGGACCCACAACTGATCTCTTTGAAAATTGTTTGACCTCCTACACTAGATGTCTCTCTCCCCCATACTTCTTTTGGAGCTTGGACTAGAGTGAGACCCTACCTTGAAAAAAAAAATCAAATGCAAATAAATGCTGGTGAGGATGTGGAGAAATAGGAACCCTCATCCACTGTTGGTAGGAATGTAAGATGGTACAACCACTTTGGAAAGCAATATGGAGACTCCTGAAAAAGCTGACTATAGAGTCACCAACAGACCCAGTTATTCCCTTACTGGGAATGAACCTTAAAAGCTCCACACCTCAGTTAAGAGAGATTTGCTCAACCATGTTTATAGCTGCTCAATTCATAATAGCCAAGAGCTGGAATCAACCCAGATGTCCATCATTAGACGAATGGATAACTAAGATGTGGTATATCTATATGGTGGAATTCTGCACAGCAGTAAGGAAAAATGACACAATGAAATTTGAAGAAAAATGGTCGAATCTGGAACAAGTCATTCTCAGTGAACTCACCCAATCACAGAAAGATAATTGCCACATAGTCTCACTCATCTACAGCTCCTAACCTGAATATACCCAAGTTGCCAACATACCTAGCAAGCATCTCAAGAACCAGACAATAGGGAGGGTTGGGAGGGAAGGGAGGGCAAGGGAGGGGGTGGGGGACACAAAACTGGACCCAAACAGCAATGGTACCACAAAATTCTATATCCTCAAAGAGAGACCAAATGGTTGAACCTTTACCAGGCCCTTAGAGGGAACACCTGATTCACAAGGCCCTGGAGTGGGTATGATGAAAACTGACCGTTATCTCCTCCCGTTTCTGTTTCATTCTTTCTCTCTCTCTCTCTCTCTCTCTCTCTCTCTCTCTCTCTCCCCCTCCTTTCTCTCATCTCTCTATCTCTTTATATCACGTATCCTTTTCTTCCTTCTCTTTTTGGGTGCTGACCTGTAACTCCCGGTACAAAGTATTATAGATGAAAGTGAAGAGGCTTATGACAAGAAGGATACAGCCCTTCCACACTTCTCTGTTTCAAAATGAGCCATCGTGTCCATTTTTAGTCATAATATCCATAGGTAGAGAGAGAGTAGTAGAAACAAAAGAAGAAGAGCACCAGAGACAATGGAGCGGAAACAGTGAAGATGACTAAGTAGGTCACACTGGTGGACAGGGCAGGATGGGCAACGAGAGTGAAATCTGGTGTACCGAGTGCATGGTACTGGTCATACCTTCAAGTCCTCAGATCCTATCCTCTCAGCAATAACACTCCAGTGTCTGAATACCTTTGTGTGATTAGCCAATGCTTGCTGCAATGAGTTATTGGGAGAGATAATTCCTTTTTGTCATGTCATTAGGGAAGAAAATGCTATTTTCTATGTAAACACTTACCAAGCAACTTGATGTGGCTTATGACGTGGCTTGCATATCCTTCATGTCTCTAAACACTGTACATCTTTTCTTTTCTTTTGCTGTGGCTCTTTGTCTACCAGCTACCTTGTGAACCTTTATTTGCATCTCAGGTGCTCTGACTTCGCGATGGCGAAGCAACCAAGAGTGGTGCTAAGCTACTTAGAAACCTACAGCAAGCATGGAGACCAGTGGTTCAAAGCTTGTGCAGACACGGCCTGGGTTAGGACTCCAGGAGGGATTGCCAATTCTAGAACCTAGGGAACATGTTGACCTTTCAGCTCTAGTTTTTCCACCCATAAAGCCAGAACTCTTTTGCTAATTAAGCCATAGTTTTGATTTTGGCATTCAATAATCAGGGCTCAATAAATCTGAGTGGTACTCTCATATATACATAAGGATTTGATACTTTTATGATTAATCTTGGTGTTTTATTTTAGGGAAAACAGAGGAACCACAAAAAAACAAAGAAAAGTGTACAAACTCCAAAAATAGTAAGAAAACAAAAACAAGGAAGCTTGAATAGATGTTTCATAAAAGATAAGATACTAGCAGTTACTGTCATGATCTACCATAGCCACTTATCACTTCCTGTTTTTTGTTTTTTTTTTTTTTTATTCCACACCATAGCTTCTTCTTAAGGAAAGCACCTGAGATGGCCTGATGGCTTTCACTCATCCCCAAGTATGGTCAGGATATGATCTGAGCAGGGCAGGGAAAGTTCAGCAGAGTTAGTGCCTCACAGGAAGACTTCTGCGATGATGGTGGAGCCAGTAGGTAAATGACAGCACTACCTCTCTCCCTAAGTGGACCATTCTGAGGCATCTTAGACATTAACTACCGCAGGAACCTGGCAGGACTGATCCCTCAAAAGGCTGGCTGGTTAATTTTCCCCTGCTCGTTTGTGCATTTCTACTCTTCCCAGAGTTTATTATTGGGGCCGGTGCCAACTATAATCAAAAATACAATCCCAAACACCACAATCTCAACCCGTGAAAACCCTGAAGGAAAAAAAAAAAAAAAACCTTGAAGTCTAAAGCTCCTAAAATTCTAATCATTAAAATCGTGAAAGTTGAAATCCTGACAACAACAATTCCCATGAGAAAGGAGGAGAGGGCATATAAAAGGGCTAGAAAGCCAAATGCAGGGGAAGCGATTAGACAGTTAAAAATTGCATCATTTGTCTGCATTGGCGTTCCTTCCAGCTGATGAGTTCCAGAAGCTCCTAATGAATTAAAACCACATTTGCTTGAAGAGGCCAGCAAAATTACTGGCTGGTTGGAAAATAATTATGTGCTTGGTAGGATAAGAACATGCTTATGCAATGGTGTTTCTGTTCAATCTCCAATATTCTTTCCATCAAATTTGTGGTCTGTATGGGAGTGAATATAAAATGGTTTTCCATTCATCCTCCAAACACAGAAGCACAGCACAAAAGATGGGAAATCTTAAGAATTCTCAAGTCAGTGTATAAGGACTCACTGGGGAATTACAAACGGTGCTGTGCAGAAAATGAAGGAGAACACATTCTCCTAGAACCATGCTTGATGAAGGAAAGAGCAGCTACTTAGCATAATGCAAAACTTCAAGCTGGGCGTGGTGGTACATGCCTTTAATTCCAGCACTTAGAAGGCAGAGGTAGGAGAATCACCTTGAGTTCAAGGCCACCCTGAGACTACATAGTGAATTCCAGGTCAGCCTGAGCTAGAGTGAGACCCTACCTTGAAAAAACAAAAAAACAAAAAAAGCAAAACAAAACAAAAAACCCTTAAAAATCTCAATAAAGTGAAATCACCTCTAGTCTATCTCTAAAATACAACTTTTCACATGTCAGATTTTTTTTCAGTTTTTTGCTCTTCTTTATTTTTATTTATTTATTTATTTTTGTTTTGTTTTTTGTTTTTTTCGAGGTAGGGTCTCACTCTAGCCCAGGCTGACCTGGAATTCATTTTGTAGTCTCAGGGTGGCCTCGAACTCACGGTGATCCTCCTACCTCTGCCTCCCGAGTGCTGGGATTAAAGGCGTGCACCATCACTCCCAGCTATTTTTATTTTTAATTGTTCTACTTTATTATTTTTACTTATTATCCTACTATTTGAAATTGCCAGCAATATTGTTTACAATGCACTATGTTGCATATTTCTTCTTGGCATTGGTTCCAATTAAGGTATAAATTATTTAAGGGTTTTTTTTAGAGAGATCTAATTCATTTTTCACTAATTTGACTCCATGAAACTGCATTATCACAATGTTGACTTTGCATTTATACTTGTACATAAAACCATTAGGATTTACTCAATAGTCAAAAAGATGTTCCTTTTATACATATGAAAAATAAAATTTTCCTGACCTCAGTTTTGAAAGTATGTTATGGTAACCTGTTGGAACTCATGATCCTCAAAAGCACTGGGCTGTTTGTCACAGCATTACATAGTCTGTAGTCTTCAAATTGGGTGCACACAATTACTAACCATAGTAAGATGGCATGTAAACATTTCACTTTCTGATCTATTTCTTTATCAATAGAGTGCTCTGATCATAACTTTATACCAGGAAACTGTCATCAATACATATGAAAGTTTATGCTTGTACAAATACATATGTTATTAATATCAATATGTGAGTTACTTTTCTTGCTGTTCTGATTTAATACTTGACAGAAACAACTTAGGTAGGAAGGTTTTATTTTGGATCTCAGTTTCAGGGAACCACAGTCCATATGGTGAGAATGGCATGGTATTATAGCTTTGTCCTTGGCAACTGGATCATGTCTTAGTAGTAGAGAGGAAGCAGAGAGCTTGGGCTGGAAGTAGGGGCAGACTATTACCTTCAAAGTCCCATCCTCAGTGGCCTACATCTACCAGATGGGTCCTATTTCTCAAAGGTTTTACAACCTTCCAGTGCTGCTGGATGAAGACCAGGTTTTCAAACTCATGAGGCTTGGGGGGGGGGGGACATTTCAGATTCAAACTGTAATACCATGCAATTGTCATTAGTATATCTAAAACTTTATTCATATATATATATATATATATATATATATATATATATATATATATATACATAGTGCCTACATTTTTTATAGTGGCCTGTGAAGTGTTCTGTCCAGTTCTTCCTCAAATACATTCTCTCTTTAAAATAAACCAATGACTTCCAAAGGAACTATTTTCACAGAATTATATTTTCAGAATTTTATATTCTAATCTTTTAAGATTTGAAAATTTAGGGTAGTAACATTAGTAACTATGTCTTTCAGTGTTATGTCCCAAAACTGTTAAGACTATCTCCTAATTAAATGACTTATACCCAAATCCTCATTTCAGGGAGATCTGGGAGAACCTAAACAAAGAGAGACAATTTTTTCAGTAAGAATATTTCAGATAACTAATATACATCTGAATTAAAGTAATATCATTGATTGAATAGAATATATCTCCCTAAAAGGCTCATTTATGGAAGGCTGGGATGCCAGGTAGTGGTGCTATTTACAGAGCTTCTGCAGACTTTATGAGGCAGGGCCTCTCTGGAGGAAGTAGGTAACTGGAAAGCATGTCCTTAAGGCATAAATCTTTTCCTAGGTCTTGGGACATCCCCCCCCCTTATTGTATACCGTGATATGAATAGACAGTGCCACAGACTTCTACTACCTTAATGTACACTACCATGGGTCCAGAATAAAAACCTATGAAGCCATGAACTAAAATAAATGATTGACTCTTTAAGTTTTATTTTCTTTTTATTTGTCTTTGGAGAGGGGAGGCTCTCAGGTATTTTCTCATAAAGACAAAAGTCGGATTAACACAGCACTTAACATGATAGCGTGGATCAGAAGCCTTTTGAAATGGTTTGTATGCGAAACTTGGAAAAATGTGAAGTGCAAAGGAGAGAGGCAATACAGTAAGCATAACTTAACAGATAATTCTGATGGGAGTTAAGATCAGAATGCTGATATAACTGCAGACAGTGAAGTCTGTACTCATCAGATTTTAGATGGAAACAGGACTCCTGGGAATTCAAATTGAGACCACTGGTTTTATGTTGGGCAAAGAACTTTTCTACATATTGTCCAAGTTATGAGACTCTGTGAGAGGCTAAGTTTATAGGTGATGGACTAACTAATGTGGTGGAGGAAATTCCAAGGGAGCCTACCATCTGAGCTGTGGTGTGGTATTGTTGACTTCTTTTCTCCAGGTGTATAATGACAACTGGAAGTAACACAGAGCATAAATATTTGAAAAACCTTTATTTTGGTCAGTAAAGCCAGTGTAAAGTTGGAAGTCACAGGTTCTGAACAGCTTAGGGCCATTAAAAAGCAGCTGGCCTATAACTCCCAGTTCCAGGATGTGGTTAACATCCACAATGAACTGTTGATCAGAGAGACCCAAAAGGTTTCCCAAAAGAAGACAGCCTTCTGTCAGAACACTTGATTACCCACCAGAAGTTAATGATAAGATTCTACTGCCAAAGACACTATATGCTGTCGGTACAAAACATGGAGAGACCTGACTGTAATCTAGAAGAGAGCCAACCCCCAGACAGTTAGCCCATATAGTCCCAGAAGGTGCTACATGAGTTACTAGGGGAAAATGGTCAACATCTCAGCAGCAAACAACCTGACATGATGCTGACAGAAGTGCAATAGTGGCACATAGCCATGGTGGGTAACCAACTGCTCTTGGATTGGCTAACAGATCTGCTCAATGGAAAGGTACCCATAGCTGTAACTGGGAAACAAGTCAGTATCACATCCAAATAACTTTGCTGTCCAATATCAAGCTCCCACCAATCTTGGGCTACAAGAGGGCCTACACCTATTAAATTCTCTCTAAACTAACAATGGTTATCCCATTTAACCTGTGCTGACTTCACTCTCCATTGCAGAATCTGCTTCTCTTTTTCCGATGGACTCAGGATCTGAGGAGAGAATCAGCCCATCACACTTCACCAGGGCCCCAGCTGAATCCATAGAGTAATTGGGGAAATGAGCAAGAGTGCTGCTTTCTTGGTGAACCTGATATCAGCACAAGGGTGAAGGAGATAGACATAGAGAACACTCAACCCCTACCAAATCATAGATCAGTACACACAGAGGCTCCCAAGAGCCCATCACTGAAGTAGACCTAAAACAAACCCAACATGGCTTAGGGAAATTCATGGAAGAGGGGGCAGAAAGATTGTTAGAACCACAAGTTGGGACATTATGCACAGAGACATTGCCTCTTCCCCATAACTGATTGCTATCCCCACAATGCATGACCCACAATCCCCATGGGGATAACCGGCATCCCCAACTAGGAGGGTCCCTTTGGAGGGGGTACAGGGATGAAGGTAAGGATGATACCAACACGTGCTGTTTACATACTGAGTGTATGTATAACTAATTACAAAAAAAATCCATGTATTTTGCATCAGTACAATAGAAATGATGCCTTGAGGGCATCTCAGAAATAGACAAGACTTCATCCACTATGAGGTAAAAAGCCACTGTGACAAGGCTCACACCATCACCATGATAATCTGTCCAATTGCAGGCCCAGATGGAATGAGATTTCTGAAAACAAGAGCTAAGATAAAATTTTCTTCCCTTGTGTTGCTTCTGAAATCTATTTTGTGACAGCAATTCAGTGTGGCTAAAGAAATGCTTTTTATCTCAACTACAAACAAGACATCTTAGGTTAGGGTTTAGCTGGAATGAAACTCCTAAGTTGAAAGAGATCAACTTTTTTTCATACCTGTACACACCTTTGGAATAGTTGACTTAAGAAATTGAATACAGTCAGGCATTTGGGGTACACACCTATAATGTCAGCATTCCGGAGGCAGAGGCAGAAGGATCATAGCAAATGTGAGGTTAGTGGGGTTTACATAGTAAATAGGGTTATAGCAAGTCAGCCAGGGTTATAGCAAGACTTGGTCTTTAAAATAAAAGATAGTGAACATGGTACTTGACACTAACTCTTATGGATTTTTAAATTTACCTTCAAAAATAAACAATATATGTGTAAATTTTAAGCATTTCATTTGATAAGGCATGATAGACAATAACTGTGTACATTTTATGCATGCAGTTTGATATGGTGTGACAGGCACACACTACCTGCCTGTCTAACACTGCCCCAACAAAGACCATGTTTCCATAACCTTTGTAATCAGTCTTCATGCATTGCAGCCCCAGGGCAACACAGATCTGTTTCTTATCACTGGAGTTCAATGAATGTTAACTTAAAAACATGAGTCAAGGTTGGATTCAGCCAAGTAGGTGATAACAGTGTCTTGGAAAAAGTCTTGCTATACTGTGCTCTATCAATTACTAAAATAATGTGCAGTCATCACTTCCATGAGTGAGGAAGAGAGTAAGAAAGCCAGCGTTAGATGCTATGAGTTTTTCTCTAGACTTGGATACAACAAGATAAAAGGTCAAATGGAAAAGGCAATAAAATATGGAATTGATTTGAAACTTGGAATGACTTCTGCTGTGAAATTTCCAGAAAAACAAACCTGAGACCCATTCATTAAATTAGAGAAAACACCTTCGACCATAATTTGATCTTTCTTTTAACTTCTTGGAATTTTAGCAGTCATATTCAATTACAGCCAGATCTTCAAGTCTTATGTGGGTGAGCCCCAGAACAAAAGGCCTACGAAAGATACACAAATTGTTCGCTGAGTCTGTTCAACTGGTATTTATGGAGTTGTCCTCATGCACTAAGGGCTGTCCCACAGTGTGACAGACCATAAAAATGCCCCTTGTCATGGAGATACATGGTAAAAATAAATACATAGCAGCAAGGGTAAAAAGCCAATGCTGGCAGAGTTGTTTAAAGGGGGACATCATAGAGGGGACCACTTTAGAACAGTTCTGTAAGAAGGTGATCTGTGAGCTGCATTTGAATGACATAAACTAAGCTAAGATGTCACCAGCTGGGGGAAAGACAGCAAGCCATTTATACAAAGTCCTTGGGGCTATAGCATATTGTAGACCTGGAAACCACTAAGGTTGCCAAACATGGACAATAGAGATAGCAAGGGTGGTTTGAGATGAGGTAGGGTGATACAGGCCTGTATCCCAGGAGGACACGCATCATAACATGTATTCTATAGAAAATCATTGCTAGATTTTAGGCTGGTGTCTGTTTTCAAACATTTGTTCTGGGTATCGAGGATGGATTAAATTGTTCAGGGCTTGGGCTGGAGAGATGACTTAGCAGTTAAGGCGCTTGCCCACAAAGCCTAAGGACCAAAGTTTGATTTCCCGGTACCCACATAAGTGAGATGCAGGTGGCACATGTGCCTGGAGTTTATTTGCACTAGCTGGAGGCCCTGGCACACCCATTTGCTCTCTTTCTCCCCTCATCTCCCTCTCTCTCTCAAATAAATAAGTAAAAATTTAAAAAATTCTTTAAAACAAATTTGTTGAGGGCTGAGAAGTAGAGTCCAAGTGAAGGGCAACAGTGTGTCAGATCAGGGGTGCAGATAGTGGCCAGTTCTGTATCTATTTGGATATAAATTCAGAAGTGTATGGACATAAGGAAAAATTCAGGGATAACATTCACTGCTTATCACAGAATGTACCTGAGGTCTAGAAAAGGGTATATAAAAGATATGAGCTGAGAATTCATCAACTTTTTACACAAATATGTATGTGTGTGTTTGCAGGTGTGTATGTCATGGCACACGTGGAGATGTCAGGGGATGATTTTCTTTTTTTTAAATTATTTTTGTTTATTTTTATTTATTTGAGAGTGACAGACAGAGAGAGGAAGAGGCAGAGAGAGAGAAAGAATGGGCATGCCAGGGCTTCTAGCCACTGCAAACGAACTCCAGACACATGCACCCCCTTGTGCATCTGGCTAATGTGGGACCTAGGGAATTGAGCCTCGAACCGGGGTCCTTAGGCATCACAGGCAAGCAATTAACCGCTAAGCCATCTCTCCAGCCCAGGGGATGATTTTTAATGTCAGTCCTCACCTTCCACTTCATTTAAGGCAGGATCTCTTATTGTTCACTGTTGCATTTGCCAGGCCTGCAGCTTCTTAGAAATTCTCTTGTCTCTGTCTTCCTTTTGCCACAGGCCCACTGTGATTGCAGGTGCCTACCACAGCTTCCAGATTTTACATGGGCTCTAGAGATCCAAACTCGACTACTTGGGCTTGCACAGTAAGTGAGTAACCCCCTGAGCAATCCACTCACTCCCAACTTTTACATGATATTGAAAGCAATGACCTGGATAAGGCCAGTTTAAGCCAGACATACAGAAAGGAGAGGGTGACATTCTGCCTTTACAAGACAAAGAAAGGTGGAGGACAGGATAGGAGGCACAGCGAGAGGGCTTGAGAAAATTGAGTGGACGGCCTCATCATAGAAGTTAACAAACAAGACATTGCAAGAAATATTTATTTGGAAAGATAGATCACAGGAAAGGTGTTTGTCATACTAGTGACTAGTCTCTGGTAAGGGGTATGAAACATCCCTGTAGCTTCACTGGACCTCACTAGGAGGAACTGCTTGACTTCATGACAGATGTTTGTGTTACTTGTTCCCAGACTTGTATACCCTACGGTTCTCTACTGTCCCTGTTCTGTGTCACAGGACACGTGGTTCTCTTTCAACATTTTCTCATTTTCCATCCTTTGTCCCACCCTTGTATCTCTGAAGAAAGCAGATTTGACACCATTATCACTCATTAGAGATTTGATTGCTTCATATCCCATAGTGCAGGAGGAGGCTTTAGTTGAAGAAGTCTGAATCCACTTGCATGTACTTGTTGCTAGAAATTTTCCTGCGGCAACTAGTAGTCATTTCTGTTTCACTTACGTGTTTGCACATAGGAAAATAACCTCTGAGGCACCTCAGCAACAAGAAGTGCAGGATGTCTCAGGAGAAGATGTTTTGGAAGTAATTATGGTTCAGATGTATGGTATCGTTCACAATGCCAGGCACTGTGTTCCTTCTACATGTGCATTTCACTCTTCTATAGCTTTGGACATTTTCTCAGAATTCATTGCTAGTTATAAACAGAGCTGTTTCTGTTCTTCTTCCCCACTTTGTGTTTTAAGACATGCTTCTGGCAGCCACTAGCTGGACTGCTAGGTTCCCCAGTCAATCTCCATGTTGGAACAATTTTTTCTTCATTTTTATCATCTTTTGAGGAAAAACATATTTTTTGAATTGCGCAGAGTTAAGTACTTGCTTTTTTGATGGTCCTTTAACTGGTGAAACAAGCCATATGATGTCATCACAGAAGAATGCTAACCTCCAAGCATAACATGGAGCTCCTCAATCTGTGTTACAGCAACTTGGAGACAAGTCTGTCAATATGATCCAACGCCAAAAAAATTAACAACACAAACATTCCCAGGGGTGGCCTTTGCCCTTGCCTGTGGCTTGGCCTTTCGTGAGGAACGTGGGAGCCACTCAGTTCCCTGAAAGTCAGATGCAATTGTGTTACCTTGGGCTGGGTCAAAGGAACAAGAGACAAATGCATTATGTTTGAAGCCTCTTGATCTCTCCTGAAGGGATTTCTGTCCCTGGAAGGGCTAAGCTGGGCCTTGTCTTTCATTTGTTTCTACTAACAGATTTACGTATGCTAGACACAGTTGTCAACATGGCTTTACTTCCTTCCCATTGGCTTTCATAATGATCATCTGTCGTTTCCTAACCATTGAACTGCATACACCCTGATGGTGTTTGCTTTCACTGGCCTCTTCACAGCACTGGAGATTCTGGTGGTTCTCCTCATGCTCCCTTCTTACCTCCTCCACTGATTTCCTTCCCACCTGCCTCTTCAACATCAGTCTGCTTCAGATCCTGCCCATGGTGGCCTTTCTGCCCACACCTAATCCTCTCAGGGCTGTCCATTGCTGCGTGTGGATGTGACTTCTCCCCATCACCTCTCTGTGTCCCGAAGTGCCACAACCTCTTTGATCTGTCTTCGCATCCTTTTTAGATATGTGTCGGGGTCCAACCACATGCATCAAGATCCCTTAACTCACTTATTTCTTTTCACATTCATTTAGTTAAACAGCTTTGGAAGTTGCTATGGCTTGTCCTCCAAAGATTCCTGTGCTTGCTGTTTGGCTGGGCAGTGTTAGAAGATGGTGCCTTTAAGCAGTGATGATTCTGGAGATGTGGTGCCCCGTACAAAGTACTTGCCATATAAGTGTGAGTACCTGAGGTCAAATCCCCAGAAGCTGTAGAAAAGCCAGATGTTGCAGCAGGTGTCTGCAATTCCAGGGTGCCTATAGTGAGAAAGGAGAGGGATACAGGAAAATCTCACAGGCCGGCTATCCTGGCAAATGTAGCACTGACTAATGAGAGACTCTGCCTCAAAGAAGGTAAGACGTGAGGACTGACACCCAAAGTGATGCTCTTACCTTCACATGCACATGGTGGCACATGGATGCCAACATTCACATACATGAATAGGCAAGAGAAAGAAAGAAAGAAAGAAAGAAAGAAAGAAAGAAAGAAAGAAAGAAAGAAAGAAAGAAAGAAAGAGGAGAGAGAGAAAGAGAATCAGGTTATTTAAGAGATGGATGCTTTTCTTGCACAAATAAATCTTCACCTTGTCAGGACTGTATTGGTAACTTGGAGTGTGAATTGTTGCAAAGCATGTAAGGTTTCCTTGCCTTGCTCTCTTGTTTCCTGTCTCACCATATGACATCTGTCCTTCATAGGCAGCTGGCCACCCAGCACATATTCCTACTATGTGGCATGCCTGACATGGTTATGATGTCCTCACCAGAGACTGAACAGGTGGAACTGCTCAATCTTGGAATTTTGGCTTACAAAGCTGGGAGCCAAACAAGCCTCTTGTCTTTATAAAGCACTCAATCTTGGGTATTTTGTTCTAGCAGTGTGAAATAGACTAAGATATGCACTTACTTGTTTGAATAGGGAGATAGGGGAGGGGCTATTATGGTACATAGGACAGCATCTGTACATAGTTTGATGACTGGATAGTGAATATATGGTACATATACATAATGGAATTCTACTCAGCAGTAAGGAAACATACAATGAAGTTCGCAGGAAAATGGACAAACTAGGAACACATAATACTAAGCAAACTCACACAAGCACCGAAAGACAAAAGCTGCATGTCCTTCTTCATCTGTGGTTCCTAACCTGGAACACCTTGAGTTGCAGGTATACCTGAAGGCAACTTGAAGGTCAGATGATAGGGATGGAAGTTTGTCAGCAAAGGGGAATGGGAGGGTAAGGAAAATAAACAAAACTAAACCCAAAATGAATTTGTTCCATATAAACCTTTCTCCTGGATACCAGACTAAATGATACAACCCTCAACAGGCGTATGCAAGGACTGCCTGGTAAGAAGGACCCTGGAGATGGTGGGGGTGAAGCCTAACCCTAAAACATTTGGTGTCAGCTTACAACTCCCAGGACCAGAAATAAGTTACAATATTGAGCTACTGATCAGAGATACCTAAGAGGACCCTAAAACAAGACAGACTTCTGTCAAAGCACTTTATTACCCACCTGCAGTAAAAGGTAAGGCCCAATTGCTGAAGACACCACACGTGCTACCTACACAGCACATCAAGATATCCAGATGGAATCTGGAAAGAAGCCAGTTTCCAGATGATCTGCCCATATAGTGCTGGAAAGTGCTGCATGAGCTGCTGTGGGAAAGTGGTCAACAGCCTGTGTGCTAACAGGTGACACTGATACACCAAAGCAGTCAGCCTGACAAGATGGACATGTCTGTGCAATAGTGGAACCCAACAATGGTGGGTAACCAATGGATCTCTGATTGGATAAGAGATCTGCTCAGTGGAAAGGAACCCTTAGCTAGAACTGGGAACCAAGTCAGAATCCTATGAAAACCAAAATCATGGACTCCAACAAGAAGCTCCCAAGAGTCTTTAGTCTACACCCACCTAGATCTCTCTTAATTAATAATGCTTATCGCAGTAACGGAAGCCAGTAAACTAGAAAGGGAATATAAAAGAAGGGAGGAGGAGAAACTTAAGAATATAGTATTGTATATATGTAAGTACAAGAACAGATTACTGGGGGTGGAAAGGCCTAAGTGAGGTTAGGGGAAGAAATTGAGTAAAGGAAAGGTGGAGGAGGACTAATCAAAATCTAATAGGATATAAATAAGTCATATGGAAAACCCCTTTTTTGGACAATGGCACACCCAGAAGCCATAGATTGTTACTAGAAAATTTTCAGTACCAGGGATAGGATACCTTCCAGTGAGTTGTTGGCCAGGGAGGTCCCTGATTCCCCCAAAACATTATAGGACATTGCTAAGGATCTTGGTTTCCCACCATGAATAGATGGTAAAACACTATTGCTGAAGACGCCACATACTTGGACTGCAAGGTCACTGAGAAATCCTGTTGTAGCTGAGCTGAAAACCTTCTCCATGTAGACCAGCTGACAGAAAGCTGGAAAAAGCCAGGGTGCATGCAATTCAATGGGAGAGAGAGAAATCACCAGTGGAGATAAACAACACTGGATACTATAAGCCTTAAGTTTGGCCAGCTAGGCCAAATGAGCCAACGGGTGCAATAGTGGCATGTCTCTTATGGGGCAAACCAGCTGCTCTGTAATTGGACTGGAAGCCCCCTCCACAGGAAGGAATACATGCCTGATACTGAAAACCTATGACTGGGGTAGTCATGAACTCTAGGGATGTAACGTCTGCTGGTGTCTGGCTATGTATACCAAACTGCCTGGTCAGCACTTCTCTTAAGGTTCATACCCATATATTAATGCTACTCTCACTTTTGGTTAGGAAAGCTTTTCTTTTCAGATGGTGTTACCTTGGGATGACTTAGAAGGCACCATGATGCTGAGAAGTGACAGAGGAGTGTTCAGCAATGAAACATCTCTATCACACCTTCCAAGGGTCAGAGTCCATTGCAGAAGAGGTGGAAGAAAGAATGTAAGAGCCAAAGGAAGGGTAGGACTCCTTACAATGCACTCTTCCAGACACAAAATGGCCTGGAGATCTATGACCTCACAGTGCCTACCTACACAAGACCATCATAATAGGAAGAAAAGATGATGACATCAAAATAAAAGAGAGACTGAGGGGTTACGGGATATGATGGAGAGTGGAGATACAAATGGGAAAGTGGGGGGAGGGAATTATCATGGGTTATTGATTATAATTATGGAAGTTGTCAATAATAAACAAGCAAATAAAAATCCCTGTTTAATAAAAAATATAATGCTTATCTCATTGAGCCTATGCTGACCTCAGCCTCCTTTGGAGAGTCTGTTTTACTTTTTCAAAAGCCATATAGAATGAGGAGATAAACCACCCCTCATACATTGGCCAGGGTCCAGGTGAAACCACAGAGGAACTGGTGAGATGAGCAAGAGTGCTGCTTCCTTAGAGAGCTTGGCAACCAGCACCAGGGTAATGGAGACAGACACTGAGGATACTCTAATCATATCAAAGCAGAAATCCAGAACCTGCTGAGAGCACAGCACTAAAGTAAACTTAAAACACACCCATCACAGCTCAGGGAATTTTGTAGAAGAGGGGGTGGAAGGAATATAAGAGCCACAGAGTGGAAGGGAATGTCCAGAGGTACTGCCCCCCCACCCTTACAATAAGTGACTGATGCCTCACATCTCATAGCCCTCAACCCTTGGGGAAATACCAACAATCCCACTAAGGAGGGCCCTCAGCAGAATGGGAGGAAGGAGCATAGAAATTATGGTACTAACATATGATATATCCATATAGCTTTCTACTTAATTTAAAAAAGGAGGTTTAAGAGATAGCTTAGTGGTTAAAGCACTTGTGTACAAAGCCAAAAAACCCAGGTTTGACTCCCCAAGACCCACATAAGCCAGATGCATAAGGGGGCACATGCATCTCAAATTTTTTTGCAGCATCTGGAGGCCCTGGCATGCCCATTCTCTCTCTGTTTCTCTCCCTGCCTATTTTTCTCTCTCTCTCTTGAATAAATACACAAAAATAAAATACTTTTTAAAAAAAATAATAAGACAGCATATGTGATCACAGGTACATGTAATGAAAAAGTTCCCATTACAGGGTTGGAGAGATGGCTCAGCAGTTAAGGTGATTTCCTGCAAAGCCTAATGATCTGGGTTCAGTTCCCTAATACCCACATAAAGCCAGATGCACAGAGTGGCGCATGTGTCTGAAGTTCTTCTGTAGCAGTTAGAGGTCCTAGCATGCCCATCCTCTCCCCCTCCCCTCTCTCTCTCTCTCTGTCTGTCTGCTTACAAATAAATAAATATTTTTAAAACATTCCCATTACAGAACATGGCGACTTTGGGCCTCAAAATTGTTCTCCTCCCCAGGAATGGTCATTAAAACTCAAGGAGCAAACTTGACTAATCTGTCCCTAAGCCTCGGCACTTCTATATTCTTTCTCTTGAATCAGCCACTTTTCTCCATCTTGACTCTGCTGTCACTACCACCCCAAGACAATTATGTCACCCACACCCTAGTTTATTCCTCCTGTAATTGCACTGGAACCTCTGGATATGGTCCAGCTTCCTTTATCTGACACTGGGGCCACCCACATTCTGTCTCTACTACTTCTCATGCTCCTCACTCATGTCCTTCAATCAGACCACAAGGACACACTGACAAGCTTCTTCAGCTGCAGGTATCCTGTCTCTATTTCAGCCTTTCCACAAAGTGTCCCTCCGTCGCGTGAGTGCTCCCTCCTCATTTTTATTCCCCTGGTAGCTCCTCTGTGTCCTTCAGGCCTGGAGTTTACTATCACCCCCTCTACAATGCCTCTTTTAATCCTCCAAGACTGAGTTTGGAGCATTCTCCGGTTTTTGTCACTCCCTACCTCTAGCGGGGCATGCTGTATCATAGCAGGTTTCGCCCTGATCAGGTGATATGCTTGGCAAAGGTAGAGGCCCCAATTTATTAACTATTCTAGCCCAGTGCCCAGCACTTAGGATGTGCCCAGTAAATATTTGTTGAGTTAATGAATGTGATAAAATTTTCAGTGAGTCACCTGGCAGGCTATCAAGGAGGAAATGGGATGTACTCTTGAAAAGCAAGGCAACTTGGAAGGAATGAAACATCCTGTGTGCCCTTTCTCTGAAGTGGAATGAGATGATGCAGCATGAGCTCCTCATCCATCTTGCCTATCCCATCCGGACAAGGGCCAAATCACCCTCAAAGCCTTTTAAGAAATTCCAGAATATTGAGTAAAGTAATATGATAAGAGAGCTCAGAGAAAGCAGAAATCTGCCACTCCTATTAATCCACACTCAGGAAGCAAGAATCCAGGAATGGCTTAATATTAGTCCATGAAGCTCTTCAATACAACTCTTGGTATAGACATGCCCAGCTTTTCTAGAAATGTGGAGTCAGAGTGGATTAAACTGGAATTGGCTGCACTAGAACTGAATTAAATGCTGGAACAATCTTAATTTATAATAATGGGAAGCTGTTATGAATCATACATATTAAATAGGTATTTGCAAAGTAGCTGCAAAGTGCTGTGTGTGTATTACATAAAAATTAAAAGCAACTATTCAGGGGGAGAAAAGTGTTTAAAGGGAAGGAAGGAAGGGTGGCATAACAATGGGTAATAAGATGAAAAGAAACATCAACACCATATCTTCTCTCATATGCAGAAACTAAATGCAACTAACACACCCATGCATACATGACATGAAAGTAGAAGGAAGAGCATTTTTGGAGAGAAAGGGGACTACCAGCAGGATAGGGAAGTGAATGTGCAACCAGTCTGATAAAAGGCTTGGGAAACTGTCTGGGCCATTGTGAACTTGAAGCCCACAGAACACATGGCTTACCCTCACTACGCACCCAAAGAGACAGAGCATCTTCAACTGATGGATGCTCCTCTGGTGGCCAACAATGCCTTCAAAACTTAGTCAGAACACAGTATAGAGTTTCCACTTGGTTATTTTTGTAGCTGATTCTCAGCCATATACATGGTTTAATTGAATCTCAAATTTCCAAGTTTGCACCAACAAAAACATCTGGAATAGTATTTGTTGAAAACCTGACCTAATAGTTCTAAGGCCTGCATACTACAAAATGTGCCTTTTTATTTATTTATTTTTGTGCTGAGGATTGAATCTAGACATGTGAGCATGCTAAGTGAGCATCCTGCCACTGATCTATCACCTCTGAGCTCTATCTCCATCCATTTTGATGTTTTACTTTGCAAAGTTGCCACTGCTGGCCTTGAATTCACTTGATAGCCCAGGCAGGCCTTAGGCTTGTAATTCCCTGATCTGGGCCTCCCTCGTAACTAGAATTACAGGCCTGTGCAGCCAGATGCAGCTCAGAAAGTGTTTCTTACAGAAATACAAGACTTATTCTTCTTTGCAATACTATGAAGCACATGCATTGTGTCCACTTTAGATATCAGTGCTTCTCAAAAACATGAGTTGTCCAGGTCATGCAGTTGTGAGCCAAGCAGTAAAGGACTGTGATATCACAGCTGTACCGTTGCATGAATGACCCACTTTCACTGGACTCCATTCAACTTGGGAGAAAATGAATAGTTAGCTTCCACCCACCCAGGGTTCCATCTTTCCCTGCTCCACTGAGAAGCCACACTAACCATCAACATTTTGTGACAACTCCAAAATAAGAGTTCTTTAAATTCTCACTGGTTTTCTCCCCCGACCCTAGCTGGACCACTTCTTGACCTCACTCTGTCCCGAACTCTCTTATAGCTCAAAAGTTGACACCATGTTTCCTATGATGTTGATTCTGGGTCTTTATGAAAATTTCCCTGAGATGTCAGGTTAGACCTCCCAACTTCTGAGAATTTTTCTCTCAACTGAGCACAGAAGGCCTTTAAGTTTATCCCTACATTGGGGGGAGGGGTCTCCCAGAGTTAGAGTTAAAATAAGAATACAGACTTTTATTCCCTTGGTTCTGGTGGTGAGGAGTTGACAATCCAATTTTCTCCTTAGGGGACAGTGTGAGGTGTGAGAGCTCGCAGAATCTAATCTCAATTCTGAACTCTTCTTAGGAACTGGATGCAAGGTCAAATGGCTCATTCAAGGTCCATGGCAATGGAGAAGCAGTACCAAGATCAGAATCCCACAAACTCTGCTCCCCACTCAGCACTGCTCACACTCACACAACCTAATCCATTGAAGCTTGTATTTTTGTGTAGATCCAGATAGCATTGCCTTAGCAGTCTTCAAGATGTAGCATTTATAATGGCTATTTGGTAAAATAGCTTCAACTTTTTTCTTCTCCTGAATCATTGCCAACATCCTGGAAAGCTATTGTCTGGAGAAATTCCCATCTTAGTCCTATTTTGCCCCTCCAGTGCCATCTCATTTCCTTGCTACGTTTCAAAGAAATCTCGTTTTCTCTTGAGCATGCTCAAACCATCATATCTGAGCCAAGTGCAAAGTCCTCAGGTATCTGAGGCCTCTGGAGTTGTATACACTGTTTCAGACACAGGAGATGAAACAGGCAGCCAAGCCCACATCTCAACCGTGCTGTTAAATCCATGGCTGGGGCTTTTTAATTGTGGACCTGTCAGCGGTACTGGATGCTGTGAACCATGTCCCTCCCGCTCTTCAAGCTTCTGACTCTTGGCTTCTGGTGCCTTGCTTCCCCATCTCAGTTTGCTTTACTGGTTTTCTCTTTTCCCTCCATGACCAGTTTCCCCTTCCCAGTTACATTCAATTCAGGTCATGTCATCAGCCTCTGAAAATGGACCATACATGGAGAGCTCCTACGTTTCTGCCTCCACTGATTCTTCTCCCTTGAACGCAAGACTTGCGTATCTAAATAACAGTCCATATTTCCCAATAGATGTCTAATGGACATCCCCAGGGAGTGCTTCTCTCCCTTCCATCCTCTCTTCCTTCATAACCACTGCCTCAATGGTTCACCTCGGCAACTTCCAGGACTCTTCCTGTCGCTCTTCACATCCAATTCAACAGCAGAATGTGCACACATCTCCCAGACTTTCACGCTGCTGTCACTATCCAGCTCTCTAGCATATTTTACATGGGTTTTGCAAATGAAGTTCTGTCTCATTTCCATGAAGCATGAAGTCAGAAGGGCTGGGGCTGGGTCTTTGCTCTGTTGTTTCTTGGTCCTATAGCCATAGGCAGTATTGGGTCACTTCCATGTACCTCAGTCACCCTTATTTTGAATGATGTGATTAGACCCAATCACCAAAGAACCAAAGTTCCCTTTCAGCCATGAGTTTATCAGAAACTGCAATTTCATGACAGCCTTATTTAGAGTGGCCCCAACGTACTAGCCACCAAAATTGCCATCAGTGGAAATACTCCTGACAGCAACATAGGTGAATGAGCTGGTGAGGCACACAACCTCATGGGCATGTGGTGTGATGTACCAAGTCAGCCAAACTGACAATCAGAAAGCATCCCCTCTCCAAAGAGAAATGGCATTTATTTGGTAATAGAGCAGCATTGCAATACAAATACATGTGTCATAGGAAACTATGAGAGTATTCAAGGAGATTGAGGTAAGGAAAGTGTTTCAAGGCAAAGCAGGGAGGATTACATAGGTATTTTTGAAGTAATAATCCTTGACCACAAGGATTAAGGAATAATAACAAGACATTCCAATCTAAACAGCCAGGTGCTGGGCAGATGTTCTCATGGAAATTGTTTCTTTTCTTTCTTCTTTCTTTTCTTTTCTTTCTTCCTTTCTTTCTTTCCTTCTTTCTTTCTCTCTATGTCTGTGCAAGGTGGTGGTTCTGGCAGTCTTTTGTGATAATTACCATCAGACATTCCTGTATGAGAGCACTCCCTTCATAATCCTTGCTTTATTTATGTTTTTGTTAGGGTTGACAGAATAGACTCTGTTTCCATGCTGACAACTTCCACATGAGTGAAAGAAGCTTGGAACTGCTCTCATGTAAACAGACTTGTAGCACTGGCAAGCTTGATCTATTGGTCCTGGAAGTTAGATCATGGTTGCCATGGGCCAAGGTGGGGCAACGTGATTGAGACCAGACCCAGGTAACTGTCTTGGTGATATAAATGTTCCATGCAGTGTATGGAGTGGTGATCACACACAGGTGCATGCCACTGACAAAACTCGTCAGATCAAACTCACAAGAACTCTGTATTTTATTATATGTACATTGTATTATTTAAACCTCTGTCCCATTTCCAAGAAATGAGTCCAAATGAGGGGGGACTTGATAATTGTGTTGGAGAATTTGGGACACACTCTGTGCATTTTGAAGTTCACATGCAGAATTGCTGAGTGCAGTTGGGCAAGGGAAGCAGAGCTTGCGTGCTCAGGTAACAGGAACCTCAGCCTGGCATTCTGAACCTGGGCTCCCGTCCAAGACCTTCCACTGAGCATGCTCACATTCCTGTCTGTGAATGTGTAGGTGAGGTGTAAACATCACCTTAGGGGTACAGCGCAGAATTGACATTCTTCACTCTTCTAGTCTCCTGTCATGAACACCAGAATCAGTCCTACCATGGAAGTTCGGGGCAGCCATGCCAAACACTGTCCTGGGCTGCTGGCTTGTAGACATCATGAAACTGCCAATGTGCTTTATCTCAATTTTACAAGTGCTAAGTGCTGAATCTAAAGCCAAGAACAACCGTTGCAGAGTAAGAGAAACACATGTTTCCCAACCAACGGTGGGATGAAAGCTTATAACATTTAGGGAGAAGTCTGCACAGCTGCACAATTATCTGAGTAATTCCCCACTAAGAAGGAGATGTGGAGGCCAGAGATAGAAACGTTAAACAAACAAATACCAATGTGGGTAATTCCAGGAGCACTGGCAGTCCACAGTGTGTCTGAGTCCTTCTCTCTGAGAAGGGAAGGGCAAAGTTTTCAAACCCACCTCTCCAGCTATGTCACATGGTTTGTGTTTGTTTTACAACATTTTTTCTAAGATTTATTTATGTCCAATACCTTAAGCTTTAGAAATAGAACAGTTGATTAAAAAAAACACACAACCTTCTTACTTAGAGATGAGCTGGGTTGATATGACTTTCATATACTGATGCTTTTCTGCTTACAGTGGAGTTAGACCCCAATAAAAGCGATCATAAATTTAAAATATCATATATTGAAGACACATTCAACACACACAATCTACCAGATGTCACAGTTTAGCCTAGCTTGTCTTAAACATGCCAGAATGCTGACCTTGTCCTACAGCTGAAATAAATCTTGTAATACAAAACCTATTATACAATAAAGTATGGAAGATATCAAGCAATTTAGTGCATACCTGTGTCCAAAAATTCAAAAACTATTATGAGTTGACTGGTGATGTCACAATGATGGGCTGATCCAAAGCTGTGGCTGGCTACCACTGCCTGTAATCTCATGGGAGTATTGGTAGGTAGGGCATGCCAGTAGCCTTGGGAAAGACCTACATTCAAAATCCACATCACAGTTTCTGCTGATGTGTATTATTTTTGTGTCACCACAATGTAGAAAATCTTAAATCCAACTATGGTAAGACAGCCTGTGGAAAAAAATCTGTATATACAGATATATAATATTACAAAATGTTGTCCTATTCTGATACTACTCTTTAGCCTTCTCTGAAATTTTATCATTATGAGAATTTCCATGGTCAATAATTGTTCTCCAATAGTGATGCAGGATTTTGGAGTTCAGGAGGGCTCCCCCAAATTGATGAATTCCAATTTTGGGTCCTGTTCTATTTTTAACAAAAAATTGATAAAAGCAGACTCAAGAAGGATAGGTTATAAGTTATTAAGTTTATCTAGGGAGGAGTCACAGATTATGGGTTTTTTTTTAAAAGGAAATTGGGATATCGGAAGAAGGCTAGAGTAGAGTTACAAGCACGTGGAAAGTAGGAATCATACTGCTGTGGAAAACACAGCACAACTCTTGAGATTCATTCAATGTGCTACGCACATTGTTGTCATTATTAAATGAACAAAAGCCCTCAGAAAGCATAAACCCCTAAAATCAAGCCATTCCCAGCCAGCTGTTCTTACACTCAAAGATGGGAAAGCGTGCTGAAATGCACCCTCCTGTTCCTTCCAGGGCAAGCCGAGGGAAGAGAAAACTTTAAGTGGCCAGAGCTGTGGACCTCCAGCCACCAACAGTGTGTTAGCAAAACAAAACGACAAGGGGATCTGCAGGGACCAAGAAGAGGGCAGACAGACAAGGAGGCAGAGTGGCAGAGACAGGCACATGCTGAGGTGGGTGGCTGAGATGCACATGCAACACTATGGTGACATACAGCAAATCCCTCCTTCATGAAATTAGAAAGTGCACGCCAATTCACTGGGAGAACCCTACGACTCAGAGTTTCTAATAAAACAGACAGAGATAATGCAGAGCCCAGGACCTCTGTGGTACTTTCAGTGTGATAGCTTGAATGTATGGCCCATGGATTCCAGCTACAGGGGGCTTGTCACTGGGGGTGACCTTGTGTCCAGCCCTAAGGTAAGTGGAGAGCTGTCGGAAGCTCTGTCTGTTCACGCTCGTCTGTGCTGGTGGTGGTAGCTGTGTGAGGATGCCGCTCTGCTCAGATCTATGGAAATGAGCCAGCTTCTTCCACCATTGATGGCATTCGTCTAGAATTTGTAAGCCTGATGCTTGCAAACCCTTTCCTCTCATAAGCTGCTTTTGTTCAGGTATTTGTCTCAGCAACTAGAAACTGACTGCAACAACCCCAAACCAAGGCTATACATCATACACATCATATTCTGAGGCTCAGAACCACCTCTCACAGTTGCCTAATGGCTAACCACAACTATGCCACTTATTCTAAAGCTATAAATCACAGTCACTTGCCATTAATTGACCTTGGTCAACAGACCCTCATGACAGCAAAATTGAAAATATGTAAATATCATTGGCATTGAAAAGCTGGTGAAAGATGATTGGGAGCTTGTATGGGTATGGGTATTTTGTCAAGGGGCAAATGAACAATAAAATACAGATGTACTTAGTTCACAGATCATTTACATTTCTTGTTAAAATATTTTTCCAACCATGATTTTTACATTATTGACTATATTTTGCAGTCAAGATTTTCACATGACTTGTGTCCTTTAGACAATGATAATCCAAAGCATGGGTCTCCTACAGGGGCAATTTTGCCATCCAAAGGACATTTGACAACATAAGCTCTTACATCTGGGGTAAGGTGACTTCTTATATCTAATGAGTAGAGGTCAGGATGCTTCTAAATACCTCGAAGGATCCACAACACAGAATTATGAGGCCCAAAATGTTTTTATGGATCTCAGAATTGAGAAATCCTATTTAAAAGGTTAAAGTTGAAATTTCCACTGGATCAACTTTTATTTTTTTTAAAACATTTTATTTTTATTTATTAATTTGAGAGAGAGAGAATAGGTGTGCCAGGGCCTCGAGCCACTCCAGATGCATGCGCCACCTTGTGCTTCTGGCTTATGTTGGTCCTGAGGAATCAAATCTGGGTCCTTTGGCTTCACAGGCAAGCGCCTTAACTACTAAGCCATCTCTCCAGCCCTTATTTTATTTTTAAATTAACATACAAAGAATTAGGTTTTCTTATGCTGTTTTCAAGCAAAATTTCCCCTTTCTCTCCTCCTTTCCTTTTCTTCCTCCCACTTTTGGTCTCCACCTCTCAATTTAGCCTCCCTTCTGCTTTCATACACATGTCCTTTAGTTCTTACCCCCTCATCACATTTGTTCCTTTCTTTCTTATGATCTCCTATCTCAACTCAAAACAAAACACATACTCAATCTCACTTCCTCGTATTTCATACTTACTGAATCAAAGATTTAAAGACCCAAACTTTAGTTTGTGTTTACCAAAGCACATATTGGAATGTAAATATTTTCTATTTTTAAAAATATTTTTTAAAAGTTATTTTTAACCAACATTATGTTTTACCATTATATTTTAAAAGTAAAAGAAATATAGAAGTTATACTAACCAAACATAAAATTACATAATTTTAATTCAAAAATCATATTTACTTAAAAATACTTTTGTAGGGGATGGAGAAATGGCTTAGTGGTTATGTCGCTTGCCTGCAAAGCCAAAGGAGCCAGGTTCAATTCCCCAGTACCCATGTAAAGCTATATATACAAGGTGGCACATGCATCTGGAGTTCATTTGCAGCAGCTCAAGGCCCTGGCATGCCCATTTCTCTTTATCTGTTTTCCTCTCTCTCTCTCTCAAGTAAATAAAATAAAATATTTAAAAAATACTTTTGTGTGTGCGTGTGTGTCTGTAATGCAGTGTGTGTGTCCTGTGATGTGATGTGGTATTTATGTGCATGTGTGTAGTGTGTGTGGTGTATGCATCTCTATGTGCCCATACAGTATCCCATGCTCTTGCCTGCAATGGGATTCACTTGCCTATGGTAGCCAGAGGGCGAAGTTAGGTGTTCTGCCACATCACTCACCTGCCCATTCTCACTTGAGCCCCTTACTGATCCTAGACCTTGCCGTTTTTTTTCCATAGCCATGGTGATTCTCTGGTCTCTGCTTCCTTGCAGGACAGGTATTATAGACACATGTGGCCATGCCCTGCTGTTTTATGTATGGGCCCTGGGGATCAAATGCAAATGGTCTCTCAGGCCTCCTTGGACCCTCATGTTTGCACAGGTAGTGCTCCTGACCACTGAGTCACCACTCGACTCCATAAATAAATATTTTTTTAAAAAATAAACTATGTTCAAGGTCTGTCACTTACTGTCCAAATAGGTATTCACACCATAGGTCATACACATTCACATTTACTTTAGCAATCACTGTATCACATTGCTTTTTCTCTTGGTTGCTGAGGCAATGGCTTTGAGAGCTGGGCTCACTCATGGAAGCCCATGGAATGTAATGATTCACTGCTGAACTCTTACTGTCTGAGATGAGAGACTCACACTGCCATTAGCTCATTTTTCTTTTCCCTGAGTTCTCCTGGTATGCAGACCCTCCCTGTATCCCAAGGCATGCCCATTGCCTTCAGAGATGCGCCTGCACACACTGCAGTTGTCAAGAAAGGAGGAGAAGCATTTCTGGGGCTTGGGTGGTGTTGGGACAGCAAATCTGCCAGACTATCAAACCAATATTAGATTCCAAGGGATAGCGGCCCCCTGGGCAGCCAACATCTTAATTGTCCCATGCAATAGAGAAGTGGGCTGCCTGGGCAGGTTGCTAGGGCTTGCCCAGGGGAGGGGGATGCTGTCCAGCTGGCTTCATCACTCCCCACATCTGCTCTCAAAGTGCAGGGAAGATGGAACACACAGAACCTCAAAGAGTAATTCAGGGAGCACCAATGACTCTCAGATAAGGTGAGGGAGTCGCATGTATCCCCAGCCAAGAAGAATGAAATATTGTCCCTGCTGGAGTTGCTGGTGTGACCTATGAGCAAGATGACCACAAAATAGCATAGCGGCAAACTTAACTGAGGAAGGATGAGAGCATGCATGGAAAGACAATATCCTGGAAGAATACAGACCTGTGCTGGAGGTCTTGTGGATGCGAATCCAATAACACCCGAACACAAAGGTTACTGAAACAAATGCCACAATGAGTGAACCAGAGAGAATAGAGCAAACTGGAAGTCCTTAGAAAAGTAACAAATGTACCCACTCCACCATGAATGAATGAAACACCATTAGCCAACTTGAAAGAATTACTTGAGATCGGTGTGGGTACAGAGAAAAACCACCAAGAAATGAGCAGAATCGTGGGCCAATAGCCAAGGAATCCAAGAGAATGGAATGTAAGCAGGGAGCTCCATAACCGGAGTAGAGCAAATGTCTAAACACATCATACAAATAAGTAAGTAAATAAATTTCAGAGCAAAGAACATGAGAGACTCTGAAAACTTGTGGAATATAATCTATCTAGTTTGTTCTCTCTCTCCTTATGCCTTCCTCTCTCTCTCTCTCTCTCTCTCTCTCTCTCTCACTGTCTCATCTGCCCTTCCTCTGTATTCACCCATGTAAACTAGTCACTACAATGTGAGGAAACCTAGGCTGCAGGGAAGGACCACCCACGGGTATCTCAGCTAACAACCTCAGTTAGGCCTTCAGCCAACATAAGCATCAACCCACAGACATGTAAGTAAGTAAACTTCAGATGATTCAGGCTCCAGCCTCCATGAGTTCTAGCTGAGGCCCAAATTCCACAGAGCAGACATGAGTAGGACAGAGATGCCCCCACCATGCCCTCACACGTAGAGACTATAAGAAATAAAAATTACAATTAGCCATTAATTTGGAAATAATATGCTAAACAGCAAAAGATAATAGAGCGACTAAGGTTTTAAGCAAATCTAGATTAATGTTTGAAGTCATAAAAAGCCTTTTAAAAAGCGTGCTGGTGGGTCTGGAGAGATGGTGCAGCAGTTAAGGCACTTGCCTGCTAAGCCTAACTATCTGTGTTTGATTCTCCAGTACCCACATAAAGCCAGATGCACAAAGTGGTACATGCATCTGGAGTTCATTTGCAGTGGCTAGAAGCCCTGGCATGCCCATTCTCTCTCTCTCTCTCTCTCTCTCTCTCTCTCTCTCTCTCTCTCTCTCCCTCTCCCTCTCCCTCTCCCTCTCCCTCTCCCTCTCCCTCTCTCTCTCTCCTTGCAAATAAATAAGTAAAAATATGCTATAGCATTCTTCCTCAGGTGGCAAAACTAGGGAGAAGAACAGGTTGGGAAAACACTCACACCCTTGCTTCCTGGGGATTTAGAAGGTGCCATTGGCAGTTGATAAATCAAATTAAAATTAAAGTTAATGGAATTAGCCCAGGTGCTCATCATTGGACAAATGGATAATGAAGTTGTGGCACGCACACACAATGGCATTCTACTTAGCAGTAAGAAGAAATTATACCATGAAATTTGTAGGAAAATGGATGAACTTAGAACAAATCATACTCAGCGAATGCACACAATCACAGAAAAACAAATACCGCATGTTCTCGCTCATCTGCAGCTCCTATCCTGGATGAGCTTGAGCTGCTGGCATACTGGATAGGCAGCTTGAAGCCTAGACAATAGGGATGGAAAGGTTTGGGGAAGAGGGGAAGGGAAAAGTGGGGGGAAATAAACACAAACCCAAACCCAAAATGAACTAGTACATAGAAACCATTCTCTTTGAATGTTGACTAAAAGATATAACCTTCAACGGAGCATGGGGAAGTGCACTTTGGATACCTGTTATACTAAGTAGCCTAAGAGAACCATAAAGTAGTCTTAACAGCACAGCATGGGGATGAGCTGAGGAATGAACACTGTAGGAAGATGTGACCAGATCCCTTAGAACACAGCAGGTCTTCCTAAGAAAACCACATATCTCTAGACACTGAAGAAACAACTGGTGAACATGATGCCTACTGTAAAAACAAATGGCGGGTTGGGAAGATGGCTCAGTGGATAAAGCGTTTGCCACACAACTCTGAGTGCCTGAGTGCAGATCCCTAGAACCCATGTAAAAGCTGGAAGCTGTGGTGGGCTTCTGTAATCTCTGGGTTCCTGTGGCAAAAAGAGACAGGGACAGAAGAATTCCCTGTTCCCAACAGAAGCAGTGAACAGCAACGAGAAACCCTGCTTCAAAATAAGGCGGAAGATAAGAACCATCCAAATAGTTGTCCTCTGACCTTCCCATGTGCACCATGGCACGCACATAACCTCACACACAGGAGCATGCACACACACATGTACACATACTAACTAAATAAAATATGGAAAAATGGTGTTGTAGGGCCTGTAATCCCAGCATTTAGAGGCTGAGGCAGGAGGACTATGAGTACCAGGTCAGCCTTTGCTATATAATCAGACTGTAAATATACATTAAAAAGTGAATGAATGAATAAAATAATAACCACTAACAAATTCAGACAACACGTGACAAATTCAGAAAGAAAATTATATCTTCCTAATATATAGAAATATATAGAGATTTTGTCTTCTTAATATATAGAAAACTCAATCAGAAAATCCACCCAACCCCTAAGGAAAACCAGGCCATGGATATAATTACTACTGTTTATAGGAAAGGAAATACAAAGAGTTTGTAAGGATATTAAAAGTGACTTGATTTCATTTGTAGTCAGTGGAATGCAAGTAATACCAGTGATGAGTCCTCGTTTCCTGTGGTTCAGCATGGCAGCTGACTAACCACACCAAGCACTGAAGGAGGAGACTCCAGCAAGGTGATTCCATGAGTCCCTCCTTAGGGGCATTTGGCAGTACGGTCAAAATTGCAAAGGTACATACATATCTATGCTTTCAGCCACTAACATTTTCACTATAGGATTGTTTTTGCACTTTGGAAGCACCTTTGCCTCAGAGATGTGAGAGGATTTTAGACTGTTCTCAACTCATAATCACTCAGATCATTTCCATACCTGGGAGCCAAGACGTCAGGAAGCACAAAGCAACATACAAGACCTGATTGATCAGCCTTTGCTACTGTCCTACAGGAAGTCTCTTGGGTTTCAAATTTGTTTGGTAGAAGGACCTCCAGTGGCAAGAAGTCACAGCAAACTAGTCCATTAACCATGGAGATTGTTTTTGACTCATGATGCTTCCTTGGTTTATGCTTTATATTTCTGCATGTGAATGTTTCTCCCATGAGGTTGTTGAGCCACTCTCATCCCGTGTATTGTTTTTCCTTTTTATCTGGAATGGTTTATGATTTTTTTTCTGTTTTTTTTTGGTCTTAGATGTTGTTTTGGTAGGTTCTCAGTAAACACTGACTGTGGATTGAATGAACAAAACATTCTATTCTCTATATTATGGGACAGAGACATTACTTTATGCTTATAGAAGACAGCAGTCTCTGGTTATCTTTGTCAATCAAGAATTTTCAAATATGGGAAATACATCAGAAAACCCAGACTGTGGGCTGTGCCATCACTGGGAGCCTGTAACATGTGGAGATTGTTGTAGCAATGCTATATAGCATGCTCTCTGGCTCTAGACTTGGCCATAGGACTTGCTTCAGCCAATTGCACAGCAGCAAGGACACAGACACACATACAGAGAGAGAGAGAGAGAGAGAGAGAGATTGAGAGAGAGCGCCTTCAGAAGCCCATGTGCTGGGGATGTTGTTACTCAACTGAATGAATATAGCCTCATGAGAGACCTAGACAAAGACCAGTGGGAGATTCATGCAGCCACCACAGGATGGGAAGAGAAAGGAGTGGAGTTGTGGTAAGCCACCAGATATTAGGTTGACTTGTTACAAGAAATCGCTCTGGGCCTGGAGATATGGCTTAGTGGTTAAGGCTCTTGCCTGCCAAGCCTAAGGAACCATGTTTGACTCTCCAGATCCCACGTAAGCCAGAGGCACAAAGGTGAGGCAAGCACAAGGTCGCACATGCCCACTAGGTGGCACAAGCATCTGGAGTTCAATTGTGGTGACTGTGGACTTGGAGTGGCAAATCCCTTTCTCTCTCTCTCTCTCTCTCTCTCTCTCTCCCTCTCTCCCTCTCTCTTTCTCTCTCTATAGGTGAGCTGACTGAAGTTGGGACCCTCAGCAGCTGACAAGTCTACTTGCTGTTCTAATAGCTGTAGGGTTTGGACATTCTTCCTCGCAAGCTGGCAAGGGCATCCTGAGTCAGGCTTCTGGCCGCTCTTGCTCAGACCACAAGCACTTCCAGGTCTGTTCTCTAGGGCCAGGGCAACACTTTGCTTCCCTTGGCTCCTCTGCTATCTATCACATTCATGCCTCTAAGATCAGGAGGTGAAGCCCTCTATAGAAAGCAAACAGCAGATGGAAGAAGAGGCTGGCAGAAAAAGCAAGTGTCGTTCACTAGGTCTCTATGGCCCGTGACTCACCCGAGAATGCCTTCTATGGAATTCATGTGCTGCCCTTCTGCTGTGGAACAGAATAAAAGTATTCTCGTGAACTCCCTTATCAGACGCTTACGTAACCAGCCATTCCTCTCCACTTGGAAAGGCGTACATTACTTCTTGCCCTTTAGGACTTCAACCCACTTATCATTTCCCTTTACTCCCACAGTCCTCACGTCATGGGTCATGAGTGCCCACAGGAAACCTGCCCTCCCTGAGTATGACTTTTACTTGGTCCTGCAAGTCACCCTGCTGAGCTGGGTCACAGGAACAAAGAATCTCAGACAAGCTTGCGAGCGCCCAGGACTATTTCCCTAGCTGTCATTTTAGGAACTTCCCTCCCATTCCATTCCCATTTCCTCCTAATTCCTATACACTGCACACCCATGTGAACATACGCTTTCACAACGATGCATGAACTAGACATGGGATGCATGCCTACAAGAGATCCAGGGGAAGGCTGATGCCTAACTAAGGGCTGTAGTTTCTCACCAGAAGCACCTCTTCTCCTTGGAAACCCATCTATCTCTTTGCTAGCTCATCTTTCCTTTTCCAATAGATCTTCTACTTGCGTTTTCATATGCTTTAGGGCCACTGAAAAGGATGTGATTAGCTCCTGGAATCCAATGTGGCCCTGGGAGGGAGACATGAAAACAAGGTGTCAGGAAGCTGGAATTAGCATCACGATGTGGGCAACCCCCCTGCCTGTTTTGTGGGCTCTACTAATTCAAGGGTCTAAAACTGGGTTTGCCTGAGTTCCCCTACTCTCTACCTGTTTCTCTGTGTTTCCATTCAAACTTGCCCAGTTGTACCAGCCCAAAGGGGTTTGAAGAGTTCCCGTATGCCTCTGCCCCCACATCAATCTAGTAGCAAGCCAGAGTCACCTTCAACATGAATCACACACCTGCCCATGTCTTTCCATCCTGAGGGCTCTACCCCAGAGCAACTCAGGATTACATCTGGCTATGGCAGCTGCTTTCTCCTTGTGTCCCCACACCTAACCCTTGCCCCATTATTTTAAACCCAAGATAAAAATGAGACCACCACGAAGTTACATCTTCATCCCTCAAGTGCTCACTGCCTCCACACTGCTCAGTCAACGCTTTTCCGTGTTTTTTTTTTTCCCCCATGGTGTCCCAGGCTCTAAATGGTCAAATGCAGACTCACCGCTGGCCCCTCCATTCCAAACACATGGAACTTTCAGATGTGTCAGCTTGCTGGTCCCCCAAGACTTCATGTGTCCTGGTCCTCAGTCTCAAACACCGTTCCCTGCTTTTTGGTTTGCTTACAGAACCGTTCAGCTCAGTTATCCACCCCTGTTCCCCAGAGGCCTGCTCGTCTTTGCACCCCAGGAAGCTTTTGTGCCTTCTTGGTATGTTTCTTTAATCACCAGCTGCTCTTCCTGCCATTCTGATCTGAGGTCCAGCAAAGTACAAGCCAGAGGAGAAGAATGAGTTCAAAACCAAAGGGCCAGAATGCTTTCAGGGGTGCCACAGCTGCGTCTCCACAAAAGCTCAGAACCCCAGCCCTCAGCTAAGGCAGAAGGACTGGGCTTTCAAGGCCAGCCTGAGCTCCACAGCGATAGGCATGCTGAAGAGCGCCCCCAAGAGAAGCAGTGCAAGGTTACCAGCCTGCAGAATCAGACACGGGCCCACATCCCCCGTCAGCTCCTCCTCAGCCCTTTTGAATTTTTTTGTTTCAATCCAGGCAACTGCCTGGGAGAAGTGTGTGTGTGATCACAGGTGTCAGAGAGGCCTGGGGACTGAGGACCCACCTCCATCTGAAAGGGGGTGGTTCTGTTTGGAAGCTAGTCCTGGCTTTCAACAGGGAGAGGGCTAGTCAGTGACCTTGCAGTGACCCTGATGTGCACAGTAGGTGGGCTGCATTTTCCACTGTTTGGAAGTCATTAAAACAGTGTGTAACATTTACCATGACTTTAACAAGATCCAGGTATTTTCTTCACTCTTTGCATAAGGCGCTCCCTTTTTCATGAATGGCCTTTTGAGTGGTTCCACTGGGTGGTCTCCTTGCTGCTTGTTCTCCAGGTTCCTGCTGTCAGAATGCCCAAAGGCTGTGTCCTCAGGGTACCCCTTCCACCTCTGTGAGGTCCCACCAGTGTGCAGCTGGATGGATGATCCCACCCCCAACCTTGTGATGACTTCCAGGAACAAATAGCACATTGTCTTTACCCTCCCAAACAGCTCCCATGTCCTGAATTTTCTAGAAGAGTCCTTTGAGGTGGTGGCTGAGACATTATATAAGTTACCATTTTCCTCTTTTCTTTTGGATTTCTCAGTTTTAGTAGACAGTATTAAAAGAGTTGCCAGGAAATCCTGCCTTCAGTGCAATGGCCTCCCAGCCCCCAAAGGAGTATGGGTTGGTCTGTACTTCATGCTTCCGGTCCTCCTGCAAAGTTGGAAAAAGGGCAGCAAGCCATTTCCCCTGCACCACCAGGAGTTTATTGTGACTTCCACCAGGAGACGAGCAGGTTGGAACCATTCTAGAATATTCATCAAATACTGACCTTTCTGCCTCTTGAAGAAGTATGCTTTCTAAGAGCACACGCTTGTATACAGAGACTCTAACGTCATAGGACATCACAAGGAAGCAGTTTTTCCTCCTCTGTGTTAACTGGGTAAGTTTAGTTCAGGCTGAATTTTACTAAAGTAGGCATTTATATTTTATGCTAAAAAATGTAATACCATAATATTAATGCATAGCTTTCCCTCTTTTCTGCAGTCAAACACGATTCCCTGGGTTTCTGGAAGGTTGTGTGGCATGACCAAGAAAGGAATAGTCTGGAAGTCACAAAATGAGCTTGGGAATTCTGGGCCCTTCCATGTAACACATGTACCCACCAAGCCACTGCATAATACCTCCTACAACACAAAATACCTACAACATAACATGCCTTCAGCATGACACACCTACAGCACGACACACTGACAACCCAATACCACCTACAACACAAGACCCCTACAGCATAACATACCTTTAGCACAACACATAGCATACTACTGCCTATAACACACCACTACCTACAATGTAAAAAACTACAGCATGGAACAACAATAGCAGCATGACAGCAGCCATAGCTCAACACCCCTACAGCACAGTTCTGCTAACAGCACGACTCTACCTACAACATAAAATACCTATACCATGAACACGTATAGCACAGCACACCTATAGCAGTGACTCATGTACAGTATACCACCTACAGCACAACTCCTTCTGCACTTGACACCACCTGCAGCATGAAGTGCCTATAGAATGACACGACCTTAGCAGCTATACCTAACACATGACATCCCTACATCACGGCATCAGCTAGAACACAACATACACACAGCATAACACATCCATATCATGACACTGCCCACAGCTATGGCTCAACACCTATAGAATGACACCATCTACCACACAACACACCAACAGCACAAGTTTATATGCAGACTAATTAAATGAAACAGTGCACAGGAAGTTGCAATATATGGTGGGTATCCGTAATACCCTATTTCCATTATTACAATAAAGCACCAGAGATGGGTGACTGTTATGAAGAAAGGAAGGGTTTAATTGACCTGCATTCCTCAAGGCTTGATGGCACGGTGCTGGCATTGATGTGCTTTAGTGAAGACCTGTGGTGGCTTGCATCACCATGTCACATATGGGAAGAAGAGAGCACATCCCAAAATAAGAACCCAGAGAGTAATTCATGGGATAAGATCAATCTTACAATAACTTACTCTCATGGGAACTCATGTAGGACCCATAAAAGCTACCTTACTGTCTTCTAAGGGCAGCGGTGCTGATCTGAAGGCTTATCTCTAGGCTTTGGCTCTTAAGGGTCTAGCAGCTCCCAACTCATCACACTGATGGCCACCCCTCCAACACGTGAACTCAGCCATCCAGCGAGGACAGCGTCTACTAAGCACTGCAACTGTCTATCTGCAGAGCAGCAGCACCTATGCCTGTACATTTGAATACAACTGACTTATATTTTCCTTCTGATGTTAATAAGATATATTTGTCTCTAAACTTAGTCGGAGAGAGGCAGAGTTCTGGAGACCTGAAAGGGGGCCATGTCTGTCAGGCAGGTGAAGTTTCTCAGGGGCCTTCCAAACGTTCCTCCTCGCTGTTGGGTGTTCCACTGACAGTGGCCAGATACCACCTCCTTACTTACTGCTGCTGTCCTGTGGCAGCATGAACAGAAGTCAGATGTGTTTTTCTGGTCACCTGGCTATTTCCCAGCTTTAAGGGATCCCAGTGGCAAGATCACGTGATACTTTCTCTTCCCGGTCATTTTTCATGTGCATTTACTTGTTTCTTCTGTCATCTCCAGTTTGACGTTGATGGTCTTTCTTGCCCCTTGAGATTCAGCGTGAACTCCCAACACAGAGCTGGTAAAGAAAGCCACTCCTTCTCCATGGAATCAGGGCCTTTGAAACTGAACACTTGGATTTCCTGCTTGGTCCTGCTTTTTGGAATGGAATTTCACTTGTTAAAATTCTTACCTTTGGTTCATTTTGGCCACTTCTATACCTAATATACCAAACACAACAGTCACAGCCTGCCTGGATGCTCGCTGGTTATAGGTCAGCTGGAATCCAGACACCTGGCAGTAGACAAAGCAGACACACATGTCTATCTCTAGCACTGTTGGGGGGGGGGGCTCATCCCACGCCTACTTTCAAGTAGTGATTGCTGACATGACGGCTTGCTCTTCCTGGGCTTGCTACATCTCCTCTAACTGCCTTAGATCCCTGGCATCAAGTGGAGCCTCGTGTCCTCCCCATCCCCAGCTGGCTGACTGAGGTCCCTGGTTGCATATCCTGGCTCCTCCGGTCCTTCTAGCCTCAGGACTGACCCACGCTTTGCTCTGTTATATTATTTCAGATGTGCATGCCCTCAGTGGTATGAACAACATAGCCACTTAAGCTGATATCTTTATTTCTGAGCTTGTCCCCTTCAATTCACACACCCCAGGCCATGGAGAAATGCCAAGTGTACAGGACTTGGCTTTGAACTACTGCCCTGAAGCATTTTTCCCAAGTTATGTATCTCCTTACATGGTCCTGACTTGCTGTCCTCCCCAGCAAGATGGGGTAGATTAGCTCTTTATTCTCTCCCTGTTACAGATCAACACACCCAAGCCTTTATCTTATAGCTTGAAGTATCTTCTGACATCAGTCTTGGCAGAGTGGCTTGCTTTGATGGATAGAATGGGGATTCAAGTGATGTGGTGCCAGCTCTAAGCGAAGGCTCTAAGCAGCACACTGCAGCCTATATCTGCAGTGATTCTGATACTCCTAGGAACTGTCATGAGAAAAACTGTTTTAAGGAACCACTGTCCCTCCAGCCTGGACCCCATAATGAGGACATAGGCAGATCTGAGCGAAAGGTACCTGAGACTGGGTACCTGTAGATAAAAAGAAAATGTATAATTAGTTCACAGTTAATTATGTAAGTCTTACTCAGCAAATTCTAGCCTTGATCCAACAATATTTCATGAGTCCTGGGTCTCTCTAGTATATACAACCATCTTTAAAAAAGAAGGTACTCTAACCAAAAGTGAGAACAGTGTGAATCCCTTGATATAAACATATACTTTCTTTGATGAGTATCACATTTCCATTTAGTCAAAGTACACACACTACTGTTTAGTTAGTGAAATATAAGGCCTACCAAAGAGCCTGCCAGAAGGACTCCACCCACTAAGGAGATGGTGGCCTGCTTCACACAAGAGATGCCATTTGCTCTAAAAGTGAATCGTTACAAATAGAAATGCTGGCATATTAATTCATAAAAGTGGCCAGGTAAAGCAGGATTCTATCTCTGAAAGGCAGTAAGAAACACCCAATAAGAAATTCTATGTCAGCTCTTCAAGATGCCCCTCTTCCATTGCCACCCCCATTTCTCTGTGCAGTAACCTCCCCTATCTCAGAGAGGAAAGAGGCGTCTCCATTCTCTAATTCTCCTCCCGCACGCTGTTGAGAGTGTGTTGTTTTCTAAAGGTTCTCAGTATTCATGCAGAGCCTCTCCTCTGCAAATATTGTCTCTTGTTTTGGATGTGTAAGGGTTCTGTGAATTCCTATTCATGGATAGTCCTCTTCCTTTGATCCTCTCACACCCTTAATCCCTTGATGAGCATGTCTTCACACTCTGTTACCAGGACACTGAATTTTCCTTTAAAGACACACACACACACACACACACACACACACACACACACACACACACACTTGGGGCTAGGGAGATGGTTCAGTGGATAAGATGTTTGCTGTTCAAACCTGAGAACTGGAGTTTGGATCTCCAGTACCCATGTCAATGCTAGGTGGGCATGGTAGCCTACTTGTAATCCCTGTACTTTGAGGGTAGAAACAGTAGATCTGCAGGGCAAGATGGCTAGCCAAAATAGCTGAATAGGAGAACTCTTCAAGTGAGAGATCCTGCCTCAGTAAATAGCTGGAGAATAGTTGAGGAAGATGCCTGACACCAACCTCTGGATTCTATACATGCATGCACACAATATACCCATTCACATGTGCCATGCATGTGTGAACACTCTCGCATACTACACACTTACATACATGATGAGCAAATAGTTACACATTTTCAAGAAATGCTTGGTATAGTACCTGTATTGTTTTTTAAAAGAAAAACTTTATTTTTTATTTATTTATTTGAGAGAGCGATACAGAGAAAGAGGCAGAGAGAGGGAGAAAGAGAATGGGCACACCAGGGCCTCCAGCCACTGCAAACAAACTCCAGATACATGCGCCCCCTTGTGCATCTGGCTTACGTGGGTCCTGGAGAGTTGAACCGGGATCCTTTGGCTTTGCAGGCAAATGCCTTAGCTGCTAAGCCACCTCTCCAGCCCAGTACCTGTAATTTTTTAAGCTGATGGAGAACAAACCATGGAACAGAAAGACAGTCACGTGATTTCAAGTTCACCAGATGAAACACAGAATGACACCTCCTCTCCCTCTGCCTGTCTAGATAAATAACCACTGATGCCTGACCAAAGCTTAACTTGGCTTACAACCTTTCTGCATACACAGAAGGTTAACCTCTGTCCTCATTTTCATTTCCTCTCCCTCCTTCCCACTCTCCCTCTCTCTCCTTCTGTGGTGTTTTCCTTGGTTTTTGGTAATGAGTAAGAAAACAAGATAACAAGATGTTATTATTAGCCTTTGATTAAATTAGTCTTGTTATTGTTATTCTTATGTTCAAAAACATAAGAAACATGGAGCATAGAAAAAGAGTCTGTCAACAAGAGAACATCCCGGGCTGGACTGGGGCTCATTACTCAGCGTGGTTGAGTTTGGCACAAGCTGCACCACCACTTGGCAGAATCTGGGGGCCTAAAATGCTAACCTCTCTCAATCCTCTTTTTCATTGCTCCAAAGTGAGTGGGTTCTCCCCATACTCAGATTCCAAGTCCAGAAGGAGTACCTTATTTGGGGGTCACCCGAGGAGCTTGGTAGGGGACGACAGACAATGTAGGATATGGGCAAGTGTGTTCAATCCCACCTATATGTCTGTGAGGTGACTTGGCACGGGAATGCTACAGTTGTCCACTTAGGGACAAGCAAGACGAGCTGCTTGGCCACCCATTCCTGCATGTCAGGTTAATCAATGTCAACTTACACTGCCACGCACATGGATGAAGCGTGTGCAGAAAGAACCAACCCTGCCAAGCAGGGAATCTCACATAGGAGCAGTTCACATGCCTGTCTTATGTGCAGGGGCAATGAGTGCCAGGGATACAGGAGGGGCTAAAGGCTCGCACAGATGTGCATACGTTTATACATGTTTGTCTATGCTCTGTGTATACCTGTGTATGCATGCCTGTGTGTATGTGTCTATCTGTATGTATTAATATCTTTCTCCATGCTAGTCATTATATAAAACCCAATCTCACACAGTATTTGGCCACCCGGGTAAGTGTGCTTATGACTCTCCACAGCAAAAGTGCTGGCAAACATTTCTCACGAAGAGTAGTGAGACAGCAAATGCTTAGCTGTGCATGCCATGCGATCTTTGTTGCAACTTCTCACAGCTATCTCTGTAGCCAGAGAACAGTACGGACCACATGCAGACCATGGGCATGGCCACTTTAGGCTCACTGACCTGTCACTTGAGGTCTAGAGGGTGAACCATGGCTCCCCCTTGTTCCTCCCCATCACAGCCTTCCTCCACCACAGCTTTCCAATAAAAGAAGCCGGCTCCTGGACCCAAACACATCAGCTCTGCTCCCCCTTGACCCCACCCACATCTTAAGAAGGCTCAGTCTGGCCAAAGGCAGACTCTTGCTTAAATTTCTTATACTTAAAAAAATATATATGGATTTTCTTTCAGTCTTAAAATACTATTTCAGAAACATTTCATTTCTCTTCTCCTTAATTCACAGAGTGGTTATTTTCTCTTCTTTCTTTTGTTCCTCTATAAATGCCATAATACTTGATTCCAATTCCCTTTCTTTTATCCAGCAAGTTTCTTCTTTGTAAAAATAAAAACAAACTAGCAACTCATTCAACTAGCTGAAGGCCCAGCACTGGATCCACAGGCTGTGTGCTCCAAGCCCGACAGCTGCCCAACAGGCCCAGGGACTCAACAGTAACAATCACCTTTGCTCCTTCTCCCCCTCCTCCCACTTCTTCCATATCCTCTTCTCAGGGAAGGAAAATATTTCTCTGTCCGACCTCACAGGAGACATTCTGACACTGATTTTACATCTCTGAGATTTCTCTGTGCTCTCACCAAGGCCTGGGAGCTTGTCTTTGTCTTTGAAGTTTGGCTTCTTATACAACTTGGAGCGCAAAGACAAGATTCTACTGCAGTTGTAGCTGCAAGGAAAAACACTGTCTACTTTCAGCAGCGAGAGGACAGGCTGGTGGAATTTCTAGCCATGAATATGATAGAAATAGGATAGAAATTGCAAGGATGGAGGCATTCACATCTGTTATTTTCAAAACACAGCTCACGCTGGGTTCTAAATCAGATTTATGCTAAAACATATTTGGGGGACAAGACATGACATATTGACGTGCTTACCCCTATCTCTGGGTACTAATATTGGCTGCGGGGAGGGGCAGAAACTCCAGCTTTGAGGCAGCTCAGTGAGATTACTTTCAGAGGTGACAGACACATTTGCTCACCTCCGGGACAATGAAAACCTCAAATCCTGCCCCAGGGGAGCTCAGATCCGGTGACAAGATGGCCGTTGAAATGAGAAGCAGAGATCGACAATAACAGCAAAATGTCACTGCGCCCTGCGTACCAGCCCGAGCAGTGTTTGCTTTGCTGCCCTCTATTTCCTCCCGCTGCCATCCTTGGGTCTTCATCTGCTTCACGGAGCCATGCTGACTCCTGTCGTCTGAACTCATCTGCGCTCCCCGAGCCTGCTGCCCTTCTTGACCCTGTCTGGGACCGCTACTTTGCTGGCCAATTAAAAGTTTGTTCCCCCGACTTCCGCCTTGGAAGTTTCCTGGTTAGGAGAAATTTCTGAGTTTCTCTGAGCACAACAGGCAGGTTGGCCTATCTCAGATCCTCTCTCATCCCCCGCCCCACACACCTCTGTGGTCTACAATACAGCTTAGATCCTGGAAAAAAGAGAGAGGGAGAAGAAGGAGGAGGAGGAGGAGGAAAAGGAGGAAGAGACAGTGAGATGACACTGAGAAGCATCACAAGAGACTGGTCAATTTGCCAAGAAGCATGATGCCTAAGCCAGGCTACTGAAGCTCAGAGACTTAGGCAGTGGAAGCAGAGTATCTCTCCTGCTCAATCCTTGCTCTCTGTCTCTCTCACTGTCCCTCTCTTCCCTCACCCCCCTCCACCCTTCCAAATATGCTCATGCCTCTGATTCTAATTTGGGATTCTACCTGCTTCCCTTGCGAAGCTGCAGCTCACTGCCGCTGCTGTCTTGGTGTGAGCTGTGGTCCTGTGGAGGTAACAGAGTCCCGACGCCTTTATCTTACTGTGGTCCCCCACTGTGAGGACCTGGCTTCCATATCTGCCTGAAAAGTAAAGCACTTCTCCAACATGAGTATTTCTTGTTCCTTGCTGTGCAACTACTCATCCTATTTCTTATCATAATAACATCATTATGATAAGAATTCTGGTGACTAGAGAGATTGCTAAATGGTTAAGGCACTTGCTTGCTGTGGTGGTTTGATTCAGGAGTCCCCCATAAACTTAAGTGTTCTGAATGCTAGGTCCCCAGCTGATGGAGATTTGGGAATTAACACCTCCTGGGGGGAGTGTATTGTTGGAGGTGGGTTTATGGGTATTATAGCCAGTGTCCCCTTGCCAGTGTTTGGCACACTCTCCTGTTCCTGTTGTCCACCTTATGTAGGCCAGGGGGTGATGTCCACCCTCTGCTCATGCCATCGTTTTCCCCTGCCATTGTGGAGCTTCCCCTGGAGCCTATAAGCCAAATAAACCTCTTTTTCCCACAAGCTGCTCTTGGTTGGGTGATTTCTACCAGTAATGCGAACCTGACTGTAACACCTGTAGAGCCCAATGACCCAAGTTGGATTCCCCAGCACCCATGTAAAGCCATGATGCAAAAAGTGGTGCATGTATCTGGACCTTGTTTGCAATGGCTGGAGGCCCTGGCACACATTTTTGCTCTGTCTGTTTTCTCCCTGTCTCCCTCTGCTTGAAAATAAGGGGCTGGAGAGATGGCTCAGTGGTGGTAAGGCACTTGCTTACAATGCCTACAGACCTGGGTTTGATTCACCAGTATCCACATAAAGCCAGATGCACAAAGTGGTGCATGCATCTGGAGTTTGTTTGCAGTGGCTGAAGGCTCTGGTTCTCTCTCTCTCTCTCTCTCTCTCTCTCTCTCTCTCTGTATTTCTCTGCCCTCCCCCTTGCAAATAAATAAATAAAATGCTTTTTAAAAAAGAATTGGGACCTTGATCGTCTGTGTCTTTCGCTTAATCACTCAACACAGATGTGCCTGGTACCAGTGAGGTATTTCCTCATCCCAACTGTCTCTCTGGTTGAAGATTTAGGGCTCTACTTACTCCAGTTCACCAGAGCTTAAAGTCAGCTCTCTTCACACATTCAATTAGCCTATCCCCACCACTCCATGCCACATCCTCCATGCCCTACAGACCTCCACTGTCCATATCACCATGCTTTAAGAAAAATGAGTGATCCGTAGCCCACACAAACACATGGTGTGCAGGTGGCCTGAAATCAGAGCTCCCTCCCAGACTCTATTAAGTCCACCCTAAGGGTCCCAAGAAACTCAGAGGGAAACTATGTCAAGTGTGCCAGCACACAGTGACTGCTTGTGTTTGTATCGCCCCCAGGCATGTACGTTCTTCTTTCCTCATTTAAGATGGCCCACAACTTGCTATGCTCAGTTCCTCGGCTTTGCTTACTTTGACTCATCTGGCCTTAAGGGCAGAATAATGGTCAAACAACTGTTCCAAACCTAAATCCTTTCCTCAATCATGTCAAATCCTCTCAAATATTGGTCTTTCTTTTTTCTTTCTCTTCTTTTTGTTTACTTAATTTTTTGGCTTTTACTTTTTAATTCACCACTGTCTTCCCTTATTCAGCTGAGCTTCACAATACTCTTACAAACAAAATCACAAACTTTGTCTGGCACAGTCCCCATTTCTGACCACGTAGTAGGAACCTGGGACAAGAGCCAGTTTCAGCAGAGTCCCCCTTTCTCAGACCATAGCCAAGTGGGCAATAGAAATGTACGTGGTGACTCAGAGAGGGACTCCCTCTTGCATACAAAAACAGTGCTCCAGTAAGGGGCAGAGAAAGACCCCTTGCCTCTCAGAGGTGTGGATTGTTTCAAGGGAGTATACAACCCAGGGAGAATCTGCATCCAATTACTACATAAGTCCCAAGAGATAGGTCTCTCTCAGGCAGGGGGCAGGCAGGGTGGGGCAGGGCTCTTCTGCAGTTGTATATCCTGGCTTCTTGTAGGCCTAACTCCTTCCAGGTGCCGATCCAGCCCCTTGGCAGAGCTCAGAAGGGCTCCACTCAATCTCTACAATGCTGGGGCTTGGTTGACTCGAAGGAACCTGGGTTACTTCAGCCCCGTGAGAGATATGGGAGCTCAGTGAGAATTGCAGGGGTGTAGAATCCTGCAAACTGCAGTCATATCGCGCTCAGTGTCTCCCAGCTGACCCAGGGCTGTGTTCACTGGGCCCTGAGACAGTGCATGAAGACCAGAGGGGAACTGGATACTATCCCTTCCCTCTCATCTCCTGTGGCCTTTGAGGTGCAACGAGATACTAAGGATCCAGGAAAGTCCTTGAACTCCAAACCCTAGGTTCATTTCATTTCTTTTCTTTCTTTCTTTTTCTTATTTTTTTATTCTTTGTTTTTCAAGGTAAGGTCTCACTCTAGTGCAGGCTGACCTGGAATTCACTATGTAATCTCAGGGTGGCCTCATACTCACAGCAATTTTCCTACCTCTGCCTCCTGAGTGCTGGGATTAAAGGTGTGCACCACCATGCCCAGCCAGGTGATTTCTAATTTTAATCAAAGAACTGAGTAAAAAAGACTGAGAAGGATAATTATTAGATTACTATGTTTACCGAGGGAAGTACAGAGCCAAGGAAAGACATCCACATGGCTAGAGATCCCACGTGGAGGGCCTGAAAAAACTGTGAAAAGAAAAGAAAATTCAAGGATCTCCTGCCATGTGGGGAGCTGGAGGAGATAGAGAACCCATGTGGAGAGTAAGGGCTAGGGGAGCCTCCCAGCTCAACCTGGCTGGGTATGCCCAGCTGAGAGAAAACTGACCCACAGCTGGAAGTCCCCAAATGGTAAGAGAGCCTTCCTCCCCTTGCAAAGGTATTTATAACCTTATAGTGGTGGGCTGTCTTCTAGCTCAGGGGAACCAGAGGAACAGCCAGTTGGTTAGGGCTAAGGACTGTCTCAGAAAGAGGCTAGCTCTGACACCAAGTTCCAGGGGCTGAACTTGGCCAACCACAATGTTTAAATCTGATGAAAGACTTCACTCCCAGAAGGGATCCTGGTTGTTTGTGGACAAACAGGTCTAGGGGACTAGGCAAGAGATAAGAAGTCATCTTCTTTGATTTCTAGCAACTGCAGACTTTCCTGCCTTTTTTTTTAACTTTCAAGAGTCCAATCACCCTAACTGTACCCCCCTCTCTGAAGGAGGAGCCAGCAGGAAGCAGGAGTGATACCGAGAGATACCAGATGGTCTGTGAGCTGAAGCAGAGGAACTGTGATCTTGACTTGACATTGGAACAATTCTGCTGGACTTGGCAAACGAGCAAGGCCTGGGGATCTGCCTCATTTAGGAAGTCTGACCTACAGAGCTGTGGTATGACATGATAGGGATGGGAGTACGACCATCCAGCCAGAGGGGGACCAGCATCCCCAGACAATCCCAAGAAACACAGAGCTCCTCTTTCCACTGAGATATCATTTCAGGTGGTCAGTTTAGGCTCTCAGGATCATAAAATGGTGAGTGGCTGTCTAAGGGGTATCAAGGCCCTGACCTATCCACCCTCCTGGCTTCACCCCAGAGTCGCAAAGAGCAGTGTGCACCACCCTGACCTTCATTCTCTGAGACCATTGCCTTGCTTTTGTTGAGCTGAGTTTCTCCCTGAGTTTGCCTCAGCACAGCCCTTAAAATAGCAGCCAGTTAGGTCTGCTGGCCTGGAATTTCCTGGAACCACCCGGTACGAGAGTTTGGGCTCAGGCTCTCTCCAACTGTCTGTCAAGAGCTGCCTGACCCAGGGCTCTTTTCCTGAGTTGTTCCACCCCACCCTCTGAGTCCAGCAGAAACATTAGGTGCTGTGTACATCCAGGAGTGAGCTGGCATCTCCCTTCCATGACCCTGGAGGTGGGGAGGGTAGAACTGAAAGGTCCCTTGGGATCAGCAGGCTGGGAGTGGTTAGAATCGAGGCCTGGTCATGGTAGTGTCAGAACTCATGGGTTCTTTAGCATTTACTCCATTCTTGGAATTCTTGTTTTCTTTACTTGCACTTGGAGGATCTGAATCAGAAATTCTCCCGAAGTGACATTTTGCCAGTGATGTCACTGGCATCTGAATGAAGGCACAAGGATGGCTCCAGGCGTTTCCCAGGGACAAAACTGGCACAAGCAGCCTCTGCTGGGGTGGCTTTGGGGGATCAGCTGGCTACAAGGCTAAGACACTCATTTTTTCCCAGGGTTCCATTATGTTCGCCTCTGAAAATGCAGGCTCATCTGCAGGAAAGCAACCACCATCACAAACATCACAGCAGAAGCGAAGGAGATTTGTGGCTCCAATCAGAATGGTGACTCCTTAAAGTGTAGGAGGTCACACAAGAGCCATCCAGAGGGTTTAGTGCCATGCCACTTCTCCAAGTCCTCCTTGCAACTAGTGCATGGAAGGTTGGAGAAGTAGCATGGGCAGTAATGTGTGTAGGCAAGAGGAAAAAACGAGATGGTCCAACCTACAAGTATGTCTGCTCCTGGCACCAGACAATCAAGTCCCTGTGCTGCTGCACCTTGTCCTCTGAACACACATTGTGTCATATATCTCAAGCCTAGAGATAGGCAAGAGCATACTTGTCCAGGTCCCCAGGAAGGCTGCTGTCTTCCCATGTGTCCCCGGACACATTGATCTCTTGCCAACCCACAGGGCATGCTACAGACCTGGGGCCCTGTCCTTCAGGTGACTTCAGACACAATTTCCCGATAGGGCTCTGTTTGCAGTGTATGTTATAATGCAAGTTGGACATTCAAAGCTGAAGGTGGCTAGCCACGAAAGCATATAGGAAATAGCCTAGAGGATGCCTCCTAGCTGGTCCTGTGTGAACCATGTTACACCTTCTCTTGAAGCATGGAAAGTCTGGCTGGCAGTTGGCATCTTCAGAATCTTCTGGATCTCTACTCCATGACTTTCTCTGGAAAGAAAGAACAGTAGGGGTTGGACCTAGCTTCTGTATACTGTGAGAGGGGACTCTCAGAGAGCGTCTGGACCCCAGCTTGTGGTCTGACCTTTCCTAGCTCTGTGACCTTGGGAAAAATCACTTACCTTAGCTGATCTTGAGCTTTGACCTTTTTGTGAAACAGTCCTTAGGAGGCTTGATTGAAATAATCAAACTATAGCAGTGCTTTGGAAACTCAAATGCACTATGTAAGTGTGAGGCCTTATGAATGGTCAGGTTATTATGAATTGGTAAGTGAAATTTTAGCTGAACACTCCTTCCTTATTCTCAGCCCACTCAAGGAGAAGACAGTTGTGCATTGGGAAAACTCACTCTCATCTTCAACCTGATGTGGCTATTTTAACAGTCAGACTCAAAACCACCCTCAACTTTCAACCAAGCTTCCACATTTTAATGCTCAAACTCAATTTGCCAAGTGCTTAATTCAGGAGGTCAAATTGGGCTTGAAAACAACCCTATGTCCCTCTGAAATCATGCATTGTAGCTGCACAGGAAAATGGGATCTGGCCCTCTATGGCCTGTGGTAATGGATGCTTCCAAGGGGGAAGGGTTTGGGGAAGCTGCAGTGTTCATTGTTGTTGTTTCTCTGCTCATGTGTGCACTCGGTCGCATGAGACAGGCTCCTGGGCCCACCCAAACTGAACTTCAGTGCACTAGTGAAAGCCACCCAGCAACCAATGAGACTCTAAGAAACAGTTCTGCCCAGAGATCATTGTAGCAGCAATGTCTCTGTGTCCTTCAACAGAAAGTTGGGTTGGAAGACAATGCCAGAGTCATCCCAGCTGTTTCCTCTCCATGGGCCCTTATTCACTTTTGGATGATGAACTCAGCATCACTTAGCATGTGGGGACAGGATGGCTCTCCATCCCTGGTCTGGCTTTCCCAACCGTCCTGACGGAGGAGCCCAGAGACAGAAGGTGGAAGTATGCCAGGGCAGCCAGAGCCTTCTACTGGAGTCATGCATAGTCAGAGCTACCCTGGCTCTGGTGCCTGGGTTGTCCCTGGACTCTGTCATCTAAGCCCACAAACCCCTGAGGTTTGTATAGATGGAAGTTCTCTCTTCTCTCGCTTCCCACATCTCTTGGCAGTCCCAGACTGAGCTATTTTCATTTGGTGGCTTAAAGAAAACTTGGACAAATGTTCTGCATAATGTCTCAGGCTGAAAATTAGACTATAAGAAGTTTCTGAAGCCTAAGCCTTCTGCCAAAGCCTCAACCACAAGTGATCTAATCGGCAGGCTCTGGCTGCAGACAGCACCTGAGAGCCTGGCTCATTCCCCAGATCCTCAGCGAAGTGAAAGCCAGAGCAGACAGCAGCAGGCCTGCTCTGGGCCACTACCCTCCAAGTGGATTCTCCGCTCTCTAATGTCACTTTCACAATTGCTTTGGGCATTACGTGGGAGTGTACATTGAGGACATCAAGCATAGAAAAGCACTACAGGGCTGGAGAGATGGCTTAGTGGTTAAGGCACTTGCCTGCGAAGCCTAGGTACCCAGTTTCGATCCTCTAGGTTCCTCGTTAGCCAGATGCGCAAGGTGGCACATGCGATTGGAGTACCTTTGCAATGGCTAGAGGCCTTGGCATGCCCATTCTCTCTCTCTCTCTCTCTCATTCTGTCCTTCTCTCTGTCTCTAATAAGTAAATGAATAAACTTTTTTTTTAAGCACTGGTAAAGAAGGACGACTTGGGTCTCATTTGCCCAGGGCTAAATAAGTGTCTTAGACTTAAAAAAAACTGAGTCTCACCTCAAATCCAGGTTTTCTGACTTTAGTCTCTTTTCTCAGGATTAACATCTCTTCCTACACCATGCTGTCTGGCAATAAAACTCCCTTGAGTAGGGAGAATTTCTATGCTTGCAAAGCAGATGGCTGAAGTGGGTCTGCACAACACAAAAATGGGAACCGTCTGTGGATTCCTTAATGGCACCATGTGCAAGAAAATAATCCCAAATCCTTCCCTTCATGTGTGCATGTGACAGGGGGCCACTCGAGAGATTTTTATTAAAATGTCCTCATTATGCCCATTCATTGCAATATATTACTGGGACTTTCTCAGCATTGTAGATCTGTTTACCATCTAATTCCTTAAGGTGGAAGGTGAGCCTGACTAGGCCCTGGGGATGGTTTTGGAAGGACAGTCTATGAGCCAGTGTTGGTTCTGTTTCCTTCCCTCTCCAGAATGCAGCAAAGCTCAGGCTCACCTTCTCATCCCATCCTCCCCTTCTTTGAGGTAAAATAATTATCATGGATGTCTAAAGCATGTGCAGTGTGGATGCACAGAGGCTCCCATGAGCCTGCATGTTGGAGGACATGCTTCAACATGCCGAGGAGCCCAGAAGGCCACGCTCAGGCCTGACTGTCCCCTCCTTATTGAGGACAGGGTTTCCCCGTCTGGTGGCCTTCTCTGTGATGATGGCAGTGTCTGTGGCCTACATAAGGAAGAGAGCTTGGCCTTTGAGCCCTGAGAGAGAAGCCAGTGGCTCTGAACATCCTGTGACATAAGTGTCTCAGACTTATGTCACAGGATGTGCAGAGACTTAGCAAACAGACTTCTGCTCATCTAAGTCACCCGAAGGCTCCAGAAGGTCTGGTCACCATTAACCTGGCAGATAGGAAGCAGGGCTTGGGAAGCCCTAGGATCCATTCCTGACTGGCTGTGGTGCACGTGCACTCACCGCTTCCCTGGGGCGAGTGATGCGCAGGCGTGGAAGCCCCAGTACCTCCTTGCTCTGAACTTTCGCACATGTGACTTCTGCTCCCAACAGCCACCCTTTTCCCTCTACTCGGTCTGCCTTCCATACCCATGGATTCTCCGTCCTTGGATTACCAAACAAGTTATGGATCAAAACTATTCAGAAAAAAATTCTCAAAGAAAACCTTGGATTTGAGCTCACCAGATGCTGAGGGTGCATAAATGAAGTGACATATGGGGACTCCATGACCCCATCACTTCCAGTTCCTCAGTTTCTCTCAAGGACACCTTGTTTGAATACAATTTGCCTAGTGTTGCATTCATTTACTATGTACTTGGGCCCACCATCACCATGCTTTATCAGGACATGTAGAATTCCCTAGGCAATACAAGGTAACAGCTATGAAGCATTTGCACTGTATTAGGGTCCATAAATAGCCTAGAGATGACTTAAAGTCCATGGAAGGGTGTGCATCAATGATAGGCAAATACTGATCCATTTTGGATAAGGGACCTGAGCATCTATGGATTTGGTACCCAAGGAGAAGCCGGAACCAGACCCCCACAGACACTGAAGGAAGACTGCATTTCCCTTCCCTCCATAAATCTGGGTATTGGAGTTACATATGGGGACTCTGCTATTCTATTCTACCCTTCCTATTACAGTATTCATACTCAGAGACCCTCCAGGTATATAGTTCACAACAGCCTAATCATTGACAATCTGAAGACATCATCTGAGTGCCAGAGTTACAGAATAAACAGCCACTATCTATGCCTACATGCACATACACACAGTGGCTCTCCAGCAATGAATGGCTGGCTGCCATGGGAGATAAATCCTCCTGATCTCCCATCCTTAGGGGGATTTTTTTTTCTGATGACACATGATCTATAGGGCCCCAGATGTCCTCAGTGATGACTGCTTGATGGCAAGCTCCCTATGCTGCCTGCCTGCCCTTTCCTGTGTCACCTCCTCAGTCACTTCCTTGGCTCATCTTTCAAATGCATTTTGCATTTAAATTCTTGCTGTGGGGTCGGCAGCCAGGAAACTCACACTGATTCACCTGTCTCAGTGTTCACCTTAGCACCTATCTGGAGCAAGAGCCTTTGCCCCCCTCCTATGGTATGGGAGCGTGTGGGATGAGATGCTCCTGCTAGCGCCCTGGTGCTGCCTGGGAACTAGGAGCAGCGGCTGCCTCGGGTGCATGAGAGAGGGGTTTAGGACACAATGGCCAGAGAAGGGACTGAAGACCTTCATTTGGTGAGTATACGAAGCCTGTCTTCCAGCATAGGGGTGGAAACGCTGCAAGGCTAAATAGAGATGGGAGTCTCTGGGTTTCTGTTTCTGAAACCCTTGTGCATGTGATAGCAGATGGCCGGGAGGCTGAGCAGATAGAATCATCAGTCACCATACTATGTTCTGCATCTGACAATAATCCCAAGTTGATAATGCCAAAGGGATGGTGGAAAGTAGAAGTCTGCTAATGAGGAGCAAGGATTTCTGGGTTGCTAATGACAGAAGGTTGTTTAGTGGCCGGTGGTGTGAGGAGTAGAGTAAAGACAGGGCTAATCAGTCCCCACAGCTCTGGCCTAGGCTATTTATATGTGGGTATGTTAAGATTGGTTCTATATTGGTGTCTACCTTGGGCTCTGCTTGCTTAGAAACCTGAGCTATGCTTGTGAACCAGGCCTTGTGGGAGCTGTAACCCCAGAGCATAAGATGGAGTTCTGAGAAAGAAAGGACATGAACCCTAGGCAAAAGCCCACAGGCAGGTAAAGAATACCTCCCTGCTTGGTCACAAACAATAGTTTCTGCATGAGAGGGCAGAGCCACTCAGGTGAGCTTTTGAGGACAGGTAGGTGAAGGGTGTCCTTTCTCCTTCTTTCTCTCAATAGCCAGGTCCTCCCTTGGAAGACGTGAACACTCCTGCTCCTATGGATTGGGTTAACATCTTCCAGGAGGACACTAGGAAGCCTTGCCCCATATCCCATGATGCATTTTATATTCCTCAGCCCATCTGCATATAGAGATGGTGGATGGAACAAGACCTTGGGAGTTCTCAATGAGCTGGGCCTGGGTGACAGGCTATGTATCAACCTTCCATGATAGGGCCTTGAAAAGGGCTGACCATTTCAGGTGATATAATACAATAGCAGATGTGGCTGGTTAGGGGTACAGTCCTCTAATCATGTGGACATAGCACAGGTGAAAGGAGCAACTAAGCCTCATTTGAGAGAGAATTGGTGCACCAGGGCCTCAGCCACTGAAATCAAACTCCAGATGATTTGCCACCTAGTGGGCATGTGCTACCTTGTGCTTGTCTCACTTTTGTGCATCTGGCTCAGGAAGGATCTGGAGAGTTGAATCTCAGTCCTTAGGCTTTGCAGGGAAGTGTCTTAATGCTAAGCCATCTCTCCAATCCAACTAAGCCTCTTAGGCTACAAGATTCACAAAATGTAGCCAATTTTATAACTGGAATAATTAGCTTGGCTCGACGAAATCAGAGTAAACTCTAGAAGCTCTCAACTGCATGGGAGGGGTGCTCTTGTGGGTCCTTTGAGGGCAGTGTAGGAGTGAGGATCTATTGCAATATGCTATGCATCCATAGCGTTCAAACTAGACATGATTCTGTGACCTGCAGTGTGGACTCCAGGCAAGAAGGCACAGGGTTGTGGTGTTTAGGTCTGCAGGGGTAAAGGAACCAGCAAGCAAGGGCTCAGAGAGGTCAAGGAGCCAGAGGAGCAGAGATTCCCACAGGGCCTTGGTATGTTCAGAGAGACGCTGCATTCTTCATGCTGGGGAAGGATGTGGTATGTTCCATCTAAGGTTTGCTGAAAGAAACTGAAAACATGAGAGACAGTCTACAAGCAAAGCCACAACTACTGAAGTGCAAGGACTTGCTTTGTTACTCGCATTTCAGCCTTCCTGTCTGTTTCCTAAAGAAGCCACCAAAGATTTTGAGACCAAAACAAGACTCTCAGCATACAATGGTATTTTTTTTTTTTTTTTTTTTTGGATTTAGTGTCTCTGACAGTAGTGGGGGATTTTTAAAATCCCTCATCTTTCAGACACACAACCAAGACAAACAAAGGAGGGAAACTTTTCGGGTTCCTGGAATAGGCCCATGAAACACTATCTAAACCCAGTCTCGTCTTTCGAACTTTCTCCATAAACAAGCTTGTCTGCTTTTTAAATTGTACTTTTATCATTCCTCAGAGGCATCAAAAACTCGAAGGCTGACCAGGGCTGAGATAAAATTATTTATCACCCACCCATTTTGTGAGCATTTCCAAAGTTAGAGCAGTGCTTGTCACAGCGTCAAGAGGCAGAGAGGTCTGAAGATAAGAAACGAGTAGGGTTGACAAGGAGTTCAGAGAGACACAATGGCAATCCACCTCTGCAACGGGTGCCGGGAAGATCTATAGCGTGAAACAACCCTGTTTGAGGTTCTTTTTCTTTTCTTTTCTTTTCTTTTCTTTTTTGTTTGGTTGTTTTTTGAGGTAGAGTCTTGCTCTAGCCCAGGCTGACCTGGAATTCACTATGTAGTCTCAGGCTGGCCCTGAATTCATGGTGACCCACCTACCTCTACCTCCCGAGTGCTGGGATTAATGTCATGCACCACCTTGCCTGGCTCCAGTTGAGTTTTGAATTCATGTCTCAATGTTATGTCTGTCTGTCGGCCTGCCTCTCCCACCTCCCCTCATCTCAGCATCCCACTTGGGAGCCCAGGCTCCCTTAACTCACAATCCCACTGCCTCAGCCTCCTGAGAGCTGGGATTACATGTCTATACTACCAGGCTGGGCTGCATATCATGTGTTAAATTTGCATCCTGCTTGGGCACCCACATGGTGGGGTTTTTCCTGTTTTAGCCTCTCAACAGCAGGTTCAAAATCCTTACAAGTTGTTGTGGCTTGAATGCAAAACTCCTACCACCCACTGGGCTATGCGTACACTTGTGTCTTAGCTTTCTTAAGCTGCTTTGCTAGGGTATTTTATCGCAGCGTGGAGGAAGGTAGCTAATACACGGAGCAGTGATTCATAGCTCATCAAGTACAGTCAAAGCAAATCTTTCATTCCGGCTGATTTCTATGTTTATGTCACAAGAGTGCAGACTGAGCCAAAGTGTTTGCTCTGGGATTCCAGAGTTTATAAGTACAGTGGGACCTCCAGGGGTTGTTCACAGCAGATCCCTACATGCATTGGGGAAGGACGTCACAGGAAAAAAACTTGCCTCAAATTGTCCCTGTCTGCTCTTCACCAAACTGTTCTCCAAGACACATTTCTGAGTTCTGGGGAAAAGAGGCTGCATCCCAGCAAAAAGACTGCACAGGAAGGACAAGGCTTGAGTAGCACAACCTGAAGTGACAGGGACAAAAGAAACCCCTATGATCCAGGCAAAGCTCACTGACATGGGGTCTGGTTGGTGGAGTTGTCACCAACAGTCCTGAATGTCACCAACAGCTAGGATAGGCATGGCTCTACTGGAGGGTGTCCACAGCACAGGTGACGCCACGGCCATTCCCTGGCTTCAGACATGGTGATTCCATCAGGTGCGGACAGCCAGAGCAGAGAAACGGCAGGCTGAACTGGGTTGTGGAAGAGTACAATATACCCTGAGTATCCTCTGTCCCACATGCTTGAGATCAGAAGGCTCTTGGATTTGGGATTTTCCAGAATGTAGCATATTCATACATATGTAATGAGTTATTTTGAGGATGAGATTCATAAGTATGCATGAGATTCATGTATGTCTCATATGTATTTTAAGCACATAGACCGAAGTTAATTGTCTACAATATACTTAGTGAAATTGATTAGGTGTAGAATTTTTGAGTTGTGACATCATTTCAGGACTAAAAACACTTCAAATTTTACAGCATTTTTTTGTTTCAGATATTCGTATTAGGGGTGTTTATTCCATATGTTCATTTCTGAATGTATTACAGAAGGGAGAAAAAATGAGCAAGCATTTCTAAAACCAGACTACAGCCAGCTATTCAAATCACAGAGAGGCCAGGTTGCAGTACCTGTATCTTGCACTCTGTATTAGTTGTCTAATTTGGGATAACAAAATACTTTTAAATCTAGCAGAATAAACCAACAAACATTTATTACCACACACAATTTCTAAGGGTCAGAAATTTAATCGTGGGTTAGCTGGTTATTCCAGTTCAAAGTCTCTCAAGAAGATTCAGGAAGGATTGGAGAGATGACTTAGCAAGCCCAAGGATCTGGGTTCAATTCCTCAGTACCCACATAAGCCAGGTGGCGCATGTGTCTGGAGTTTGTTTGCAGTGGTTGGAGGCCCTGACGCACCCCTTCTCGATATTTGCCTCTTTCTCTCTAATAAATAAGGAAAATAAAATATTTTAAAAATATAAAATAAGGGCTGGAGAGATGGCTTAGTGGTTAAGCGCTTGCCTAAGGACTCCAGCTAGAGGCTAGATTGCCCAGTACCCACATAAGCCAGATGTACAAGGTTCCATGTGTCTGGAGTTCATTTGCAGTGGCTGGAAGCCCTGGTGCACCCATTCTCTCTCTCTCTCTCTCTCCCTCTCTTTCTCTCTCTTTCTGCCTCTTTCTCTCTGTCTGTCTGTCGCTCTCAAATAAATAAATAAATAAAAACAGAAAAATTAAAAATTAAAAAAGAATTTAAAAGAACAAATTTAAACATATAAAATAAAATAAATGAAAAGAAGAGGAGGAATATTCAGTAAGGACTCTGGCTGGACCAACTGCCACTTGCAGACTGGACCAATACTAAGGAGCTACTTCAAGGTGACTCATTCACGTGGCTGTTGGCCAGAGGCCTCCACTCTTCACTGTAGTTTGGGTAGAGAGCTTACCTCGGGGCCCCATGGGCTGCTCCTCAGAGATGCTGGAGAGTGTTCCCGTAAGGTGGCTGGCTTCCCATCGCAGGAATGATCCAAGAGAGGGAAAGAGTAGAGCATAACACACAATGTGTTTTTCTGACCTACTTGAAAGCAACACCGTCACATGTGTGCCTTGTTATGTTACATTCGGGTGATTCACAGGGTCCAGCCTACACTGAGTGAGAGGAAGCAAATTCTACCTTTTAAAGGGGAAAATGTGGAAGAATCTGTAGACATGACTGAAAGTTATCACACTCTAAGTCCTTTGTCATCTGTGTAGATAGCTATTAAATTTGAAATGTGCCCCACTAAAGATGTCAAAGAATACAGATGAAGGCCACTGTGAGTTCAAGGCCAACCTGAGACTACATAGTGAATTCCAGGCCAGCCTAGACTAGAGCAAGGCCTTACCTAGAAAAAAAAAATTAAGAAAGAAAGAAACTAGAACAGTCAATCAAAGAAAGAATTCTTCAATGAAGAAAGCAGTTCTCCTCAAGGAACTGGGTAAGAAGATGGACAGGGCCGGGAGCTGGGTGCAGGAAGGATGCACCAGGAACCAGGTTTTCCTATACAAATAAGTCATATGTTTGATTTTTTTTTTTTAACAAATTCATGTATGTGAGACAGAGAGAGGGCATGCTAGGGCCTCTTGCCATTTCCCTGCAAACAGACTCCAGATACATGTGCCACTTTGTGCATCTGGCTTTACATGGGCACTGGAAAATTGAACCTGGGATGGCAGCCTTTGCAAGAAAGAGCCATATCCCCAGCCCAAATTGTGTGTATGTGTATGGTGGGGGGTATGTGTTTGTTTCTCAAAGTAGAGTCTTACTCTATCCCAGGTTGACTTGGAACTCACTCTGTAGCCCCAGGCTGGCTTCAAACTCACAGTGACCCTCCCTTAGCCTCCCCAGTGCTGGATTAAAGGTGTGCACCACCATGCCTGGCTCCCAAGCCAGATATTTTAATGAGTACATGAAATTAGGTGAGATCTAGGACCCATCCTGGCCCTGGAGAGGCAGGTGCAGCTACTGATTCAGTGAGTGAAAGTACATCTGCCTAGAAGTCAGAGAATCTAAGTGTGAGCCCCACCCTTCCTGGGCAAGTGACCAGCTGTAATCATACCTTTGTCCTTATTTCCCTCATTGTTGAACTAAAAATAATATGTGATAATCAGAGCATGAAACCAAGGTGATGTATTGTCATTGTCACTAACATTTCTCCTAATATCTTTAAAATTCAGGAAATTTTAGAAAAAATAAAACTGCAGAACAGGTTTTTAACTTTATTACACAAAAGCCACCAACATTTTCTAAAATGTGTTCCACCTGAAAACAAAAAGAAACTATTGAACAAGAATCAAATTATATTTTCAGGCAAATACCTTAACTGCTAAGCCACCTCTCTAGCCCTGAGGTAGTATTTCTACTACCTAAGCATTGCCTGATAAGAGGCAGTACAGAATTGATGAAAAGGTGGGTAGGGGGGAATCCAGGTGTGGTGGCACACCCCTTTAGTCCCCACACTCAAGATGCAGAGGTAAGAGGATCACCTTGGCTTTGAGGTCACCCAAAAACTACATAGTGAATTCCAGGTTAGCCTGGACTACAGAGAGACCCTACCTTGAGAAAACAAAACAAATAGCAAACAAATCTAAGTGGCAAGGCTGATTACAGGTGCGGTAGGTTTGCTGAGACACAGTGTTTATTAGTGGGAATGCCCTTTAAAAGCCCCGCCCCTTTCTCTCTTCCTCTGTCATGGGCTTATGCCATGCATATACTGCTTTAATACCAGCCCAAAGAAACAGGGCCAACCAACTATGTGCTGAATCATCCAAAACTGTGAGCCCAAACAAACCCTTCTCCTTTAAGTTAATTATTTCAGATATTTTCTCACAGTAACAGAAAGCTGACTGCCTGCCATACCATTTCAATCAGTACCTCACCACTGGCCAGAATTCAAGGTCATGTTTGGCACCTGTGAAACATAGGTGGAGCTTTCAGCATTCATATTCTATAAACATGTTCATAAAAGTTTCATCTGTTCTCTGTGACATTCAGAATAATGTATAGATCAACTAAGCCACAGCAGCCAGCCAGCCAGAGAATAAATTCTTGCTTAAAATAGAGGGAGAGCAGAGTAAGCCATCCTTATCACATTCATGTGTGTGTCCAGAACTGCAAATGCAGGAAGGAGAGGTGATGAACTGCCAAGGAGGAGTTCTTGGCATGCTGGGCAATAGCTGCTAATTCTCACACAGATGGCACTCCCGCCATCTGAGAACTGTGAGCATATCTTCAGCATGCTTATTTGGCAATGTTGGGAAATTAGCTTCAGGAGAAAATAGAAACTTGCTGTGTTGAAATATGCAAAAAAAAAAAAAAGGCATTAGTAGAATGTAAAAATGAGCCTGGACCACAGGCTAAGGTAAGGAAATCCTGTGAAGGTGTGCTTCTCTGAAGGTAGCAAACAGAGCTCTACCGGGCATGTAAATGACCCTGTACCTCCCTTCCCCACAAACCCCACTTCACTGGAAATTCACTCTATGTTTTTAATATATAATATAAATGTCATAATATAATTTAATATATAATTTTATTTATATGTTTACTAGCATATAACATAGAAAGTCAATGGTTTCAATATGAAATGTCCCTTGCAGGCTCCTGTGTGGAATGTTTGGTCTGCTGTTGGTGGCACTACCTTGGGAGATTGTGGGAACTTTAGGAAAGAAACGGGTCCTTGAGAACAGGTCCTTGGGGGTTATATATTGCCTTGGAACCTTCCTGTGTCCTTTTCTCAACTTCTTGTCCACTTGAGGTAAGAAATTCCTGGCCCTCTTGCTCCCGCCACCATGTTGTTCTGGCCAGGACACCATGGGTTGACTTCTGAAACCATTAGCAGAAATAAGTAATTCCTCCTTTTGGTTGCTTTTCTTGGGTATATTTGTCACAACAATGTGAAAGTTAACTGATACAAGTACATTATGATTAATTATGGTCACACTGCTGTTAGGATAGATCTCAAAAATTGTTGTCAATTGACACTTTGCTTCTCTTGATCAACACCTCCCTATCCTCCTCCCTAGCCTCTTAGAATCACCCACTGCCCCCCCCCCCACCTCTGTAAGTTTGACTTTTTCAGTGGGATCCTGCAATCTTTTCTTTCTGTGCCTGGCTTATTTCATTTAGCATCATGTCCTCTACAGTCATTCCTGAATCCTCTAGATTCATTTGTCACAGATGACAGAATTTCCTTTTTTTACTAAGGCTGACCTAATACTGCCCTCACATACACACAGAGAAAGTCATAGCACCAACACTCTTGCTTTGGGGAGACAATGTAATGTACAAATAGTCATGGGTGATAGACACTCCCATTGTGCTGCCACTCTCTGAGTAACTTGGGACAAATCATTCCATTGTATGATCAATTATTCCTTCTGAAATACTTATCAAGCATTCATTGTGTGGGACCCAAAATTCTTGGCTCCAGCAATAATGAAGAAGACCAAAAGCAATCAGGAAAATATGTTGTTTTTTGTTGTTGTTGTGTGTTTGTGGTTGTTTTGTGTCTGTTTATGGGTGCATATGTTTGTGGTGGTGGTAGTGGTTGTGTGTCTTTGTTGTTGTGTGTGTTTGTGGTTGTGTATGTTTATGGTGGTGGTTGTTGTGTGTTTGTGGTTGTTTTGTGTGTGTTTGTGGTGGTGGTTGTGTGTCTTTGCAGTTGTGTGTGTGTGCGGTTGTCCTATCATACTGAGCCAGAGAAAGTGGAAAATTGCCCATTCACAAAGCCTGGTTCACCTCAGTGTGGCAAGTTTATCTTTGCTTTCTCAGAGCATGCTAAAAGGGAGTGAATCTCTGTGAGACATCATCTCTCCCTCCCCCAGGAGATGCCAGCACTCACAGCCCTGTGAATGCTTCAGGGGAGAAGCCCAGAAACTTCCTCTGAGGAATAGTGAGTGAGGCTGTTAAATGAACTCTTCCCACTGCCCACATGAACAGGCTAGATTCTGCATCTCAGAATCCAATTTAGCTCAGAGAAAGGATGCCACACCTTAACATCTGCAGCCAAATTCAGCCAGACCCCCATGAGAAGAAGGTCAGAAATGACCATTTGGTTCAACTGTGCACTTTCCCCCAGGGTGGGGGCCTGGGGAGTGAATTTCTCTTCAAGAACAGGGCACAGGAAATGATGTTGCTGGCCAGAGCAGAGAGCTGATTTACTAATGAACCACTTCTGCCTTCAAAGCTATGGCAAGATGTTGCGCAGCATCTGCAGCACCGACTACATGGAGACTCTGTCCCCAGTCTTTGCATCTGCACAACTGAATGGCCTCTCCAAAGATGCTTCAGATCTTTTTACCTGTGGGATTGTGATCCCTGAGGTTTCATAGATAATCAGTGTGCCTCCCTCCAGGGAGAACCTCAATAAGCCTAATAGATGGCTTTGTCCCTGGTCCACACCCTCTGTACCTCCAGCTGCAAGAGTGCAGAGTTCTGTGTAGGCCTGGACTCACTTCAAGCTGAAAAAGTCTTGGTTGCTCAGGTGTATCCAGGTGGGCCAAGAAGTGTAAAGAACCTAATGCCCTGGAGGCCAAGAGTTAGGCTAAGTGCCCCTGTCTCTTGTCTCTAAGGATTTTTCTGCAACTATCTTGGGAGATTCTGATGGAAGCAGATCTCTGCCAAAGTGGTGGCCTTCAAAAGAAATTCTCTCCTTACCTCACTTCCTGAATTGCACCCCTACATAAATTCCTGTACATGCCCCCTTTTCCCAGCCAGCTTTGGGAGGGACCTCCATCTGAGACACCAAGCTGATACAAGTGCATGCCCCTCTCAGTGGTTTCTAGTGGAAGCAGCAGCCTTCTCCAGGAAGTGCCCTGGAGAATTCTAGAAGTGACTGGGTTTTAAGGGTGACTGATGGCAATGCTGGCTTTAGAGAGTGGACCGCAAGGAATATCAATGTCTCTCAGTGCATGTTTAAGATGGCCCCACATGAGGAGGGATCCATATATGGTCCATTGACTTTGAGATGACCCCCTTGATACTTTTGTAAGAAAGAAAGCTGTTTGTAATTATGTTATCCAACAACCTAAATCTGACTGACAGTGAGAAACAATTTGCTATGACTTTAATATGCAGAGAATTTTTGTGAATATCCAGATTTGTGTGGAGGGAAAGAAAATACTATTTTCTTTTAGAACATAAACAATATTTACATTCTGGGGAAAGCACACCACATGGTCTGAGAGCCTTGTGATAAAATCTTTAAGACTATCATTTAACCACTAGGGACCTCAAATACAGGAGTGACTCAATACCTGATGCATGTATGTATTTATGCATGTGTATATGTATGCATGCATATGTATAAACATGCATATGTATGTAAAACATAGAATGTTTTGGTATGGCTTTGTTCTGATGGTGAACTATAAGCTTCTCTGTGTGTAGTGGTTTTAAATTGACTTCAAATACTTTGCAAAAATAAATGAGTCTGATGAACCTGAATGTATAAATGAATGACTTACTGAAAAATTATACAACCAAGAGATCGCATAAAGTCTTCAAACTGTATGTATCATTATACTTACATGTCTGAAAATGTCATAATGAAAGTTGTTACACTGTAGACTGACCAAAAATTAATTTAAAAACATATGCAATTTTCTCCCTCTGCATGTGCAGAGACTTCTTGAAATAGTCTGCCTTTTTAATTCTGTATTTTTTTTTTTTGTTTTCCTAAAATGGAAATGCCTAAGCAAAATTTATTTTTAGTTATACAAATAATACATGCATACATTATTTCTGTCAAAATGTGAACATTTGACTGAGCTAAATTCCCCACTAAAAACAAACATAACTGTAACTATCTCCCACAATCAGGAAAAATTAACATTCCCTTCCAGACCTTTGCTGTGCTCTTACCTAAGCCTACACCTTTACTGGAACTTATGCCTCTGCTTGGGCCTGTATCTGTGCGAAAATTAAGTTTCTGAACAATATATAGGATAAAACCTGGTATTTTATTATATTATGCATTGCTACAATTTCAATGTTTGTTACCTGCAAAACTCATGTTAAAATAGTTCTCTTCATCTGGGTACTAAAAGGCAGGACCTAAAAGAGGTGACTAGGTCAGCCAGGCTCTCCCCGCCACCACCACCACCCTGTGAGAGGTAGAAAGGCCATCGTAGAAGGGCAAATTCAGCTCCCTTTGTCTCTTCGTCCGTGGGCCCTCTGCCCTGTGAAGATGAAGCATTTGTCCCTCCACAGAGCACAGCATCAGGGCTCCGCCACAGAATCAGAATCACCAAGCCTGTTAGCACCTTGATCTTGATGTCTCCGCCTCCAGAACTATGTGGTCATAAAGTTCTGTGTATCGATTACCCATGACATAGCATTCGTATAGTAGCACAAACAGATAAAGACAAATATGTTGAATGTCCCCCCCACAGTATATAATGTTGTATGTGTCTCAGTGTTTTTCTCTACTGCTCTATACAAATCCTTCCACTCAGTTTAAGTACTTTCTAGTAGAATATTATAGTCATTTAACAGTTGGCTCAGCAATTGCCTTGGTTCACACCAAATATATCTACTTTTTCACTAGTACTATTACAGGGTACATACTCCTCAACATACTCTAGTCCTAATATGGTGCCCTGCTAGATGATAATCTCCTCACTAGATGTCCCTGCCTTCGAAAGCCTGGGTGTCCTAAGCCCATAGTGAGAAGCACTACATCTAGTTCTTGACTGTATTCAGTAAAGATTTGTGGGCATAACAATGAGGAGAGTGAACAAAGTGAATATTAAATTAACCCTGGTAGGCATAGAAGGCCCTGAACATTTTCTTTACATGCTCCTTGGAGTAGAAAGAAAAACAAGGTAAAATAAAATCTATGAGTACAGGTCAAACAATATTTAGAAAAATTTATTAAACCTACCAGGCCAAATGGATGGCCTAATGAATTAAGTGACTGGATGTTTTAAAAATCTACTTCACACGAGAGCAAACAACTTACCGATTTTAGCAAGAATTGCTTGTCCACTGTCTTTATCAGCACAAAGCTAGTGCCCAATTCCACATGCCACTGGGAAACCCTTACCCTCTGCTCTGCTGCCTCAAGAGCTGACCACTGGGGTGACCTGTAGGAGGTGTGATCAGAATGATGTATTCCACAAGGAGTTGTGCAAGTGAGTGGGGTTTCCCTGGTCAAAGAGACCCTTCATCAGAAAGCCCCTGGGTCATCTTCCAGTTGCTTTTGATGAACAGGGTCCATTCTTCACGGAAGTGCCTTACTGAACTCGTAACAGACACAACTGTGGCTGAGCTTCACACTGCAGTGATCTGGAGTAGGAGCATACCACGAATGAAAGCTGATTTGGAGAGAGAGAGAGAGAAGTCAAATAGCTTGCCTGAGGTCACTCAGCCATGGAAGGCAACCGTCTTATCCCAGAATCCATGCTCTGCACGATTGTTGTGCTTTCTTCCAGCTGGCTTGGGACCCAGCACACCAGCTCTCATCTCCTAATAGGATGGGCTGTTTTACAGTGGTCTAAGGATGGGCGAAGGTGACACACCTTCCTTAATCCACATCTCTTGTCTCTGTACCCTCTACAGCCCCACCCCACGCAGTGTGTGGAGCTGGAGCAGGTGGCCTTGGGGGGCACCCTGTAGGCTCCAAAGCCAAGTTTCCACCCAGCACTGTTCCAATGTTCTACATGTGGCTGTGGGCAGGCCAAATTGCAAGTTAGCACTGTTTTGGGATGATAGTGGTCACAATGACCTGGTGGTGGGAACTGTCCTCATATGAAGCCTTCCAGGCTACTCCTTAGCCCTCCCCCCAAAATGTCCCTAGGAATGGGCAACTTCCTTAGCTCTGAGCACCTCTTCCTTCCCCTTGGGACACCTCACTTTTCCTTCAGGAAAGGCAAGGTCCCTTAGGCAGGAAGGTCCCCACCCAATGGGACAAGCCTTTGTGGCCCTCAGCAGTGCTGTCAGCTCCAAATTTGATGGGACAGATTACAGTGGGTGTGTGTGGGAATGGGCTTCCTGGGGTCGATGACAGTAAACTCACAGGAAGGACCATTCACAATTGATATACCAAGAGGCCATTACAAAGAATTATGAGGATCACTGTAAACACTGGCTAAAAAATGACCATTTGATGTCATCTGTTCAAATGAGCCATACTGGGGCACAGAAAGAGAATACTCCAGCATCAGCTTCACTTATTCCAAATTTTCACTCTTTTATTTGCTATCCATTGATGTACATTGCTATTACAGTTTCCAGAGACCATGAATTTTCATCATTCATTATAAGTCACTAACTTTTTTTTTCTGGTGCTGGGGGTAGAATCTAGGAATTTGCACATGCGGGGTAAGTGTTGTGTCACCGAGCCACACCTCTAGTCTCTATGTATGTCTTATTTTTACCCTCAGCATGTTCCCAAGAACTAGATTTCCTCTGGAGAGCAAGATGAGCCCCCCTTGCTTAATCCTGCCCTTTCTAAATCCTCTGAGGACCAACATTTTTAGTATTTGCCTTCTGCTTTAGTTCTATTCTTTCATTCTGGAACAATCTATTTCTAACCTATTGCATCTAATACTCTGTGGACGAGTTCTTCACATGACATTTTAGGAGAGAAACAGTTATTAAAACATTTAAGACAACCCAACCTAAAAACAGAAACCTGACTGAAGCTGAACAGGTACTTCATATATGCAGTGAAGTGGCCAATGAACACATATAAAAAGATGTTCCTCAGCCCTAGACACCTGCTCAAGCACAGCCATCAAGATGCCAAGAAAACAAGCCAGACTAGTTCCCACGCAGAGTCAGGTTACCATCATCAGTTAGGACTTCCACAATGCGGAAGCACCCAGGTTGTCGTCAGAGTGACGGTGATTAGGCCAGCTATGACCAAAGCTAGGTGTATATCTTCCCACATGACTGAGACTAAAACAGAGCCCTGTCCTCATGTACAGTGGAATCAAGCAGAGTGTTATCTCAGCAGCCTACATTTTACCAGGCAAGTACTCCAAGGCGTCAGATCATGCTGGGTACATGGCCTTGAGCTTTTACAAGTAGGTAGTGTTCAAGTCTTTGTGGTCCACAGTTGAGGTCTAATGACACAGAGGAGGCTGGCTGGGGCCCAGTCAAGGAGACAATCTTTATCACTACATATAACACCAAGCTTTATAAAGAAAACATGGAAGAAAGGCAAGTGCTGTATATTCTCTCACATGCCAATTCTAACATCTAACTGTTAAATAGGTGTGTCTAGGTGGGAGTAAATGTGGGTAAAGACCAGGAAATTGAAAAGGGGCCCAGTGAGATGGGGGAAACAAGGCTTTAAGGGAGAGGTGAGGAAGGCAACAGAACACATGAGGTATTCAAGTGAAAGGGAGATACTGGGGTGAAAGGCACAGAAGGAAAGGGTGGACAGGGAATGGGGGAGCAACAGGGGTATCAACCAAAGTGAAGTATGCATGAAATATCATAAGGAAACCTGTTACTTTGTCAGCTAATTCTTTAAAATAAATAAAAAGGGACTGGGGAGATGGCTCTGAAATAAAGTGCTTGCCATGCAAACTCATGGACCTGAGTTTGAATCTTCAGCACTTTCCAAAGTGTGGGGTGTGGTACTGTAGGCTGCTTATTCAGTAATAGGGAAGCAAGAGACAGGGACTCTCTGTATTCACTGACTAACCAGTCTAGCCAAATTGGTGAGCTCCAGGTCCTGTGAGAGACTATCTCAAAAATTAAGGTTCAGAGTGATTAATAAAGTGATTATCATCTTCTGTCCTACACACACACACACACACACACACACACACACACACACACGCACACCTGCACACATGGATAAGAAGAAAAAGCAAAGAAAAGAAAAGAAAGCATGCATAGGTTGAATATCCTTTATCCAAAATATTCAGAACCAGAAGTCCAGAAGTGGTTTGGATTTTGCGTTGTTAAGATTCTGAAATACCACATATATAATGAAATGTGCTCTGGATGGGACCCATACCCAAACACAAACTACATTTACTTTCATATACACTATTGTAGTTACCTTTGCATTGCTAGGACAACGCCAGACCAAAAGCAGCTGATGGGAGGAAAGTTTGTATTTTGACTTACAGTCTCCAGGGGAAGCTTCATGATAGCAGGAGAAAGCATGGCATGAGCAGAGGCTGGATATCACCTCAGCCACAGCATGTGGAAAACAGCAGCAAGAGAGTGAGCTGTGGTTTACCAAAGAGGAGCTGGCTATAATACCTCAAACCTATCCCCAGGAATACACCTTCTCTAGCAAGTCTCCACCTGCCAAATTTCCACCAGCTGGGACCAAGCAGTCAAAGCACATAGTTTATGGGGAACATCTGATTCAAGTCACCACATATACCTATACACACAGGCAGAAAGTTATTTTATACAGGGCTCCACACAATAAATTTTTTTTGATGTAGGGTCTCATTCTAGCCAAGACTGACCTGGAATTCACTATATAGTCTCAGGGTGACCTTGAAATCATGGTAATCCTCCCACCTCTGCCTCCCAAGTCCTAGGATTAATGGTGTGTGCCATCGTGCCCAGCAATAATTTTGCAATGGTTTATCAAATGTTAATAAACTTGATGTACATGAAACAAAGTTTTGTGGTAGGAATTTTCTACTTGTGGCATCACTCTGGTCCTCAGAAATTTTTCAATTCTATTTATTTCCAGTTTTTATGAGGAAGTGGGAAAACTGGAATTCACATACTTTGGAAGTTGTAAAAGCTAAACTGCACCTATCCTATTATTCAGATATTTCAGAGATGATATTTCATGTGATAATGTAGACTGCAGTACTATTAATAATAGACAAAACATTACCAATCTATAGCATATAAACAACAAAATAAACTTCAGTATTCACCAATGAAATACTGCAAGAAAACAAAATGGCAATCACAAAAACATGACTAGGTGTAACAGATGAGACACAGAGCAAAAATGTCAGACAAGAACATCCAGGAACAGGTATGGAAGCCAGATGTGGTCACCCAAGAGCTAGTGGGAATGAGCTGGCTGGAGGAACAACAGCACCCAGCAATGTCCCACAGTACCAATGGACTCCAAGGTGTATGTCTAAAACATTCACTAAGCTGCACAGTTCAAAACAGTGCATAGGGGCTGGAGAGATGACACAGCGATTAAGGTGCTTGCTTGCAAAGCCTAACGGATCCTGGTTTGGATCCCAGTAACCATGTAAAACCAGATGCATAAAGTGGCATTTGCATCTGGAGTTCATTTGCAATGGCTAGAGGCCTTGGTCCACCCATTCTTTCTCTATTTCTCAATAATCTTTCTCTCCATCTCTCTGCTTGCAAGTAAATAAAAATAGTTTAAACAATGTGCATACCTACATGAGCTACCAGGAGAAAGTGGCCAACCTCTGTCTAAGCAACTCAAAGTCTAAGAAACTCAGAATCAAACATCCAGATGTGATGCTCACACAAGTGCAATAGTGCCACACAGTCATAGTGGGAACCGGCTGCTCTGGGATTGGCTAATAGATCCACACAGTGGAAAGAAAAGCATATCTGGCACTGGGAAACAAGTCAGAATCATATCCAGATAATGATTCTGCTTTCCTTTGTTAAGCTCCTACTAACCTTAGACTATAAGAGGTCTACACCTTTTTAATTCTCTGTAAATTAATAATGGTTATCCCATTTATCCAGTGCTGACTTCATTCTCTGTTGGAGAATCTGCTTCTCTTTTTCAGATAGGAGCTGGACCTGAGGAGATAAACGACCCACCACACTCCACTCCAGCCCCAGCTGAAACCACAGAGGAACTGGGGAAATGAGCAAGAGTGCTGCTTTCTTAATGAATCTGATATCAGCATGAGGGTGATGGGGATAGACACTGGGGACACTCAACACCTACCAAACCAGAGATTCAGAGTCTCCTAAGTGCTCATCACTGAAGTAGACTTAAAATGCTCCCAGCATGGCTCAGGGAATTTTGCAGAAGAGAGGATGGAAAGAATGTTAGAGTCACAAGTTGTAACATTTTGCACAAAGACATTGCCTCTTCCCCTGCTATAATGCATGACCCATAATCCCCATGGGGTTGATCTGCATCCTCAATGAGGAAGGCCTCTTCAGAAAAGGGGCAGGGAGGAGGGAAAGGATGGTACCAGCATGTGTTGTTTACATACGAAATATGCCCATATCTACTAAATATAAATTGTGCCAGTGCAGCTGGAATATTTAGCCTTCAATTGGGGACAGACAGACAGAGAGGGGCAGAAGAGAGACAGAGAGAGACTCATCAGCTAACTGTAACATGTCCAGCTTGTTTAGATCCTGTTTTTGAACAAAGTCCCTTTCAAAAGCACTCACGAAACGAGTAAATCACAGCACTCAACTGCATATAACATTACACAAAATACTTTATACATTTCCATAAGTTTCTAATAACATGACAATGTATTTTATGCTCTTATCTGTCAGAATACTTTCTGAAGGGTGAGATACAATATTTTTGAGATTTGCTTCAAAATCACCCAGTGAGGTTTACAGGAAGGGCTCAGAGACATGGAGGTCACAGGTCATGGCTACATCGGTGATGGGTACATGGGCGTCACTTTTCACTTTGTTATAATTTTTCCAAAATAAAATATGTTTTAGAAGAGTGAGCCTGGCTTTGGGGGAAACCAGAAGAAAAAAAAATAAGGCTTGGAATGCAACTTATATTAAGACAAAGATTTTATTTTCTTCATCTCACTGTCGGGTGTGCAGCAGCAGGGTACATGAAATGGTGCCAGGGTGCCCCACCCTACATAACCTTCCCCTCAGCCTATGGGGTCATCCCACAAGGCTAAAAGGCCAAACTGACATCCCTTCCCTCCCTTGAAGGAAGATAGCTATAGACGTCAGCAGAGCCTGAGGCTGGCAGGAAGCCTCCCTTCCTAGGCTGCAGGGAGGGACATCCTCCTCCTACTGCCTTGAGGTTGTTGTAGATATACTTCTGCTCATCACACCCTCACCCTGGCTTCCCTTGTTCTTGATAAGGAGACTCAAGGATATTATTAGCTCATCTACTCTACCCAGGTGACTCTGCATCTTGGGTCTCTGCACTACGCTATTTCCAGAGGAAACACCAGGAAGCCACAAGACCCTAGGGGGAGCTGTGACCACATGTCTTCTGATTGATGCTCTGGGCCTGGATGTTTGGGATATAGCATGAGATTTCCCCAAGGATATTAACATGTAGAGAGCTCTGAGGAGATGCGAGTAAAGTGGAGTAGAACACTTCAATAGCTTTGCCTCCAGACACCAGGAAGCACTGAGCAGTTCATTAGAAGCACTGAGCAGTCCATGGGGAACACCATATTGGCTTTTGAAGACCCTGGAGAAAATGCGGCCCAGAGGTGCGATCCCCAAGCAGATGTTGTAGATTGGGATCCATTCCAGGCTTGGAGGCTCAGTGAATTTTCCGAGGTTGCAAATTGAGTCCTCTCCATGGTTCATGGCATCATGATATTTACAAAGGACTTCAGGATCTTGAAGCAAGAACAGTAGCCCTTGGTGAGTGAGTAAGTCCTGATTTAACATGTTCTTGAGGCTGTGAAGAGCTGAGGCGTATCCATAGCAATACTAGGGTGGAAGGAGGAATCTGCATGCGCAGTGTCTCTTTGTGTGGACACTTTCAGCTGTCCATCACTGTGATGATCTTTTATACAAAGACGGACCAAGCTCCATGTTTAAGTCAGGAAGCACAGATTCTCCAAAAGCAAGTAGCCAACTGTATGTAGACCAGGAGACAAAGGCAAGGTGGTCCCATCTCCAGTCCCACATGACTAATCTGGAGGAGGCAGAATTCTTGCAAAATCACACTGGAGGGAGCTTTTCTTTGGCTCTTCCATCTGCTCAGGCTTCTGCTGAAGGCTGAGTGGTCCGCCCAGCATGCATACCTGTTGAAGTCCGATAACAGCTCTACACCACAGTGTCCACTGCATAATGCTACCTCGTTAGGTCAGCACTGCTGAGAACAGCCAAGTGCTCAGAATTGCTGTGCATGCACTGGTGGAGCAACCTATGCTGCACATGCTGAGTGCTCTGACCTGCATATGCATGGGCCGAGCATCCTACTCTGGCTCTCAGCTGAGACCAGAGAGATGTGGGCATCTTCTAAGGAGAAGCTCTGTCTTTATTATTCTGTGTCCCTCCAACTCCATTTGTCTTCAGATTGGCCTTAAATGTTTATTATTTTAATTTTGTTTAATGAATTTATTTTTAAATTTTCTATGTATTCTTTACAAGTCATTGATATTTTCCTTCTCTGCTTAACACCAAACTGTAGCATGCATAGTAATAAACTATGTCTATTCTTAGATAATTACTGATACTTAATGGTTGTGAAAAATGGGGTTTGAAAACATCGCTCTTGCACCCTTTCTCTGGAGTCTATAACTTCGTTCCCTGTTTAAGAGGAATGTACACTTTATATATAGAACAACTTTCCTGATGTTCCTGAGAGCTTCATGCACAGCTATAGAGCATGAACTATTAGTTTCTCAGCTCAGCAAAACACACTAGAGTCTCCTTCAACAATAAATTCCCAGGAAGTATCCCTGGGCGGGATGCGGAAGGGAGGGCACACAGGGCTATTTTGCACTCCTGCTCTGAATCCACCCAGTTTCTGAGTCACTGAGCGCCCTCCTTATCAGCCCTTAACTCTGACCTTGACTGTACCCTTTCAGCCTTGGGTGAGCTGACCTCACCCTGACCTCTATGGTCACTGGCTACTGACCAGTTTCTATTTCAGGGGAAAAAATGACAGAAATGATCTGAGTTAAACATGGATTTAAAAGGAACAGAATAAAAGAGCAGAAGTCATCAAGAAAAGCAGGAGACTGAATTTCCAGTGTTGGTCATAGAAGGCAGATGAATGAAATGGACAGGGAATTACAATAGAGATTATGCAGACACGAAGATGGTTAGAGAACAGTGCAGTCAGCTTTGTGTCAACAAATTGCATAACTTAGATGATATGGTCAAAATCCTTGAAAACATGTAACTTAAGAAATGAATGAAAAGAAGGTTACTTGGGATTCAAGTTACCTTGAGTAAGGTTATATAACTTAGAAAGAAAGTCAATAGCCACAAGGAAAAATATGGAGAGCCCAAAGTGTGACCCTAGACAGAAAATGAATAGCTCACATCTTAAAATTGCATTTTCTATAGCTTCCAGGGCTAGCCAAACAGATGCTATGCACTGTATTAAATATTTTGGATATGGACAAGGTATTATCTATGATTCATTCAAACCAAGAAATGTTCTATTTGATCTTCATGCCTTTTATTTATGAAGACTAAAAATGGCATGTTTCATGTTTGGATGTGTAGAATCAATAGGAAGGGAGAGTACAAAGTGAGGCATGAAACCTGGGAACCCTGAGTTCTGTGGGAGATCCATGGGATCCTTCAAGTTATGGGGCCTCTTGGAGCTCTGTGAAGTGCTGTGTGGCTTATGGCTTCAGATCTTGTAACCTTCCCTCCCTCTCCAACTACAATAGCAATTATTGTATTTATTATAATAGTAATTTATTACAATAATAGCAATAGTAATAATAAAAATTAAAAATAAAATTGGTAGTAATAAAAGTAACAGGAACAATAGTAATTTATTACAATATTAATTTGCATCCTTTGTGCTCTCAATAATTATCTCCCCAAACCAGTTGCAGTTATACAAGTATTGGATAATTTCAATATCACTTTCCTAAAAACTTGAACTTCTACTGACTCCCCTTGGTTTCTGTCCTTCTTCAATGTGCTTCCACAGTCTCAGTTTCAATGTTTCTGGTATTTGAAGAAAACTGATTTCAAGGGTCACAGTTCTTTATATTGCTGCTCTCTTCATTTTTAGAACAAATTATTTTTAATACTTTCATACATGTATATGATACATTTTGATCTTATTTCCTCCATTATCCTATCTTATGCCCCCTCACCCTTTCAGTAAAACCCTTCTTAATTAATGCCCTTCCTACTGCCATGCCTATCTCTTAACTCATGGGTTTAAATTAAGGTTGCTTGCATGAACATTGGTGGAAGGTTATTTATAGGAGTATGGGCAAATCACCAGTAGCTACAACACTAAAGAACATGACTCTTCCCCACCCTACCCAGCAACTATTAGCTACCATTAGCTAATCTTATGAGTCTAATCTTATTAGGCTAATCTTATGAGCCTTTCCCCTACCCATAATGAAATATTGTCAGGCTGTATCTTGTGCGGGAAACCACAGCCTATGTGGTTCATGAGTGTTATAGCCACGTTGTATCCGGAACAGAGCATTCCACAGCCTCCCCATCCTCCTGCTATATTCTGCCCACTCCTTCTTGTATGAGGTTCCCTGAACATGGAGAAGGGGTGGTTTCATGGAGGACGGGGTGGTTTATATATTAAGTATAAGGCAGAGCACACAATAATCACTTGTTCTTGGCAATTTTGTCAACTATGCATCTCTGCATTAAATCCTGCCCTTTGCAAAAAAAAAAAAAAAAAATCTGTAGGCAAAGCTGCAAGCACCACTGATCTATGGGAACAAACAAATATTTACAAGGCAGTTTGACATTCTGTGCATTTAGAATAGCAGCAGTAGTAGATTCTCCCCTGGGGCTTATGTCCCTAGCCATAGGCTTTTGGCCCGGTTTATAGTACTAGGCATGAATTCCCTCCTGTGAAGAGGGCCTCAAGTCCAGACAGAAAGCAATTGGCTACTCCCGTAACAGTCATGCCACTGTTGCACCAGTGGACTCATCTTATCTAGTAGGTCGGTTATGGACCACACAATGTTGCCCCCTTTTTTAACCATATCTCCATGCACTCTTGGTTACTCTATGGCCCCTACTCCACAGTTTGTCAGGAGAAGGTTTGTGCTTTAATAACTGGCATACATGTTGGCAGCATGCACAGATGCATTTCTGTGTCCCATTTTATAGGTTATATATGGAAGTACAATGAGGGCAATTTAATTTTAAAGGGCCTACAAGGGATTAGGGATTGGTTTTATATTGAAACAAATTGCAAGAATTTTCTGAGCAATGCAATCTATTTTACCTTCTCTTTGGTATGCATTTAGCTTCAACCCTGTTTTTTTTTTTTTTTTTTTTTTTTTTTCCTTTCTCCCCTGGTTCCTTTGCTTAGGAGAGTTTAATTAGAACTGATATTCCCAGACTCTCTCCTAGAGCTTTGTCCTGTTTATTTTTTTCTCCAGAGAAAAGAACATAACTATAAGGGTTATTGATATCCTGGACAGTGACTTTTTACAGAAGCTCCAGGACCACTAAGTGCTTAATCATGTCATTTACCACCCTAATTGAAGTATGTACAAACTGTATTTTGGAACAATTTCAAACTTACACAAGTACTTTTTTTATAAGTCAAAAACCTTCCAAGCATACAACTTTTTTTCTACAAAATCATTTACATGTAACTTGTGGACCTAAGGCTTCACTGTTCCTGAACATTATAATATGTATTTTCTGTAAACAAGACACTCACTGATATAACCATGAAAGAACTATTAACAGGAAATTAACACTGAATTAACTCTAGTCCTGAGTTCTATTCAAGTCTCACCAATTGTCCCAATAATGCTGTTTTTACAAAAGGAATACAGTTTATAATGAAAGGCTGTATTTATTCATCATGTATTTTGCTTCTCCTCCTCCTTTTTCTCCTTCTTTAAAAAAATTATTTTTTTATTTGAGAGAGGGAAAGAGAAAGAGAGAGAGAGAGAATGAATGGGCATACCAGGGCCTCCAGCCACTGCAAATGAACTCCAGACACAGGTGCCACCTTGTGCATCTAGCTTACATGGGTCCTGAGGTAATCGAATCTTGGTCCTTTGGATTTGCAGGCAAGCACCTTAACCACTAAGCCATCTCTTCAGCCCATTCTTCTCCTTCTTATTGCTATTATATTATTACTATGTTGCAGGGTTGGAGATGGAACCAGAGCTTTGTGCATATTAATTAAGTGCTCTACTATAGAAATCCATCCCCAGCCTGAAATCTGGAAGGGTTCTTGGCATCTCCTGGACTTTTTCATTACCCTGACATTTTGAAGGACGCAAGATATAGGATATTCCTTAATTATATTAGTCTAATGTTCTTTTATGTTAAATTTAAGACATAGATATGTGGAACGAATGCAACATTAATGATGCTAAATGGTGTATAAGAATTCAATGTGGTAACAATTTTAAACTAACAATTATACGGTAAAATATACCAAAGTTGAGAATGACTTCAACTTATCCTGTTACTGGTGATGTTAACTTGGTCAGTGAATAAAGGAGGCATCTGGTAGACTTTCTTATAAAACAATATCCCCCTTTATAATAAATATGAATTCTGAGAGAGGAATTTTTCAAGTATGTGAATACCCTATGCATCATCAAATTGCCATCAGACTTGGGAAAGTATATATTAAAAGACAGTCATTCTGGAAATAGATGGGTGTTATTCAAAAAATCTAAAAGTAGAATTCATACATAATACAATAGTCCCACTTCTGGGGCTTTATCCAAAGGAACTGGAATTGGTACATTGAAGAAACATCTGCACCCCATGTACATTTCAGCATTATTTCCAATGCCAAATATCCAGAAGCAAACTTGGTACCCATCATCAGATGGATGGATAAAGAAAGTGTGGCATGTATATTCAATGGAATACTACCCAACCATAAGAAGGAAATCCTATCATTTGTGACAATGTGATGGAACTGGAAAACATTATTCTAGGCACAATGATGTAGGCTCAGAAGGACAAATATTGTATGATATCAATGTCCGTTTATGGAGTCTTTAAAAGTCAAATGCATAAAAACAGAGTACAAAAATGTTTACCAGAAGGTGGAAGGAAGAATTGAGAAGAGGGAAGATGTTGATTAAAGGATATAAAGCTTTGGTTAGGTTGGAGGCAGAAATGTTCATAATCTATAGCACCATATTGCAGCCACAGTTAGCAGTAATGTCCTGAATACTTCACAACTGGTGGGGTCTTAACATTCTCACCACCAAATAATCATGATTTGATATGACCAAGGATATATTTTTCGCTGATTGAACCTTTCTATAATGTATAAATAGATCAAAATACTGCCTAACACCTCACACAAACACAATTATTGTTTGTCAATCAACTTGGGGACCTCAGGCCTTTCCAGGAGCTCATATTTAAGATGCACACACTCTTAACTACTGAGCCATCTCCCCAGCTCTGTTTCCTTATTCTGAACTAGTAAAATAGATTTATCTAAAATAATAATAAGCTTCCAAAACATAAAGTAATGGGCCAAGAGGGATTCACTATAAAATTCTATTAAATATATAAAGAAGAAATTATATACATCTGAATACTCTTCTCCAAAAGACAGAAGCAGAGGACATCATTCTAGCCCATTCTTTGAAGCCAGCATTATTCCAATGACAAAACTCAAGTTTTCAAGAACATACCAATATTATTTATAAATGTAAGTACAAAAATCATCAATAAGAGCCGGGTGAGGTGGTGCACGTCTTTAATCCCAGCACTCGGGAGACAGAGGTAGGAGGATCGCAGTGAGTTTGAGGCCACCCTGAGACTCCATAGTGAATTCCAGGTCAGCCTGGGCTAGAGTGAGACCCTACCTCAAAAAAATAAAAAAAATCATCAATAAAATATTAGTAAATTGAATCCAAGCATGTATGAAAAGATTGTATAACATGATCAGGTGAGACTTATCTCAGGGATGCCAGGGTGCTTCAAAACTTGAAAATAGGACTGGAAATATGGCTTAGCAGTTAAGGCACTTGCCTGAAAAGTCAAAGGACCCAGGACCAATTCCCCAGGACCCACATAAGCCAAATGTACAAGGTGGCACATATAGCTCAAGTTCATTTGCAGCAGCTAGAGACCCTGGAGTATCCCTTCTCTCTTACTCTCTCTTCCTTTCTCTCTCTCTCTCTCTCTCTCTCTCTCTCTTTGTAAATAAATAAAAACATTTTAAAAAGAAAACAAAAAAATTATTAAAAAGGACATGAAAATAAAAACATGATCCAACACATAGAAGGGAAAAAAACATGTAATCATAAAAATAGATATAGGGGAATTTTTTCACAAAATCCAATATCCATTCATGAAACAAACTCTCATCAAACTAAGCTGATGAGGGATAAATCATCCCCCACTTGAAAAGTGACAACTATAAAATTAAAACAAAAATGCATAGCCAACTACGCACTTTGTGGTCAGGCAGGAGAATCTTTGCTTGTTAGAATAATCACAAGGTACAGATGGGCTTCTCTTTGATGACACCCTTAACATCATAGTGAAAATCCTAGTTAATGCAAGAGGACAAAAGACAATAGACAGGAAAAGAGTAAATAAAATGTCTTTGTTCACAGATAACATGTGCCTATGTATAATAGCTGAAATAATAAAAAAAATCTGCAATTAACTGCTAATTATATCAAGTTTACAGATACAAGATTAATATGCAAAAGTCAATCACTTTTCTATATCTTATCAATGCACAAGTAGAATTTGAAATATAAATATATATATATATATATATATATATACATATATATATATATATTTGAATGTTTATATTAGCTTCCTCCAGAAGTGAATCACTTAGGTACATGTCTAACAAAATTTGTATAAGATCTATCTGTATGAGGAAAACTATGTGTAGTTGGATGGAAGGGATTGAAGAAGAACTTGATCAAAAAAAGTAAATGGAGAGACACTCCATGTGGATGGACTGGCAGTCTTAATATTGTCCAAATGCCAACCTTCCAGATTCATTCCACAGATTCAGTGCAGCCCCAACCAAAATCTCATAGAGTAACTGTGTAGATGCTGCCAAGCTGCCCCCAAAGTCAAGACACAAAGTCTCGCTTTTGAGAATCACGAGATCCTTCCTGCAGAAGATCACAGGACGGACTTCCCCAGCATCAGGACCCACTGCGAAGCCTCCACAGTCCCAGTGGTGCAGAGGAGCACCCAGAAGGAACCGCATGAGGGAGTCACGTCTTCACAAAGGAGCAAGGGGAATCAAAAGGGACAAAGATAACATTTTCTACAAACAATGCTGGAACAACCACATATTTTTATGTGATTAAAAATAATGAATGAATAAAAAGGAAAAGAAAAAGAAAAAAAGTACAGATACAGCCAAATGTTCAAAGCAAAATTTAATGTAAAATGTATCATAGTGTAAAAGACAAAACTGTGACCTTCCAAGAAAACACAGGGAGAAAATCTACATGAACTTTTACATCTAGCATAAAAGACATGATTCATGATAGAAAAAATCCAAAAGCTGAATTTATCTTTTTTTGTTCATTTTTATTTATTTATTTGAGAGCAACAGACAGAGAAAGAGGCAGAGAGAGAGAGAGAATGGGTGTGCCCCCTTGTGCATCTGGCTAATGTGGATCCTGGGGAATCGAGCCTCGAACCGGGGTCCTTAGGCTTCACAGGCAAGCTCTTAACTGCTAAGCCATCTCTCCAGCAACAACCCCCCTTCCCCCAAGCTAAATTTATTAAAGTTAAAAGCCCCTGCTCTTCAAAGACACTGTCAAGAAAATAAGACAGAGCAGGAAACAGGAGAAAACCTTTTCAAAAGCTAAATTTGATAAAAGACTCTTTCTACCTTCTCTCTGGACTGTCCCCTCTCCCCCTCTTTGGTGGTTATATTTTGTAGAATGCTAGTCAGAATTAGGATTTCTATGTGACTGATTCATGTTATCTTAACTTTTATGTAATTGTCTCCCCACCCTCCCTACCCCCTATCCCTCCAAGACTCCCACCTCCTAACTGCCTTCCCCTAACTTGTCAGGTAACTCCCTGGCTCATTCTAGTTTTATGCCCAGATTTCTGGTGCTGACTACTATTTGCACTCATCTCTAATTGATCCCAGTTAGGAACCCCAGTAGAGAGAGTGCATGCAGTATTTGTTATTTTACAGATGACAAAGAAAATCGAGAAGATAAAACAAGAAGATTGATAAAACAAGAAGATAGCTGACTGCCCACCAGGAGACTTGCCACCCTTCCGCATGTGCCGAGGCCCAGGAGAACTAGCAGTGGAAGCAACACCACGAACACGTCTCTTGCTGCTCGTCCACTGGGACTGACCGAGGCCTTCACGACCCCACAGTAAACCCCAGAGCCCCACGGAGCAGGGTCCCAGGGAAGTGGAAACAGGGGAGAGGGAATAAAAGAGTACAATCTGTTAAACAGTAAATAAAGAAAAAATAAAGAAAATTTTTAAAAGATTCTTTGCTAAACACATACACACACACACACACACACACACACACACACACACATACACACACACACTGCAAAACTCAACAATAAGAAAATGACCAAATTTAGATGTGGGCATAAGAATTAAACAGATATCTCCTCAAAAAAGATACAAATGGCAAGTAGGCATACGAGAAAATGTTGGCTATCATATACCATTAGACAAATGCAGTATCAATAAGATAGCACTATATACCAATTGCAAAAAAAAAACTATGATATAGCATAGCTTTCTTAGAAGATAATTTCATATATATATATATATATATATATATATACATATACATATATATGTATGTGTGTATACATATATGTATATGTGTATATACATACATACATACATACATACATACATACATAGTCAGGGCTTATTGCAACTGCAAATGAACTCCAGATTCATGTGCCACTTTTTGTGTCCAGCTTCATGTGGGAACTGGGGAATCGAACCTGAGGCATCATCCTTAGCTAGCAAGCACATTTAACTTCTGAGCCATCTTCCCAGCCCCCAGATTTCAGTTTTTTAAAAAAATTCGTACTTATTTATTTATTTATTAGAGAGAGAGAGAGAGAGAATGGGCACTCCAGGGCCTCTGGCACTGTAAACAAACTTCTCTCTGGAAAGGCACTCTCTCTCTCTCTCTCTCTCTCTCTCTTCTCTCTCTTTCTCCCTCTGACACACACACACACACACACACACACACACACGTACAGAGGTGTGCATCTGGCTTACATGGGACCTGGAAAATTGAACCTGGATCCTTAGGCTCCACAAGCTAGTGCCTTACTCACTAAGCCATTTCTCCAGCCCCACTCTTGTTTTTTGTTTGTTTGTTTGTTTTTTACAAAACAACCCCTACTCTTAACATACACTCTGTAATAATAGTTGTTGATAGATACTCAAGTGAGTTGAAAACTTAAATTCATACTAAAACCTGTATTTGAATGTTCATAACAGCTTTATTCACAGTTGTCAACATTGAAAGCATCCAAGGTGTCCCTCAGTGTGGAAATGAATTAAACTGTGGCACATTGAGGTAATGGAATAATCTTCATTGCTAGAGGTGGATAAGTTATCAAGCCATGAAGATACATGTAGGAGCAGATGAAAACGCGATCTGAACACACTGTCTACTATATCACTTCCACTGTGTGACATTCTGGAAAAAAAATGCTATGCTGAGAATGGAGATATCAGTGGTTGCCAGAAATGGAGGAGGAAGGGGTCAGTAAGAAGATCACTGTGGGAGTGAGACTATCCTTTAGACACTGCAATAATGAGTATATGTCATTCATTATACATATGTCAAAACCCATAGAATATACAAGGCTGAGGGCTAATGTAAACTATGGCTTTTGTGCTATGTGTGCCAAAATAGTTTCATCAATGGTAAAAAAAAAATTCATACTTACTTGTGACACTATTGATAGTGGGGAAGGTTATGCCTGGGGACTAGAGGGGATAGACAAGAATTCTGTGCTTTCTACTCAACTTTGTGGTAAAGCTCAAACTGATCTAAAAATAAAATCTTGTTTGGCTCAAGTTAAAAATATAGTCATTGTTTAGTGAGTGTGATGGTTCATTTCCATTGTTCACTTGATTGGAATAAGACCACGCCTTGGGTTTTAATGAGGCACACCTCTGTGTGTGTGTGTGTGTGTGAGAGAGAGAGAGAGAGAGCCTTTCCAGAGAGGAATAACTGCTCTGAAAGTGGGCAGCACCATGCTACCATCTGGGGGCAGGACTGAATAAAAATGGGAAAGAAGAAGCCATCGGGGTCTTGACATCCCCTTCTCTACTTTCCGATCTACTCACAGGTGGGCAAGTTTCAGCCACCAAGGCTCCAAGACACTCCTGCCACCAAACCTTCCCTGTCACTATGGCCTTATCTCCTGAAGGTGAGGCAGAGTAAGTCTTTTTTTGCTTTCAGTTGCTTCCTGTAAGGTATTTGGTTATGGCAAGAAAGAGAGGAGCTAGTCGACAGAGCGAGGCCATCCTAGGGTTCCTGGTGTTCTGTGAGAACACCTCCTCACATTGCTGCACAAGCCTGTGTGGGAACCCACCGAATTCCTACACTGGGAACAGGCTGTTGAAAGAACCCAACCCTATTCAGCAAAACTGTTGAACTCAGGACGGAGGGGAAACCTGGAGGTGCAGGGTTTAAGGGGACAGCCAAGTGATTTCCCAGGGAAAGAGATGCAAACCCCTAACAAAACGGGATTGCTGCTGCTGCTGCTGCTGTCGGAAGGCAGAGCCTGGGATGGAGGAGTGACAGAAGCCTCTCTCTGAATGCCACTAACTTGTGGGCGTGTCCCGGGGTTGTAGGCTTGTCCTAGAATTATGGGTGTGTCTCAGGGTCTTACTCATTGGAAGGGAAGCAGGAAGAGGAGAAAATGGAGAGGAGGGAGATGGCTCAGCAGTTAACTATGCTTGTTTCAAAATGGAGAGGAGAACAAGGAATGGGGGGGAGGACTTCACAGCGACAGCAGGATTCTTAAAAGTGGAGAGCTCAGAGGATGCTTGCCCCAAGGCAGATAGTCCCTACTTCCTCTGAAAGATAGTTATTGCACACATATGAGAAGTCACAGTGAAGAGCAAGAAAGGCAGACTTCCCACCTCTGTGGCATGATCTGAATAGCAAGGGAGACAAATTTACCTGTCTAAGGAAACAGGGCTGCAGCTGGTAAGGACTATAATGAGGGGATTTGGGGTAACCGGAAAATCTAGGTTTGGGGTGAGAAGTCCTTCTTTGGAGAGTGTGTGTCCTTGGCAAAGTGGGATCCAGTGGCACTTTGTAGGATCAAGTCACACCAGCTGCTATAATAAAAAGGCCAGTTTTAGACAGATACACAAGGAGAACATTACATGGGAACAGAGGCAGAGACTGAGGGGGTGTATCTGTAAGCCAGAGAATGCTGAGCGTTGGCACCAGACACCAGGAAGAAACAAGGGACTGGTATTTCCCACGAGCCTTCTCAGAGAACACGGCCTCAAAGCAGTTGCCAGAAATGGGACACAAAACATTTCATTTGGTTTTAAGCCAACTCAGTGTGTGGCACTTTGTCACAGCCGCCTTGAGAAACTGACATGGACAGTTGGCACACTAGGGAAGGTTTTGCTTATTGAATGTCCCCTCAGTGAATGGTTGATGTGGGGACAGGAGGACTATGCTTTGCAGCCGCTTAGAGATCTGAGTCCCTTCCACCAGGTCACTCTGCCTTCCTCTGCTGTCTCCAGAAGTCCCTCTGCAGTGGAGGACTGGGTAACTTGTGAAGAGATTGCAGGGGCCTCGAGGGTCAATTAGGGTCAGGATACAACACTAGTTCCCAGAGCACTGCCATGGTCCCCACCCCAGACATGAGGAAAGTGGAGATGTTAGTCGCTATAAACCTGGGAAACAAAAGAAGAGAGAGAGAGAGAGACAGCCATTGGACAGTCTTAGGTGTTGTTCCTCAGGTGCTACCCACCTTTCTTTATATTTTTATTCTTTAAGACAGTCTCTGTCACTAGTTTGGTGTTCACTAAGTAGGTTAGATAGGCTGGCCAATGAGCCCCACAACACCAGGCTTTTTACCTGGCATTTGGGGATTGAATCCAGGTCCTTATGTTTGTAAAGCAAGCACTTGACTGACTGAGCCATCTCCCCAGCCTGCAGGAATTTGATTTATGAAAATGAAAATACTGTCATGGACTTAATACTCAAAAACTAGTTTCTGGAAGAAAAGAAGTGGTTCTTAGAATTCCCAGGTGCTCCCTGAGTTTATTTTTAGGAGGCATGATGGGGAAGATGAACTTCATCATTTGTCCCATTTGGGGCCAGCAAAATTCAAGATTCATCTGTGTAAGATCAAAGCCCATCAGTGCGCCTTCATCAGCCCCTTTCTTTTTTCTGGGCTGAGGACATACCCTACTCTGGGCTTTGTTCTCTGAATAAAGCAAACAGCACTTTGGTGAGAGTATTTCAGGTGTTAAGTTGGTGCACTCGTTGATGGAGCCCAATCTGCTGAGGGGACTGGACAGTGTTCTCTGCGAGAGGAGCTGCGGCCCCCCTGACCCTTTTAGGAACTGAATGCCAGAAAAGCATGGCTGGTTGTGGGCCCAGCTGTGAACAGGAGCCTGATAGATCTGTGTGTGCCGGCCGTGTATTACCATCCATCACATCCGGAACCCAGGAGAGGAGCTGGGTGAACATACAACTAACTGGAGGCTGCTTGGATCCTGCAGTTCCATCCCTCTCCCTGTGGTGGGTCACTTCCATCTCCCTTTTACTTTAACAAGCGTCCAGTCAGCAGAGGTGAGAGGTGCTACCAAAGCAGCCACTGGTGCCAGCACACCTCACTCCCGCCCTGCCTCACTCAGTCTCCCATCGTTGTCTCTCCCAACAATGCACAGCCATCCAGGAAACTCTTCTTTTATTCTTTTCAAATAACACCAACACATAGACAGCACACATGCACACACACACACACACGCATGCCGACACACACGCACTCTCACGTTCACACATGCACACCTGCACAGTGACAAGTGGGATGTCCCTACTGCACACTGAACAGAGGCAGTGCAGGTCTCTCTGCAGCTGATCTCCAATACCACACTGGCTCCAGCAACAGATTGTTCCCTGAACATATAACCCAGATGCTCAAGTTTGGGAGGGCTCTGAATTTATTTTGGCCAAGGAGAATAGATTGAACTCCCTAAAACTCCTAAGATAGAAAGAATGGCAGTGGAGAGACATGAAAAAAAGGGTGAGAAGGGATTGTTGCTGTCTATGGTAAGCCACCAAAGGTTCCCGCAGCGGCCATCAGGGGAAGGCTGATTAGAGAAGCCAGGCAATGCACTGAATGGTGCAAAGCTCAGAGGTGATCAGGTTGAGTGACCTGATGGCCTGACCCTGTTTGAGAGTGATGCTTGTGAAGCAGACTGCCTGCACCCCTCCTATGGTCCAAAGAGCACTAAGAAAGATGCATTATTAGTGATACATCACCTTTTGGGGGAAAAACAGTCCAAACTGTTTCCATCGTAATGAGCGATAATATTTGTGGCATCCTTGTTCCAACAATAGGTATAATATCCTTCCTGTTCTTAAGCCCAGCTGATTTGGCATGATAATTTTTTTCCTTTTATCTCTCTTAATATTTTAATTGACACAATAATTATACATATTTATGTGGCTCATATTGTGTAATTAGAATCAGGTCATTTCCTTCGCATCATCTTAAACATGCATTTCTTTGTGTTGAGAATATTCAAAACCCTTTTCTTTAGCTTCCTTGAAATAGTAAGTGGCTAACTATGGAGACTACTCTGCCACAGAATTCTAGAATACACTTCTACTATTTAACTGTATTTTGCTCCCAGTGACTAAGCTTTCTCTACTCACCCACTCTTCCCAGCCCTCTGGTAATGATTATTCTACTCTTTACTTCTCTGAGATCCATTTATTTAGCTTCCACATGTGAGTGGGAATGTTTGTCTTTCTGGGCCTGGCTGACTTCACTCAATACAATGAGTTCCTCCACAATGCTGCAATGAAAAAAATGCTTAACGGCGCTGATGGCAAGGAAGTGCACTTCAAACCACAATGACCTGTCATCTCACCCACTAGAGTGGCTATAATCAAAAAGACAAAAAAAAAATAACAAATGCTGGCCCAGATGTGGAGAAGAGGAGCTCCCATACACTGTTGTTGGCATAGAATGTTAAAGATGAAACATGGCTCATGATTTAAAGTCATTGAAATGGTGTGCTCGTTTTCCACACATATTTTTTTATCTAGGTCAAACCAGATTGAAATGAACAGCTAGAAATCCCAGGAAAGATGAAAAAGGGGACCACACACTCAGACAAGAGATTTGGGAAATATAAATGCTATTTCACAAATGTTGAATATTTATGCTGAATTTATATGCTGAAACTGTTCTAAGTACTTAAAGATCCCTGTGAGCAAAACAAGGGCCTGAGCCTCGTTGACCCTTCAGCCTCATAGTTGTAGGCAAGTAAACGAGATCTAGGAGCAAGCACATTGTTATCACAATAGCCAAGGGCAGAGCACAGAAGTCAGAGCCGTGAGGGAGCGGCAGTCACAGGATTACATAAAGTATTTATAAAGTAGTTGTGAGGTTTGCCCTAAGGAAGCGGTTGAGGGCCTGGGGAGATGGCTTAATTGACAAAGTTCTTACTGCCCAAGTACAAAGGCCTGAGTTCAGATGCCCAGCAGTCCTATAAAAAAAGCTGGGAGCAGCAGTGTGCACCTGTCATCCCAGCACTGGGGGTGGGGGAAAGAAGCTGGAAGATCCTGGGGCTTGCTGGCCAGCTGGTATGGCTGAATCTGAACTCCAGATTCCATGAGAGACCCTATCTTAAATAAATAAATAAATAAATAAGGATATGCAATTCTATTCAGAAGAATGGAAAAATAAAATTATGAAACTTGAGGGAAAATGGATGTACTTAGAAAGAATCATATTAAGTTGAGTGATTCAAACTCAGAAAGATCAAAACCGTATGTTCTGTCTGATATGTGGGCCTTAGCTTGTAGTATCTGTAAGTATGTATATAAATGGGACAAATGTAGACAAAACCTGTAAAGATAGAACCATAACCAAAGATAAACATAAAGACTAAAAGGAGTTGGGCTGGAGAAATTGCCTAGTGGTTAAGGCACTTGCCTACAAAGCCAAAGGACCCAGGTTTCATTCCCCAGGACCCACATTAGGCAGATGCACAAGGAGGCGCACACATCTGGAGTTTGTTTACAACTGCTGGAGGCCCTGGAGAGCCATTCTCTCTCTCTCCCCCTGCCTATTTCTCTCTATCTCTCTCTCTCTCAAATAAATAATTTTTTAATTAAAAAAAAGAATAGAAAGGGTGAAGATACTGTGGTGAGTAGCATTGTGGGGAAGAAGGGGGTTAGGGGTAGGAAATGAGGACAAGAATCAACAAAACAAATTATATTTGAAAATGAATGATATCTGAAAATCTATTAATAAAATATATGGTAGAATGCCATTAATAACTTACTCAAAATTAATTTCTGTTCTCCACATACACATACATCTCATATTCACATGAATGCACGAGCACGTGTGCGCGCGAGCACACACACACACACACACACACACAAAAGGGAACAGTTGAGTCATGACTTGAAGGAAGTCAACAAAGAAGTCAGTGGCCCTGTGGAGGAAGAGTCACATGCTTCTGAGTTCACAGAGGCCACAGCAGCTGCCACAAAGTGAGTAGAGAGGAGGGCCCCAAACACTGAAGTCCACACAGAACAAGACCCACATCAGCAGAGCCTATAGCCCACCACAGAGACTTATCTTCTATGCAGAATAGAGTAGAGGCAATGGAGATTGTTTGTATAGGCATGGCATCGTATTACTTGGGTTTAAAGCGATCACTTGCTCTGGTCCCCTGTTGATAGAGGGCAGCAGTCTATGCCAGGAAACCAGGTGGAAAATCATCCAGTGACGGTGTGTGGAGTAGGGCAGTTCCAGAAAAGACAGAGAGAATTGGTCCCATTCTCGGCACCTTGTGAGGACAGGCTCACACAGAGCAGATGTGGGACATGAGAGGACAAGCCAAGGCCTGGCCTGTGCCATCAGGATGCTAGTTTCCACCAACCAGCATGGAGAAGGTGGCCCTGGATTCTGTCTAATAAAGAGGAGTTCTTCATTAACTGTGATGGCCTTGAGACATGCGGGTGAAACTGCTTTGAAGGCAGTCATGCATATGATCCAGATCAGGAGAAACATTTGGGTCAAAGTTATAAACACAAGTTAGTCAGATGTCTTGGCTCACGGTTAAAATCTTAGAACTTGGGAAGTTGAGACAGGAGAATTGTTATGAGTTCAAGATGAACCAGGACTACAGTGAGACCCTGACCTAAAAATAAGCAACAAAAACCTCATAGGACTCCCAGCCTATTGATGGTACTTAACACTACCACACAAGGTAGGATTGAAGTGAGAGCCTTGAAGAAGAGGAGGACAGAAGACTGGATCTGAGAACTCCACCTACATGGTCAAGTAAACAAGGAGAAGCCAGCGAGGGGAGTGGTGAAGGAAGCCAGGTACAGTGCGTGGTACAAGATGCCGAATGCAGAAAGTGTTTCAAGAACAAGGAAGTGCTGAGTAAGTCAGACACTGCCGTTGAGCCAAGAAGGTTAAAGCTGAGCATAGACCCCCAAAGTCAGAAACACAGAGTCACAGGGACCTTGACAAGAACAGGTTTAGGTGATCATTTGGAGTTAAACCCTGATGACAGCGGGGTATAGAGAAAGTAGGAGAGCATATGTCAATGCCAGAAAGTGGAGTCTTTTCAGCATTTGGCTTCAAATAGGGAACAAAGAAGCAGTGGCTGGAGGAAGACTGGTCATGACATTTATTTAAGGCAAGAGGCAAAACAGAAAGTTCACTGAGTGGTAGGAATGACCCAATGGAAGACATGCTTGGGCATTAGACAGTGTGTGATCATCTTGAAAGAGGCAAGAAGGCAGAGAGGAGGATGTTCAGGAGGGCAGGGGAGGAGCAGTGACATATGAGTCTTGGGACTGATCTAGTTGTTTAAATTTTTCCAACACAGTTGGAAGCTAAGACCGAGGATGGAGTGGACATGCTGGTGGGTGAAGGGAGAATGTATCACATGGCAATGTAGGAAACTCGGAACCTACACTGAGTTTGGCGGGCATTATGACTAGCCTACTGGGACACACAGCCAGAAAGTCAGAGCCAGTCCTGTTCCCTGGTGTGTTTCTGTTCAGGCATCTCCAGCCTCACCAAGGCAGGCAAGAAGTTGGCAGGGAGCTGGAGTTAGCCAGCATTGTGGTTTGCCAAGCTAGAAGAGAAGAACCAAGTGGTATTTATGGTGACTGAACAAGGGATTTGAGCTGGGTGAGGAGGAGTGTGAGGAAAAGTGAAAATGGAGATTTCTGCTCCCAGTTGATATGGGTGGACTACCAGGGACCAGATATATACATCTAGGCCCTCCTACCATAAACAACTAGAAAAAAAAGACCTCCCTCTCTGTCTCTCTCTTTCTCACTAATGTCTCTCTCCCCTGTCCTCTTTTCTCTCTCCTTGCAAATAAATAAAATAGAGAAAAGAAAAAAATAATTATATATTCAGGCAAAAGATGCCCATTGCTTTAATGTGAACATCTGACATTGTATACGTGTGTTGAAATGACAAATTGTACCCAAAATATGTGTATTATCATGTGTTAATTATAAGATATGTACTAATGAAACAACAGGAGGCAAGATCCCAAGGAATCAAAAATTGTCTCTGGGCTGGAGAGATGGCTTAATGGTTAAGGTGCTTGCCTGAAAAATCTAAGGACCCAGGTTAGACTCCCCAGAAACTATATAAGCCAGAGGCACAAGGTGACATATGTGTACAAGGTGATGTATGCACACTAAGTGGCGCATGCATCTGGAGTCCGAGTGCAGTGGCTATGGGCCCTGGGGTGCCAATTCTCTTTCTCTCTCTCTCTCTCTCTCTCATAAAAAATTGTCTCCTTAGCTACATTCTAGAAAACTTAAGAATATTAAGATAATGCAGCCATACTCCTGCCAGTAGGGTAGAAAGGCGTAGAACGGATAGAGTGGGTGTTCCGGTGGACATGGAGGTGACAGGGCATACAGTTATGGAGGAAGGAAACTCAAAACATAGATGTGGTTAGAAAGTGGGTGCATGAAAATGAAATAGCAGCAGAGCTGAGTTCTTGCTGATGACAACATTTCCAACAAATTATGACAATCTGTGGATTGTGCATAGTGGGAGAGAAGGTGTTAGGAATTGAGTGGCCAGGTTGGAGGCAGGTTTGGGTATGAACACACTGCAACCACTTAGGAGTAAAGGCATGTGAGGCATTGGAGCAAAGGAGCAGGTAGGGGCAACAGGTAGAGTGATTGATCATCTAGAATGGCATTGACTGTGTTGGTTACTTATTTCATTGCTGTGACAAAATACCTGACAAAATAACTTAAGAAAGGAAGGGCTTTGGGGCTCACAATTGGAGCACACAGTCCATCACAGTGGGGAAGGCATCGCAGTAGGAGCTGAGCCATTGGGTCACACCGCATTTGCAAAGAGAGATGAATGTCTGTGCTCTGTTTACTTTCAGCTTTTTTCAGCTTTCAGACTCCAGACCATTGGATGGTTCCACCCACATTCAGTTAAATCTTTCTAGAAACACCCTCACATGCACACCCAGAGCTGTGTCTCCTAGTTGATCCCAGATCCCATTAAATTGACAATCAAAACCAATATCACACAGTCTTTTATAAGTCAATAGCAGCTGTGTGTGGCTACTTCCATTTTACCACTTGAACCGAAATGAATTCCTATGAACTGAAATTTGAAGTCACTTCCTGGGCTGCAGTGGCTACATTTCAAGGGCCCCATGTGCCATGTGGTTAGAGATATTTCAAGCAGGGCAGGAAGCTCTGTTAAACAGTACCAGGGACCAGTCATGGTGGCCCATGCTTTCAATCCCAGAGCTTGGGAGGCAGAGATAGGAGGATCACCGTGAGTTCGAGGCCACCCTGAGACTACATAGTGAATTTGAGGTCAGCCTGGACTAGAGTGAAACCCTACCTCAAAAAATAAAATAAAATAAAATAAAATAAAATAAAATAAAATAAAATAAAATAAAATAAAATAAAATAAAATAAAACAGTACTGGGCTCAATTTGGGTGGCTGAGCTGGAGGAGGACGGTTGAACAGCAGCACAAGGGGCACATGCTTTGGGAGCAGTGGCACAGGTGGCTTGGGTTCCCCTGTCCTCCACCCGCTGTGAGCAGCAGCAGGCGTGCTCCACCTCACATCTGGAATATGTGGGATTACTCCAGCCTGAACCCTCCATTTACTATCAGCTTGGGACGCCTTAGAAAGGGCTGTTTCCAATGAAATATTTCTCAGGCTTCATAGCCTCAAGCATCTCAATTTCTCTGCATTTCTGATGCTCTCTTGAATCAGCTTTGATCTCCCCTTCGTTTATGAAGGAGGGAGCATTTCTCGTCCCTGACCTTTTGAGGAGTCACTGAGACAATCCTCAGGCATTAGGATGACATAAATACTACAGAGTAACATCTTGGCATGGCTTCTGCTCAAACACCTTGTAAAAGATGGTGGTATAAGATCAAAGATGTGAAATGACAGAACAACTCGACTGAGAACTAACTTGTTTGAATGATGAAGAACGGGGTGGCCTAGAAATGAATTAGGAATGCGTCTGCACAAAAAGAACGGGCCATGCCTGCTTCTGCAGAGGGCCTTCCACATGCTTGCTTGGGCTTCCTACCTCAGGTTGAGATGGGCACAGTAAATAAACTAGAAGCACAACTTCACTGTCCCGGCTCCCCTCAGCATCTTTCTCTTGACCTATGTTGACCTTGGTCTAAGGATGCTTTAAGTTCCTCCCAAAAGCAGAAGCTAAAACAAATGTTGAAGTTTCCCCAGATCTTCACAGCTGCTAGTAACATTAGTTCTGGAAATGAGACAACTTGGGGAAGTAGAAGTGCTTCTAGAATCCTGCTATCAGATAGACAGGGCACGGGCAGCACCAAGTCAATGTGGTTGGAACAACAAATAGTACAGGGCTATGAGGACATCCGAGTGTAAGGTAAGGCAGGATATCAATCCCAGGAGGACAAGTGTGTAAGCTGCTTCCTGGGTATCAAGCCTAGCATCCAGACTGACTGAGTCAGCTTTCCATCACTGTAACAAAAAACCGGTGAACACCTATGAGGAAAGGCTTATTAAAATACAGCTCAGATGGATACACCTGGCTGGAATCTAGAAGAGAGCCAGTCCCCAGACTGTTAGCCCTTCTACTGCTAGAAAGCACTACATTAGCTAACTGAGGGAAAGTGGCCAACAACAGTCTGAGCAACCAGAGGTCTAAGCTACTCAGAAGCAAACACCCTGACATGATATACACACCAGTACAATAGTGGTACACAGCCTTGGTGGCTAACCAGTAGCTTTCTGATTGGCTAAGAGATCTGCTCAGTGTAAAGGAACCCATATCTGCAATTGGGAACCATGTCAGAATCCTATGGAGACAAATATTATGCTCTCCAGTGTCAAGCTCTCACTAGTCTTTGGCTAAAAGAGGGGTTACATACATCAAATTCTCCCTAAATTAATAATGCTTATCCCATTTAAACTATGCTGAATTCATTCTCCATTGGATAATCTATTTTTCTTTTTCAGAAGGTAGCAAGACCCAAGGAGATAAACTACCCTTTGCCCTTCAGCCAAGCCACAGCTGAAACTACAGAGGAATTGGGGAGAAGAGCAAGAGTGCTGTTTCCATGCTCTTCCTGATAATTAGCACCCAGGTGAAGGAGACAGACCCTGAGGATACTCAACACCTACCAAAGCAGAGATTCAGATGTTCCTAAGAGTGCATCACTGAAGTAGACTTAAAACACACCCATCATGGCTCAGGGAATTTTGTGGAAGAGGGGGCAGAAAGATTGTAAGAGCCAAAAGTTGAGACATCATGCCCAGAGGCATTGCCTCCTCCCAAAAGAACTGACTGCTGCTCCCACAACCCAAAACCCACAATCCCATGGGGAATACCTGCAGCCCCACTGAGGAGGATCTCCAGCGGAATGGGGGCGGGGAGGAGGGAAAAGAGGGTACCAACACATGATGTATCCATACAAAATATGTTGTTAATAATAATTTTTAAAACTGCCAAAAGTAATAAAAGGTATACTTCTTTTTTAAAAAAGAAAAATAAACCTCAGGTTTTCAGAGTTTAGTTCATTGTTTCTTGGCCTCCCTTGTCTTTGGGTCTGTGATAAGGAAAAGGATCATGGTGGAAGCAAAAGCTGTTTTCCTCATGATAGCCAGGAAGCAATAAGGAAGAAGGAGGAAGGAGGTGCTGGGGTCCTAACGATCCCATCAAGGGCACACTCCCAGTGACTTCACCTCCTTCCACTGGTCCCTACCTCTTAAAGCTTTCATCGCCTCTCAATACAGCCATTAGTCGGGGAGCAAGCCTTCAACACAGGAGACTTTGAAGAGCCAAGCTGTCACACAGACTGGACTCTGAGCCTTGTCCTCTCCCGGCTGGGCTGGATGCTCTCAGTACCTGGGGGAAAACCAAGAACAAGTGGCAAGATGGCAGCCCAGCCACCATCAAGAGGTCATGAAAGTGGGGTCCAGGCAGAGAAGGAGGTTGGACAAGCTCCAAGGATGGGTATCATGGAAAACAGTACGAAATCTAGTCCTGACAAGTAAACAGTTTGAGCTCATCATTGGTTCTGAAGCAATGAGAGTCCCACGGAGGGTCATCTAGTCTTGACGGCCAGAGCTAAGTGTCACACTGTTAGCAAGAGAAAACAACGACGTTTGCGCACAGTGGAATTCTTCTGGTGCCCCTCCTCTTTCCCAGTGTTCTCATTTCTCTCCCGCTTGCTGGTGTGGCCACAGCACTCATCTCATCTCACCTCTGAGGGAGCACATCCAGCCGCTGAGTCTCGCTGAGGGAAGAGATACCCATGACTTGTGCGTGCAAAATCCAGAGCTTCAGCAGTCTGGAGGAATCACAGGGTCAAAGTCTTCATCTTCCTCAAAAACAAGCAGCTACCTAGAGCCCAGGGCACTTCTTACCCACTCTAGGAGGCACAGGCAAGATTGGCCACATGGTAACCCAGGGGAGCTCTGCTGGCATGTGGTCCACTCCTTGGTGGTGTGAATGGGGAGTGCCAGCAAGCTGTGTCCCTTCAGCCCTGCCCAGACCCTGCTCACGGTGGAAAGTCAAGGTGGTTCTCTCACTGAGGGTAGGAGGAATCTTTTTGAACTCTTTGGAGCTTCCCCATAAGGTCTCACCTGAGGGTCTGAGTGTCTGGTGGTCGTATTAGAAGGGGGTGGCTTATTTCTTAACAGAACTGGCCAGTGTGGATTCTGTCGGAGACGCCCCTGGGATGGAGCAGGGAGCCTGTGCCAGGTCTGCAGAACGAACCACCAAACAGTGTCTAATGCTGCCCTCTGCTGTTCACTTTGCTTCAATGCATCTGGCTCAAATGGAACTGGGGGCATCCTAAGCTTTAAGGAACTATTTCCCTTCCACTTGCTTTGAGGCATGTTGTGTCCGTTTGTTGGAAGGGATTCCTTAAATGGCAATGTGGTATACTGAGAAGACTTCAATGTGCAGGAACCAGGACACAAACGCCTTCCGATCAGCGTAGGGTGGAAGGACTTGGAGCCCCAACTCTGACTGATGGTGCTCTAGGATGCCTGTGCTGGTAGCTAGGTGTGTGGGCACATGCTCTCATCCATGCACAGCACACTGACCTCTAAGCAGTAAGAGCTCGCATCTCAGGGACAGGCGAGTGTGAATCTGAACTTGCCTCCTTTGAGATCAGTCACTGTGCTGACTGTGTGGACGCTGAGACGTGGGCTTGTGGAGGTTCTAACCTTCTCTGAGAGCAGTCCTTGAAGCGACATGAGCTCTCCCTCACAGGGTCCCTGTGGCTCCAGCCCCCAGGCTAGCAGGTGACTTCTGCAGAACTTGCCAATGCTGGTACCTATGGGAGAGGAACTACCGGGGGCTTGCCTGGACCAAATACCAGGATTCCTCCTTGGCACAGACACACAGTGTGCCAGCTGCCGCTTCAGGAGCTGGAAATAAGACAACAATCAAACAAAGGCAGGTGCCAGCTGCAAGGGAGCCGGCTTCACCCTCCAGCAGCTCCTCAGATACTCTGCGTGGCAGGAATGCACAACCTGACATGCATGGGAATAATGGGCTTTAACCATGGCCCCAAAGAGGGAAAGCCCACAAACCTAAGTAGCCTCCAGGGACTGTGTCGTCCCTGCTCTGCCCCTGATGTGCTGGCTGACTGACAAAATTCATTAATTCAGTGAGTACCCTTTCCTCCCAGGTAGAAGCATTCTGCAGTCCAGTGGGAGGGTGCAAAATAAAAGCGGAAAACGAAGGGGTACTGATATGATGCGTGCCTGGTGTGTTACTGAACTCTGGAGCCACTGGAGTTGAGAGGACAGTGAAATAAATGATGTTTCCCAGACACACCGAGTATATTAATTAGATTTAGCTATTTACCAGCTAAGTGCTAAAAGGGTCCCTGGTAATTAAAAGAGCTAATCAGATTTTCAAAGGGCACCAGTACCATGTACACATAAGGGGATTATACTTTCTGTTCACAGTATGTCATTTTAAGCTGCTAGGGGTGAGGTGCTTGGGCTCTTTAATCTTTTAGTGACAACACCAACCTATTGGCTGTCCATCCCTGGGAAGGATGGAAGGACTCGGAACTACCGCCAAGAACTCCCAAGCTTTGCTAGGGTACAGAACAAATATGACACACACAAGCACACACACACACACACACACACACACACATGCACACACACCCTCATCTTATTATTTTAAGGGCATACAGCTCTTCTATTTGACATTGTGTATTAAGTCAACCTAATTGTCATCAAGTCCATATTCATTTATAATATTTTTTAATTTCCTTTTCTCTATCAGTGTTTGCAAAACATCCAGACCCATCATTTCATATTTGCTTCAAAGCCACTCCATAACTTTGCTTATAAACAATATTTCTCAGACGTTCCTGGTAAGTGGCTTCCATTTAACTTTGGCCAATAGGAAGTCATGACAAGAGATAGAGAAGAGGGGCTGGAGAAATGGCTTAGTTGTTAATGTATCTGCCTGCAAAGCCTAAGGACCCAGGTTCAACTCCCCAGCACCCACATAAGCCAGATATACAAAGGGGCACATGCACCTGGAGTTCATTTACAGTGACTAGAAGCCCTAGTGTGCCCATTCTCTTTATCTGCCTTTCTTTCTCTCTATCAAAATAAATGAATATAGATTTTTTAAAAAGAGACAGAGATGGAGCCAAGCCTGGCATGATGACTCACACCTGTAATCTCAGCACTCAGGAAGCTGAAGCAGGAGAAGAGTTCTGGGCCAGTGTGAACTACATGGTGAGACCTTGTCTCAAAAAAGAATACTGAGGGCTGGAGAGATTGCTCAGTGGTTAAAGCTCTTGCTTGCACCACTGGAAGACCTGGGTTTGATTCCCCAGTATCCATATAAAAGCCAGATGCACAAAGCAGGCACATGTGTCTGGTGTTTGTTTGCAGTGGCACCATGGCCTGGCAAGCTCATTCTCATTCTCTCTGTCCTTCTACATGCAAATAAATAATTTTTTTAAATAACATTGAGAAAAGAAAAAGAAGATGAGAAAAGGGTAGAATCCAGGGTGTTTCTTCCTCCTCTTTGCTCCCCATCTCCAACTCCTAATGGAGTCTCTAGAGGAGTGCCTCTTCTCACTGCCCTGGAGCCAACCAGGTGGCTCTTTTTAAAAAATGTATTTTTATTGACCATTCCCATAATTATAGGCAATAAACCATGATAATTCCTTCTTCCCCCAACTTTCCCCTTTGCAACTCTACTCTCCATCCTATGCCTTCCCCCTCTCAATCGGTCTCTTTTTTATTTTGATGTCATCATCTTCTCCTCCTATTATGATGATCTTGTATAGGTAGTGTCAGGCACTGCGAGATCATGGATATCCAGGCCATTTTTTGTCTAGAAGAATGAGTTGTAAGGAATCCTATCCTTCCTTTGGCTCTTACATTCTTTCTGCCACCTCTTCAGCAATGGACCCTGAGCCTTGGAAGGTGTGGTAGAGATGTTTCAGTGCTGAGCACTCCTCTGTCACTTCTTCTCAGCACCATGGTGCCTTCTCAGTCATCCCAAGGTCACCACCATCTGGAAAGAGAAGCTTCTCTAACCAGAAATGAGAGTAGCATTAATATATGGGTATGAACATTAAGATAAGTGCTTACTGGGAAGTTTGGTGAGCATAGTATATACATTTAGCCAGACACCAGCAGGGGTTACACCCCTAGGGCTCATGACTTCCTCTGTCATAGGTTTTCAGTATCAAGCATGTATTCCTTCCTGTGGAGCAGGCCACTAGTCTAATTATAGAGCAGTTGGTTTCCCCAATAATAGACATGCCACTATTGCACCTGTTGGCTTACTTGGCCTGGCTGGCCAAACTTAAGGCTTGCAGTATCCACTATTATTTATCTCCACTGGTGATTTCTCTCTCTCCCATGGAATTGCATGCAGTGTAGCTTTCTCTAGCTTTCTTTCAGCTGGTTTACACAGAGGAGGTTTTCAGCTCAGCTGCAGCAGGTTTTCTCAGTGACCTTGCAGCCCAAGTATGTGGGGTCTTCAGCAACAGGGTCTTACCACCTATTCCTGTGGGAAACGAAGAGAGTTGGCAATGGCCTGTAATGTTTTGGGGGCATCAGAGACCTCCCTGGCCAACAACTCACTGGAAGGTATCCCATCCCTGGCACTGAAAATTTTCCAATAACAATCTGTGGCTTCTGGGTGTGCCATTGTCCAAAAGAGTAGGTTTCCATATGATTTATTTTTACCCTGTTAGATTTTGATTAACCCTTCCCCACCTTTCCTTTACTCACTCTCTTCCCCTGACCTCACTTAGGTCTTTCCATTCCCATTAATCTGTTCTTCTACTTACATGGATACAATATCATCCTCTTAAGTGCCCCCTCGTCCCTCCCCTTCTATTCCTTTTATATCTCCTTTCTAGCTTACTGGCCTCTGCTACTGAGTTTGGTTCTAACTCACATAGAAGTCCCAACAATTGTAGCTAGGATCCACATATGAAAGAGAACATGTAATGTTTCACTTTCTGGACCTGAGTTATGGAGGTCTATTCAGCAGTAAAGAAAAATAAAAAAGAAAAGAAAGAAACCAGTGGGCAGAGAAAAAGACTGGAAACTGTTGCCTACTAAGGTCATTGTTTTAGTTACCTTCTTGTTTCTGGGATAAAGCACCTGGCCAAAAGCAGCTGATGGGAGGAAAGTTTTTTGGTTTTTTTAAATTTGGCTTACAGTCTCCAGGGGAAGCTCCATGATGGCAGGGGACAGCTGGACATCACCTCCTTTTCTCAGCAAATGGAAAATAGTAGAAGGAGAATAAGCCAAAGTCTAGCAAGGGGGCACTGATTATAACATCCCTAGTCCTATCTCCAACAACACATCTCCTCCAGCAAGGCCCCACATCCCAAGTTGACATCATCTTGGAACCAAGCATTCAACACTCATGAGTTTCTGGGGGACACCTAATTCAAACCACCACAGTCACCATGTAACAGTAGATTAGCAGAAAAAGGACACGTTATACAAATGACCTATGAAGGCTCCAATCCTCTGGGCCAGGTGCCATTGAACATTTTACCCTTTTCTCAGTACTGGCCATCTTGGAAATGTTTTATTTGATAATAAACTGTCTGTTTCTACCACTATCAATGTGTCACTGTGCAATTTCTTGTCCCATGACAAGAACCTGGAAATCCAGGATGACTGCCCATAAAGACCATACCCAAAATCAATGCAATGTTCTGTGTGGACAACCAGCTCACCATACTGTTGACTCTGCAGTACTACCTAGCTCATCACCAGTGTGTTTGTGGCACTGAAGACTGAGACACATGCCCCTGTATATTTTCTCAGCCACTCCTATGGAGATGGCATTCGTGGTTACTTTTATGTGGATACAAGTGGAAAGAAGTTCTCTGTAGCAGGAAGATGTGAAGTGCTCAGGAATCTCAAATTTGGCTGTAATGTCATAACCAATAGCACAGTGCAGAGAAGCCAGCCCATGCTGAAGGGCCCAAGGACCCAGGGCCAGTTGGTTATCATAAGAGGCTCAGAACACTTAGAACCCAATGTCCCCTCTCTGCATGCTCTTTCCCTCTATCTCTGATGGCTCTTACAGAAAGAATATGGATTCAGTTCCCTGTTCTGGTCTCCTTTTTGATTTATAAAAGGTTAATTCATTGCTTGATGGAAAATAGGAAATTCAACAAAAATATTGCTTTCCAATCTACACATTTAATGCAATTTCCATCACAGAAATAGGAAAAAAAATCCTAAAATTTATTTGAACACACAAAAAATCCTCAAATAGGTAAAAAATTTTTGAGCAACAGAAATAAGGCTGGTAGTATCACCATACCATTTTAAAGGTTTATTACACAGCCATAGTAACAAAAATAGCATTGTACTGGCACAGACAGACATGTAGATCAATGGAACAGAATAGATGACACAGATGTCAATCCAGGCAGCTACAGCCATCTGGTTTTTGACAAAAATGCCAAAAATATTCATTGGAGAAAAGACAGCCTTTTCAACAAGTGGTGCTAGGAAAACTGGGTATCTATATGTAGAAAGATGAAAATAGATCCTCGTGTTTCTCCATGAACAAGAATTAAGTCCAAATTGATCAGAGACCTTAATACCAAACTGTAACTCTGAACTTGCTAGAGGAAAAGGTAGGGGAAACCCTTCAACACATTGGCATAGGCAATGACTTTCTGAATATAACCCCAAGTGCTCAGGAAATAAAACCACTAATCCACCCCTGGGATCTCATGAACTTACAAAGCTTTTGTACAGAAAAGGACATTGTGAGTAGAGCAAAGAGACAACCTACAGAATGGGAGAAAATCTTTGTCAGCTATACATCTGACAGAGGATTAATATCCAGAATATACAAAGACACTCAAAAAACAAAACAATAAGAAAGCAAACAACCCCATTAAAAACTGGGCTGGGGAACTAAATAGAGAGTTCTCAACAGAAGAAATACAAATGGTATATAAACATCTAAAAAAGTGTTCTACATCATTAGCCATCAGGGAAATGCAAATTAAACTACTTTGAGATTCCATCTCACTACTGTCAGAATGACTACTATCCAGAAAACAAATGACAATAAATGTTGGCAAGAATGCAGAAAAAAAGGGGAGCCCTTCTACACTGATGGTGGGAATGTAATCTGGTACAGACAGCCATTGTGGAAATCAGTGTGGAGGTTCTTGAGACAGCTAAAAATAGATTAACCACATGATCCAGGTATAGCATTCCTAGGCATATATCCTAATGACTCTTCTCACTAACTTAGAGATACTTGCACAACCATGTTTATTGCTGCTCTATTCACGATAGCTAGGAAGTGGAACCAGCCTAGATGTCCCTCTAAAGATAAATGAAAGATAAAAATGTGGTACATTCACACAATGGAGTTCTATTCAGCTGTAAAGAAAAATGAAATTATGAAACCTGCTGGGAAATGGGTGGATCTGGAAAGAATTATACTAAGTGAGGTAACACAGGCCCTGAAAGCCAACATCACATATTCTGTCTCATATGTGGATCCTAGCTATAAATGTTTAGACTTGTGTGTGAGCTGGAACCAAAAAAAGTCTGTAGCAGAGGCCAGTAAGCTGGGAAAAGGCTATAAGGGAGGGAGAAGAGGGAAGGACTTTAAGGGATGGTATTGGTAAGTAGAAGAACAGATTACAGGAATGGAATGGCCTAAGTGAAGCCAGGGGGAAGAGATTAAGAGAAGGGTGGGGGAAGGTCAACCAGAATTCATGATATTCTGAATAAGACATATGACGGCCTACTTCTTTGGATAATGACTCATATAGAAGCCATAGATTACTACTAGAAAATTTTCAGTGCCAGGGATGGGATGCCTACCAGTGAGTTGTTTGTTGGCCAGGGAGGTCCCTGTTACCTTCAAAACATTACAGGCTATTGCCAAGGCTCTTGGTTTCCCATGAGTAAGAGATAGTGAGACCTTATTGCTGAAGACTTCATATGCGTGGGCAGCAAGGTCACTGAGAAATCAAGCTGGGGTTGAGCTAAAAACCTTCTCCCTGCAGACCAGTCCTAGTGGGAGACAGAAGTCATCAGCAGTGAAGACAAAGGGCACTGGAAACCCCAAGTTTGGCCAGACAGGCTGAATGACCGAACAGGTGCAATAGTGGCATGTCTGTTCTGGGGGAAACCAACTGCTCTCTACTTGCACTGGAGGCCCACAGTATGGGAGGGAATGCACTTCTGGTATTGAAAACCTAATCAAAAGCCTATGACAGGAGAGGTCATGAGCCTTAGGGGTACAAAGCATGCTCTTGTCTAGATCAATGCCTATATTATTCTCACCAAATTGCCCTGAATGCACTACACTTAATGTTTCATACTCATATATTAATGCTACTTTCAGTTTTGGTTAAAGAAGCTTCTATTTTCAGATGGTGGTGACCACTGGGATAACCCAAAAGGCAATATAGTGCTGAGAAGTGATAGAGGAGTGTCCAGCACTGAAATATCTCTATCACGTCTTCCAAGGCTGAGGGTCCATTGCAGAAGAGGTGGTGGAAAGAATGTAAGAGCCAAAGGAAGGGTACCACTCCTTACAATGCAACCGTCCAGACAGAAATTGGATTCAATGTCCTTGACCTCGCAGTGCCTAGCAATGCCTTCACGAGACCCTCATAATAGGAGAAAAAAGATGATGATATCAAAATAAAAGAGAGACTAACAGAGAGAAGGAGGGGATATGATGGAGAGCAGAGTTGTGAAGGAAAAACGGGGAAGGAAAAATTATTGTCTGTAAATATAGAAATTGTCAATAAAAAATTAAATTTAAAAAAATATTGCTTTTCTTACCAAGCAAACTAATCCAGGACTAGCCTGAAATGTGATGTAACTTTTTTTTTTTGCCTGTAGTCTATTAACCAGCCTATAGGTTTCCAAAACCTTGACAATGTGGTCTCAGACTATTCACTGCATGGCGATGCCAGAGCCCCTGGTATCTTTCTCCCAGGCTAGGCCAGGTTCCTGCCATGTGGACTCCACAACAGAGCTAGGCTCCCTTCCTGTTCTGAGCCATTCACTTACGAAGATCAGAGTGGGAGAGTGCAAGCTCAAATGAATGGAGAGATGTCAGGTAAGTATGGTGACACCTCTCATCCTAGCACATGGGAAGTAGAGGCAAGAGGATTGAGAGTTTGAAGCCAGCCTGGGCAGCTTAGTAAGACTCTGCTGCAGAAACAAAAAGTAACAGCAGAAAAATAAATAAATAAAATAAAGGAGGGATGTGTACAGACCAGGCAAGTGGTGCCCATGTGTGCCCTTCCTCTACTAGGCACAGGCAGCTGCAAGGGAAAGGTCACTTCCCCGGCTATCCTGTCCCCTCACCCAAGAGGAATGGTAGGCAGAGATAAGCACCTGGCCTCCCTCTTCTTGCTAGACTCACTCAACATGACTCTTCCTGCCCTCCTCTCCCCACTGAGTATCCCAAACCACTACTGGTCGCCCCTTGCCCACACACTTCTGATCCCTCCTCCCTTCCCACTTGCAAGGCATTCTGGGGTGCTTCTCCCAAACAAAGCTCTTGTCTCCCAATCTTTGAGTCATATCTGTTTATGTAGGAGCTAACGAAACCAAGAGGTAGGGGGTGGGGTGTGCAGAGAAGCCGCCCTGAGGTAGTGGCAGAATGATAGCTGGGCTGAGTTTGGAGGGAAGCATGCCAGGGAGAGGGTGAAGGGGGCTGGGAAGATCCGCTAGGCCACAGGGATGACGTGTGCAAGGGCTCTGTCTGCACAGGCTCTCATTACGGGCAGGACATGGCAGGACTCCCCACATTGGAGGGTACTCTTTGGGATCCCCACATTAGGAGTATTATTTTGAATCTCCACATTCGGGATATTATTTGGGCTCCCAACACTGGGGGTTACTATTTGGGTTCCACCACACTGTGGGTACAGTGGAACCGATTTTTGTGGCGCGGTGACTTTCTGGGGAGCTTTAGTAGCCACTAGGGGGCAGTACCCTCCCCAACTCGTGTCCCAATAACCCAAAATGTCTTCTGAAGGGCGCAGTTGTCTCCTGTGGGACTGGGAGCAGGGACTGCGGATGATGCGTGTCCACATGACCGTTACTCTCTCCCTTGCCCGCCTGCGGATGCGTCAATTGCCAAGTCTCCTCAAAGGCCAGCATGTGCCTGTCCTTGGGCGTGGTGAGGTGGCCTCCAAAGACACGAAGACTAGGTGGTTTCATGGCTTTGTAGAGGCCTCACGGTGGAAATTCTTGCCTGTGTCCACTAGATGGCCCCAGCGCAATGCTGGACCCAGAAGCCTGGGCAGGGCCAGAAAGAGTCAGGCGTCATGAGGGGAGGTGGAGGGTTAGGGGCTTCAGGTGTTTTCTGGACAAGGTCTCCAGACCTCCTCTGCCACAGAAGCCAAGAATGCTGCATCTCTCCAGGCGAGCTCATGAGGGAAGCAGTGCAGAGAGGTGGCCGGTGTGGACTGTGAGCTCAGCCTGGGCACGCTTGAGTTCCAGCGCCTTCTCACTTCCCTTTCTTTAGAACCGGTGAAGTGCACGAAGTGTTGTCTCGCTGAAGACCTACTCCCTGGAAGGCCTGCTGCAGGGTCTAGCCTGGCAATCGAAAGAGGCCTTCAGGACCCGGCTTCATCCTACACCTGCCTGGGACAAGAAAGAAGTGCCTCCAAACTTCATCGTTTTCTTTCTTTTTTTTTTTTTCTTTACTTATTTTTTGTTTTTTGAGATAGGTTCATGCTCTAGCCCAGGCTGGCCTGGAATTCACGACGTAGTCTCAGGTTGGCCTCAAACTCATGGCAGTCCACCTACCTCTGCCTCCTGAATGCTGGGATTAAAGGCATGCGCCACCACGAAGCTTCGTCTGTCTTTTCTGCTACAGGAGGCCATAATCTGTCTGACATCATTCATGTGGAAGATACCTTTAATATTTTATTTATTTATTTTCGAGGAGAGGGAGAGGAGAGAGAGAATGAGCACTCCACAGCCTCTAGCTGCTGCAAATGAACTCCACATGAATAAATGGGCCACTTTGTGCACCTGGCTTTACATGGGTACAGGGGAACTGCTCCTGGGTCTTCAGGCTTTGCAGGCAAGTGCTTTAACCTCTGAGCCATCTCTCCAGCCCCGGAAGATACCTTTATATCTACTGAATACTAAGGCTGTGACAGCCATGTTCAAATACGCACTTTTTTTTAAGCTTTATACTTCATTTCATCTTTATACAAACCCGGTGAAATTCACCTTTCTCTCGTCCTCCTCCTACATAGAGAGATGAACACTCCTGGCAGGATGGTCACCACTCCACAAGCCCCGTGCAACAGTTCCTCGGTTGCTCTCTTTCCTTCCACAAAAGATGGAGTGTGAAACAAAACAATTTAGCAAGGAGCTTTCAGAGAGCTTTGACTGTGTGCAACCCAGGAGCCAGACTAGGTATGGAAAGCCCTATATGCTGACATATAGGTCTCCTAGTTTTTCTATATTCTTGTAATTCTGGGGCACTAAACATTTCTGTAAGGGCCAGAGAGTAAATAGTTGAGGCCTTGTGGACCACACGGTCTCATGGGCAAATACTCAACTCTCAGTGCAGCACAACAGTATGCCTGGGCAAAATGAAAACAAATAGCCTGGCTGTGTGCCAACAAAACTTTATTTATTTGCTATAGGCAGTGTACTGAATTTGGCCCACAGGCCAAGTTCTACCAACCCCTGAGCCAAGGCAACCTCTTACCCAACACTTGTACTGAAAGTATTTGACTCATCCTGAAACTTCTGAACTTAACATTTTCCTAGGGCTGTAGAGATGGCTTAGCAGTTAGGGCACCTGCCTGAAAAGCCTAAGGAGCCAGGTTGCATCTCTCTCCAGATACCACATACGCTGGATGCACAAAGGTGAGGCAAGTGCAAGGTCACACAATACGACTAGGTGGCAAAAGCATCTGCAGTTCAATTTCAGTGGCTGAGGCCCTGCCACACCAATTCTCTCTCTCTCCTCTCTCAAAAAATAAAAACAAAAACTTGCCTAGAAGTAAGCAGATTCTTGGGCCGTGTCACGTCAACAGCATAGCCCACTAAATGGTGACGTCAGTTCTAATGTAAGTTCCCTGTATGTCCCCAACTAAAAGAAACTCAGTTTTATTACTAAGATGATTGTCAGCATAGTAAGTCAGAATGAGTCTGAGTCGGATTGAATGTCCAGAAGCAAAATCAAGACACAGGGGGACCATGGCTGACCTCTGATCCATCCAAGACATGTGGCAGGTGGTTCACACAGGGAGAACTACGTCTGCCCAACCCTAGAGATACATTAAGTGATGCAGGAAGTACACTTTCTTGTGCCTCTGACAGTTAACATGGAGCAGCTTTTGCTGGAATGCCTTCATTGCTGGGCATCTGGATAGGGCTCTTGTGGGCCTTCCTATGTCCTCACCACTAGGGGACAAATCCTGACCATATCCACTTCTACCACTCATACTAATGACCCCAACATAGCCACCACAGATGTTGGGACCCAATAGTATACATGTGCATATGTATAGTGATAGAGAGTGTCCTTTCTATTCTCTATGTTACTACTTAAGACCTGTTGTAAGTTGGTAAATCCAAAGGCACTATGAGAACACTCTTGGATCAAAGAGGTGAGACCTCGGGACTCCACTCCAGCCAGCGTAATCAGTTGTCACCATCTCCATGCACTGTTCTCTACAACCTGGCTCTACTCTCAGCCACACCTAGTGATGAAGACACAAAGGGAGTCACAGTGGTGGGCTCTGCTATCATGAAGCAATGTTAGCTTTGATTTCACACCAGGATAATGGAAATGGAAATTTTTAAGATTCTCATTTGAACTTGAGTATGCCCTCCATATAACAGGAATGTAGGAAGGTGGCTTTTCTGTGTGACAGGCTATCTTAATTAAATGACAATTGGATTTTTAGAAACATGCTTATGTTGCCTCTTTTAGAAATGCTAGTTCATATTATCAGTTCATATTACTAGTTGGAATTCTGACATTCTACCAACCACATCTTATGTTATTGTCCTTCCTTTCTTTATTATCTTATGGACAGAATTGTTTTTATTGTGTATACCATGATATTTGAAGTACAGGCACATTATAAAATGCATAAAGTGGCTTGTTAACAAATATGTGACCTCATATGGTTACAATTATGTGGTGAAAACATTACATTTATATCTATTTCCTGTTCAGTTGTCAAAAATACAATATATTAGGGCAGACGAGGTGGCTCAGTGGTTCAGGCACTTGTCTACAAAGCCTGACAACCCATGTTCAACTCCCCAGTACCTGCATAAAGCCAGATGCACAAAGTGGCACATGCATCTAAAGTTCATTTGCAGTGGCTGGAGAGCCTAGCACACCCATTCTCCCTGTTTCTCTTCTCTCTATCTTTCTTTGCTTGCAAATAAATAAATAAAATCAATTTTAAATAGAATACAGTATATCTGGGCTGGAGAGGTTGCTTAGTGGTTAAATCACTTGCCTGCGAAGCTTAAGGACATAGGTTTGACTCCCCAGAACCCACATAAGCCAGGCACACAAGGTGACACTTGCACACAAAGTCATGCATGTGCACAAGGTGGTGCATGAGTCTGGAACTCAATGTCAGTGTCTACAGGCTCTGGTGCTCCAGTACTCTCTCTCTCTCTCTCTCTCTCTCTCTTTCTCTCTCCTAAAAAATAACTGCCATAGCTAGGTATGGTGGTGCAAGCCTTCAGAAAAGAATGAAAAAAAAGGTTAAAAAATAAAAAAATTAAAGAATACATTATATAATTATTAATAGTAATCCCGATGTTGTTCATAAATCTCTTGAACTTATTCCTACTGCGTAACTGGAATTAGATCCTTTGAATGACATCTTCCCCGCCACTCACCCACCACAATTGCCCCAGACTCTATTCACCAGCATTCTACTCTGTGCTTTTATGAGATCAAGAGTTTAGATACCAGACTGGAGAGATAGTTAGTGATTAAAAGCACTGTTTGCAAAGCATAGCAGCCCAGGTTTGTTTCCCCAGTAGCTATGTTAACTAGACACACAAAGTAGCACATGCATCTGGAGTTTGTTTGCAGTGGCTAGAAGCCTTGGCATGCCCATTCCCTCTCTCCCTTTCTCTCTCTCTCTCTCTCTCTCTCTGTGAATAAATGAATATGATCTATTTTAGATGTTATGCTTGGTGAGACCATAGAGTATTTGTCTTTTTCTGCCTGGCTTATCTTACTTAACATAAGGATCTTCAGGCCCATTCATGTTATCACAGATGGTAGGCTTTTGCTTGTTAAAAGCACGACATTTTCTTTATCCACTCACCTTTTGATGGACGCTTACATTGTGCCCAAGTCTTGGCTGACTTGAGTAGTGCTGCCATAAACATGGGAATGCAGCTGTCTCTTCCTTTAGATGTAAGCCCAGTAGTGCTGCTGGATCGGTTCATATTTTTCTTAAAAGTACTTGGGAATTGAACCCAGGACCTAAGATTTCATAAACAAACACCTTTAACTGCAGAGTCATCTCTCTGGCCCTTCTTAAGGTGATCTTACAATGTCCACAGAGCAAATAATTTGTCAAAGGAACAGTCCTCTGTTTTTTCTAGGTTCTGGGAGAGGGAAATCATATTTAGTCATAGTAATTGGATGTATAGATTCATCCAGAAAGCATATATTCCCCAAATTCAGCTATGACAGCAATATTTTTTTGTTTGTGCTTGTGCATTTGTGCCCTGGAAGTAGGATTACTTACTTAAAACTATATTGAATTAATACTTCTCCTGACCAAAACATGCCAAACAGTAGCAAATATATAAGACTAGAATCAGTCGAAAACACTCAGATCATCAACCTGACCTATACACAGCCATGCAGGCCACCTCACAGGATTCTAATTCTAAACTCAAAAATGACATTTTTATTCAGCAAATGTAACAATATGGGCTGGGGACAAGAGATGATAGTGACAGGTATGATAACACTACAAGTGACTGAGGCTTCCACACAACTGCCTCTTCCCAGTGAGTGGCTTTTGTGCAGTGCAGCAATGCTTCTTGGGTAATTCCTGATCTCAGTGCCATGCTCAGGAAGGATGCTTGGTTGACTTGGTTTCTTTGTATTCCCTAGCATTGAGTGGGAGCCTGTGCTGGAGCTTCTGTGAGGGAAGGTGATAAGGCAATTGGATCAGCTTATGAAAAAATTTCAGCTGCTTTTCAACTTCCCTGGGGTGTGGACCTCTGAGTATGTCAATGATCCATTATGGAAGACAGCCATACACAGAGCTGGATGTTAAGGAGAAAATGACATAGTGAGGAAAGAATTAAAAGAATGTCATCTTTGTTTGCTCTGCTTCATTTTTTTTTAATACATCAGTCACCTTGACATTTCTAAAAGAATTTTTCAAGAGCCTAAGTTTTAAAAGTATGCAGCTTGTCCAAATAAAATGTACAGATGGCCAGGTGGCCCGCTGAAATTTGGCTGGGCCATTCCTCTCTAAAGGGTGTGATTTAGGGCCTGACTTATGCAAAAGACCACAGTGCCCTTGCTTCTGAAAAAGTATTTTGTGATGCCAGGAGAACTACTCCTGGCTGGCACTCTGATAATCATTTGGTGACCTTAGGTAAGTATATTCTGCTCAGTAATCTAAGGGTGCCTTACTTTTAATGTCAGGACAGAAATAGTTAATAAGTTCTAGTCTCATAAAAGGACTTCTTTGTTTGATGAAAAAAAAATCAGAAAGGGGAAAAAAAAAAAAACAATTGGATCTCCCCTGGACCTTCAGTCTGCATTTTGTAGGTTTTGAACTATCGTAAACTTGGCTGGTAGGAAAACCTATGCTGCTAAACTTTATTAAAAACCTCCCCAGTGGGGGCTGGGATGACAGCTGTGATAAAGAGGGTTTAGTATGCATAAGGCTCTGGGTTCAGTCACCATCAACCAGCCTGTAAATGATCAAGCACACAGAAATCAAAATGGAAATATCTATCCACAATATCATTTGCCATCATCCCAGCCATCTTAGTTAGACTTGAGAAGAAAGGTTTGGGCTTTGACATAAGACCTCACGTTCCAAATCCTGGTCATAGCTCCAAAACCCAATCATGTACTTGCATAAAGTCTTTGTCATTCAATAATTGTATGGTGTAGAGGAAGCTCAGGAGTCCTAGGACTCTGCCTTCCTCCTGGGCAGTTCTATGGAACAGGAATTCCTTTCTCACAGGGAAGTGGTGTGGTTTTACAGTGTTGATAACCCAGTCTAGGCTGACGTGGGAAATACTGCATGTGTTTGTGACTGCCTCTGCTCTGTGTTGTGCTAGATTGCACAGTTGTGTCTTAATCCCTAGGCATCCTCACTCTTGCCATGGTCGTGTGGTATAAGTCATGGTGTGTGTCTGTGTGCGTGTGTGTGAGCAAGTGTGTATGTGTCCTTTTTCTTGGGCTTGAAATTGTATCTTGGCTTGACCAATAGCTTGTAAGAAGGAAGGACAGGTTCCCAGCTTTGAGCCTAGGATTCAAGAAGCCCTCCTTGTTTCTACTTTCCCTCTCATTCTTCTTCCAGTGACATGGGAAGGTTGCTGTTGTTCCTTCACCCTCAGCTCATAAAGGCTCATTGGGAGCAGGGCTATGCTATCCCATCACAGACAAGCACTGAGAAACAAACTCCCTTCTCTGAGGCAGACTGGGGAAGGACTGTCTATTGCTGCCCAGCCTATCCCAGCTGATCCTGGAGAACATGCAAGTATGTGAGATGTGCGCACTCAAAAGTTATAGCTGCACTATGTCATTAAGATGAGGATGTTTTGTTATGTAAGCAGCAATTGCTAAATGAGAAATCATTCTTGAGAATTTCAAGACTAGGGTATTCAATAAGCAAGCCTGGTAGATGGGATCTGTAGTGGGGAGGGGGGAGTAGAAAGTCGAGACAGTGGGTAATCAAGTGTCCTTAAAAAGCCCATGGGAGGGCTGGAGAGATGGCTTAGTAGTTAAGTTGTTTGCCTGCAAAGTCAAAGGATCCCGGTTCTATCCTCCAGGACCCACATAAGACAGATGCACAAGGGGGCACATGCATCTGAGTTCATTTGCAGTGGCTGGAGGCCCTGGTGTGCCCATTCTCTTTCCTCTCTCTCTCTCTCTCTTTCGCCTTCTCCCTCCCTCTTTCTCTCTCAAGTCAATCAATCAATCAATCAATCAATCAATAAAAATATTTAATAAACAAACCTGTGGGACATGTACATGGTGCAACTCTATTCAGCAGCACAAAAAATGAAATTATGCAATTTTCAGGAAAATGGAAAGACCTGGAAAGAATCATATTAAGTGAAGTGATCCAAAGTCAGAAAGACCAAAACTTCATGTTTTCTCTAAAATTCAGATCCTAATATTATATATATGTGTGTGTGTGTGTGTGTGTGTGTGTGTGTGTGTAAGTGCATTTGTAAGTAAAATCTATAAAGATAGAATGGCAACCAAGAGTGGGTAGAAAGAGACGAGTAGAAAGAGGAATGGAAGAGGGGCAAAAAGTGACATGTAAACAGAAGGGAGGAGAATATTAGCAGGAAGGAGGAAATTGGGAGAAGGAAAGGGAACTTGGGGACAGGAGGGAAGGGACAGGAATCAACTAAAACAAATTGTACTTGAAAATGACTGTGTGAATGATACCTAAGTCTCTGTATGCTAATTAAAAAAAACAAAAATAAAAATTTTGAATTAATTAAAATTGTATATGGAAGCAAAGGATGTCAATGTGGTGAAGACCACAGAAAGCGTTGAGGGTACAGCAAATATGCAGACTTTTCCCACTTTACAGACATGGCCTGTAGAGACCCCTAGCATGACCAGGCCGGGCTGAGAGCAGGTGACGGACCGCAGCTCTGACACACACAGGCCACACAGGGGCAGGTGGGCTGCTTAGCATTTTACTTCCATTCCTGCTGATGCACCCATGGGCAAATGCTGTCCTCTTCCTCGGTCATCTCTTCTCCTGCTCTGACATTCTCAGATGGCAGGGGCGGTAAAATCCAGGGACCCCATTCCTTCTTCAGTCAATGCACTATGCTTTATTTTTTGAGGCAAGCCCAACAGACTGGCCCTTTTTATATGAGAGAGAGAGAGCAAGAGAGAGAGACAATTGGCACACCAAGGCCTCCAGCCACTGTAATTGATCCAGATGCACGTGCCACCTTGTGCACAAGTGCAATCTTGCACAGGCGCCACCTTGTGCATCTGGCTTACGTGGGATCTGGGGAGTCAAACATGGGTCCTTAGGCTTCACAAGCATGCACCTTAAGCACTAAGCCATCTCTCCAGCCCCAATCCACTGTTTTGACCTTTCTGGACCCAAGATTGTAGTTCACATAAGCACAATAGGCAGAGTGACTTATTTGGCTCCAGCAGCCTTAGGAGGAGAGGCTGGGAGGACACAGTGCTGTCTTTGTAAGAGAAGTCATCAGTTGCCAGAGAGAAGGGCACTGGGACTAATGGTATGCTGGAGGGGAGGTCAAGTCGGCCCCACAGCATACTTCAGTTTTCTCATCCCTCCGCAAGGGCAGGAGTGTCTCCCTCTCTGGCTATCTGTAATGATGGCACGTGTTGTGGAACATTATGTACTTGGAGCAGTGTCCTACATGTTCCAGGTGACTCAGAAGATACCCAGTGTTGGCATGGTTATTTCATTTGTTTCCTAGGAATTCTGTAACAAAGTGCCACAACCTTGGGACTTGAACAATAGAAGTTTGTTATGTCACATTTCTGGAGGCCAGAAGTCCGAGATCAAGGCCTTGGTAGGGTTGGCTCCTATGGAGGTCCACGGTAGAGACTCTCAGCTTATGGTGGTGGCTTGTTTTTGCTTGTTCTTGGTTTGTAGAGGCCTCAGTCCCATCCCTGCTTCAGGTTCACATACAATCTCCCTGTGTGCATGCGTGCATCCAAATAAAGGCAGATGTCACATTAGATCATTTCACCCCGACACATCACACCTACATAGATTCTACTACTAAATAGGGAAACATCATGAAATACTAGTTGTCAGGGCTGTCTAGATATAAATTTTGGGGTGACATGATTCAATCTATAAAAATTAACATGAAGGTGACATCTCTAAGGGTACCTCTTCGTATAATTTTTAGCTTTGAGATATGTGAAAATTTTACATCTTAAATAAAAGTAAATCAATGAGTAAGGTGAGGGGTCAGGTAATTGTGATGCAGAAAAATCAGACTGTATATTCAAACAGAGTAGAGGGTAGAGGTGTGATAAAAAACTTAATATCTAAAACAGCTCATGGCTTAGTGTCAAATCCTTAAAATTGGAGACAAAATATTGTAGGTGAGTTGATTTTCTCAATAAGTAAATAAAACAGACTCTACTGTTTCCATTGGGTTCTCAAAAGGGCAACCGACTCACTGACTTAGAAAACTAAGCCCAAGATCTCAATACTGGGCCACAAGCGTGGAACCCTGTGCAACTGGCCTAGAGGAATAAGGTTCTTCCAAAGTTTTTGCACATTTCAGACACTGGCCTTCACGTCCCTGCCTCTAAAGCCCTCAGGGAGAAGCAGGATTTCAAGGCACCTGGGCTCCACAGTTAGGTTCAAGATACTGTCTGGGAAGCTCACATTCTTGTTACATACAGATCCTCAAACAGGTCTCTGCTCAACAAACACAATCATATTGCAGCAAGCAACTCTCTGTGTGTAGGAGTTTAAAACATGCTTACTGATGATAACCAAACTCTCACTTTGATAATAACTTTCAACCCATTCCATATTCCCCCAGAATTCAAGTTTTTTTTTTTCTTATCTAGTCTCCTATATTTCCTGGGAACATCTGACTTCCATTGCAAAGAGGTCTGGTGAGAGCAAGTGAATGTGAGCATCGGTCATTAGGACCACCTCAGCAGCAAAAGTACTACATGATCTGACACCAGCCACTCAAATATTAGCTTTGGAGGGGTGATACCTCTAGACAAGAGGACAATGACATTCTTTTATTGGAACACCGTTGAACTTCTGTCAAACCCCAGGAGTCGACTGGCATATAACCCCAGAGGTCAGTATTCTACAATAATTCAGGAAGGCTTTAGTGGGAACCAGCTATGTGTCAGTAACTTGGCTCACGGTTCTAACTCAGAACCACCTACTCTCTGGGAACTGTTTCCAAAAGATCAACATTATAAAACACTAATTTTGGGGTTTGGGAGATGGCTAAGCATGAATTCAATCCCCAGAACCCATGGAGAAAAAAAAAATGCTGGGCTTGGAGCCCATGCTCATCATCCCAGCTCTGAGGAGGCTGTGCATGACAGGTGAGTTCCTTAGGTTTGATGTCCAGTCTATCCTATTTGGCCATTTTCAGCCAGATGAGAGACCCTGTCTCCAAAGAAAGTGGACAGTGCCTGAGAAATAATGTCCAAGATTGTCCTCTGGCCTCTACACACACATATACACACATGAAAATGCACACACAAAATTATCAATTTCAAGAAAGAAGAAAATGATAAAACACTAATATTTTTCTCCATCTGAAGGATACCCATGATGTGCTGTGGGTTTTCTCCATGGGCATCTATAAACACCGGGCAGCATGCCTGGCAGGGCCTGGGGAATGCCACTCGTTCACAACCCCAGGAACATGATACTCAACTATATTTCACTGCTATGAAAGATATCATTCACTGCTCTGGCCAGAGGTGAAAGAGCACAAGCCTTTTCTAAACCCTTTCTGACAAAAAGGTAGAACTCAACTGGAGACGCTGCTCTTCTGGTCCAGTTCTTCATCCTCATGTCAGCATTGAACCCAAGGTCACTGGCCATCCAGTCTTCCCATTTCTCTGCTCTGCTATTCCGGCACCATGATACTTGCTTCCACCTAAGCTGCTCCTGCTTCAGGTTGACAGCTGCTCTTCCAGTCCATCCTGATCTACCAGGGCCCTACCTCCCTTCCCAGCTACACTTCCCTTCCTCAGTACCTGCCTGACTCCACAGCCCTCCCTAGCAAGTGTAGTGGAAAGTTTGCAAGCCTGTCCCCATCATTTGTCCCAGTCCTGTGTCCACCCGTACTGCAGCCTGACCTTCCCCCCACCCTGCAGCAGGCCAAGTCCATCGGCTATCTCAAGTCGGGGCCAGACAATGTGCTTTGGTTGAAACACATCAGCCAATGTTACTCAGCAGGGATTTGAAAGATGCCTGTGCTTTGGAGTGTGGCTTCTGCTACTAGCAGAGTGAGACCAAGCTGGATTCCTAGAGGATAAGGGACATGTGCCATTGCACAGATGAGTTAGCTACCAGCTTGGTAGTCATTCTATATTGCCAGCCACAGCCCAAGCAACTCTGCCCGTTGATCAAGGGAGCTTGGCGCTTGGCAAATCAGCCTCGCTAGTTGCTTTAAGCCTCCATGTTTGGCTTGGCTTCTTACACCAAAAAAACTCCCTGACCAACTCCTGAGCAACTCTTTTGTGTGCACCTGTAGAACTGTGGCATCCCTGAGCCCGGAGCCATACCAACTGACATCCTCTGAAGTTCCCTCTGGATGCAGCATCCTACCTCTCACTCCCTCCAGGTACTGAGGACATGTCTGTTGATTGACAATTTTGCCCAAAGTGTCTGCTGAGCTTCAAGGATCAACTAGTAATGTAATTCCTCCAGAGACCAGTCTCAACTCTCAAGAAACTTGAAAATAAGCTTGCTACATCAAAGCCTTCTAGGGAAAAGGCAGCAAGTAACACCAGGGCTCATCATCTTCCATGGGACAGACTGGGTCTCACTCCTTAGTAGCACTTTACTGGGAATCAAGACAGCCTGTGTCTGTTACTCTAAGAGTCAGATCCTGCCTCGCCTCTCTTCTTCTCCCCTTCAGCTGTTGCTGAGACTTGGGTCTAAAATCAATGGAAGCATCTCAGTGTGCATGAGTGAAGGTGGAGATGGTTCCAAGTAAAATCTCAGCTCTCCAAATAAGGTAGACACCTGAGGGAAATATACAGAGACAAGCGTCATTTTCTAGAATATATAAAAGTGTCCTATCAAAGCTAAACATAAGAAAGCCGGACTATGTGGCACGATGTAATGAAGGCACAGTTCTATGTTGTGCTGGCTGCTTGAGATGCCATCCACTAGCTCCTCACAGGCAAGGCCTTTGACCTAGCCCATATCAGACAGATGGTCATCTTGAACATTCTAAATGAGTGTAAGAAAAGGACAGAAGTTCTCTAATAGCTTTGTGCTCAGGGTCCCCACAGCACATTCATTAAGACAGGGGCCAGCCACTGTGACAATAGCCTCACACAATGGAAGTTCATATTTCATTCACATGAAGTCCAAAAAATGAGCCAAGGCCACAGGAGGGCAGATGTACTCCTCTCCACAGCGTGGCCCAGTCACCTTCAGCATGACACCTCCAACTGTCTAACCAACAGAAAGAGGGAGAGAGACCGATGTGTGTAGATAGTTTCAGCAGCAGATAAGCATGCAAGCCATGGCCCCTGTACCCATATCTCCTTGGTACAAATAAGTTATATGATAATATCTAACTGCAAGGGAGGCTGGGAAATGTAGTCAGCTTTCCACAGTCATTCACAGATGAATGAGTCACAATGGCATCGAGTCACGATGGCATCGTATAGGTAGATGTTGCCCCATTGAGACTGAGAGTCAGTGGCATTCCACCAACGTGGAGATTTGGTAAAGCTGTCATTTTTCACATAACAAGGAACAAATGGATTCAGACACACTGGATCACATTCTGTATGACATCATTGCCCCCCTCCCCCGGGGGACTTACCTTCACATTGAACTGATTCAACACATTCACTGAAAGAGTCATGGGTGATGTACTTCATTTCCCATTTATGTTGTCCTATGCCACACTTACCTGTATATTTGCAAATGTAAGTACAAACAACTGAAGAACAGAATAAACTCTTAGAAGCTAATTCATCCAACTTGGTAGCCAGCCAAAAGATGCGTGGAGATCAAAAGCTATCACAGACTCCAGTTGTTAGAAAAATCCACAGAGAAAAAGTAAAAACTAAAGGCTTAGCCGGGCGTGGTGGAGCACGCCTTTAATGCCAGCACTCGGGAGGCAGAGGTAGGAGGATCACTGTGAGTTCAAGGTGATCCTGAGACTACATAGTGAATTCCAGGTCAGCCTGAGCTAGAGTGAGACCCTACCTTGAAACAAACAAACAAACAAACAAACAAACAAACAAAAACCAGAACTAAAGGCTTCATGGAAAGGATACCCTGTACGTGTCTGGGTGGAAACCTAATGCCAGTGAACAGGAATGTTGATGAGGAAAGAGTTCATGGTTACAAGATTTGTGTGAGGAAATGTTTTTGTTGACAGCCTTAGGAAAATTATCTAAGGGGGCCAGGGAGATGGCACAGCAGGTTAAGATTGCTTGGTCTGTAAACATGAGGACCTGAGCTCGATCTCCAGCACCCAAGTAACCCCAGCACTGAAGGGGACGAAAACAAAAGGATCAGTAGAAATCCCTGCACACTCTAAGTTCAGCGAGCGAGAGAGAGACTGCCTTGAGGGGAAATAAGGCAGATAAGCATAAAAGAAGACACCCAACATTTTCTGACCTCTGCATGCATGTGCACGGGGTGTGTGAATCTGCACATGTATGTGCATACACCACACATACACCACACACACACACACTCACACACACACATGCTCACACGCATGCATGTGCACACACACACACACAGAAAGAAACAGAGAGAGGAGGGATGGGAGGAGGAAAGAGGGAGGGAAAAAGTAAGGAAAGAAGAAAGAGGGGAGAGAGGAAGGGAGGGATGGAAAGAAGGAAGAAGGAAGGAAGGTGCCTGTTGCAAAGCAAGATCCATATTTGAAGTGCAGCTCTGGGATGGATGGACACAAAGAAACAGCAGCCAGCCAGCCAGAGAGCATGAGCTCTGTGGACAGAAATGGTTCGTTAATGGGCCACACAGGAGAGACTCCATGAAGAAGTCTACGGAACTATGTAAGCAGGTGTCACTGAGGAGGAGGCAATCAACTTGCATTGGGGTCTCTGGTAATAGGGAGCCGCATCAGGTTTCAGGGATTCAGAGTAGCAGAATGGAGAAGAATTGATTGCTTTTAGGAAGCATAGCAGAGGCAGAACTCGTCCAACAGGTCTCAGCTTGGTCAGAAGGAGCAGTAGCTGCTGGACCGTGCTCACTGAAACCCTTAAGCGCCTCTGCCCCACACTGCCCTGCAGCCTCTCAAACAAAACCTCGTTTTTTCCTTTTTCCTTGAAGGGCTCTTGGCCAGAGTCATTCCTTCTGGGCGGGGCAGGGCCAGGTGCAGCCCTGTGAAAGTCTCCAGCAGCGTCAGCTGAGAGGAAGCGGGCACAGGCAGTGGTGTGGAGCCCATGGGAGCTGTTCGCTTCCTGTGGTGAAATCCACATCTAGCCCACCAGAGTCTCAGGTTCCCGGTCCTCAGTGGTCCTCAGCTCTGCAGGAGGACAGCTGTGCTCAAGGTGAGGCCAGGAAGCTCCTCTCACAGGGAGGGGGGAGGGGAAGGGACTTTGCATCACAAGTTTCTTGACTGGAAACAACCTGTTTATCAGAGACCCTAGGGAGCTGATGAGGTAATAATATGGGCACCTTGGGGCCTCTGGATCATGCTGCCCTGCTGTGTGAAGATAGCCAGAGTTTAGAGGCTGAATCCACCTCCCTCCCACCCCCCCACCCCACCCCCACACACACACTGGCCTGGAACTCACAGCAATCCTCTTATGTCTGCCTCCCTCCCATGTGCTGGGATTAAAGGTATATGACACCACACCTGCTTCCACTAACTCTCAGCTTGGAGGTAACATGTATCCCTGTGCCAAGGGACATGGGAAACAGTGTCCTCTTTCCCCAGGAAAACCTCAGGGTAGTGTGGAGGAGCTGGCACAAGTCGTAAGCACAAAACCCAGTTCATCCCTGACCAGAAGCGATAGGGGAACAGGATTCCACCTTTTCAAAATCAGTCTACAAACCATGAGCAGCAGAGGCTGCTCACATGCCTGCATGACTAAACACAACATCACAAGCACCACAGGAGGCTGCGTGTCCTGCCTTAAGATGGGAACGTGACGGGAGTCTTACAAAATATGGTGGTGCTGACAGCAGTGAATGAGGGGCTTTAAGCAGAGGGCAAATTAATGGGGTGTAGATGGGAAGCTGCCCACGTTGACTTATGGGACAAGCAGTCACATAAATGTTTGAAAACATGAGTGTCTGATGATGTGCTGGGTCTTTATAGAACTCTTGGTATCATTGGTTTAGAGATGTTGAAGGCAATGCCCTAAGTAGTTGGGAGAATCACATCTTTCAGTTTTCCCTTTGCCCTCCTGTACTGACTGAAGTCCTGAGATGTCTAATCATGCCCTGGGGGAAGCCTGGGCACTGACGTGTGCAAAACCAGCTCACATGTCTAAATGCACCACGCTGCCCAGATGTATACACATCTGTCGAGACGACACGCTCTGCTCAGTCAGTAGCTCCATCACCTGCAATCCCTTGCAGAAAGCACTGATTTTTGATTTCCACACCAATTTGCTTGTCCCAGGAACCTCTTCACTGTGAGATAAACAAAGAAATTTATGTTATACTTGTATTGCCAGCTACATTTCAGCTCTTACAATAATAATGTGGTAAAATACCAGCACATTCTATTCTAAGCAACAATTGTTGATTGTGTGATCATAGTTCACTGTCACTCTCCCAAACTCAAGTTTCATGACACTCTTCTAATAGAGTAAATAAGTTGGCTCTGATCCCCACAAGGGGAGTCAGATCTGCCTTCTCTAATACACATGCTGTGCTCATTGCAAGGGTTTGTCCAATGTCAGTGGCTCTTTTAGGGACAGTGTGAGGCCTTCTCTTAGTATCCTGGTACAATAGTGCCCGGAGGAGCTACTGAGGGGGTAGCCTTCTGCGTGTTGTCACTGCAAAGCCCGTGGCTTTCATGGGCCCAATGACATCTATTCACAGGGATCCCAAGACATGATTCTGTCTAGCTTCAATGTTGCTTTTCCCTTGGGAACTTTAGTTCTAAGACCATAAAGAATTTTTCTAGCTCTCTTTATGCAAGTTTTATTTTTAATTGGGTAAAAACATCTTTCTAGCAAGTTTTGGAAAACCCTGGTGGTAGTGGACATAAGGAGTGTCTTACTTAGGGTTATTCGGGTGTTGGGGTGGGAACCATGGACACATGTCTATTGAGTCTATTGTTTCAGAAAAACAGACCATGGAAGCAGTGGTTAGAGCTACCAAGAAGAGCAGAGCGGATCTGCAGGCCCGGTTTCTGCAACTCCATCACTGCTGAGGCTGTCAGATCTGTCCCAACATAGTCAATGTGAGTGGGCAGTGAGGGTTAGCAACCTTCTTCCCCAGTGCCTTGCTTTCTATCCTTTCAGTCCAGAGTAGATGTGAGAGAACAATTTGGTAGTGGACCACGGAGCAGAACCTCCTGCTTGTGATACTCCGTCTTATGGAGGAGTCAGGAAGGCATTCTCAAGACTCAAATGTTATTGCTTCCAAGTCACACCTATGGAGGATGCTGGAAGAGTCATACAAGAAAGAAAGAGGGTTCTGCGTGGCCACGCCCTTAAAGGCAAAGGGAAACTGAAAGATGTGGTTCTCACAACTACCCTGGGCATTGCCTTCAACACACTAAATCAATGACGCAATAGTTTTCTAAAGTCCCAGCACATCATCATGCACCCGTGTTTTCAAACACTTATGTGACTGTCGTGTCCCTGTGCATCTGTCCTGCCCTTTACACTATCATGGTTTACCAGATATTTCAGCCTTTGAGACTTCATCCTCCAGACTGCGGACAGTGAGGTGTAAGTATACAAACTGTGGCCACTGAGAATTTTGGATGGCTTCTCAAGGCCAACACATGACTCAAGCGGGCTTCATGTCCACACTGATTTGGCAGAGCACTTTCGGAGTGGTCTCCGTGTATAAATAGCCCTCCAACATCCCCCAAACACATTCACGAGCCGGACTTGTGAGATGGAAATACTATCTATGTGAAAATATGCTTTAAAAAGACATGATGAAGCTAGAGAGATCACTCGGTGATTGGTGATCTCTCTCTCTCCCCCCCCCCACCCCAATCAATAAGTGAAAAGGTTTATTTTAGAAAGGACGTGACAGAGTGGCTTGCTTTCAGAATGGGTCTGACACTTGGCCAGCCCAGGCCACATGTTCTTTGCTTCTACATGTGGAGTGTGTTTTAGTAGTTCTGTTGTGCACTGATCTTTTTATTTTCAAACTATGTTTGTTGCAGAGCATAACAAGATTAGAGCTGACTTACTCACACTTCCTAATAGAGCCAAGCACTTGTTGATTACATCTAATTAGCAGCTCTTTGGGGGGAGGGGGGAACAGGAGCATCTGCCCTGCCCCCTGAGAGGCTGTGGGTTTCACAGGAAGCCCCTGGGAGAGGATAGAGAGGGACACGTGCACTAAGTGATTGACAGCGAAAGCCTCTTTTAAGGCCAGAATCCTCATAATTTGTATTTTTAGCAACCATTGAATAAAGTGGAAATGTCATTCTGTAACATTTTGGGATGCATTCAAATTTTACAAATGTGGCTTAGCAGCAAGTCTGCTTAAAGCCTGCAGAATGGATTTACCAGTGTTAGAGACGCTTGTTCTTCACCCTGACATCCACGGTATCGATGCTCTGCGGGCAGTTGCGCAAACAAATCCATGTCAGTGGTCAATCCTAATGGTACCTAAATAATGCTGGAACCCTAAATTTGACGTGATACTCTCCAAGTTGTGGCAAAGTGCTTCTTTAACCCACAGACCGGGCTGAGTTTGCTTCTGCAGCTCTTGGGAATAAATCTGCTTCTCCTACCGGCTTTGTTTCCACCGGCTGAGAAATTACTACTTAGAAGCACCCTTTCCTTTGGAATAACCATCGCTGTAAGATGTTTGGGGTAGAAAATGTAACCCAGTTAATAGGTTTGCTCCCAGAGATGTACGTGAAAGACACGGGATCCAGGCTCCCTGTGGGAATGCCCAGCATGGAGCAGAAGTTGTCTGATCCCAGGAGAACCAGGTTGTTCAGGTGAAGCAGCAGCCCGGGTCTGCGCCTCTGGAGCCCACGGCAGGCCAGCTCAAGGATGAAGCCTGCAGTCAGCTGTATTCTGGGACTAATCTGATGCCATGTGGAAACATTTCGAAACGGAGATGTTCCTGTGAGATCAGAAGCACCAGGAATTTCAGAAGGGAGGTTATCTAGCGAAAGAGGTAGCAGAAGTTCTAAACATACAAAAGTGGGGAGAGTTCAGTGAGATGTTAATGGGCGAGGTCTAAGACCACATAAAGAAATAAAATAGAGGTTAGGGCACTTGGCTAGCATGCCTGAGTTCCAACCCCAACATTATAAAATTTGTTAATGAATTATTTAAAGTGGATAAAATAAAACTCTGCTTCTACCTCCTCCCCCCAAAAATGTGCCTGTAGTTTTTAAAACTTTGACCAGCTGGACACCCAACATCTTCTGGGTCTTTCTTGTTCACGATCTGAAGTTCACAACACTGCATCCCATCTTACAGAGGTCCTAGCCCTCCCTTAGGGTTGCAGAACCAATAAGTGACCTGAATGTGTGATTATCATTTCCTTCCCTGGGCCCTTGGAAGGATAACATTACAAAGTAACAAGGGAAGAGTTATTTCATGAAGAAGAAAGAGAATAAAGACCCAGTGTCAGCAATGTGTACCTGAATAGGCCAGTTTCTCCAGTTAACCCTGAACAAGAGTGTCAGAATTTATGAACTCATTTTCTCATATGTAAAGAGAAGACAACATAGCTCACCTTGTTATATTCATCCAAATACTAAATTAGATAATTAAAGCCAAGCAAAATGCTGAGTAATGGGTAGGTATGATTAGTACATAAGCAACTATTACTGTCATCATGATTGTACCTGTCATGATTAGTCCTTGAATGACTTTCCAAACAGCTAGCTGGAAAGTTCTGGAAGATACAGCCTAGCTCACTTTCCCAGGCATATTATATCCACAAATCACTTCTAATCTTTTTCTTGCTTTGCTAGGTGTGGATCTAAGGCAAAGAGAACAGAGACAAATTAACTGGAGAGGACTGAGTGGCCCCCCAGCACTCTGCTCCTTTCCCTGGAGTACTTTCTGCCTGCCAGGGGCCAAGCTTGAGGTGGAACCCTTCTGGCAGAAGGTTTGCATTTGGATCTCCTGGTCCTCACTCATCCCAGTGGCTTGGTAGAATAAACCCCAATGCCAGCACCCGATCTGGGGTCCTCCATTCCCTCCTATGACAGGCACTTGAAGGGCCACCATCAGCCTTGGAGTGTGGAATGCACTAGATTCAGACATGCGCCTGGGTGCTGGAGCTGGTTCTGGTGGCCAAGAGCCCTTTGGGATGCTTAAAATAAGGTTGTAAAGCATTGAGAAGTTGGGGTAAGGCAATTATGAGAGCTGGGAGTTTCATGATCTGTTACCCATCTCTTTGAAAAAAAAAAGTGCAAGAATTCAAGATCACTTGTTGGTTGTCACCGTATAGTATTTCATGTCCACAGGAAAGTTGGATTTCTCTCAGGAGGTCTTGTTCCTGCAGACCAAAGTCCCAACTCATTCTCTGTGAACCAGAGGGAGGAGTTGAGCTTCCAAAATACTACAAGGACGCTCCCAACCCCCTCACAGGTGTGGGCAGTTCTGTCCCAGTGGGGGAGCTGACTAAGCCTCCCTCCTGCCAAGTAGGTCTCATGGCAGGACTGGCCATGTATTGGAACTTACTTAAACAGTCAGGTTTCTAGCTCCCCTTCCCAGATCTCTTACACCAAAATTGCTTAGCATGGGGTCGCCGTCTAGGGGAGCTTCTAGGAGTAGTTACAGCTTGCTGAGTCCCTAGATGGCTCCTTTGGCTTGCACGCCAGGTTGAGAAGTGGGTGAAGCCTAGGAGAATGGAGAGAACCTAGACGGAAAGGACAGACAACAGGAAGCATATAAGCTTTGCCCTCCTCAACCCTTCAAAGACAATGGGTTTGTTTTCTCTGTGGTGCCCTCTGGGAGAGTAAAGAGCACAGCATTTTTTGTTGTTTGTTTGTTTTTTTCTAGGTGTTTTTCTTCCCTAATTTAATGGTTTGAAAACTGAATAGTGCTACTCCCTCTTAATATAATGCCCATGTGTAAAATCAGAACCACCATGGCAAACAGGAAGTACATATTCCCAGTGCTGCCCACAAGGACTCTGCTCACTTGCTGGTGCCAAGAGCCATGCACACAACATCTCTCATGTCATACCACCTCTTAGGTTTACCCCAGGTGAAGTATCACCTGACTCCTTGGGACTAACCCGTGTGGTGGCTCTGTCTCTGTACAGAGGAACTTATTTCTTTTTTTTTATTTTTTATTTATTTATTTGAGAGCAACAGACAGAGAAAGAGGCAGATAAAGGGGGGGGGGGGGAGAATGGGTGTGCCAGGGCCTCCAGCCACTGCAAACGAACTCCAGACGTGTGCACCCCCTTGTGCATCTTGCTAACGTGGGACCTGGGGAATCGATCCTTGAAAGGGGGTCCTTAGTGTTCACAGGCAAGCGCTTAACCACTAAGCCATCTCTCCAGCCCGGAACTTGTTTCTTGATTGTTGAGGGACAGGCATTTGCTGGGGGGATTCTTTGGAGAGTAGTCACTTAGAGAAATTCCACTTTCACTCAAACTCACTAGAGCTGGCATCTAGTGGCCCATAGAGAATGAACCCATGGGACCTTCCTCTTTCTGGGTGCTGTTTTGGGGTGCTGAGTGCCAAAGGATGCCCAGGTATTCATGTAAAGAGACCTAAAGGTGCTAATGAATGAGCTCCTCAAGCCCCCAGACCCTTCACTTCTTTCGATGCCTCAGGTAGAACTTGGCAAATAAATTTATAGGGTTTGGCCCTGTGCTATTTACTTTGTGACCTTGATAAAGTCACTTTATGGATAAGAGAGCTGAGATCCTTAAAAGCTAAGTGAAGGGCACTGTAGTTGTTGTGTCTTTGTAAAGGAATATTGTTTTCCATGTTCACTGAACAATTCCTTACAGTAACCAAAAGATGGGACTAATTCAATTGTCCATCAAGAGATGAACCAGCAAAATGGAAGGGAATTTGACGTGTGCTACACATAATTGAAACCTGTGTACATTGTGTTAAATGAAAGAAGCCAGGGGCTAAAAGACAAAAAGTGAGTGGTCCCAGCTCTGTGTGGTTTCTGGAATAGGAAGTAGAATAGTGATTTCCCTGGGGAGGGGAGAGGTTGCTGTGAAGGGTGAGAATGAGAGGAATGGGGAATGCATTAGTTACTTACTTTGTTGCTAGGACAACACACCTGACAGAAGCAACTGAGGGGACGATGGATTGATTTGGACTTACAGTTCCACAGCAGGGAAGCATGGTAGCTGGGGCTGCATCAGTAGAGGCAGGAGTTCACAGGGTTACAACCCGCCACATCTCCATGCACCAGGAAGTAGAGATGCAGGCCGTAACAGCAACTTAATATCTCCTCCTAGCTCCATCTCTACAACCCGACCTCTACCAGCTGGGCCTCACATCCCAAAAGTTCCACAACCTCCCAAAACAGCACCGCCAGTTGGGGACCAAGTATTCAAACACATGTCTAGTCTATGGGAGACATTTCACACTGAAACACCAACAGGAAGCTATTGTTTAATGGCTAGAGGGTTTCCAATTTGCAAGATGGAAAGTTTTAGAGGTAATGGTGTTGGTTGCATATCAATATGAATATACTTAAGACCGTTATACCGTGCACCCCAAAACGGTGAAGGGTAAACTCTACAGTCTCCCCACATACCTCCTGTGCAATGTTGCTCCAGCAGTATCCACAGAGAGGCCTGACAGTCCCTGCAGTAAGACTGTTACAACTCAGAAATGCAAAGCAGAATTTCAGTGCAGATTGCTCAAAGATTCCAACAACTACATGAAACAATCCTATGGAGGAGTAAAAGGAATTATGAGAACATTAAAGCTGTTTGATTGAAAAAAGGTACCATTCCTTTTATTCTTATAATAATATTGTGCTTTAACTGTTACTTGATGCTGAATGGTCATGGTAGCCTATCCATTAATCCCAGCACCCAAGAGGCAGAGGTGAGGTTCTTGGGTAAGCTAGCCAGCTAGACTCACCAAGATCAGCGGACTCTGGCTTCAAGCGAGAAACCCTGTCACAATTTAGAAAAAGGTGGCAAGCAATTGATAAAGGCATCCATCATCAACCTCTGGCCTCTACACATGCAAACACACACACACACACACATGCACGCACGCATGCACGTGCAAACATGCATGCACAGACACAAATGCACCCACCCACATACAAACAGGCATACATGCACACTCACCACACATACAAACACACGCAATAGAGAGTTGGAACAATTAAAATGTCCAAATATACGCCTTTTGTCAGATAATGCAGGAAAGCGTCCTGATTCATGATTTATAGTCAAACAATTTCAAAATGCAGGTGGGGAGCTGGAGAGATGGCTTAGCAGTTAAGCGCTTGCCTGTAAAGCCTAAGGACCCTGGTTCAAGGCTCGATTCCCCAGGACCCATGTTAGCCAGATGCAAAAGGGGGCACACGCATCTGGAGTTCGGTTGCAGTGGCTGGAAGCCCTGGCGCACCCATTCTCTCTCTCTCTCTCTCTCTCTCTCTCCCCCCCCCCTTCTCTCTGTCACTCTCAAATAAAAATAAACAAAAAAAAATTTTAAAATGCAGGTGGGGGCTGGAGAGGTGCTTAGTAGTTAAGGCACTTGCCTACAAAGCCTAAGGACCCAGGTTCGATTCTCCAGATTCCACGTAAGCCAGATGCACATGGTGGTGCACACGTCTGGAGTTCATTTGCAGTGGATAGAGGACCTACACACCCATTCTCTATCTCTCTCTCTCTCCTTCTCTCTCTCTCTCTCTAATAAACAAATAAAAATAAAGTAAGTGCATGTGGGCCAGAGGTGGCTTATATACACTACAAGTGCAACATTTAAGATCCTCAAGGTCAGAGGAGAGCTCAGGACTCACTCAGAAATTATCCTCCTGCCATCCTGTGGCAGGCGTCCTAGAAGAACATCTGGAAAGGTGGGTGGAGGCAGAAAAGCCTGTTTGCATAAGATAAACTCCAGTTGACAAACACAGGTAACCAAACAGGAAGACGCAAATAGCACCATGAATCTGGCCGTGACGATTCAACGGACCAAGGAGGATCCACCCAGAACTCCAGAAGCCCCAGGCCCCACACTGAGGCAGGGGCAGTAGCAAACATCTTTTCCCCCAAACACCTCTGAGTGGCACATGAGGGCAGCTGAGCCCACATGCTGGAGATGACAAGGATTTCTGAAAATGACTCCCTCTCCCCTCAGTTTTCCAAAGAACCAGAGATAATACGCTCAGGTGACCATGTTAGCTGCGAGTGTGTGTGTGTGTGTGTGAATTGCAGACTGAGTGTGTTAGGAGAAGATAGGTGTGGAAGAAAGGGAGTATGTGTGCAAGAATATATTCATGAATGTATGTGAGAATGTGTACACACATGATACTTTATGGGAGGACATATCTAAGTTTGTGAGGTGAGAAAGTGTGTGTGTGTGTGTGTGTGTGTGCCAAGGCTGAGGATGTAGCTAGGTGGTAAAGTGGTTGCCTAGCATGTGCAAGGCCCTGGCTTCAATCCCCAGTGCCACCAAAAATAAATGAGAGCATGTTTGCTAGCACTGGTGAATGCGCTTATGTGTGTGCATGAATGTAAATATTTCTATTTTTGTGCCCGTATGTGTATAAGAGCATGTGTTATATTTATCTGTTTTTAAATTTGTGTGCAGTTGTGTATAAGTGTGAATGAATGTGTGACTTTGTGATGTATCTGTGTCACTGCAGGTATGTGTGTCTCTGCATTTTGATGTGCATGCGCTTGCATGAATTTGTATGTGAATGTGTGTAGTTGTGCTGTAGATATATATGAAGGTATGTGACATATACAGATGTATGTATGTCTGTGTGAGACTGCTATGTGTACATACATACATGTGCATATGTGTTAGCATGTGTGTGTGGATGCTTGTGGAAATGTGTGTGTAACATTGAGTGGCTTTACGTAGGTGTATTTGTGTGGGACTGAAGGGTGCATGGGAATGTGAACACGTGTATATGAGTGACACGTGCATATGGGGGATGCAAATGTATACATCAATGGGTGAGCACGTGTGTTCTTGCACATGCATGTCCTGTATCAGGCCACCCTTCCTGGCTCTGCAGCGGTGAGGGGAGCTGTAGCTGCTGCCACTCCCTCGGGGACTGGTTGCTCCTTTCACCCCAGGCACATGTGAGACACTTTTGCCCCCTTTCTTTCCCATCTGAATGTGACTCGTGAAGTGTAACAGTGTCTGTTTGGAGAGTGTCCCTCTCTTTAGGTGTGCCATGTTTGTCCATGTGACCAGAAGGCTGTGGACAAGATGTCCAGCCCTGGACTTTAAAATAGCTGGGCACATTTTCCTCTGCCCACGAGACAATTCTGGTCCTGTGGCCTCTCAGATTCATTCTCAGGTAAACACACTGTGACAGGCCACCGGCGGGAGACCAACCCGCGTGGTCACAGCTGTGCCACATCACGGTGCACCCCGACACTGGGCCTGCACAGGAATGTTTGCTGTCACCCCGGGTTGTGGGCAGCAAATACTTTCCACCCTCTCCAAGGAGAAAGGCTTCACAGAGAGGTCCTCGAGACCCGAGCCTGTAGCCACCTTGTCCCGGGGTTTATGAGCCACGTGTGCAGAGTCTCTGGAAAACATTCCACTGGATTCCAAGTGCTGGATCTTTCCAAATCTGAAGCCACAAATTCTTGGAGCTTGTAAAACTGCAGTTCTTAAAAAAAAAAAAAAAAAAAAAACCAACTTGCTGGAGGGCAAAAGCTGGGACCTTCGTGGGGCAAATGGAGAGGGGCACCCAGATAGCCACCAGCATTACAGCCATGACTCACTCAGCAAAGCAATGACCTTTCTCGAGGACCTAGGCAATGAAAACGCTGCTGCTTTATGGAGGGATGGAGCGAGCTGGAGACTGAGGCTAGCCCTGTGAAAGTTGGGCCTCTTTATAAAGTGAGGTCAGGGTGGAACTTGCCAGAAAAACCTCAGCAGGAGAAATAAAATCCACTCCTGGACTTCTACTTCCTGAGAATTTGGAAAGGTGTATGGCAGGGGTGGGGACTACCCTTTATCCTTGAACCTGGCACAGATAGAGAGCCCCATGACTGGCCTCAGCTGGTGCAGGGTGGAGTAGGTTGGCTCCACGGAAATGGAGTTGCAGACTGAGCAAAACATATTAAAATGAGGCAAGGATCCTGCATGTGTTGGCCTGAAGCATTGAGACTCTCAGGCATGCAGCATGTAGAGAGAGGGAGGAGCTGGCTTCACTGGGCAGAAACGCTTGAGCCAAGAAGTGGAGGAAGGGGAGCAGCCAGGCCACCTCCCTCAGCTCTGTGCCAGTCATTGGAAATGACCAGAGTCAGGGGATGGATCCAACCCCATGGGGCCTACACCCTCCTAAACAAAACTAGCCCCATGAGGAGTGACTAAGTTCCATGTCTCTGGCATTCAGACTCTGGATGGGAGACCCCCCCCTCCTCACCTCCATACTTTGGAGGAGGGCATATTGCATCTGGTCCAGGGGCTAAGGAAGAACTTGGCAGAGGACGGGAATCCTGGAACTGCCAAGGACACCAGGGGAGAGCTGATGGCATGGAGCCTAACAAGTTTATTTCTTCTCTTTAACAAGTTTATTTCTTCTCTCTTTTTTTTTTTTTTTCTCTTGACAAGCAATGCTGAACTCCAGTGGAAGATTCATCTTGTGCCCTAGTGCAGGCAGCATTGTACCTAGTGCTGGAGATTCATGACCAAGGCACATCTGGGCTTCAAGCAGCAACAAGGGATGCCATCTTGCTGGGTTGCACAAAGCCCAGCATGGCTCGGAGACACCAAGGAAAACAAAAGAACAGTTCCCCTGGATGGCCCAGGTGTGCTCCTCATCACTCTCTGAGATGCCTGGGCAGCGTCCAGAGACAGCTTCAGTCTTACACCTTCAGTGTGTGTGTATTGCCCTTGAGATACAAGGCTGACAATACTCTGCCAGGGGGAGGTTTGCGTTCTGCCCTGGGCACTCCTAGGCCACTATGTTGATAGATAGAATATGCCAGAAAGGACAATGCCTGACCTCTGAAGCTAGCTTCTAAGGGGTGACTTGTTTGTGCCTGGTTCACTCTCTCAAGATCTGTACCTTGGATTCCCGAGCCTCTGGGAAAGAAATTTATATGCCTAGAGGCCACCCTGGTGGAGAGGCCATGTAGCGACAGGCCCAGACAGCCCCACTGTTTTAGTTCCTGCATATGTGACGGTTTCAATCCAGGTATCACATATGTAAGTGGGGTTTCTCCAGGTGATTAGAGCCCAGCATTCACTCCACCAACTAGTGCTCAACCACACAGACCAGCTTCCTTCACTGTACCTTGTCTAGACCAGTGGGTTCTGGGAGCTGAAGATAGGTCACTGTTTTAAGCATGGCTGAGTTTGGGCATTCCTTGTTAAATGACCCTACACATTAGAACAGAGGGTAGCATACAACGTGTTCCAAGGGCTACATCTCCACCTGGGTGATAAGTAGTAGCTGACGGTGAGAGTATGTAGAAGTTTGTGTCTTTGAGACAGATATTCTTCCATAAAAGTAGATTGCATGAAATTCTTGTTGACAGGTCACAATGCAGATGTGGAGAATGAACTGGTGGAAAGGTGCTACGGGTTGAACCAATTTGTCTCATAAAAGCTTGGGTGTTGAAGGTGCAGTCCTCAATACAGTCTTATTCAGAAGTGTGGTTCTTTGGGGTGACTAGATCATGAGGTTACTGAGCTCATGAATGGGTTGATCCATTGACGGACTCCTAGTTGAATGGACTATTGGGAGATGGTGGAAACTTTAGAAGATGGAACCTATTTGAGAGGACATAGGTCACTGGGGTTTCTCTCTCTCTCTCTCCCGCCTCTTTCCTAGCTGTCATGAGTTTACCAGAGACCCAAAGTTCCCAAAACAGTGGAATAGAACCATGCACCGAAACCTCTGAAATCATGAACTAAAACCTTTCTTCCTTAAGGTTGCTTTTTCTTGGGCATTTCATCACAACAATGGAAATCTGACTAACATCATAACCCTAAAACTTTAGCTTTGATCCCAAGTCCATGCCACAGAACAGTGAAGTCTTTTGATTTTCATGGAAAGAACAAGTAGTCAGGGAGAAAAAGGGAAGGGCATTATTCAGTTGAGCTTGAGAAGTACGGAGGCTTCAGAAGCAGGGTGATGCCGCCCACATTCAAAAGCACCCCGTTCTCCTGCAGTGCTGGCGCCATCCTACCCAGAGCTCTTATCCTCGCTGACAGGCTTGATCTCGGGTAGCATAGAACAGACTAGATGAGCCCAGGAGTTAGTGGCTTGAACTCTCACCAGCACAATTCTCTACATTGACTACAATATCTCCCTGAGGTTCTGCATGAGACTGGGTCACTCAGGGGAAGCCTACTAAATGACACATATTCTGCCTGCCCCCTCCCTTCCTGCCTCACCTCCCCACTCCCCAATAGAGCTTCCTGATGTCCACTGTGGTCAGCAAGACCCTCTTTCTACTTTGATCGTCCTTCTGCATGGCTCTTTGGAGATGTGTCTACTACAGCTTACCGAGAGTCCCCAGGCGGGACATTGGCAGCACTTCATGTTTCAGGAACATAACTAGCCATGAAATATTCCCTGACTCAAACTCCTATGCCCTGTGTGGTGTTTTTAATGTAAAATGTCTCCTGTAGCCTCATGTGTGTTGAATACTTGGTCCCTAGATGGTGGCAATTGGGGAAGTTGTGGGGCCTTTGACAGGTATATTGCTGGAGGAAGTGTGTCACTAGGGGTGGGCCTTGAGGTTTATTAGTCCAGCCTACTCAGCTCACTTGGACTACTTTCTTCCTACTGATGTGGAGATGTGACCGAGGCTTCCTGCTTATGCCTGTCATGCTTTCCTTGCCATGGCAAAACTTCTTGAGACTGTAAGCCAAAATAACCCCTGTCCTTCCATACACTTTTCTTTGCTCTGGTGTTTGGTCTCAGCCGCAAGAAGATAACTCCTACACACTAATACCCACATGGAGAAAAGCTGCTGTGGTAAAGATATTTGTTCAATGAGATATCATTGGCCAAATATCCTTTGTATAATCAATGATGTGCTGCATGACTGTGTTACTTTTCTCACTGCTGTGACAATGTAACTTAAGCAAGGACAGGTTCATTTGGGCACACGGTTTGAGGGTTCAGTCCACTATGGCAAGGGAGGCATGGCAGCAGAGGAGTGGGCAACTGGTCATGTCCAGCGGGCAGCCAAGACCCAGAGAGACAGGAGTGCTGCTGCTCCACTGGCTTTCTCCTTGGTCATATAAATAACACTAAAAGCTTAGTTAAAATTTACATAATCGCCTTCCACACATGCTCTTTTGTTCCCCTCTCCCACTCCTCTCCACTGAACCCCTACTTTTACTATGAATTTTCCTACTATTCCCTCTTGTGTATGAATGTCCATGTTTTTATTTTTTGCCTTCCTCCATCATCCACAACACTATACAGGTCTTGTGCAAGTGACAACAGCCACCATGAAAGCATAAATACAACGACCACTTTATGTCTGGGACACAGCATTTCAAAGTATTCATCCTGATCCTTTCGCTCTTATATTCTTTATGCCATCTATTCTGCTCTAGTCCCTGAGAAAATGGAGGGTGTAATAGAGATGCCACATTTAGTGCTGAACACTCAACTGTTACTCCTCAGCACTTTGACAAGTTGTGGGTCTCCCTAGCAGTCACCACTAACTAAAAAGAGAAATTTCTCTAACCAAAAGTGAGAACAGCATAATATGTATATTCCAAGAGTTCAGAGGGCACTTTGGTGGGCATAATACATCCACGCTGGCTTTCTCCTTTCTATTCAGCCTAGAACACCAGATTGTGGGATAATAGTATTTTCCTCTTCTCAGTTAAACCTCTCTGGGAGGGCCTCACAGATGAGTCTAGAATTTTATCTTCCAGGTGACTGTAAATCTCACCAAGTTGACAATCAAGATTAACCGTCACAGAGGCAGTCTCCTAACTGTCTTACAATGTTCAAAATAGGAGAACTTTTCAAGTCGTCATTGAGATCATGCTTGGATCATTTGTCTATCAGGAGATCAGCTTGGGAGGTATAAATGTGTGAGCTAATGACCTGGGACCACTATTGAGCCTCATTCAAAACAACAGCAGCATTATCTCTAAAAAAAGGGGACACTCCAGTGGTTTGGGCTGAAAATAAAGAACTCTGACTCAGCAACATTAACTAAATCTTTTCTTGGCAAACTTGAGTACATACTGTCCCATCAGGGTCACGTTGCTCCAAAGTGGCACATTAAGGCAAGGCAAATGATTCTTCTTCTCAAGCATCTCCCTGAGTCTTATTGTTTTATAACGAAATGTACCTGTTGTTAAAAACTTACACTGATTTTTATAGAAAATATTCCAGAGAAAAAGTATTGTTACTCTATTGAGTCCCAAATTCATTAAATTTTTATGCTGTTTTATTTTATTTTTACTACTGCAATGTATAGAATATGCAGTAGCTATGATACGAAAGAGAAGTACTTCAAGTGTAAATAAAGATTTTGTCTGTTTGTTAATTGGAGACAAGGTTTCATGTAGCTTAAGTTGGTCTCCAACTCTCGTAACTGAGAACAGCCTTGAACTCTTGATCCTCCTACCTTCACCTCCCAAGTGTTTGCATTTTGGGCTTGTATCACTACATTCGGTTTGTGAATGAATAATTGTAAGGGAGACCCCACAGTTCCATAGTGCTCTAAGCATAGATACCAGAAATAATAGTCACCCCAAGAAGCAGTATTCTGGGGTCCTTGGATATAATGGGTAATTCTTTCTACAAGTTTGGGTTCATGCTATGATTCAGTAGATGTCTACTGACTAATGTTGTGGGTCAGGCTTTGAAACAAGTTCTCTCATCTCATGGAGTTGGCTTCTGCTTTGGGAAGACAGACAGTGAACATGGGAATGAACAGGTGAATAAAGTAAGTCACATACCAGCCATGAGTGTTAGAAGCAGAATATTCCTGGTGAGGAGATGGAAGGTCGTGGCACATGATCTGAGACCCAGAGGATGAGGAAGAGACAGCTGGGGTAGCGGCTGTGTGGTGGGCAGCGTTAGGACTGCATTTCACAGATGTCCAGGGTTTATGTCCTGAGTGAGATAATACCTCCAGTACTTAAATGACACCAGTGCTTCATGCCTACCCATGGAGCCAAACGTCATCAGTTCTGTTTCATAGTCTAGCAGTAATTCACAATTTGCTTTCACCACAGATCCTTTTCTGCTGTTCTCAGCCCCATCTAATACTAACCATTCCATACAATTGACAGAAAAACAAAATCTTTGTCTTAGTCTACCCTTGAAGAGGTGACTATGAAAATTTAGGTGAATTACATTCACTGACGTGTTGGCTGTTTATTGAGCATCTGTTATGTGTGAGGGACTGCTCTGTCTGCCAGTGATTCAGAAATGGACTGACTAGGCCTGATAGCTGGTGATGAATTGATGTTTTTATTGGAGAAATCAACAAGAAGTTGAGCTACTCAGTGTATCAGATGACAATGGGTGCTTTGGAAAACCTAGAGAGGGGAAAGGAGACAGGGAAGCTGGGAGTCCATGCAGGATGATAATGATGATGATGATATAAAAGGAATGCACAGAGAAGGTGCTATGGTTTAGATAGGCATTTTCAAAGGTCCCCATCTGTTAGTGGCTTAGTCCCCAGCTGTGGTGGTTTGAATGTAAAATGTCCCCCATGGCCTCATGTGTTTGTGGTTAAGCCTTATACTTAATCTCTAGCTGCTGGAGCCTTTGGGACATAAGCCTTTCTGGAAGAGGGCGTGTCATTTTAGGTGGAGTTTTATAGTCCAGCCCTGCTTGCCAGTACCAGGAAGCTCCCTCTGTCTCCTGCCTCCCTGCTGATATGTGAGAATGAGCCAGCATCTTGCTCCTGCTATACCTTCCCTGTCGTGATGAAACTTCCCTGCAAAACTGTAGATCAGAAATCAGCCTTTTCCTTCCCTAAGCTGCTTCTGGTTTTGTGTTTTGTTCCACCAATCACAAGGTACCCGATCCACCAGCACATATGCTATTGGGAGATAATGGAACACCTGGTAGGCCTTCTGGTCATTGGGTATATGTCCTTGAATGGGATACTAGGACCCATCTCCTCTTCCTCATTGTCTTCTATTTATGGCTGTGAAATAAGCACTTTGTTTCACTGTATGCATCCCATCATGAAGATCTGCCCAACGCAGTGGGAAATACCAATTATGGACCGAAGTCTATGAAACCGTGAGACAAAATAAATCCTTCTTCTTTTTACATGGATTACTTTATTTATTTATTTATTTGAAAGGAGAGAGAGAGAGGGAGAGAGAGAATATGGGTGCTCCAGGACCACCTCTTGGCACTGCAAATGAACTCCAATACATACACCACTTTGGGCATCTGGCTTTATGTGGGTACTAGGGAATCAAACCCAGACTGTCAGGCTTTGGAAGCAAGTACCTTTAACCACTGAGCCATCTCTCCAGCCCTGCTTTGGGTATTTTGTTCTAGGAATGGAAAGCTGGCTAACACTGAAGGCTTCAGCAATGAACAGCACCTGAGCAAAGACCTGGAGGAAGTGTGAGAGAAAGCTATATGAATATCTAGGAATACAATCACTCCACACAGTAAAACAGCAAGTACAAAGACTTCATGATGGGCGCATGTTCAGTGCATGTGAAGAACAGTGTGGAGTGCATACAGCTTTAATTCCAAGTAAGGTGAGGAACACTGGAGGGCCCCGAGATCTGTTAGTGCATAGTAGCATTGTGTTTATATTTAAAAAAAATAAATCGAGTCCAACATTCTATAAAAAGATGTATGGGGCTGGAGAGATGGCTTAGTGTTTAAGGCATTCTTCTGAGAAGCCTAAGGACCCAGGTTCAACTTCCCAGTAAAACCACATAAGTCAGATGCACAAAGTGGTATATATGTCTGGAGTTCATTTGTAGTGGTTGGAGGCCCTGGTGTGCCCATTCTCTCTCTCTCCATCTCTCTCTCTCTCTCTCTCTCTCTCTCTCATAAATAAATAAATAAATAAAATGGTTAAAAAATTTTAAAAGAAAAAAGATATACGGATATGTGTATGAACATGCACAACTGAGTTGTTCTAAAAAATACTCTGTAGTATATTAGTTATAAAAATGTCTGTGAGGACAAGAAGCTGGTTCTAAAAACTGAGTCTATAGGGTCCAGGCAGAAAAGGCACAGAGATGTCTTTAAATCTCTTTATTTATATGTTTGACATCATTTAATTGTTTTTAGGGGGTGTGGAGAGTGCTAGGGTCTCTTATCACTGCCAGTAAATGTCAGACACTTGCCACTTTTTGCATCCAGGTTATGTGGCTTCTTGGGAACTGAACCCAGGCCGCCATGCTTTACACGCAAACAGCACCTTTTTCTATGCAACCGTCTCCCCAGATCCTTGACAGCATTTAAAAGTCACTCTTACCATCTACTATCTTGAAAGTTATCAAAAGTGTTTGAAGAGTCCACAGAAAGCAAGCTACTCCCCATAAACTTTCCCCTGAATGTTCTCTGAAAGGCAATTAGAATGTGACTGCTACCATTGCATTTTAATTGGGTGAGCAAACAATTTTTCATTTAGATAAATCACCATGCCTTCACCTAAAGTGCTAAATTTAAAAAAGGTTATCTATAGCTTCTCAGAATAAAATGTGAGAATAAGGAACATTTGAACCAGGCATAGTGGCAAATGCATGACTTTAATCCTAGGACTTGGGAAGTAGAGGCAGGAGAATCCTAAGTTCAAGTCCTGCCTGTATCAAAGAACAAAATAAATAAATTAATAATAAATGAAATTAAAAAGATCTAATTCATGTTTATTTTTATATTATTTATGTTAACAAGAAGGTTTCACATTTGGGCCAGAGTCCATTATCTTCATAATATCAACTCAGGGTACTAATAACCAGCTCATGAGTTACAGTTACTTTTAGATTCTGGGTCACAAACACCCAAGCAGCTTATGGGAGGAGGGGGTTTGTTTCAGACTTAGTAGTCAAGAATAAATTTATTCAATAATAAACTTTAATAAGAACAACAACTTGTAAAGCATTTTAGCATGTCTAAATTGCCGCTCCTAGTCTCCTTGAAAACCAACAGTTCTATATTCGTGAAACCCAGCAGCGCAGCGACGCTGGGGGAAGGACGGTGGGGGTGGAGCCCACGGAGCTCTCTATTTGAAGGAAACAGTCATGACGTAAACTATCTGGTAGTTCCCCGGGAAAGCATCTTCACAGATTTGTCATTATGTAAATTTTCCCAGGACCCGCCAGTACAAAGAGTTTTTGCTTTGTTATTTGCCAAAAACAATCATTGGCATTTTTAAAGCATTATACCATTATCAAAAAGTAAAGGCAGACAACCAAATGGGGAAAGCCCACAAAACCTTAAAAGGAAAAGTTGGTTAATAAGATAAAGCATTGATGGGCTGGAGAGATGGCTTAGCGGTTAAGCACTTGCCTGTGAAGCCTAAGGACCCCGGTTCGAGGCTCGATTCCCCAGGACCCATGTTAGCCAGATGCACAAGGAGGTGCACGTGTCTGGAGTTTGTTTGCAGTGGCTGGAAGCCCTGGCGCGCCCATTCTCTCTCTCTCTCTCTCTCTGTCACTCTCAAACTCTCTCTCTCTCTCTCTGTCACTCTCAAATAAATAAATAAAAATGAACAAAATTTTAAAAAAAAAAATAAGATAAAGCATTGAAAAGTTCTGGCATATACCTGAGAATCTATAAGATCATGTGCACACTTAGGACATAGCACATATCCAGAAATGATCTGAGATGTCCTGAGCCCTCAAATCTGGCAAGACAAAGGCAAGGTATACTTATAAATTGCCCATTTGAGTACTGAAGGCATGATCCAATACATTTACAGAGTGTTTCAGCAAAGGCTAGGAAACTTATTGGTTCTAGGCAATGAGTGTTGAACTAATTAAACAAAGACTTTAATCAGATGATTTACAGATTTTTAAAGAATTAAAAGAAGCCTTGTGCAAAGACCTAAATGAAGGTATGAGAATAATGTTTCACTAAACAAAGAGCTAGAAATGAAAAAAGAACAAAATAGAATTTCTAAAGTCTAAAAGTAAAGTATATGAAATAAAAATTCACTAGAAGGGCACAACAAAAAAATTTAAGCCAGTAGAAGACATAATGAACAAACTTGAAATTATATCAATTGAGATCATCAAATGAATAGGAAGGCAAACATTAAGAGACATGAACAGAACATCCAGGACCTGTGAAACAGCATGACACAAACTGATGACATTATATGTGGGTCCTGAAAATGAGGAAAGAAAAAAAAAATCAAAAAATAACATTGGAAAAAATAATGGTCAAATACTTCCAAAATTAGATGAAGAATAACAGCATCATCAAAAAGCCAATGAATATCAAATATGAAAGTCTAAGAGTGATCCATACCTACCTAGATCAAAATAAAACTATTAAAATCTAGAAGCAAGATTCTGGTGGTGAAGCTCAAATACATTGAGCTTGGCTTTAATGCACAAAGTTTTGAGTTCAATCGCTAGCACCAAAATAAACAATGAAAGAGATCTGAAAGCTGAACAAGGCAAATTGTTCATCACCTTAAAGGGATTCTCATGAAATTAACCACAGATGTATCCTCACAAGTGATGAAAGCCAGAAAGCAATGTAATGACAGTAAAAATGCCAAAAGAAAGAAACTGTCAGGCCAGGACTCTATATCCAGCAAAAAGCATCTTTCAAAAGTGAAGATATCCTGTCTCTAAGACAAGTGAAAACTAATTTGTTTCTATCTCTGCATAAAATACTAAAGTAAGTACTTAAGGTTTTTATAAACCATTAATACACAGTAACTCTCATCTACATTTATTGTTATATTATTTTAAAGGGGACAAATTAAAAATTATAAATCATTAACTGAGTTATATGCTATGCATGAAGATATAATATCTGACAACAGTAGCATAAAGAAGAGAGAAGGGGGCCTGGAAAGATGGCTTAACTGTTAAGGCGCTTGCCTGCGAGGCCTGAGAACCAAGGTTCGATTCTTCAGTACCCATGTAAGCCAGATGCACAAGGTGGTGCATGCATCTGGAGTTCATTTACAGTGGCCCTGGCATGTCCATTCTCTCCCTCTCCCACTCTCTCTCTCTCTATCTCTCTCTCTATCTGCTTCTTTCTCTCTCTCTCCTCTCTGAAATAAGTAAAAAAAATAAAATATAAAAAATTAATTAAAAATAGAAGAGAGAAATAGAGTTGTATAAGGAAAAGTTTTTGTATAGTACTTAAAATATATTGTTAATAATTGTAATCCTCGGGGCAATCATTAAAAAAATAAGTAAAGGAAAAATAGTAAAGAAATGTCGCTTCTTCCTCAGGAAAACACCAAATGTTGTATGACACCAGTACGGCGGGATGACCCAGAGGACCAGGGGCCCAGACCTGGGAGGCCCTAGTGGCTCCCAAGGGAGGTTTCAGCAGCAGCAGTTTCCCTCCAGGTCCATGATATATATATATTAAAAATAACTAAAAATAAATAAAAGGACTTCATTAAAACTAAAGCCTGAGGCTGGGTAGATGGCTCACTGAATAAAGCCCTTGCTGCATATATGTGTGTATGAACTGGAGTTCAAATCTCCAAAACCAGTGTAAATAACCTCGTAGATGTGGCAGCCCACTAGTCATTCCAACACTTGGGAGGCCCAAATCCTGGATTTAAAATTAAAAGGTTTTGTGTTGTGAGGGACACTACGAAAAAATGAAAAGATAACCACAGATGGGAGAAAGCATTTACAAATCATGTATTTGATGAGTCTTACAGCTATAGAAGTCTTACAATTCAATAAAAAAACTAGTGAAGAATTTGAACAAACATTTTTAAAGAAGATATACAAATAGCAATAAGCGCATGAAAAGAATTGAAAACAATGTCCAGACTAATACTTGTAGGTGAATGTTCCTAGACCACCACTCACAACAGCCAAAATACAAACTCCACCCACTGAGAAACAGATGAGTGAGGGGTGCTCCATCTATATGATAGGATTACTATTCAGCAGAGAAAGAAAGAAAGAAAGAAAGAAAGAAAGAAAGAAAGAAAGAAAGAAAGAAAGAAAGAAAGAAAGAAAGAAGGGAGGGAGGAAGGGAGGGAGGGAGGGAGGGAGGGAGGGAGGGAGGGAGGGAGGGAGGGAGGGAGGGAAGGAAGGAGAAAGAAAGATAGAAAGAAAGAAAGAAAGAAAGGAAGGAAGGAAGGAAGGAAGGAAGGAAGGAAGAAAAGGAAGGAAGAAAGAAAAAAAGGAGGTACTGGCATGAGCCAAAATATGGATACCCCTGAAAAAATGACCCTAGGTCAAATGAGGCAGACAATGGACCTCTAGTGTTGGACTTCATTCCTATGAAGCATTCAGTCTAGCCTGTGCACATGACTGGCTTCTAGGGACTGGCAGTAGGGAATGAGGAAAGACTACTATAGGTCAGGTGGGCTGGAGGAAGGGGGTTGTGGGATGTAAATGTTTCAAAATTAGTTGTGATAATCCTGCAACATTTTGGATATACATAAATCACTGAATTTTGTACTTGAAAAGTATCAAGCACATGACATGAAATTCTTATGTCAATTTTTGTGCTTTTCTTAAATGTGTCTCAATTATTGGAAGATCATATTAAAGCTGGGCAACATGCCTTTTATCCTAGCCCTCTGGAGGCTGAGGTAGGAGGATTGCTATGACTTTGAGGCCAGCCTGGGCTATAGCTTAAGTTCCAGGTGTGCTTGGGTTTAGAGTAAGATGGTACCTCAAAGCACCAAAAACAAAGATCATGCTATAGGATGACTTTATACTCTTGATGTGTCTGACCCTTGGCCTTTGCTACAATCTTGCATTGAAAGGTGAGGGTCTGTAAGCTATTTTGTGTTTCTTTCTTTGTAGATTCTTCCCCAATACATACCATGTGGGATCCACTCACTCTTTCCTCCAGCCAGCTCGCCCCCCTGATAGTACTGAAAACCAACAGGAAGTTTCTTTTTCTTGTCCCGCTTTTGCACACCCTCTGCACAGGACAGCCCACATGCTTCCTCTTCAGATCTTTCTGCCACTACGTCATCTTAAAGTCAATGGGCGTGAACTACTTATGCCACCACTGCAAGCTCAAAGGTAAAGGCAGGGAGGAAACCAGACCTGTGACATACACTGCTAATACAATGGCCATTAGGACTATCAATGGGGTACTGAGCACATGTCTTCCTCCTAAGTGACATAACTTCTTAGAAACAATTTGCAGCCAGGCATGGTGGTGCACACCTTTAATCCCAGCACTTGGGATACAGAGGTAGGAGGATTGCCATGAGTTCAAGGCCACCCTGAGAGTACATAGTGAATTCCAGGTCAGCCTGGGCTAGAGTGAGACCCTACCTCAAGAAACCAAAAATAAAATAAAATAACTAATTCTCTTCTAGGATGCTAAGCGCTCTTGTCTCGGGAGAATGCTCGGTGTCTGGTGAAGTTTCTTCAGGATCAGGAGCAATAGCAACCTACCTCACTGGACAGGGGAGGACACAGGCTTCTCCATTTTAATTTGGAGTCAGGGAATGTCAGGGCCAGCATGGCAGGAGCACGTCTGCTCCCTCATCGTACAAAGCAGATGATGGGGAAGCTGAGGATCACAGAGTGAATCATGGACTCTTCAGTGAAGCAGGGTAGAACCCAACTTATAACATCAAGCCTGTACCACGTAGGCCCTGGACACCTACCTGTGCCATCTCCTTTCCCTCCTCATTCCACCTCAGCCTTGCTCATCTCCATGCTGGTCCCTGAGCACAGGCAGCAGATGTTCACCTCAGGCCTTTGCACCTGTTCCTTCCTCTGTATGGAATGTGTGCTGCCCAGATGTTCACACCATCTGGTCCCTGCTTATAGGCATCAGCTGGGAGAGATCGTCTTCATCTGAAACTGTCCTCCCCTCACGCCATTTTCTCCACCCCTTTAGCCTTGTGATCCTGTCTTGGGGGCTACATTTGCTTGACTCCTTCCCTTAGATCAGTGGCTTCACTGTCTCATGGCTGACTTGCTATCTCGGCCTCCTGAGAGTCTGCCCCCAATAAACCCCAGAAATCTGAAGGTGTCTCTCTCTCCCTTGGCACTGCTTCTGGGCTTGCTGCTACTGAGGGAGGGAGGAAGAGGCATTTCTTCAATGGCACTGCTGTTCTGTGGTTACATGGACAGATATTTCTGAAACAGCTAATGAGACAATGAGCACTGAAAATAACCAGAGCTAAAATGTTCACTTTTGTAATTAGGGGATCTTTGCTTTTTAATGCCAAATGTCTGGTTCCGGAGATGTGTTCAGGCCTCCTAGAATCATGTTTACCTAACTAAATGTGTGAGGCCATGGTATCGAGCCTGAGGAGATCACGTGAGCTTCAGCAAACAGTCAACAGATGCATGCTATTTATTTTGTTTTTTATTCTTTTCATATGTTTTCATAAGCCACACAGTCATTTTGTTTATAGGTTATCCTAAATCAGTCCTCACACAGGCATGGTTCCTAAGTTGATGGCAATATAGTATGCAAGGCAAGGTATGCTTTTATTAAGCAATGATCTAAATGGTGTCACAGCCTTTAACAGCAAAGTGCACTGATGGTTACCATCACTTCCTTCTGTACCACACCGCACCTTCATAGCCAAAACATGGTATCAGCAGCTCTGAGCTGTGCTTGGAGATGTGCCTGTTGCTTTAAAAGCCACACATGCAGCCAGCATTGTGACACTCATCTAGAATCACCACTCCCTAGGGTATGAAGCAGGAGGATGACAAGTTCACAGGTAGCTCTATCTACATAGCAAAGCTCTGTCTCATAAAACAAAAGCACATGACATGCTGGTGCATACTTTTAATCCCAGTACTTGGGAGGTTAAGGTAGGAGGATGGCTGTGAGTTCAAGGGCAGCCTGAGACTGCATAATGAATCCCAGGTCAGCAAGAGACTTACCTCAAAAAAAAGAAAAAATTAGCCAGGCATGATGGCACACTCCTTTAATCCCAGCACTCGGGAGGCAGAGGTAGGAGGATTGCCATGAGTTCGAGGCCACCCTGAGAATACAGAGTGAATTCCAGATCAACCTGGGCTAGAGTGAGACTGTACTTCAGAAAACCAAGTCTGGAGTTTGTTTGCAGTGGCTGGAGGCCCTGGCGCACCCATTCTCTCTCTGTCTCTCTCTGCCCCTTTCTCCCTCTGTCTGTTGCTCTCAAATAAATAAATAAATAAAAATATAAAAAAAAAAAATCAAACAATCAACCACCACAACAATGAGCCTCACACATAGCTCCAGTTAAGATACCCTCTGCTTTTTCCTTTTTCCTCTCTGTTCAAAAGCCTACACATATTTGACAAACTTATTGGTGTGTTCAAAGATTTAGAATTTGAGACAAATAATGTAATGAAAATATCCAAAAGAATACTCTGTTACTCAAAGAGTTGATTTTTCAAATCAGAGTTTTTCCACCTTCAGAAATTCAGATGCCCCTGGTATGCCTACACACACATGTAAATAAATAATTAAAATATCTGAAAAGGCAGGGGGGACCAGGAGGATTACTCAGTGGTTAAAGGCACTTACTTGCAGGATTTCAGATCCAGATATTAGGCACAAGTCTATCATCTGAAATTCCAAAGAATGCTGTACTGAATGGTTATGAATACAATTCAGGGCCTACAGACCCAAAGCAACTATTTTGGCTTACCAATGTTTCCAGTGAAATTCAGCTTAAACTGCGACAATGTTGATGATGGAGTAAGCATGTGAAAAATAAAAGTAATGTAGAAGTTGTATTATCAGAGATATGTTTGCACTGTGGTTTAGAAATTCTTGTGCATTTATTTTCTCCAAAGTTTGTCCTCTGACATACGAGTCCGTCAGTTCCCAGGGTAAGGAGCGATTCTTCAGCCACAGATGTTTAGGCACTATGTGCCCACCACACCCTTCAAGGTACATTAGCTCATTTATGCTTTGGGGTAGAACTAACACAAGATCCCCGAGCTTCTCCACTATACACATATCCTAGGTGAGTAGTCTACTACTAATCCTTTCCCCCAGACCTGTGATACAAGAGTTCTCAATTACATTCTACCATCTGTGGGCATTTTAAGGATTCTCTGTCACTATACTTAAGCAGAAATTGGATGTGGTATGCACCAGCAATGAGCAGACTGCTGCTACATCTGTTTTAAGTACAGGATACTTTTCCATTTTTGTTTCTTTTTTAGGAGCAAATAACAATGTTCTATTAAAAATGGACACTTGGGGGCTGGAGAGATGGCTTAGTGGCTAAGGTGCTTACCTACAAAACCAAAGGACACAGGTTTGATTTCCCAGGATGCAAGTAAGCCAGATGCACAAGGAGGCACATGTGTCTGGAGTTCGTTTGCAGTGGCTAAAGGCCCTGGCACACCCGTTCTCTCTCTCTTCTATCTCTCACTCTCTCTCTCTCTCATTCTCTCTCTATCCCTCTGAAATAAATAAATAAAAATAAAAAATAAATGGACACTTGGTCTGGGAATGTAGCTCAACGGTAGAGCACTTGCCCACTATGTCCAATGGCCTAAATTTAATCCTAAATACAATTAACCAATTTTTAAAATAAAATAATAAAAATGGAGATGTGATAATCATCCCTTGATCCTGTGGATAATTTTGGGTTGAGCTCTAGAACTTCTATCAAAGTGGGAATGGTTCAACCCCCTTGGAAGCAAACGGTTCAAGTTCATGATTTGAAGACAAATGTGGAAGCACACACCCGTGATCCCAGCCCTGGGGAGACAGAGGGAGGACAGAACTGCCACAAGCTCCAGGCCAGCTTGGCCTCTATAGCAAGATCCTGTCAAAAGGAAAAGGCAAAGGAGAAGAGGAGGAAGAGCTGGGGCTATGACTCAGTTGTCAAGAGTGCTTGCTATGCAGGCATGAGAACCCTCTGAGTTCATGTCCAACACTCATGTAAAAAAGTAGATGGGGCTGTGCATGCCTATAATGCCAGGACTAAGGGAAGCAGAGAGGTAGGGCTAGGGCATTGCTAGGGCTCCCTGGTCATCCAGTTTAGCTGAAAAGTACTGAGCTGCAGGCTCAGTGAGGGACGCTGTCCCAAGGATATAATGCTGAAGAGCCATGGAGAAGGACACAGATGTCCTCCTCTGGACTTAGAGTGTGTGCACAGGGGCGAGCTCATCTGTATCCATGTGCATACAACACACACACACACACACACACACTGAAAACGGTAAGAAGAGAATGAGGGGGCAGAGAAACAAACAAAAAATCATTATTTTGGTCTTACATAATTAGGACTTCTCGGAAAAGAAATGCCCAGCTATAGAAAAGAAAGCACAATGAGAAATACATGAAAAATTTCAATTTCAACTTTTAGGTGCCAAGACTATTTTGTTCACTGCTTGAGATTTCTCTGAACTCATGCTGAGGAGCATACCGAGCAAGGTGTGATGGTGCCTGAGTGTCATCCCACTGTTCAGGAGGGAAAGGCAGAATGGCAACCACAAGATCAAGGCCACCTGGGCGACATAGTGAGTTCCAGACCAGCCAGAGCTACATATGAGATCCTATCCCAAAAAAAAGAGAAAGGAAAAGGAAAGGTGAAGGAAGGCAAGGCTAGGAAGATTACTCAGTAGTTAAAGGCACTTGCTTACAAAGCCTAATGGCCTAAGTTCAAATCCCCAGCACCCACGAAAAGCCAGATACACTGAATGGAACATACATCTGGAGTTCGTTTGCAGTGGCTGGAGGACCTGGCTTGCCCATTTGTAGCCTCTCTCTCCTTTTGCAAATAAATAAAAATATTTGAAAGAAATAAAGAAAGGAAGAGAAAAGCATCTTGATTAAAATGTGCTTAAGGGCTGGAGAGATGGCTTAGCAGTTAAGCATTTGCCTATGAAGCCTAAGGACCCTGGTTTGAGGCTCAATTCCCCAGCACCCACATAAACCAGATGCACAAGGTGGCACATGCATCTGGAGTTTGTTTGTAGTGGCTGGAGGCCCTGGTATGCCCATTCTCTCTCTCTCTCTCTCTCTCTCTCCCCACCCCTTTCTCTGTTGCTCTCAAATATATAAATAAAAATAAACAATTGTTTTTTTTTAAGTGCTTAAGTATGAGGCCTCTGATTGTGGTTGTATTATTTCACTGTCTATAGTAGTAGCATGAGTATGATTTACATAGAATGTTCTGCTTTTAATATTAGCCATAACACTGGTTAGTGTCTCAGTAGTTTCATGAAACATTTTCTGCATTCTGATCTATTTTGAGAAATTTTGTGTTTTGTTTTGTTTTGTTTTTAAATCATGTCTTACAGTTTAGGTCTGTAGATTTTAACACTCAAGTTTTAAAGAAGAAGCCATCTTACAGTACTTACCTGTCATTCATGGACCCAGACCCTGCATCCTTAAATTTATAAGTAGCTTTTCCATAAGTATCATACTTTCCTAATCTCTCAAGCTTAGTGATAAGGAGGAAGCACAAAAGAATTTCCATAGAATAGTTTTTATTTTGTGAACACTAATGTGTTAAACTTGCTATACATTAAACCAAATAATATATATTTTTATTTGAACTGTATCTGTGAATTAGATGTTATAACTACTTGATTTTTATTTTGCTGTGCTCTAGGTATTTTCACTGAGTAAGGTCAATTGGTTACCTCAGTATTATAACCAATATAGTCCAAGGGAACATTTCTCCCCCAGATTCGTGTTAACTTTATCGTGTAAAGTTTGCATTTTGTGATTCTTTTTTTTTTTTTTAATTTTTTGTTGTTGTTCAGTTTTTATTTATTTATTTATTTGAGAGTGACAGAGAGAGGAAGAGGCAGATAGAGAGAAAGAGAGAGAATGGGCGCGCCAGGGCTTCCAGCCACTGCAAACGAACTCCAGATGCGTGCGCCCCCTTGTGCATCTGGCTAACGTGGGTCCTGGAGAATCAAGCCTCGAACCGGGGTCCTTAGGCTTCACAGGCAAGCGCTTGACCGCTAAGCCATCTCTCCAGCCCTGCATTTTGTGATTCTTAAAACTGATGGTGAGATGGGATGAGTGCACTTGCTTTTTGTGGCAATGAAGATTTTCTGTGCCTCCTCCCCCCCCAAAAAAAAATGTGCTTAAATTAAAAAAAAAAATGTAGCACATAGCTTCCACTTGCATGCATTATCTAAAGAAAGGTGTCCCCATGCCAGTACAGGCACGGGCCTCCCAAACTGGGAGCTGGAGCTCCCTGTGAGTGTCTCCTGTTTGAGTTTGAAGGGTTGTGTAAAGTTGGATTGCATCAAGCAAGTCTCAAACTTCCTCACACCAGGCTTGAAGTCTCAATTTTGTGCTTTTAGTTTGAATTCTCTCTGACAAAGACCTTCTGAGACAATGTAAAGGAAAGGAAGAAGAATATAGTGTTAATGAATTCATCACTATTAAACTTAAGCAACTTTTAATTTTTTTTCTGATTTATTTATTTATTTATTTTTTATTTGAGACAGACAGAGGGAGAGAGAGTGAGAATGGGCATACCAGGGCCTCTAGCCACTGCAAATGACTCCAGATATATGCATTACCATGTGCATCTGGCTTACGTGGGACCTAGAGAATCGAACTAGGGTCCTTAGGCTTTTCAGGCAAGCGCCTTAACCGCTAAGCCATGTCTCCCACCCTAAAATTAAGCAATTTTTACAGAAAAAAGTGTTAAGGAGTCACAAACTCATCATTTTCCTTCATTTTGCTTGGTGGTCTGATTGCTGGTTTTTCTACATTGTTACCTAAAGCCTTCTACCAGCTTTCTGTTGAATAATTTATAATAAAATAAATTATGTACATAAAATCGCAGTGTTTTGGTGGGTTGAGAAATGAGTATACAAGACAGGGAAAATATTCGAGTGTGTAAGGTCACAAAGGAAATAAGACAGCAAGGTGAGCTGCCAAATCCTCAAAGATGTCAGAGCACTTTGCCAAGCTGCATTTTCTCTCCAGCAGCATCCAGACACCCCCAAAGTTGGGAGTGACCCAAGCAAACAACAACACCAGGAGTGGCAGGTGGCAGAGCCCAGCTGGCCTTTCTGCAGCATATGTACCAAACGCCAGCCCCTGCCAAATTCACCCATACCATGTTTGAACATGTGGTGCCAATGCCAATTCCAGCATTCAGAGCTGAGGGACAACAACTGATTATGAGCGTTTGTGGGGGGGGGGGATGGGATGAGGAGAGGAAAACATGGCACCACCTTCCCAAGGAGGTTCTTTTAAATGAGAACCCAGATTCACAGATGCAGCCAAACTCCAACCCTGGACTTCAATTCATTCTTCTCCACTACCTTACACATACACACACGGGGGGGGGGGGGGGGATTGTCAGAATGAAAGGACATCTCCTGCACCAGTAAGCAAGAAATTTCCAGAACATGTGCCTTACAGCATAGGTCTGCAATTGCTAACCCGAACATCAAATGACCCTATGTTCTTATTTACTTTCTGACCAGTGGCTAACTGGCTAATATTTAAATTAGTCAGATGACAAGTGTAATTTCATGTGTTACATCAAAAGCACTTAAAATAACAACCTGGGGGATGTCATTTCCTCATGATCAGGAACAAAACCCTGAATTGACCACCCTAAATGTTAGTTGAATTGGCTCAGAAATAATTGCAGATGGATTGTAAGTTTACTCATGCTAGAAATCAAATCTGTGCATGGCACACATGTCTAGTGAACGTGTGACTCCTGGGTGTTTATCTTGGGAGGACCTCCAAATCACCTGCGAAGAAGGAAGCATTCTCTGTCTCGCGCTGTCAGCAGCTGCATTAGCATAGAAATGCCTCCAGGTGACACATTTTATAAATGCTTGCAGGTGGGAGACAGTGATGCTGAGAAGGCCAAGGCCAAAAAATTCTGTCTGTCCTGGAAAGGAATAACAGCCATCCCCAGTCACTCTCTGAGGCCGCCTAAGCTCAAGCCATCTGGAGGGACAGGAAAACAAGGGGGTCCAGCTGCATCACCCCAGCCGGGATAAGCCTCGGGTGCCTGCTATGCACATCCCCTCCCCAGGGCCCTGCAGACAGACACAGAGAACCCTGAGCCATTTTAGTCACGATCATGGCTCTGTCACTTAACCATCGCATTGTCTCACCCCCACAAATGCAGAGTTTTGTCCTTCGTAGGGTTCATTTGCTCTGATGGAAGGCCATTTCTCCAGACAGCTGTGGACGGCCATTTCTCCAGACTCTCTTAGTTGGAATCTATACAGAAATGCTGTCTCCTCTGCAGAGCATTTCATAAAAATATTTTAACTAAACGCAGTGCTGGGAGCCTCCATGGCACTAGGATTCAGCTACCAAAAGACACTACCACTGGTGTCAGAGATGTCACCCATCTACGAGGAAGCAGAGATGTTTGTCCTTGGCAAGTGCCCTGGCTTGTTTATGTATCCTCATAAGAGCGAAAAGAGATAGGTCGTAGGCTCCCAACTGTAGAAGGAGATATCTACTTTAATAAAACAATTAGATATGGAAATGTTTCTGCATCTAATTCCTCCCCTCTCTTTTTCTTGTTTTTATTCTGATTTCTTTGTTATTTTCAGCCAACCCAAGAGGAAGGGAATTACCATATAATGTCATAAAACTATAAAGGGTACACAGATTTTTCTGTTTTATTTTAAAATATTTACTTATTTATTTATTTGAGAAGAGAGAATGGGCACACCAGGGCCTTGAACCACTGCAAACAAACTCAAGATACATGTGCTACCATATACATCTGGCTTATGTGGGTCCTGGGAATTTGAACCTGGTTCATTAGGGTTCATACCTTAATCACTAAGCCATCTCTCCAACCCTCCGTTTCGTTTTGTTTGCCCAATTATTTTTATCAAGGGCAGTCCCTATTCCTCAGTAGGGCAGAATTCAGAGGTTAGGGGAGTGGTTGGCAGGCCAAATAAGTATGGGGTGCTATAAAGCTTTTAGGCCTATCTCCCTCAATTTTTGAGGAGTCGTTTAAATGAACAAACAACACTCATCACTTCTGCTTAATCCAGATCATTAAATCCTATGAAAATGTTTTTTCATGAATTAAAAATATCCATTAGGCAGTGAATCTAATTAGTGAAGGTTTAGCTTCAGAGTCCTTTAACTAGCTGAGCAAATAGTCTGCCATGTAATTGTAGTAATTTCCCATCATGCCTTCTCACGCACTGTTAGGGCCATGGAGCCTACTTCACTGGTCAGAGAAATTTCTGTTGCAAACAAAGAGTATCAGTTATTTTTATTTTTATTTATTTATTTTTGATGGAAGTGTGGTGGTTTGATTCAGATGTCCCCCATAAACTTAGGTGTGCTGAATGCGAGGTTCCCACCTGATAGAGATTTTGGAATTAACATCTCCTGGAGGTAGTGTATTGTTGGAGGCAAGTTTATGGGTGTTAAAGCCAGTTTCCCCTTGCTAGTGTTTGGCACACTCTGCTGTTGCTATGGTCCACCTTGTGTTGGCCAGGGGGTGATGTCCACCCTTTGCTCATACCATCATTTTCTCTGCCATCATGGAGCTTCCCCCTCAAGCCTGTAAGCCAAAATAAACCTCTTTTCTCACAAGCTGCTCTTGGTTGGGTAATTTCTACCATCAGTACGAACATGACTAGAAAAGGAAGGAAAATATTTGTTTATTTATTTATTTTTATTTTTTATTGACAACTTCCATAATTGTAAATAATATCCCATGGTAATTCCTTCCCTCCCCCAACTTTCCTCTTTGAAACTCCACTCTCCATGATGTCCCCTCCCCCTCTCACTCAGTCACTCTTTTATTTGATGTCATAATCTTTTCTTCCTTTTATGATGATCTTGTGTAGGTAGTGTCAGGCACTGTGAGGTCATGCATATCCAGGCCATTTTGTGTCTGGAGGACCACATTGTAAGGAGTCCTACCCTTCCTTTGGCTCTTACATTCTTTCTGCTACCTCTTCCACAATGGACCCTGAGCCACGGAAGGTATGATTGAGATATTTCAGTTCTGAGCACTCCTCTGTCACTTCTCAGCACCATGGTGCCTTCTGAGTCATCCGAAGGTCACTGCCATCTGAAAAGAGAAGCTTCTCTAACCGCAAGTGAGAGTAGCGTTAATAAATGGGTATGAACATTAAGAGAAGTACTTATTGGACAGTTTGGTGAGCATAGTATATACATTTAACCAGACAGCAGAAAATGTTACACCCCTAGGGCTCATGACTACCCCTGTTGTAGCTTTTCAGTATCAGGAATATTTTCCCTCCCATGGAGCGGGCCTCCAGTCCAATTAGAGGCCAGTTGGTTTCCACCATGACAGACGTGCCACTATTGCACCCATTGGCTCATTTGGCCTGGCTGGCCAAATGTAAGGCTTGCCGTGTCCACTCTTGGGTATCTTCATTGGTGATTTCTCTTTCTCCCATTGAACTTCATGCAGCATGGCTTTTTCCAGCTTTAATATCAGCTGGTCTACATGGAGGAGGTTATCAGCTCATTTCTAGCAGGATTTCTCAGTGACCTTGCAGCCCAAATATGTTGAGTCTTCAGCAGTAGAGTCCTACCATCTATTCCTGGTAGGAAACCAAGGCCCTCGGCAATGGCCTGTAATGTTTTGGGGGCACCAGGGACCTCCCTGCCCAAAAATTCACTGGGAGGTATCCCATCCCTGGCACTGAAAAATTTCTAGTAACAACCTACAGCTCCTGAGTGTTCCATTGTCCAAAAAATTAGGTTTCTATATGACTTATGACTTATGTATATCCTCTTAGATTTTTTTGTTGTTGTTGTTGTTTGAGGTAGGGTTTCACTCTAGCCCAGGCTGACCTGGAACTCACTATGTAGTCTCAGGGTGGCCTCGAACTCATGGTGATCCTCCTACCTCTGCCTCCCAAGTGGTGGGATTAAAGGCATGCACCACCACACCTGGCTCCTCTTAGATTTTTATTAGCCTTCCCTCCCCTTTCCTTTACTCAGTTTCTTCCCTTGACCTCACTTGGGCCTTTAAACCCCCATTAATCTGTTCTTCTACTTCCATATATACAATACCATCAGACGTAGAAAGAAGGAGATTATGGGCATGTCAGGGCACCACTTTATGCAGCTGGTCTTATGTAAGAACTGGGGAATTGAACCCCAGTTGCTAGGCTTTGTAAACAAGTGCCTTTAACCATTGATCCATTTCCCTAGCCCAGAGAGTTTCACTTTTTTAAGTATCACTTCCTGATGCTGGGCTACTCTACATGCTGGGCTCTCTCCATGGAGTTATTCGTGTGAGGTGTGCATACACGTTGAAAATCCAGAATTCTTTCTAATTGTTCTGTGTGTGTATGCACACCCATGTAAGTGTGTGTGTGTATGTGTGTGTGAATGCACATGCATGTGTGTGTGAATGTGTGTGTATGCACATGCATGTGAGTGTGTGTGTGTGTGTGTTGTTGTTGCTGCTGCTACTGCTGCTGCTGCTCCTCCTGTTGAGGATGGAGCCGGACTTCCTGCACACTGAGCAAGCACTCTACCTCAGAATTACACACCCCCAGGCTGGAAACTTCTTGCAGAGCCCAGGGCATTGTACATGCTTAGCCAGGACACTTACACTGAGCTGTACCCTCTACTCTGCATTTATTTGAAGGTCTGGCTCCTTCTAAAAGGGATTTGAAGCCCTATGTTAATGGTTTTCCTAGCTGTGTTTTATCAAAACCATTGGAAAGAGACTTAGCCATCCTGGTGACCTTCAACTGTCCTTGGACTTCATAGACCCAGTACAACTGAATTCACTTCTCAAGGTGGAAGAAGGAAGCATTTGAGAGGATGCTTTGCTAAAATGTTAAAGCCAGTTCTTCAGAATGGATACATTCCCTTGGTTTTCTGATAATGTATCTTTTTCCACCTACATGAACATTAGCACCGCCAAGAGTGCTGAGTGGGATAAGGACCAGGTAGAAGAGTCTGCCAAAGGGTCTTGACACTTGGCACTTTGGGCAACCTCCATCCCCAGGCACTTACCACACAGTCTCTGTTCAGCTCTTCAGAGAAACAAGGATTCATTGGTTCTTATTGTGTGTAGCTATGGAAAAATGTTTACACTCTCCATCCAGAAAATCCTCTCCTAAAGACTGTGGGGAGGCTCATTGACAATGTTTCCAGTAGCATCCACTATGACAACAACAAAAAAATATGGATGCCCAAATGTCCATGGAATGGAGAGATGAACAAATAAATTGAGATAAATATATGGAAAGTATACTAGACATCAGTGAAACTAAGATATGCTTAGACATATTAAGACTGATAAACTTGAAATTATCATTGCTTGAAAATAGTCACTTGAAGGAGAATACTTATGGCCTAATTCCATTTACATAAAGTAAAAATAATATAACATTAGGCAATATATGGATGATATTTTGGTGGTACTTTATGTGGGATGGCTAGCAAAGAACTTGATTTCTGAGGTATAATGATGTTCTACCTTCTGGAACCTGGGCAGTGGATGGATATGATTTGATTTTACTATTATTCTTTGACCCATATGTACATTCTTAGGTATCTGTGACATATTTGATTTAAAACTAATAACCGAGGCTGGAGAGATGGCTTAGCTGTTAAGGCACTTGCCTGCAAAGCCTAAGGACCCAGGTTCGATTCCCCAGAACTCATATAATCCAGATGCATATGGTAGCACATGCTTCTGGAGTTTGTCTGAAGTGGCTAGAGGCCCTGACCTAGCCCTGGTGCACTCATATTCTCTCTAATAAAATTTTTAAAAATAAACACAAAAGGAGACAGGAACCCCTAATTTTTTAATTTTAGAGAGAAAGAGAGAGACAAAGGGAGAGAGAAGAGAGAACTGGCATGCCAGGCCCTCAGCCACTGCAATCAAACTCCAACACTTGTGCACCTAATGAGCATGTGCAACTTTGTGCTTGCTTCACCTTTGTGTGTCTAGCTTATGTGGGATCTGGAGAGTTGAACATGGGTCCTTAGGCTTCACAAGCAAGCACCTTAACCACTAAGCCATCTCTCCAGCCTCTCTATTTTTGTCTTATTAAACTTGGTCCAAAGAAGATGTGTGGGTAGCATCTCACTAACATAGTGAAACTAAAGAGAGAAGATATGAGGAGATGTTGCTAAGAAAGGCAGGGGTGCAGGAAGAGAGTATGGGGAAGGAGTTAGGGAAGAGAAGGAAAGATATATCATGTTCTGGTGGCTTCATTTCAGTTCCTGAATCAAGTCATGGCTAAAGCCACTCTACTACCTTCCTGGAGGTTTCAATCACATGAGCCATTAGCTTCTCTTGTCTGACTGAATCAAAATATAACAAGTATCTTAATCACACACACACACACACACACACACACACACACACACTAAGTGTGTGTGAAAAACGGGGGATGGAGAGGAAGGGAAAGAGGTGCCTTATTGAACCAGGGGTTCATTTTTTTTCATTTTTTAAAAAATATTTTTTTTATTTATTTATTAGAGGGAAAAAGAAAGAGGGGGGAAGAGAGAGAGAGAGAAGGAGACAGAAGAGAATGAATATGGCATGCCAGGTCCTCTAGCCACTACAAATGAACTCCAGATGCATGCACCACCTTGTGCATCTCGCTTACATGGGCATTGGGGAATCAAACCTGGGTCCTTATGCTTCACAGGAAAGTGCCTTAACCACTAAGCAGTCTCTTCAGCCCATAAACATAATTCTTGATAAACCAAACCTCAAGTCTGCTTCCTGAAAAAGCCAATCTGAAACTCACAGAAAGTCTTGATAAATTCCAACGAATGAGCCAATAAATAAAGAGACGGAACAAGCCTGGTATTTTCATCACACTAAAGAGAAAGCTGAATGAAAGGGGGAAAAAGCAAAACTAAGTATTTGTTGCCAACCACAGAAATATTTTAAGAAACTTTTAGTGCTTTCGATCCCCTTAGATTTAGATGCTTGTGTAGAATGAATAAAAGTCTGGGTTATTAATACTTCAAACGAAGCACTAAATATCTATCCCACACCAGAGCAGCCAGGTAAGCACTTACAGGCATCCAAGGCTATTTACATATTGACTTTATTTTGGCAAAACTATGTTCAGAGACTTTTTCTTTTCTTGTCCTTCTCAGGAATCAGGGAGAAAGAGTAATCTATGAGTACCCAAATTTTCATATATTCAACTCAGACTTTTATGCCAGCTGTGCCCAGCCTGTAGCTCGCTGCCCCCTCTCCATAAGCCTCCCTCTCCAGTGGAGCATTTGAATCTTTAAGGACAGTCCTAGAGCGTCTTTACCATCATGTTGAGAGAGAACAGGAGGACAAATACAGGTTAGTTAAAATGAAATCATGGGAAACTGTTGTGGGTTTCAGTCAATTGTGACTTTTGCATGGAATTTTCTGACAAGACCGACATATTTGTGTAAGTTGTGAGACTTTACTAAGGACAGTGTGGAAACAGGCAAGTAATAAAAAGCAGGAAAGAGGAATTCAACCCCCTCCCAACATTGCTTGGAGGGGAATGGAAAAAGGCAAGTGAAGAATTTCCCTCACAGGGAGAATAGAAGTCTCACAGCCTGGAGGAAAGGAAGAAGAGAAGCAAAACCAATTATGCTCAAAAGAATTGTTGGTGTGTGTATATGTGTGCATGATGTATGTGTATGTGTGTGTGCATGTTCATGTATGTGAGTGGGGAGCTCAGAAATACACTTTTAAAGTTAACATATATTGGCTGGAGAGATGGCTTAGCGGTAAAGGCACTTGCCTGCAAAGCCTAACAATCTAGTTCCATTCCCCAGGACCCACATAAGCCAGATGCACATGGTGGCTCATGCATCTGGAGTTCATTCGCAGTGGCTGGAGGCCCTGGTGCATCCATTTTCTCCCCTCTACTTCCCACTCTCTATCTCTCTCTAAAATAAACAAATAAAATATTTTTTTAAAGTAACACATAAAAAATGATGCATATCTCTTTTGAAATTAAATCAATTTGTATTTTGGCAGCACATGATTTAACAATGGATTTTCCCCCTGGTGCTCGATCAACCCCAGGGCCTTGCCCATGCTAAGCAGACGCTGCCTCTCAGTTACAAGCCCTGGGTGCTGGCTTTAAAAAAAAAAAAACTGCACATATGAATATTGCCCATGGAACATGATTCATTATTGTTTCTCACAGAGTGGTTTGAGAAATCTAACAGACTTGTTATCCATGAATATAGACACTCAAAGACACTCTAAAATGTGACAATTCCCTTCATGTTAGGACATGGGTGGAAAATTGTCCTATTTGAACAATACAGTGTTAGTTACATAAAGAAACATACAGTCCGAGGGAACAGTGACGAGGTGGACACTGTGCGCCAGAAGGAAAAGGAATGTCCCCTGGAGGCATGTCAGTCCAGGTGGTGTGTAATTTTTTTTTTCTATCTAGCTCTATTTTGTAATTGTTGGACAATTCCCTTGTGTTTCCTGTGCCATTTGAAAACATCGCAACATGGATCTCTTCCCTTTCTGGTATCTTGTGTGACTCGAGGCAGCAGTTTGGCCAAAGTCCAGGGGTTTCTCCTACCCGGCAGGCCAGCAGGTTTGGGTAAGGCCCCAATGCCATCAACTCTCAGAAAACCACCTCCTCCTTGTCTTAGGGGAAAAAAGTTGAGTTAATTTTGTTTGCCCATTTGCTCATTTCATTTCTGGGTACCTCTGTGCTGCCTGCTTTTAACTGCATGGGCAGCTCATGCTGCAGCCCTGGAGAGGATGCTGGTGGCCTGTCAGGCCAGACAACATCTGCAAGGGACAGGTCTGCAAAAGAGAGCGTGATGAAAAGTCTGCTGCCTCCAGAAGTCAACGTAGGCAAACAGAAGCTGCTGACCAGTAAAGAGACAGGCCGGCTGCAGCGCTGAGCGGGTGAGCCCTGGGCTCCCAGCCGGCCGCCACAGAGGTGTGTGGCCAGGACCCGGCTGGCACTGCTAGTTCAGTGACAGTGATTTAACACATATCTCTACACACTGAGAGACCTCAATAAATGTTGTTGACTGACTGCCCAACTGGCTTTGACCTCGCCTGAAAAGCAGGGAGAGCACTAAATAAACTCAAGGTATTATCATAAGAAAACCTGCTGAGCAAGAATGTTCTCAAGATGAATGGGCTCCTTCTGAAGGGTAAAATGGGTTTCTCCGGAGAATGACACTGGGTGAATGCTAAATTTAACATCATTTGAATAGGTCCTTGCACTGCTTCAACTCTGCCCTGTCTCACAGTATCAGCTAGCTACTGAGGGCTCTTTCTGGAAAGGCAAACATTCTCTTGTGGAGACAGTTCAGCCAAACACTGACCTATCTTGACACCCAAAGTTTGCTTGGCCCTTACTGACTTGGGTTCCTGGGGTGGAATGAGTCTTGGAAGATGGAACACTTTGTCACCCATCCAAGGCCTAGCTGCCTTGAACCCTTCGCAGAGACGTATCCTCCTGCTCGCTCCCCTCCCCTCCCCCATCCCAGGGAAATTCCCCACAATTCCCCACTTCTCCTGGGAAACCGTCCTGGGATGTTACAGGATGAACCCTTTGTGCTTAACCTTAATCCTCCCAGAAGCGATTGCTCCATTTACTGTTTATTCTTCTATGAGGATAAAGAAAATCTAATTTGCTGTGCTTGGACTGAAATTCACGCGCACACACACACACACACACACACACACACACCCCTATACATACATTTATTAATTCACCAACTTTGGGCTTCAAAACTCAATTTTTGTCATGAATTCAAGATAAAGTCCAGCTCTTCAGATGTGTGTTTTTCTAATCTCTTGTACTCTTTATACCTACAGCCTGTTTTCAATTCAAGCTGCAACTTGGCAATTATGGCAAACATATAAAAGCGCACACAGTATATCCAAACAATGGCTTTTACCCAGCATTTGGGTTGTTTCTTCCTGTTTTGTTTTCCTTTTTTTTTTTTTTTTCTTTGCTGCAGAGGTGGTGCCAGCCTGTCAAGGTTGAAAACCTGAAGGGTTGGTCAGTCATCTTCCTACATGCCCGGCGATAGGGTTGTTTGATGACTGAGTCATGATTTTGGACTTAAGCCTCTGACTTAGTTGTTCCCTAAATTGAAAAGTGAAATTGCTACACAATTAATATATTTCTGAGGACCATAATATTTTCACAAAATAACCAAAAAAATTGCTTAGCTGGCCATGGTGATGCGTGCTTAGGTAGGAGGATTGCTGTGAGTTTGAGGCCAGCCTAAGACTACACAGTGACTTCCATGTCAGCCTGGGCTAGAATGAGACCCTGCCTCAAAAAAACAAAACAAAAAAAAATTACTTCGTTTTGGATGGTTTAAAGACGTTTAGATAACACTGCCCGCCTCCGTTTTTAATTTTATAGTGTTTTTCTTAGTTCTTCAAAGAAGCTGGAGGAATGTGAGTAAAGCAGATCATTTGTGTGATGAAGACATTTGGGATTATTTCTGAGAAATACTAGCTGTTTTGAACATAGGTGTTTATAACGACCAAACACTGGTGTGTGCGGGTGATGGACCTGGAGGGTTTCTCCTACTCCCAGCCCAGTCTCCACTGAACAAAGGTCCCCTGGGAGGCGTTAATGACTAGGTCACAGCAGAAGCAGAAACTTCATAAGTAGCTCCACTGCTTCCCTGACTTGCAAGAGACCTCCACGAATCGGCAAAAGCAGAGTCAGTCATGTGCTGTTTTGCTAAGCTGACCCACTAAGCTTTTCTGGAACTATTTTGTTAGTATCTCTTGCTCTTTATGCTTTTAATACACTTTTCAAAAAAGGATCAGAAATGTTTCTTCTAAGGCTCCTGAAACCATCTAATTTATATATTCAGATTTCTTATTCAAGTGGATCTTCTCAAACATTCTGGCTTGTGGGCTCAGTTTCTTTATTCAAATGCTTCCTTTTCTTTTTATCTTGTGAGATTGGAGAGAGCTGCAAATCTCAGCTCCTCTAGCAGTTCCATGGAGACCAGGAATTCAGGCCATTACTGTCCCACCTATAATGCATTCTAAACGCAAAGAAAAAGAAGAAATAAAAGCTTCAGAGACAACAATGAAAACATGAGTTATCTTTACAGAGACATAAAGTACAGCTGTTCAGGAGACAGTGTACCCACACTGGTCCCACTGGGTCCTACTCCAGTGTCCAAGAACAGGCAGCCTAGATTCAAATCCATTGGACCAGCCGCTTGGTGTGCAATGAGAACTACTCACTTACCCTTCCTGGACTTTATCTGTCAAATGGGGATAATAGTCAGCAGGATAAAGTGAGTGCAAAGCCTGAAGGATGGAGCCTGGGATCAGGGATAAGCAGAGACTTGATGATCTGTGAAGACTTTAAAGGTAACAGTGAAGGTTTGGGGATGGAGAGAGCTTGTCTAGGTGAGGTGGTGGGTTCCTTCCTTGGCCTCATAAAAATTAATTAATTAATTAATTTCTATATGAAATTGAAGACCCACAGATGAGGGAAAATGTGCAGCATTCGTCTTTCTGAGAGTGCCTTCGTTTGCTTAATAGCTTATCTCCATCAGCATCCACTTGCTTGCAATGACATAATTTCATTCTCTTTGTGGCTGAAAATGATTCCAATGTGTATATAAACCACATTTTCCATATTCACAACTCTACTGGTGGACACTTAGGTTGGTTCCATAACATGTGGGAGAGGGGAGAAATAAGAAACTTAACAGGGTATCATGGTACGGGGGAATAGGCTCAAAATACATTTATATATTTGCATGAAAATGGCTCTATGTAACCAGTCTAATATAAAAAGTATGATGGAACATTGTTTTGTATACTAACTTAAAAAATTAATTCAAAATAGTTTCAAAACTAACCAAACAGATGCAATCATAAGAAGTAGGGATGATGTTTAGTGGTAGAGCATTTGCTCACAGTGTGCAAAGCCCTGGGTTCAATCCTCAGCACAGCAAAAATAAAATAAAATAATGAAAAATATAATGAGGGCTGAAGAGATCACTGTTGCAGTCAGGTCAGCATTGCTGGCAGAAACCACTTGACCAAGAGCAGCTTTTGGGTAAAAGGGTTTATTTTGACTTACAGACTCGAGGGGAAGCTCTATGATGGCAGGGGAAAACGATGGCATGAGCAGAGGGTGGACACCACCCCCTGGCCAACATAAGGTGGACAATAGCAACAGAAGACTGTGCCAAACACTGGTAAGGGGACACTGGCTATAACACCCATAAGCCCGCCTCCAGCAATACACTCCCTCCAGGAGGCATTAATTCTCAAATCTCCATCAGCTGGGAACCTAGCATTCAGAACACCTAAGTTTATGGCGGGATGCCTGAAACAAACTACTACAATTGCTTAGTGGTTAAGGTGCTTGCCTATGAAACCTAGGGACTCAGGTTCAATTCCACAGTACCCATGTAAGCCATATGCACAAGATGGCATATGCATCTGGAATTCTTTTGCAAAAGCTACAGGCCCTGATATGACCATTGACTCTCCCTCTTTCTCTGTCTCCAATAAATAAATAAAAATAAAATTTACATGTACATACTATATATATATATAAAATCTCCAAAGTCTGTCATAACTATATACTGACAATTCTGAACATTTTCTAAAATAGTCTTTCCTAGAGGAAAAAGGATGTGCTGATTGAAAATAAGTTCTAAAAAATTGCTGTGGTTAGTAACTAAAGAGTACACAGCTGAATTATGCATATGGAAGACTCAAATTAATATATTTCAATACCTATTCTTCAGTAAAGACTTTATTTACATGAAAATTATACAGCCAAACCAATTACACAGTTCAAATCCTTGCAATCATTTCTAGAGTGAGCTCTCTGGAATTCAGGACCATTTCAGCTTCCTTTGAATTTTTAAAAACATTTTATTTATTTATTTATTTATTTGCAAGCAGAGGGAGACAGAGAGAAGACATGCATGGAGAGAGAGAGAAGGAAGGAAGGAAGGAAAGAAGGAAGGAAGGAAGGAAGGAAGGAAGGAAGGAAGGAAGGAAGGAAGAAGAAAGAAAGAAAGAAAGAAAGAAAGAAAGAAAGAAAGAAAGAAAGAAAGAAAGAGAAAATGGGCCATGCCAGGGCCTCTAGGTGCTGCAAATGAACTCCAGATGCATGCATCACATTGTGCATCTAGTGCTTTGCACGGATACTGGGGAATTGAACTTGGGTCACTAGGCTTTGCAGGTAAGTGCCTTAACCACTGAGCCATCACTCCAGCACCTCAGCTTACTTTAGATGCACTTAAATTCCTGACATTGCATGGATATTGAACTAGAGGGTTGGAGATACAGATCAGTGGTAGAACACTTGCCTGGTATGCATGTGGCCCTGGTTCCATCTCTAATATACCAAAAATATATAAATAAATAATAAATGAATAAATTATGAACTGGGGTAGGAGAAATGATGGCCAACTGACTATAAAGCTTCAAAGAGAAAACTTGAACTATTTCAATTGGCATTTATGCAAAAGTCATTCTCTGAATCACGTATTACTCATCTTTTGTATTTTTCAGATAAATACATAGTAATAAAAGTATTATTTCATCTGTTTCCTTTCTGTACCTGACGTGATTATACATACCATGTTCAGTAAAACATGTTCCATATCCATGTTTCTTTTTTGGCTACTGTAATATTGTCATGGAAAACCATTGTACCGTACAGTGTTAAAAAACCTGCTGCAGAAGCTGGGCATGGTGGCACACGCCTTTAATCCCAGCACTTGGGAGGCAGAAGTAGGAGGATTGCCATGAGTTCGAGGCCAGCCTGAGACTATATAGTGAATTCCAGGTCAGCCTTGAGCTAGAGTGAGACACTACCTCAAAAAAACAAAAAAAAAAAATTAAAAAAATTAAAAAAAAAAAACACCTGCTGCAGGTTTCCAGCTGCCAGCTGTCCCACTGAGAAACCAAGTCAGCTCCCAGTTAACGTTCGGTATCGTGATGACGAATACGGCTAGTGCGTGGCACCATGTGACATCCAGGAAAGGCGTTAGCTCTTAGGATCCCAGGACAGGTATCAGAAATATGCCACCATCCTGTTCCTTATCGATGCCCCACCTCAGTTCAACCTTCTTGGCTGATATGGTTCAGCACGCCTGTTTGCCAAGTACCTTATCATTTGCCAGGAGCTCTGCCCAGAAGCAGCCTTGAATAGGAAGGTCTCCAGAGCACCCATTGTGGAGATTAGAAACAACGAACACCATGGAAGCCATCAGCATCCCTGCCAGGTGTCAACTGGGTGGCCCAGTAGTAACATCACCTTCCTGGTACAAGTTATTTGCACACACTGGACATCTAATATCTCAGAAAGGTATGATAACCCTAAGTTTACAACTGGAGAAACACAGTTATAAAAGGATTTCAGTGGCCAACTAAGGACCAGACAGTGGTATATTAATTACTGGCTGAAATGTCCCCTTAAATGACAAGGTATTCCTTATTGCAGATGTGGAGTGCTTGCCTCTTAGCTGCTATTCACTTGTGTCTTCATAGCATTCCTACAAGCTGGATCTTTTTGTGTTGTTTGTTTTACTTGTAAGTATGTGGTATGTATGCATGTTTGTATGTATGCTGCCACACATGATGTGCATGCATGTATGTAGAAGCCAGGGGACAACTTGTGGTATCATTCCTCAACTATACTACTTACTTCTTTTTTTTTTTTTGACAACTTCTATGATTGTAAACAATATCCCATGGTAATTCCATCCCTCCCTTCACTTTCCCCTTTGAAACTCCACTCTCTATCATGTCCCCTCTTTTATTTTGATGTCATCATCTTTTCCTCCTATTATGATGGTCTTGTGTAGGTAATGTCAGGCACTGTGAGGTCATGCATATCCAGGCCATTTTGGTGTCTGGAGGAGCATGTTGTAAGGAGTCCTACTTTTCCTTTGGCTCTTATATTTATTTTGGCCACTTCTTCCGCAATGAACCCTGAGCCTTGGAAGGTGTGATAGAGATATTTCAATGCTGAGCACTCCTCTGTCACTTCTTCCTAGCAGCACAGTACCTTCTGAGTCATCCGAAGGTCACTGCCATCTGAAAAGAGAAGCTTCTCTAACCAAAAGTGAGAGTAGCATTAATATATGGGTATGAACATTAAGAGAAGTGCTCACTGGGCAGTTTGGTGAGCATAGTATATACATTTAGCCAGACAGCAGCAGATGTTACACCCTAATACGTCCTTGATATTTACCTCTTTAAAAATTTTTTTGTTCATTTTTTATTTATTTATTTGAGAGCAACAGAGAGAAAAAGAGACAGATAGAGAGAGAGAGAGAGAATGGGCTCTCCAGGGCCTTCATCCACTGAAAACAAACTCCAGACACGTGCGCCCCCTTGTGCATCTGGCTAACGTGGGTCCTGGGGAATCGAGCCTCGAACCAGGGTCCTTAGGCTTCACAGGCAAGTGCTTAACCGCTAAGCCATCTCTCCAGCCCTCTTTTTGAGACAGGATCATTCATTGCCTTCAGCCCAGCAGTTAGGTTAGACTAGCTGGCCAGTGAGCTCTAGAGATCTTCCTATCTCTGCCTCCCCTTATAGGTATGCACCACCATGCCTAGCATTTTATATGGCTACTGGAGCTCAAACTCAGGTCCTCATACTTATATTACAAGCACTTTGCCCACTGAGCTATTTCCTGAGCCCCTGTGGCGAATCTTAATCGCATTCATTCTATTTTAGATGGAAATACAGACTGTTCAGTCATGGGAAATGAAGTTCCAAACCTCAGTTTGTCCAATTGTAATTACAGCCTTTTAAGCATCGTGACTAATATCAAAGGGTCTCTTAAAATATGAGTGCTAATTTACTTAGCCCACCTCTCTTGACTATGTTTTTAACAGAATACCCACAGTGTGCTTCTACACAAGGGATTTCCACAAAATACAAGAAAAAGTAAGCCAATCTTGATATACATGCACATTGTTCCAGCAATTGTGCTGGCCAGGTATGTCTGTAGAACTCCTTGTCTGCCCGTCCTCCAAGTAGATGTGCACATATAGCAACTTCTGCCACATGCACAGCATGAGTGCAAATATCTATAGTCACCAGCATTTTTAATTAAGCTCATCTCAGCATCCTCATTCCTACTCAGACATTCTGATAGCCTGTTCAAATCCAGGGCATATCATAATAATATACATTAAGCATTGTGATAGTTGTGGCGATGACAAAGTGATGAACTTGGCCCCTATCAGAGGAGAGCTGGCAGCTGGGAATATGGGTCCTAAACATAGATTCTACCTTGACTATCATGATGATTGGATTTGAAATGCCTCTCACAGGCTCATGTGTTGAGTGCTTGGTCCCTAGCTAGAGGTGTGTGTCTTTGGTAATCACTGCTTCCTAGTCTCTCTCTCTCTCTCTCTCTCTCTCTCTCCCTTTCCTTTCCTCCCTCTTCTTTCTCTTTCCCTCCTGCTCCATCTTTTATCCCTCCTTCCCTTCCTCTCTCTCTCTCTCCTTGTCTCCCATAAAGTAAACAAAGTACCTCTCCATTTGTTCCCACTACCAGTGTTCTGCCCAAGCATGTGGTGCTATGTGCCCTTAAGTTGTCCTCAAATACTTTGGTCGTGGCAAACACAAAGCTAAATTCAACCCTCTATAACAGTTGATAGGATGAAATGTCACAGATTTGGGTAAAAAGACAGAGAGAGATACTTACACCAAGTCTTAAAAGAAAGGTAACACAGAAAAGAGGGAGGCAAGGCAAAAATAGAAACAATAAAAATTATTCCAGGCCAGGCAGGAAATAGTGGGAATAATCACTATGCTGATTTGTTGTGTTATAATTCACATGCAACATACAACAATGTCACTTATTACATTTCAAATCTATGTGCTAGTTTAGTCTTTTAAAAATCTGTTCTTTTTATTTAAAAAAAACATATCCTTCCTGGAAATTGGTGAGTTTTTTAAAATTCAGATTAGCATTAAGAAATGAGAAATCCACTAAAATTATACAAGCCAAAACAGCCAATATTTTGGCTGATAAATGCCATCTAAAACATATATCCCTGCACATAGACAAAAAGGTACAAATAGGTAAGCAGACACATATGTATATAGACAGATATGTAGATAGCTAGAAAGTGTAAACTATAAATTCCAATAAAAATCAACATTATTTATGACATTTTAATTTTTGTTTTTAGCAAAGAAAAAGATGATGAAGAAAATTTCAGGAATTTCTGGAATTCAGATAATATTTTCACACAGTAGGAAAAGATAATTTCTGAAAAATCCTTCTAAAGCTAATATAAAAATAACATTAAAACCTTTATGATAGTATAATGGCCATATTTTTGTACTTACTTCTCAACTTGTGATCTGATTCTAGATATGAAATATGATGAAATCAGAAGCCAGAACTTTTTTTAAATTTATTTTTATTTATTTGAGAGAAAGAGAGAGAGAAGGAGAGAGAAAGAGGCAGATAGAGAATGGGCACTCAGGGCCTCCAGCCACTTCAAATGAACTCCAGATGCATGTGCCTCCTTGTGCATCTGGCTTATGTGGGTCCTGGGGAGTTGAACCTGGGTCCTTTGGCTTTTGTACGCAAATACCTTAACTGCTAAGCCATCTCTCCAGCCTCCAGAACTTTTAAATATAAAGAATTTGGGGGGCTGGAGTGTTGCCTCAGCAGTTAAGATACTTGCTTGCAAGGTCTAATGCCTTGGGTTCAATTCCCCAGTACCTACGTAAAGCCAGGTACACAAGGTAGCACATGCATCTGGAGTCATTTGCAGCAGCTGGAAGCCCTAGTGCACCCACTCTCTTTGTCTGTCTCTCTTCTCTCTGTCTTTCATTGGTTATAAATAAATAAAATATTTTTTTTTTGGTTTTTCAAGGTAGGGTCTCACTGGCCCAGGCTGACCTGGAATTAACTATGTAGTCTCAGGGTCGCCTCAAACTCATGGCAATCCTCCTACCTCTGCCTCCCAAGTGCTGGGATTAAAGGCGTGCACCACCATGCCTGGTTTAAATAAAATGATTTTTAAAAAGAGGTATTTTTTTTCCCTATATCTATTGTACTTCCCTTAGCAGTCTATTTTTAGAAGCATGCAATTACCTTACCCTGTTATTCTGTATCATGTCACACCCTCTTATCCTGTGTCCTTCTGTACCACGTTACAGCTTTCAACCCTGTTCACTATATTCTTGTTCGTTTTTCTTGTGTAAACAAATTATAAATATCATTAGTGTCTCTGTGTAAGTCCTTAGCTTTAAAAAAGTTCCCTGTACATTTTATACTATTCATTTTCTTGGTTTTGAGCATATTTTTTTCTCAATTTTTCTTTTGAACTAACTTCAAACTTACCAGAAAGTTTCAAAAGTAATTTAAAGAATTTTCACATACTATACATCCAGCTTTCTCACAAGATAATCTCCTTACATGATCACAGTAGGATGGTCAAAGATAGGAAACTAATGTAAGTGAAACATTATTCAATCTCACCAGTTTTTTTTTTTTTTTTGACTTAAATCCTATAATCCAGAAGCTAGGATCACATGTTGCATTAAGTTATTGAGTGTTACTTTTTTTAAAAGAAAATATTTTTATTCATTCATAAGGAGAGAGAGAGAGAGCACACCAGGACTTTCAGCCACTGCAGACGAACTTCAAACATATGTGTCATCTTGTGCATCTGGCTTACGTGGCTCCTGGGGAATTGAACCTTTGGTTTTGCCAGCAAGCACCTTAACCACTAAGCCATATCTCCAGCGCAGGTGTCCTTTTTTTTTTTTTTTTTTAACAAATAAATGGTTCTACTATGCTAAGTTTCATTTATGGTTATTTTATTTTTTGCTTCCTGTGATTTTGCTTCCTTTTTAATATTTTATTTTATTTATTATTAGAGAGAGAGATAGAAGGAGGCAGAAAGAGAGAGAGAGAAAGGTGGAGAGGGGACTGGAGAGATGGCTTAGCAATTAGAGGCGCTTGCCTGCAAAGCCTAAGGACACATGTTTGACTCTCCAGATCCCACATAAGCCAAATGCACAAAGGTGAGGCAAGTGCAAGGTCACGCATGACCACTATGTGGCATAAACATCTGGAATTTGATTGCAGTGGCTGAGGCCCTGGCATGCCAATCCTGTTTCTCTCTGTTTGTCTGTCTGTCTGCCTCTCTCTCTCTCTCTCTCTCTCTCTCTCTCTCTCTCTCTCTGTCTCTGTCTCTCTCTTGTGCTCACTCTCTCTAAAATAAAACTAAAAAAGAAATGTAAAGAGAGAGAGACAGAGAAAGAGAGAATGGGCATGCCAGGGCCTCTAGGCACTGCAAACTCCAGACACATGTGCCACCTTGTGTATCTGGCTTAAATGGGTACTGGGGAATTGATTCTGGGTCCTTAGGGTTTGTAGGCAAGTTTCTTACCTGCTAAACCATATCTCCAGCCCTAATTTTGCTTCTCTTCTTGCCATTTTTTGCATGCTAATTGCTTTTAAAATAGGTCACTGCACCACCATTTAGCCAATACCTCCTTTTCTTGATTCTAGAACTCCAGCCTTATTTAGAATTTTATCTTTCCAATGCTTGGAAAGGAACCCAAGGCCTTACATGTTCTGAGTGAGCATGTACTCCTGAGCTCTGCCCCAATCCCTTACTCAGCGCTTGAACATAGATGTTTGGTGTCAGACAAGATATACCAGGGCAGTAGGCTAGAATGGTTGTCGGACACAATCTCAGCCAAAGATACTTGTGGGAGGACTCTGAGAAGGAAAAATTCTCTGTGATGAGAACTGTATGTGAAGAGCACAGGCCTACATTGGAACCTACCACCTGTCATTGACTGAACACTGAGGATATCATAGACTGGACTCCTGAAGCTGTTTGGCAGTCATGAGGGAGAGACTACAAGAACTGCAGACTCAGAGCAAGGATGTCAGCCAAACTTAAACCAAGACAAGGAACTACCTCCCACCAGACTGATTAAAGGGGGGGCGGGAATCCCTTTTTGTATAAGAAGCCAGCCGGATATTCTGATAATCTCAGTTGCCATGTCCTAGTGAGTAAGGCATGCTGTATCTCTTTTGTTTTTTACCCCTCATCTATTTGCATATGTTGCTTTGCTACTTTTCATCTCACTCATGCATGAGTGGTTCTATTCTGACTGCTACTTCCTCTCACCTAATGGGACTAAATTGTCCTTGACATTTTTCCCACTTTGATTTGAATCCTGAGTGTCCCACCCTCCAAAGTATAATGTGAAGACTTAACTCTGCTGTCGGCTTGTAGTTCTGCAGATTTTAATCTAAGGATGGAAGTGATATGAGCAAATCTATATTTTGAAAGGTTTCTCTTGTGGCTATGAGATAGGGGCAAACACAGAAAGAGTGGGCTCATCTAGCAGCTCTGCAAGTAGCCACGAGAACCGGCAATGAGTTGATGGATGTTCCAGGCCATGAGGACATCAGTGGAGTTGATGGCAGATGTCAAAGATGGAGTCAACAGGCTTTACTTGTAAGTAGTATAGAACACAGAAAAAAGTAAGGAAGTAAGGGTAACTCAGGTTAGGGACCGGAATTCCACATGAGTAGCTATGCCCTTTAGTCCAGCTGAACACCTAGAAAAGAAGGAAGTTTGAGCATGATGTTTGTGAGGTGATAAAGCAGGGCTTTCCCTGGGCACAATGGAGAAAGAAGCACATATGAATGAGTCAGCACAGGGAATGTTCTTGTTTCTTGCATTAGACGTTTTCCCAGTATGGATAGATAGGTTCTTCAACTCTTTTGTGTTTCTATGTTATGGCAGGCTCTACGTTGTCTGCTCACTAGGCAATGTTTCCCTCCTTTGTCTTGCTACCATATTCTCAACTTGACTTGCATCAAATCATAAAAAGAGATATAAAGTCCATCTTGAAACTAATTTGGAGGGTCTGAGGGTAGGACAGGAAGAGCCACCATTGTCCTCTTGCTTGGTGCTATGTATGGCAGTCAATCTCCAGTATCTTGTGAGGTTGTCCTTCACATGACCTGCAGTTCATAGGAAAAGAAATCAGTGTTCAGAGATGAAAACGGTCCAGTGCTACATAACCCAGCAAGGTGCAAGCTTGTCTCGCCTTAAGACTCCTAGGATTTGTCATACACTACCTCCAAGATGCCACCAAGCTCATAAAAATGCTTCATTTACCCAAGCTAAGGCCTAATTACTACCTGTCCACAAATGTCTGGGACATCCCAGGCCAGTGGCAAAAATATACCTAGTGTGGATTTGTGGTCCTTGTCTCCCAGTACCCAGGGACAAGACTAAGTATACATGCTGTTGGGCAGGGATATCTTCCCCTTCATCAGAAAGATCTCTAGTGGGTTGCCACCCCATTGCTCCTCACTCACACCCTACCCATAGGTGTCAAGAAATGATGACAGGGACACACATATGGCATGGAGGAGCATTGGTTTTTGTAGATAGGCTGCATGGAAGAGGCCATAAAAAGATGCAATTTTTTTAAAGAGACTTAAAATTTAATGTAAGATATCTATTTTCACCAATATGAAACAAGCTGCCCCCTAAGAGCACAAAACCACTGACCAGCTCAAACGAGCACCTGCAAGGCTTTTAGGAAGTTCTTAACTCAAAAAAAAAAATTTTTTTTTAAAAAAAGAAAAAAAAAGTCCTTAGCTCTGTAAAATGCCTTTGTTTGAACGTGTCTTCTGGTTACACTAATGAGAAAGGTGTTCCCTTAATGATTTCATATAATGTAAATTTTAGTGGAAAAATTAAATTTTGAGTAAGCATTATGAAAAATCAATTATTAAAAAGCATTTCTTAAAAGCTTATAGCTGTGGCTTGTCAGAGGAGTAGGCAAACTTAAGTAAGATCACTTCAGGTTACGTATACAGTGCTGAACTAGTTTACTCTAATTGTGCTAAAATTGTGTTTTCATTAAAGTACCCTCCCAATGCAAGAATGCATTATCATTGTTTCACTGACACTCTCCTAGGAAGCTGGCTTGAAAATTGCCATGGACACGTGCCCCAGTAGTTGTTTCTGGATATCCTTGATGTCTCAGCGCAAGCAGTCCACACCTCCTACAGGGCAATAGGGCTGCTAAGATTGAGCGAAATAATGTTAAAGGCCATGTGCATAGCTAATAACCTACACCCAGCAAACACTTTCAAAGGCCACCTTACTACTGTTGCCATATCTATCTTCATCTGCAACAATCTCACCTGTAGCAACTAACACACAGGTAGAAGAGAGGCCATTGTGAAGCTTGGAGTTTGCCACCGTCTCTGCTGACAAATCTGGCATCCTCCGCCAATACAGAGAGAGTAGATGAGGAAGCACTTCCAGGGTCCTCGTCCAGTCACTGTGACCCTTACAGATTAGGGATAGAGGTGTGTAGATACCATCAAAGCAAAGGTCGGTAAGTACCACTAGGCCAGCAAAGCTCAGTGCACTGCTGTGCAGTTCCCAAGAATCACTGTGTGAAATGACGATGTGGGTAGGGAGCCACAGTGGTGCTTCCTCCATCTCACACACTGGTTACACGTTGCTTGCTCACCAGCTAATCCAGTTATCCATTTCACACATACTTACTGTTTACCATGCACTCGGAGCCATTCCAGGTCCTGCAGTGAATCAGGAGAAAACAAGACCCCACACTGCTGCATCTTTCCTTCTGAAGAGAAGCAGGTGAAAGGCAAGAAAACAAATAAGGAAAGCAGAGAACTTCAAATGATGATTGCTGGCATGCCAGAAACAGAGGAGAAAATGGGACAAGGACTTTTAAGTGTCAGAACAGGGACACAGAAGACCCACTGAGATACAGTGGGGGGGGGGAGGAGGCACTTGAGTTAGAAGGGAACCAAAATCATTCATGAGCTGCTGTATAATTCTTAGCCCTCATGGCTCCCAGGTCACTTGCCTCTAACACTCAGAACTGGAGGTCAGGCACCCAGATGAGGAAAGAATGTAATGACTCTCTCATCACAGGGTGGCCTCATCAGATGAGACCCAGATGAAAATGAGATATGGGGATGAGCCGAGGCTAGGTGAACAGTGGTCAGGAAAGGCCCAGGGAATATGTCAGGTAAGGAGAGAGAAGAGGTCATTAAGATGAGTGTGCATGGTTATTAGACTGCTCTGTTGGAGCTCTTCCAGGCTATGGAAATATCATTCACGCAAACTCAAGGCCTCAGGTGACTGACTGCCAGTCATTCCTTCCTCCTGGAATTCAGACCTGCCCTTGAATGTGGCTGAGACTTGTGACTTGCTTTCTAACCAGCAGACAGTGAGGAGTCATTGCTGCCATAGTTATATTACACTTGCTGACAGACTCTCTCTTGTTGGCTGTCATGAAGCAAGGGACCACACTGAGGGGTGGTGCAGAGGCTATGGCCTAAAATCAAGATGGTCTCCAACCAACAACCAGCTAGAAACTGAGACCCTCAATTCAAAAGGGAGGAAGAGACAGAAATCTGCCAACAGCCTCATAAGCCTGGAAGCCTATGTTTCTGTAGGGGAGTTCTCCAGTGACATCTGTCCCAAGAACATTAAATTCAGCCTGTGGGTAATTCAGTAATAGAGCACCAGAGAAGTTGTGTGCAAGTCCCTGGCCACAGAAAATAGGAGAGAGACGATACATGTGTGTTTCAAGCCACTAAGTGTGTGGTAACTGGCTCTGCAGGAAACGGAAATCAATGTAACATTATGAATGAATGCTCACGTAGGTAGATAGAGAAACCAGGAGAAGAAGGCAAGGAAATGGTCAAGAAGCCAGAGAGGCAATGGGAAATTAGCACCTTTCCCGTGACTGGGAAGACCTGACAGGAAGGCTGAGTGAGGACTTGCCTGATGCTCAAAGACCTCAGACCAAAATAGATAAATCAGAAAACTGAGATGAGAAGGGAGACACCAGGCGGCAACAGGAGACAATCTGGATCAACTCAGGAAATGCAGTCAGCCCCAGGTGGATGGTTGGCTCAATTAAAAGAAAAATTAAACAAGGGGCTGAGGAGATAGCTCAGTGGGTAAAGTTTGTCTTCAAGCATATGGACCTGAGTTTGACCCCATGCCCACATAAAAATGGCAGACATCATGGTATATGTCTGTAACCCCAGCATTGGAGAGACAGAGATGGAAGGATCCCTGGACCTCACTGCCCAGCTACTTTAGCCTAACTGGTGAACTCTCAAACAATAAGAGACTCTATCTCAAAAAGATGTGGATGATGTTCCTAAGGACGACACCTGAGGTTGTCCTTTGGCCTTAACACCCACATATGTACATGCAACCTGCATACACACGTACATCCACATACATATGAACATGCATGCATGTATATGTGTGTGTGTGTGTGTGTGTGTGTGTGTGTGTATGCACACACCACACAAAAAATCTCAACAAGCTTGACTTTGATAAAATAACACATAAATATGATTTTTTTTCAAAAAACTAGAGTAACCTAAAGGAGTAAACAAATAAATAAAAAGTTGATTCTCCATCATCTCTCCATCCATGAAAGATTAAGGTCATCAAATTTCTTTTGGTGTGTGTGTGTGTGTGTGTGTGCACGTGAACACATGTTTGTGCATATTCATGCATGTGAGTAAAGAGAGGTGCATGCTACAGCGTGTATGTAGAGGTCAGACAACAATCTTTGGATATTGTGTTCACTTTCCATTTACTTGAGGTAGAGTCTGTCGTTGTTCACCACTCCATTCACCATAGGCATGCTGAGATTAGAGAAGTCTGCTATAGCTTCTGGTTTTTTTGAACCTGGGGATCTGAATTCAAGTATTCAATACATGGCAGGAAATGCATTACCCACTAAGCCAGTTCCCCTGCCCCTCATTATAATCTTTAAACTTTTTATGTTTTTTGTTTATTTTTATTTATTTATTTATTTGAGAGTAACAGACAGAGAAAGAGGCAGATAGAGAAAGAAAGAGAGAAAGGGTAGGCCAGGGCTTCCAGCCATTGCAAACGAACTCCAGATGCGTGTGCCCCCTTGTGCATCTGGCTAAAGTGGGTCCTGGGAAACCAAGCCTCGAACCGGGGTCCTTAGGCTTCACAGGCAAGCGCTTAACTGCTACGCCATCTCTCCAGCTCTCTTTAAACTTTTTAAAGTAACCTTTCTGAATTTATACAAACCCTTCATCAATGCCTTTAATCCCAGCACTCAGAAGGCAGAGGTAGAAGGATTGCTGTGAGTTCGAGGCCACACTGAGACTACATAGTGATTCTAGGTCAGCCTGGGCTAAAGTGAGGCTCTACCTCAGAAAACCAATATATATTTATAAGGTCCAAAATTCATGAATTTAGGTATCCTTAGATTAAAACCTAAGTGAGGGTGGGTTGGAACACATAGGGGGTGGAGGCCAGAGGATCAGAAGTTTAAAATCATCCTCAGCTATATATTGAGTTTGAGCCCAGCCTGGGTTATGAGACTCATTTTCAAGAAGAGCAAACCAAAGGCTGTGGAGATGGCACCATCTTTAAAGCACTTATTTGCAAAGCATGTCGGCCCAGGTTCAAGTACCCAATTAAAGCCAGATGCACAATGTGGTGTGTGCTTCTGGAGTTCCTTTGCAGCAGTGAGAAGCCCTAGTGTGCCCATATACTCATCTCTCTCTCTCTCTTCCCTAAGCAAATAATTAAATCACTCTAAAAAGAAAAAAGAAAGAATAAAAACCTTAGACAGCAGAGAGAAGGAAGAAACAATGTCATTTGAAGAACTCCTACTAAAAGTACAAGGCCGCCACAGAGAGGCGCCATCTTGGCAGCTACCACAACAGAAATTAGAAACTTCTTTTGCCTTCCAATTTGCTATACACTTTGCTTAGAATAAGATTTGGGCTTTATAAGAGATATGAGTGCATCAGTTGAAGTGAAAACACATCAATGTCAGTATCTGTGACTTGCATGTCCTGCAGAGATTCTCAGAAAAAAAAAAAAAATCACTTAGGTTTCTCCAGGCAATTGTCAAGTGAGAGAGGCCACACTAGAAGGCTAAAAGAATACAGACATTTTTTCCTTCTACTTTCTAATTCTTTTACCCTGAGGTGCCACCCAGTGAAAACCACTGAACAAGATCCCCTCATATAAACCCATAGATGTTACAAGAACAAACCTCACGGATTTATAGGAGAAATAAAAAGGAAATGCTTAATTAACATGTATTAATTTTCTGTGTCTGGCTGTGTGGAGCACCTTTGAAGTAGCCCATGAGCTCACAAAACTGTTGACTCACGGCAAGAAAAACATACGGCCACAGCAAAGGAGCTACTCAGGTCTCTCTGCTTCGACGAGACTTTGCCAAAGACTGGATTATTTTTTAAATCTATTTTTGCAGGGAGAGGAAGCCACAGGCATCTGAGTCCTGGCTTCCCAGCCCGACACCTAATTTCTGCCAGTGCATGGAGAGCACCTTCTGAAAGGGCACCTCTGGAATTTGTGTTGGTTGAGAGTGAGGTGGGAGTGTTTGGGTGGCTTTTATTTTTGTTTCCCGGCTCCGCTTCATCCGGGTATTTCTCTTCTCCAAAGGACACTCTGTCCCCACCACAGTGACTCCTCATCACCTCCAAACACAAATCCAGATTCATTTTTTTTTAAGACTCATGATTGAAGGCTTGTCCTATATTTTTGTTTTCCCCAGCTATAGTATTTCTGTGCCAACAAAAATGAGTGTATTCGTTTTATTTTATTTTATTTAAAAAAAAAAACCTTATACAAATCTTCAGTGGCTCTTTGAGTATAAAATATTCATACCTTGCCTCCAAATTACAGTTGGGAGCATAACCACTCAACAAGTACTTTTAGTTCAGATTCATTTTAGATTCATATGAGCAGGGAAAGGAAACGAGGGAAGCACAAAGTGTCCTTTGAAGGAGAGAAATCCTGAATGAAGAAATGGGGGCGGGGGTGCTGCCATTTCCAACCAACCCGAACGCTTTTGCGGCAGAGGCAGAGTTATTTAGGGTGGTGGAGTGGGCTTTGGCATCCAACAAAGGTGGTGGCAGGACGGGACAGGCGACCTGAGGAGCGCCTTGGGCATCGAGCCTGTCTGCAGTCAAGGTAAGCCAACTCAGTCTGACTGTCCAGCTCATCTTCTCCCATCAGAGTTCTTCAGCGCACTCTTCTGAGCACTGGGCTGCAGACAGCCAGAAAGCTGGTTTTCCTATGGATTTGGATGCTGGGGTCCGGAAACGATGGAGATATTCAAAGCTGACTTCTTGAGTTCCGCAAACGCGCTATCTGGCGGCTCTGGTTGCAAGTGATTTTGCAAATGCAAATACAAGTGCCCAGAGTTTCAAGACCTTTCTTCCCTTTCAGTAGTTTTCTTCCTTGTCATCCTCTTGATGGATATTTTTAGAAGAAGGAAAAAAAAAATGTCGCTTTGGTTTAAGCCTGTGGTGTGAGCCCTTGAAAATGGAGGCATTTTGCAAGCTGCAAGTAAAAAGAAAACGATTGGGAGGAAATCTGTGACCATTTCTGAGGTCTGCTGGGCTTTCTTCCGGGTGTAGATGTCATAGGAGGCCCTTCCTCCTAGCCGCGATGTTGCACTTGCTAGTGTTTTAGTAAACTTAACCCAGCCTTACTTGCCAAGGTCACCCTTGACTGAATTTTAGGAAGCATGTAACTGAAGGTTCAGAAACTGAGACCATTTCGAACTGGTTGGGTCCAGTAAAAATGTCAAGCCGATGGATCCTGTCTGTCCCATCTTCCTTCGGTGTGGTCAGCCTCATTCAGAGTTGCAAATGGGCCCCAGAAACTCTCAGGATTACACATTTCCCCTGTCATCTCTAGGAAGTAACAACAGGAACTCCTCTCAGAAGAATACAACAACATTCTCCGCAGGCACCTGTGGCCCACAAGGGTGAGGAGCCCTCTTCTGAGCTCTTGTCTGTGTCCAGGGGCTAAGGTTGAGCTTAGGAGCTCTGGCCTGAACCCTAAGATACCTGCCAGAGTCAGAAGTGCTTCTGAATGGATGTCAAGGACAAGGCTGGGCAAGCTAGAATTCCCATCCCCAGGGGAAAGTAGCAGTCGGAGCAGTAACACTCAGGGGTCAGCTCATGCCTAAGGATTCTTTTTGTCAAGGTCAAGTTTGGTTCTCCCAGGTATTCCACCTCAATACTTGATTTGATCTTAAAGGTACACCCCTATAACTCCTACACTAAAGCCCTAACCTTCATGTAACTGTGTTGAGGGGGAAACTTTCAATAGATCAACAAAGTAGAATGAAGCCCTAAGAGTAGGATCTTCATAGGATAGGATTAGTGTTCTTATATGAAGAGGAAAATGGAGATCTCTCTCTCCATTGAGCAAAGGCCATGTAAGGCCACCAAGAAGCAGGCTATACAAGATGGTGCATGTGTCTGGAGTTTGTCTGCAGTGGTTGGATGCCCTGTCATGCCCATTCTCTCTCCCCCCCCTCTCTCTGTCTCTTTCTCTCAAATAAATTATTAAAAATATATTAAAACAGGGCTGGAGAGATGGCTTAGCAGTTGAGGTACTCGCCTGTGAAGCCAAAGGGCCCTGGTTCAATTCCCCAGGACCCATGTAATCCAGATATACAAGGTGGCACATGCATCTGGAGTCTGGAGTTGGCTTGTAGTGGCTAGAAGCCCTGGTGCACCCATTCTGTCTCTCTCTCTTCTCTCTCTCTCTCTCTCTCTCTCTCTCAAAAGTAAAATATCTTCAAAAAGCTACAAAAGAGGGCTGACGAGATTGCTTAGTGGTTAAGGAGCTTATCTATAAAGCCAAAGGACCTAGGTTCGATTCCCCAGCACACACATAAGCCAGCTGCACAAGGTGGATAATGTGTCTGGAGTTCATTTTTAGTGGCTGGAGGGGAGGCCCTGGCACACCCATTCATTCATTCATTCATTCAATCTTTCTCTCTCTCAAATAAATACATAAGAATAAAAATATAGCCGGGTGTGGTGGCACACGCCTTTAATCCCAGCACTTGGGAGGCAGAGGTAGGAGGATCGCTGTGAGTTTGAGGCTACCCTGAGACTACATAGTGAGTTCCAGGTCAGCCTGGACTAGAGTGAGACCCTACCTCGAAAAACCAAAAAAAAAAAAAAAAAAAAAAAAAAAAGAATTAAAGAGTTAAAAAAAAAAAAGAAAAAGAAGCAGGCTATCTGCAAGGCCAGACAGACTACATAGCAGAGCCCCACCGTACATGCTATACCCTGATCTGAGTTAGAACTTTCGGTCTCAGAAACTGTAAAAAAAAATAGGTTTTTGCTCTGTGAGTGAGTGATGGGGGCGATACTGGTGATCACCCCCAAGGACTTGAGCATGCTAGGCAAACACTGTCACTGATCTCCTCCCAGTCTTCAGATTTTTAGGCAGGGTCTCCCTGTGTAGCTCAAGCTGACCTTAAACTTGCTATGAAGCCCAGAAATGCCTCAGACTCACAACCCTCCTTGGTTCCTCTCCCATGTGCTGGGCTGTTAGATAGGTGTCTTTTAGCATACCAATTCAATTCCACTTTTGAAGTGTAAGGAAAGAGAGAAAGAAGGAAGGGATGGAGATGGAAAGAAAAGGAAGGGGAGAGGGAGGAAGAAAAGGAGGGAGGGAGGCAAGGAGTGAGGAATGGAGGAAGGAAGGAAGGGAGGGGGAGGGAGGGAGGGAAGAAGAAAGGAAGGAAGAGAGGGGTGAAGGAAGAAGAAGGAATTAGTAAGAATGGAGAATCCAAGACAGAATGCTTGCAGACTTGTCTGAATAGGCTAGATAAAGCTTGTATGGGTCTGTCTCAAGGGATTAGAATGGTGCAGGCAGCATGTCAAAGGCCCTACTCCAGCCATCCCCAGATAAGTTCACTTCTTGCTCCTCATAAGAGCATCCACCTTTCAAGAGCCACAAGACCCAAAGCTCAATCTCTGTGTCAAGGAACTCTGGCCAATGGGAAGATGCAATGTTTTCCTGCAAATTCAGTCAGCACATCACTATATCCCACTGGGCCAATGCTGATAACCACCAGCAAGCTTATTGCCACTCACTATTTTATCACCTACAAGGGCCCATTCACAATAGCACTCTCTATCCGGATTCTCAAGTGCTGCTATCTGAAACTGAGACCCAGTATAAATATGTTAATAGTTCTCATTCAGTAGAAGGATGAGGTGTGTCCCAGCCAGACTCCAGGAAAGGCAAAGACCTTCAGCTTCTCACTTTTCCCAGCTCTGCAGGTAGTAGCTCGAGGAAGGGTGCCAGACTATTTCATTGTTCTACAGACAAAAAGGAAGAAATATAAAGGGAAGCTGCCCCTGCCAAGCATCTTCTCAGTTCCCAGATCCTTTCCCCTGGTCCCCCTGCCCATACTCTTGTACTGGGTGGTTGCAATATCCTTTCCTCTCTCTGTGTTTCTAGTATTCTCTTGCTGGATAGATTCTGAATGTTTCTAGTAGGTCGATCTACTGCTTTAAAATCATGTGACTTCCCTGCTTCACAAGGTTCAATTAGGGCTGGAGAGAAGGCTAAGAGGTTAAGGAACTTGCTTGCAGAGCCTAATGACCTGTGTCCAATTCCCCAGTACCCACAGAAACCAGATGCACAAAGTGGCGCATGCATCTAGAGTTTGTTTGCAGTGGTTGGAGGCCCTAGTATGTCCATTCTCTTTGTCTCTCTTCTATCTCTCTCTGCTTGCAAATAAATAAATAATTTTTTTTTCAAAAAGAAAAAGTTCCAATTGTCCTCTATTGCTCAGTGAATAAACTTGGGACCAGTATACTCTGACCATCCTTCAAGACCCAGCGCCATGACAGTCCTCCACCATCTGTTTGCACTCTGCCCATGCTGTAGCCCTCCCCAGTCACTTACTAATGGAGCATTCCTGCTCCACGTTATGACTCAGGCTAACTCCATCATGTGGGGTGTTCACCAGTTCTGCCACCAGAACCCAGCTTTAATGCCATATTGGCTGTCCTCTCAGATCCAACCTTGCTTTCCTTCTTTTCTCTTTCTTTCTTTTGCTTTTTTGTTTGTTTGTTTGTTTTGTTTTGTTTTGTTTTTGTATTTTGTTTTCTGAGGTAGGGTCTCACTCTAGCTCAGGCTGATCTGGAATTCACTATGTAGTCTCAGAGTGGCCTTAAACTCATGATGATCCTGCTACCTCTGCCTCCTGGGTGCTGGGATTAAAGGCAGGTGCCACCATTCCAGGCTGTTCTTTTCTTTCTTTATGGACAGGGTTGAGACATGGTCTCAAGTAGCCCAGGCTGGGCTCAAAGTCACTATGTATCCATGGATGACCTTGAACTTCTAATCCTCTCACTGCCACTCTCAAATGATGGGATGACAGACATGACCCACCATGGGCAGCCTCGATCTAGCAATTATTATTCCTCTGTCCTGGTATCTCAAACCGCCATGCATTTACTAGGTAGATTTTCATGTATGCACAGTCCTTAAAGGATTGGGTCACACTCCATGTCCAGCATACATAGAAGACAGAGTAAAATACACAGAAAGGACTCAACAAATGCCTGTCAAATGTGTCAGAAGCATTTATAATTCTAAATTTGTTGCAGTCAAGTTCTCATTGCTAGCAGAAATCACCCAACCAAGAGCAGCTTGTGGGGGGGGGAAGGTTTAGTTTGGCTTAAAGACTCAAGGGGGAGCTCCATGATGGCAGAGGGAAATGGTGCCATGAGCAGAGGGTGGACATCACTTCCTGACCAACATCAGATGGACAACAGCAACAGGAGAATGTGCCAAACTCCAGCAAGGGGATACTGGCTATAAGACCCATAAGCCCACCTCCTACAGTCCACTGCCTCCAAGAGGCGTTAATTCCCAAATCTCCATCAGCTGGGAACCTAGCCTTCAGAACACCTAAGTTTATAGAGGACACCTGAATCAAACTGCCACATTCCACCTCTGGCCCCCATAAGCTGATAACCATCCATGAGTAAAGTGAAAGGCATTCAGTTCAACTTTAAACATCCCCATAGTTTTTATACATAGAAGAGACTCAACAAATGCTGGTCAAATGGGTCAGGAGAATTTATAATTCTAAATTATTCCTTATTAAATTGCAACTTGAATTAATCACTTACCATAAAAAGGAACATCCACAACATAGACACACACATATTCCCTATGTTCTTCACTGCAAAATTTGCTGGGCTACTATAACAAAGTACCGCAGGTTGAGTAGCTTAAACAACAGAAGTATCTCCCATCCTCTCCACTGTGTTCCTTCCCTCTCCTCCTTCTTCTCTTAATGGTGCGGCTATTGACCAAGGCCTCATACATGCTTAATAAGTCTTCTACCACAGAGCTCTTGCCACAGTCCAGACATTTACTGTCTTATAGTTCTTCAGACTATGAGTCAGAGATCAAGGTATTAATGGACATGATTTCTTCTGAGGCGTCTCTTGGCCTTGCAGAGCTGTCTGTGCCCTCCATCTTCACATGGTCCTTCCTCTGGGCATGTCTGTGTTATCAGCCTTTCAAACAAGGACATGGTTCACACTGGATTAGGAGCCAACCTAATGACCTCATTGAATTCCCTCTTCAAAGGTCTCACTTTCAAACATGCTCACCTTCTGAGGTAGTATGGGTTAGGACTTCAGCCTATGAATTTTAAAGACACACACTTCACCATAAGAGGGTGTGTACACATATATATCACTTTACAAACTCACATCTATACATATTAAACATGCAAAAGTATATATACATACACAAACATTTGTTATGTTTCGTAATAATAGTAACAAAATTTGGCAAATAAAAATAAAGATCCAGGACTGGAGAGATGGCCTAGTGGTTAAAATGCTTGCCTGCTAAGCCCAAGGACCTATGTTCGATCTCTCTCAAGATCCCATGTAAGCCAGACACACAAAGATGAGGCAGGTACGAGGTCTCACATGCCCACTAGGTGGCACAAGCATCTGGAATTTGATTTCAGTGGCTGAGACCCTGGCACACCAATTCTTTCTTTCTTTCTTCTCTCTCTCTCTCTCTCTCTCTCTCTCTCTCTCTCTCTCTCTCTGTAAAATTAAGAATGAAAAAAAAATAAATCCAGGGCTGGAGAGATTGTTTAGTGGTTATGATGCTTGCCTCTGAAGCCTAAGGACCAAGATTTGATTCCCCAGTATCCATCTAAGCCAGATGTACAAGGTGGCATATGTATCTGGAGTTCATTTGCAATGGATAGAGGCCCTGATGCTCGCTCGCACTCTCTCTCTCTCTCTCTCTCTCTCTCTATCTCTATCTCTTTCTCTCTCTGCCAAATATTTTGAAAATCAGAAATAAAGATCCAGAAGTCTAGCTAAAAATAAAATATGTATTCCATAATGTTTTATTTTAAAAGGCAATTATGAGATTTACAACCATTTTTATGAGATAGAACATGTAGTATACGGCATGTGATGTAATGCTGTTGTGTTGAACAGTGAGAGTTAGCTTTATTTTTAAATTAATTGATGTTTTCTAGTAATTTCCCATGTGCCAAGACAAACAAAATGGTGTCTTTGTTTCCTACAACTAAACTCAGCTTTGAGGTCCCTCCCTCTTCCAGCCCCTCTCATGACTAGGAAAGCATATACACTGCTAATGAAAAGAAGTGCAGCCATAGTGGTTTGGATGTAATGTGCTCCCCATAGCCTCAAGTGTGGTGGAACCTTTGGGATGCAGAGCCTTGCTGTAGTAGGTGTGTCACTGGGGCAGACCTTGGGGTTGGTTAATCCAGACTACTGTATGTTGAGAGTGAGCTTGCTCAGACTGCAATTCTCTCTGCTGCTGATGTCATATGATATAACCTAATAACCTAGTTGGCATGTTTTCTCTAACACAATGAAGCTTCCCCTCAAAACTGTAAGCCTGAAATAAATCCCTCCCATAAGCTGCTTCTGGTTAGTGTTTTGTTCCAGCAGTGAGGATGTTGCTGTAAAACCATCCCAACTGTGTAGGTCTATCTGCCATGTTGTTTTTCCATCTTCTCTGAAGCCATGTCCCCACAGTGCTATCAGTGCCCTCTCTTCTGCCTCTTTAGGGGGCTTCTGAGTTCAAGAAAGTGGTGTCAGAAGGGCCTGATCCCTATGTAGGCACTCCCCACATTCCTGCCAACTCCAGGTAAGGGACCTCTTCCCTCATCATGCAAACATTATTCTCCAGAGCCACTGCATGGAGCTGCCTGGCTGTTTGGGGGAACTGTGTGAGTTCTCTTTGCTGAAATGTCTTCAGATCACTGACCTGGATCAGGACTTGGGAGAACCACACACATGGCTCCCACACATCTCCAGAACATGCAGATTCTCAGACTCAGTACTCTGGTCTATGGCGTGGTCTTCCCACCAGTCTTTACAACAGGGGTCCCTTTACCCTCACCCTGAAAACCCGTAGCAGGATCACAGAGTCCCATTCCTAATCACCATATTCTCCTGTGTCACCTTCTAGAATGCCTGGCTCCCTTCTTCACCACAGAGAAAAAGGAGAAAGAGTCGATGCCATATCAAGGAGTTTGGGTGTGGCACTAGTAGAGTGAAGGAGGTAGTATGTTCTATGAATGAGGTTCTAGGTTCCATCTCTTACACCACAAAAGGAAATGGGAAGAGAGAGATGGAAAGAAAACGATTATGAACAGAGCAAAACAGAACAAGAGCCAAGACCTCGGTTAAGGACTTGCTTCAAAAAACACATCTGACCAGGCACGGTGACTCACACCTATAATCTCAGGGGCAGAGGCTGAGGGAGGACTCACCATGAGTTCAAAGCCAACCTGGGCTAGAGAATGAGTTCCAGGTCAGCCTAGGCTAGAATGAGACCCTGCCTCAAAAAAGAACAGAAGGGAAACAAGAAGATAAAAGCAAAGAAAGGAAGGAAGGAAGAGGAGAAAGAAAGAACATTTTACAAAACCGAAATGAAAAAATAAGATAAAATCCTTCTTTATTACCTACAGCTGTCCTGTGTGCTAGGGAAAGGGAAGAGGAATATACCCCTGTGTCTTCAGAACCTAGAAAAGTCTCCTAGGTATTTCTCTTCCTCTTCATCCTGGGATTTAACACTAGAGAAGAAAACCCTCTATTGCTTTCCTTCCTTTGCCTTTCACCCCTCCTTGCAGCAATCAAGCTAAGCAATGGCTTCATGTCATATCCTGCAATGAATTTTGCATGCTTCATGGGAAAATTTTATGGTCTTAGTGTGCCAATCCCTACCTTTGTTGGAGGGGGGTGTTTGAGGTAGGGTCTCACTCTAGACCAGGCTGACCTGGAATTCACTATGTAGTCTCAGAGTGGCCTTGAACTCACAGTGATACTACTATTTCTGATTCCTGAGTGCTGGGATTAAAGGTGTGTGCCACCTACTCTGGATATATAAAGACCTGTGGACTTAACATATATCATTTTTTTCTTTGCTCCAAACCTGGTTTTCACAATTATTTTCTTGTTATGAATTCAAGAGGAAAAAAAAGACTGAAGTCTTTAAGAAGGCCAAAGTCTATTTTGTTCTTGATCTTTGATCCTAAAAGAGAGAACCCTGGAATGGTAGGCTGGCATTGCCTGGACGCTGGTTAGAAATGCCCACTCCAGGAGTGGTAGAGTCTGCCTCCCAATAAGAGTTACGTGCATTAAAAAGAAAATCTTTGGTCTGGGACAACTCCCAACTGTTGCCCCATGGAAACACTCTCAGAATGGACCAGAGGAAAGAGGGTGTGGTTTATGAAGGGAGAAAGATAGATTAGCCAAATATCTTCAATAATAAAGGGTTATTCCTTGTCAAGTAATGGGTGCCTTTGTAAAACCGAAACCCCAGGGAGCAGCCTATCCCTGCCCATGTCTTCAGATGGGATTACTGGCTAGGGAGATGAACTCCAAGAGCCTTCCTGTTTACATTTCCCTATGTCTGTGAGCACCAGCTTGGTGGCAGCCACAGATGGACAAATTCTTACCCTTCCATCACCTCATCCCCTTCTGGCTCTGGCGAAGGATGTGTCTTCACCCTATTTTATTAGGAGCTATCCCAAGGCTGAGTGGAATCAACACATTAATTCTAGGTCATCAGGCTTCCAAGGTGGAGGAACTAAGACCTGGATTGTTCAAGTCTGTCTCCAATGTCTTCTCTAGCTATTTGGGTTAGCAGCCACAGAAAGTTCATTTTTCTTGCCTTAGACATAATAGCTTCAAAGGTAGAAATGCTTGCCTTGAACTTCAACAGTTAATCGGCTGTGTGAGCCAGGATCTGTGGAAGAACATGCTTTACCTCCAAAATATCAACTAGAAATGTTAGAGTTTCCCCCATATGGTGATGTGACAGGTTAACTATCCTCAAGTGAAATATCTCCCTGTTCTTCTTTTCTACCCCTGGAGTCTTTTGGAGGATGCAAGGCAAGGCCCTCAGCATCCCTGGATGACATTGCCTCACCTCAGAAGAGTTTCTTGGGTGCCACACACACTGTGGTATAAATCAGACCCTTTCTATGCCCTGTGCGGCTATCTCTGTGCTCTGCCACAGTCTACACAGAGTGTTATCTTTCACAGGCAGTGACTCATATTAATAGCCAACTCACTGTGAGCCTTCACTGTGTGTTTTGTAGGCATGATCTCCAGGCTGCTTGGAGAAAGGAAACCCATGCTATTTATTAAAGGATGAGGAAACTGAGGCTTAGGGAAGCTAATGAATTCAACAATAACAGAATCAGACACTCAAAAGTCTTGACTCTGAAGCTCATGTTCATGCGCTTTACCATTGTCATTCATCATCTTTCTTTTTCTCCCTTCAGCCAATGAAGACCTTTAGTCTGCAGTAGACTACCCATCAGGCTGCATGACAGGCCTCACAGAGAAGCAGTCATTGATAGACCCTAAGAGAAAAGGCTGCCTAGCAGGGGGGCTGATGAAGGACCCTTGGGGATAGAGAGGCAAAGCTCCCCACACATCAAAGGTTGTAACCACTAGAGAAGGTCCTGCCCCCCTGTTGACACAGATGCACAAGGAAAGGCAATGCCGATGAGTAAGACTAAAGAAAAGCTGAGGCTTTTCCCAGCCCTATCCAGTCCTAAGTCCTGCTCACACAACCTTTGAGAGACTGTGGCTTCAACATAAAGTACTAATGTGCCTTCACTCTTTCTAGTAAATTTTTTTGCATATTTTATTTATTTATTTTCAGAGAAACAGAGTAGAGAGAGAGAGAGAGAGAATGGGCACATGGGAGCCTCCAGCCATAAGCTGAAAATAAACTCCAGACACACCACGTTGTGCACCTAGTTTATGTGGGTACTGGGGAATCAAACCCAGGTCGTTAGGCTTTGTAGGCTAGCGCCTTAACCACTGAACCATCTCTCCAGCCCCTTTCTTATAAAATTTCAAATAAACTCAACTGCAGCTATTTCAGGCATATGGAATGTGCTGCAGGTTTAGAAAACTATGGAACTTTTGTTGTTATTGTTGTTGTTGTTATTGTTGTTGTTTTGAGGTAGGGTCTCTCTCTAGTCCAGGCTGAGCTGGAACTCACTGCATAGTCTCAGGATGGCCTTGAACTCACAAAGATCCTCTGACCTGTCTCCCAATTGCTGGGATTAAAGGCGTGCACTACCATGACTGGCCTGTGGAACTTTTTAAAGTAGAAATTTATACCAATCAGGCACCCATATGTTCCCATCCCAATCCTCTTTCCAGCACAGTTTTTCTCATGAAAAATGATGATGACCCATGTGATTACCTATATAAAATTGGAGATTATATAACTTTGGATCTCTAATCACTAGAAATAAAGACTTTTTTTTTGATCAATTATTTTAAAGAAGAAAGCAATGCCAGGATCCACCTCCCAACAACTGCATGCACTCACATGTCCATTTGTTGATCCAGTCTCTCAGGCACTCTTCTCACCCCTGTGTGGCTTCCCAGGCCCAGGCAAGATGGAGGTCTTTCTCTGATGCCACCTTTAGACTGGCCACTGCTGGGCACTGGTGTCCAACCAGTGTTCTCTGTGAACACAACTCTTGCACGCAGACCTCAGTGATTCAGAATGAATAGCAATTTCCTTGCATAGGCCCCTGGAGAATTCATTATGTGGGTTGTTCTGAATGCTCCTTTAAACATGTAAATCCCTTCAGCACTGCTGTACTGGGATGGAATAGAATACCAATCAAAGGCTCAGCCTTCTCTTTATATGCCTTGATCATAAAGTCTGAAACATCTCAAGTTGTGTGTATGTGGGTTTTTTTGTTTTCAGCCAAAGGACAAAAATTAAGACTCTGCTTATACAACACTGTCTTAAATGAACTTAGGAAATGGGAAACAGCCCATCAGATAACATCGACATTTTGAAAATTAAAGTGATTTATGCTTGGGACACAAAACTCAATTATAGAAAAGACCAATGGGGTAGTGATAAAAAATAAATGAATAAAAGAGAGAGCAGAATTTCCAGATAGATTCTGATGGGTCTCGTGGGTGATTGAAGGTCTCATTAACCTCATGGGGATCTAATCAAAGGCTTTTGGTTAAAAGTAAATGTGAGACTGTGGAGTGAGAGTTCTTACAGGGACAGGAGAAATTCCATCAGATCTCTGTAGAAATGGCCCTGAAAAGGCGGGTGTCTCTTCTAACACGTGATGGGAAGCAACACAGTGGGGGCATTTTGCACGGAAGTGTTTAGGGTGGACTGTCTCTGTGATCTGTGACCTCAAGCATGTTGTTCTTTCTGGCCATAGTGTTGAAGGAGCTACTAGAGAGCGAGGGTTTAGTACGAGGATTTTATCAGGGTCTCCCATTCACTGCAGGTGAACCACCTCATCGGAAAAGCAAGTCAATCACAGTCGTTTATCATCTACTTGATAGGAGCAGATTTCACCACTGCTCAGTCCTTCAGCCCCCTCTCTCTCCACTGATCACTGGAAATGCATAGCGAAAGAATGTTTCTACTCGGGCTGGGCTTCTCTATCTCTTTTCTTTCAAGTAGTGAAGGAGACTTGGGCTCAGAAGCATTTCTGTGATGCTTGTTGGAATGGATGCTCTCCAAACAGCTTCCTGTTGCTGACACTCCAGGTGATGCTGACTTCACTATTGCATGCTGCTGACACAGGAGGAAGCAACGTTTCTGAATTCAGAGGCATCTTTCTGAGAAGCTCATGGAATAGGTCCAGAGGCAGCTGGCAGATATAACTTTTGGTGTCTGCAGGTGATGCAAGAACCATGTATCTGAAAATTGAAATACTGAATGCTAATTCCGTCTTGGAGGGGATTGATGACCACCCCCACACTGAAGAATGCAGTTTGAGAGGCCAGGGCCTGTGTTATTAATGTTATTCTGTAACTCCTTGTTTCTCCCCTCTACATAAGCTATCCATGAAGATATTATTCAAGAACTGAAGCAAAGACACATTTAAACCTTACAAGAATTCAAAGGTGTTTATCATTATCCTTGGTTTTATCACTAAGAGTCTAGGCTTACAAGCCCTTTCCATGAAATGGACACACTAGAATTTAGACTTCCATATGCCAGTATCTATGTCTCCATGCTCCAGGGTGTTTTCTGCAGTAGCTCTCACCCTACCTTTAGCAATGGAAGTACCTAAAACTTAGCAACAGCTGTCAACCAAAGACTATAGAAATGGGTTCATCGTGACCCCAACACCTGTCCTATGACAGGGACAATTCAGGAGCATGCAGGATTTAGCCTCAAGTGCCCACAGTGATCTTCTGCTTCATGCCATGACATTTTTGCCTCACATTCTTACTCACCTTTCAGTCTTTCCTGGACCAAATACCCTGCATACAATCAAATCCTTGTGTCATGATCGACTGTAGAAAGAGACCTAACACAGACCTTTGACCCTCACTTCCATATTTTCATTTCACTGGATGTTTTCATGACTCTGATGGCTTGGAATTTTCTTGAGACAACCTTAGAGGTGTGACCTACTATTTTTTCTAGAATTGGATCGCCTCTATTGCTGTGTGGTGGAAACCTGGGAGAATTGTTCTATGCATACTTTTTCCATTTCTGCTTGCATTAACTGTAGCCTCCTGCATGGTGTCTCCGCAGGGCTCTTTGCATCAGCCTCTAAGTTGGAGTTTAGTGGAGCTCATTAAATAGAGTTTTCTGAGCTGGGCTGCTGACAATGGAAGACTCCTCTACAAACTCACCGTCCAGAACTGGATGTGAGCCACCTAGGAAAGGACAGGATCTCAGGGTGGTGGGGGGAAGTTTCCTACAGCTGAAGTGACTCTTCAAGAGCTGACAGCTGAGGATAGCTTGTGGTTGGCACTCCCAGCAACAAAGCAGTCACTCTTGAATGTCCACCTGAGCAACTTAGGGACAACTTCACTTCCCTCCACCCATCCTGGGCTGACATCTTCTGCCTGAAGCTTCTGCACCCCAGAGGAGGAACCAAAGTCAGGCTCCTTCCTCTCTTCCACAAGCAGAGCACCATTGCCAGGAAGCGCCTTTCCTAGCATATACTGTTCAGTTGTCTCTGTGATTTTGTGCAGACATTTACCTCCACAAGGGGAGCCCTTGGTCCCTTTCAACCTGCCAAGCCCTTCCCCTTCCTTCAGAGTCTGGCTTTCATATCAGCCCACAGACAAGTGGTGCCCAACCATCCTAGCCCAGAAACAGGATGCCTGATCCTGCTGCCCTAATCTGACACTGGGTGCCTACTTCTGCTTTCTGGCCCATTCCCAGCCCTGTCACCTCCTTGAAGACACTCATGGTGCCACGAGCTTTGAGTCCATGGGACACGTGACAATTCTGTGTTGATCCAGTGAATGTGGGCTGAATTGCTTCAGAAAATGGACGCATACACCTTTAAATGGAAGCCAAGATAACTGAGATGACTGGGGCCAGAGTTGAAAAGGATAAGGACCATTTGGTGTGGGCTTTTGGCAAATTTGCCTCTGTGCTTCATCAGAGACTGCCCTTGGTTTACTCACACAGGAAGCTCCATGTGTCTGAGATGTATGAGTTTTCTGGACCCAGAAGGATCTTAATGAATGATGGATGTAGGGCTGAGCTTCACCTGCCCTCCAATAGCCACTTTGAAAACAGTCTGAGCTCCTCTCTGTGAGGTTTTACACAAGATGGCATCTTGCATGCCTGCTCTGTCTCCCCACTCCTCAACTTCCCCATGCTGGTGGCTGGAATACCATTTCAGTAAATCACAGGCTCATGGCTCCTCCCCTTAGGCTCATCTCCTGAGTCCTTGACAGAGATGCTAATTAACTACTTAACTATGGCCTATGCTCATTGTAGTGCAATTTAAAATACATGATCATGCTATATGTGTCTATCTGGGAAGATTCCCAAGACATACTTTTGTGTGGAAAGGCAAGCTGAAAAATGATATGTGGCTGAGTGTGGTGGTGCCTGCCTTTGATCTCAGCACTCAAAAGGCTGAGGTAGGAGGATCACCATGAGTTCCAGGCCAGCCTGGTGTAGAGTGAGACCCTGCAAGAAAGAAAGAATGAAAGAAAGAAAGAAAGAAAGAAAGAAAGAAAGAAAGAAAGAAAGAAAGAAAGAAAGGGAGAGAGGGGGGGGGGAAGAAAGAAAGAGAGAGAAAGAAAAGCTATCTGTGTGCTCAAGTATCCCAAGCAAAGGATGGGCAGAATGAGGCTATGTTGTGTTGCAGACCTGCTGATCCCAGGGAATTTTACTTGTGCTCAAGAGCTAATCAAACCCCTTGAGAAAGGGGAGGTTTTTCCATCATGAAGAACAATGTGTCCAGCTTTTGTGGAACAGCTGCCTTCATTGGTCAGTATAAGGGTTATTCCAGGTAGTCCAAGTGGACAGATTTTAATTTAACAGGAATTGAATTTTCCTCCTTTTTTATGAGAGAGAGAGAGAGAAATTGGTGCACCAGGGCTTCCACCCACAGCAATCGAATTTCAGATGTGTGCAACATCTTACATGCATGTGTGACCTTGCACACTTTTGTCAACTTGTACATCTGGCTTACATGGGGTATGGAGAGTTGAACATGAGTCCTTATGCTTTGTAGGCAAGCAGCTTAACCACTAAGCCATCTCTCCAACCCCTCCTTATTTTTTTGTTAAAATTTTATTTATTTATTTATTTATTTATTTATTTATTTTATTAGAGAGAGAGAGAGAGGTAGAGAAAGAATGGGAGTGCCAGGGCCTTCAGCCACTGCAAACGAACTCCAGAAGCATGTGTCACCTTGTGCATCTGGCTTATGTGGGTCCTTGGGAATCAAACCTGGGTTCTTTGGTTTTGCATACTAGTGCCTTAACTGCTAAGCCATCCCTCCAGTCATTATTTATTATTATTATTATTATTATTATTATTTTACTGAAATAGAGTCTTGCTATTTAGCCCAGACTGGCCTCAAGCTAGCCATGCTCCTGTGTAAGCCTCCTAAGAGTCTAATGGATGAATCCTGGTAAAGGTTTTAACCAAGGGTTTTAACCATCGGGCTAGTGAAGCAGTGGGTACAGGAAAGAGTGGTTGTGGTTCTGGCTCTGGCAGCTGAAGGTGTTTCTAAAAGATGGAGGAAGGAAGCAGACTCAGGTCCTCTGGACAACATCGCTTGATTGGAAGTTAGTTTCCCAAAGGGAGAGTAGGCAAAATGGAGAGATTGAGAGAAGTTGTAAAAAAAAATATATTCAAAAGCTGGGGCTTCCAAGACCCGGTGACATTCAGGAAGGATGGGGGGGATCTAGAATATGATAAAGGATTTAGAAAAAAAGTGGAAATGGAGGGGTTGCAAGATAACGGAAGTAAGAAAAAAATGACATGTTGAATTTAACCTCCAAAGGGAAGAAAAGCAATGTAATTGAAGACCAGGTCTAGCTCTTGGTTGAGTGAAATGACAAGTGGGGAGGTCTTGTTTGCAAATTCTGGACGTTCTCTGGCGCAGTGCTCAACATACATGGTATATCCTTCACAGAAAAATGAAGCTTTTCAGATGTGTGGTAACAATTTGAGCAAATGGGGTGGTTTATTGTTTTGCTTCCCAATTGAGAAAATAAACTGTAAAGTCTAGAGTACTGTAACTCTATGATGACTGTTGTGATCTCATACAGGAAAGAGAAAGTCACATTGTTCCTATGTTCTCCACATGCCAGACACTAGGCTGAGCCGTCATTATCAGGCTCGCTGCGATGTCACCAGGCTCAAAGGTGACTTCTTCCAGGATTCCTGGTTTACAGGTGAAAGAGCTGAAGCTTCCTTGCCAGGAAAGCTAACGAGCCCTTCTGTCTCCCTCCACCTATATCTCTTGGGATTTGGGGATTAGACCCACACTAGGAATATATTTCTTATGCCAGATGCATGTAGATGATCTATTGCATTCTTTCTCTTTCTTATACTTAATCATTTTAATAAAGTAAATTTCCAGCACAAATGACTGGGCCATCCATAGAAATTTGAAAATCAGTGGCATAAGATTTGTTGTGATCTGATTTTATCTCACCAATTCTGGTGCCCACAAGTAAACTATGAGCTTTTTCATCATAGTTATACTAGGATCTGTCCTCGGTTTCTTCCACCCACTCATCCATTCATTCATCCAACATTTGTTAACACACAGAAGTTGAATCAACCATATGGTCTAGAGTCCCCATTCTATCTCACCGACTCTCTGGTCCCAAGAGAAAAGGTCAGACCATAAAACCATGCCAGAAATCAGCACGTGCACACACGTGGCCTGGAAACACTCAACGGAGCCATCATAGATGGTTCCAGCACTGACACCTGTAGGTAGCCCTTGCTCCTATACCTTCTGCTGAGGGTGGAAGGGGAAAGAAAAATCTTCCTTCATATACTCAATTACAAAGGCCAAGAAATCATGATTGGTGATAAAAATTCCTGTAGCCTTCCAAACTGTCATCATTGGAGGTCTCACCCTAGCATGAAAAAAATTGGAAGGGAGAAATGAGGAGACCTATAATCCCACACGGGAAGAGCCTGGCATTGCTTACTTCTGAATGTGTTCAGTCCTACTGTCCGTGACCACAGGCTGTTTAAAATTACACCATTTGCCTTATTTAATTTTCTTCTGCAGCCATAAATATTAATTAAGTGAAACCACATAGAGCCTGCATTTCAATCCTTGCCCTTCCTGAGGACCATATGCAATTAAGAGCCACGGCAATGGAAGGGCTTTAGGTTGGCCTGTGGCATCTAGCTTTTTCTTCTTAAAATTAGGTCAGATTTATTAAGTCTTAGTGGTTTCATTTTCCTACCTAACTTCTCCCAGGCTGTGGGTGTTCCTGATTTCTCTTCCTACAAATAGAAACTATGTTCCTCCAGGGAGGGGACTTGTTCACTTTTCCTTAAAGCAAGATGCAGAAAGGGGCGAGTTACGATGAATAGAAACCAGAAATAAATGTGTGTAGCATAGCAGTTCTCCAGGGGCAATGGCCACCCTTCTCCATGTTTGTTTGTTTAGGATTGCTTAGCCTGAAAAAGAAGAAGTAATTATAAAAATCAAGGCAGACATAAAATAAATAGTGGGAACCCTCTCCCATTCTTCCTAAGTCTCAACCTCTAGGGGCGTCATTGCTAACAATTTGGCATATAAACTTCAAATCTTTCCTATGCAGTGATAGGTTTATTATTAATTTACAAATATTATTTATTTATTTGCAAGCATAGAGAAGAGAGACAGGGAGAATGGATGTACCAGGGCCTCCAACCACTCCAGATCTATGCACCACTTTGTGCATCTGGCTTTACCTGGGTACTGGGGAATTGATCTCTGGTTATTAGGCACTGTAGATAAGCACCTTAATAGCTAAGCCAGCTCTCCAGCCCAGGTTTATTATTTTTAATGGTTTTACTTATTATTAGGTTTAGTATGCAAAAATCTACTTAATAGTGCTTAACCCTTCATGATAAAATGATTGTGTGGCTGTAAATCCATAGTAGAGCACTTTCATAGCATGCACAATGCACTGGGTTCCATCCATGACACCACAAAAATAAATACTATAAAATAAAATAGTTATGTTTTCCAGTGGTATACAATGCTTTATGGTAAAGTTGAGTCCTTGTTTATTTAACCATAGTCTTTCAGAGTTCATCTTCTGGAAGAATTGTAGATAAAATACACATATATAACAGTGAAAGAGGGTGGGAGAGAGATATTTTATTGATTTGAAAACTTCACCTATGAACCTTTTCTTCTCTCCCAGGCTTTTGATGACTTGCCCATCTCATGAAAGTAATGTCTATTTAGAAGGAGGGAAAAAATAATTATGAGGTGGAAAAAATTATAAACTATGGGTCAGAGGGTCTGAATCATGATGTGAAGTGCTAGGTAAGCTAAGGTAATTCTTCAGTGTCTCTCGCCTCATTTCCTCCTCCACAAAGTGACCTGGCTTATGTGAGTAAAAGGCCTGGGTGAATCATTTTTGATGAAAATATACACACACATACACACACACACACACACACACACAAATACATACACGTTTCTCCCCCCCCCCCCCCAGTGGCCTAGTCATTTGTAAGGAGTAGAGAATAATGAATATAAAGAAAGAAACATACATTTCTAAATTTAACATGCCCAAAGGAAGAAAAGAATGAAAGGAAACCAAGAGGCAGAAATAAAGCCATGTACTTCTGATTTCCACCTGGCTGTGAGGCCTGGGGAGTCCAGCCTGAGATTTTAAGCTTCCGCAGTCAGACGTCCTTCACCATTAGCATCTACTTAGCACCTGATTTGGAGACTTGGAAGAATGAACACACATTTCACTCACAGGCAGCTAAACTCTCAAAATTTTGAAGGGTGCAGACTTACTCATATAGACTGCTCTGATCCCTACGACCCGGCCTCTACACTGCAACTTTCCAGTTAGCCTCTGTCAGTATGACATGGTTCTGTCTTTCAGACTGACAGAAGCATTCTATTGCATGAGTTAGTAGTTGGGTATGAAAGGAACAACTGAGAAAAAAGTTTGTGTTTCATGCCCAGTTCTACCCAGGATTCTGAAAATAGCTTAATACTACCTCCTTCCTGGCTTTATTAACCCATAATAGATAGTCACTGGTCTAAATTTCTTAGTGACTTATACTAATTTTCCATCTATCTATCTATCTATCTATCTATCTATCTATCCATATATATATATACTATGTGTATATATAATATATATGTTTATACACAAAATAAGAAATATGTAGATATAGACATTAGAAATAAGAATTTACCCACAGCAGGAGAGATGTTTTTCTTTAAGCAGTTCTTACAAGAAAAGAAGAAGCTCTTTCTAAATATTTTTATTTATTTGTTTGCAAGCAGAGAGAGAGAGAGAGATAGTGGGCATAGCAGGGCCCCTTTCCACTGCAAATGAACTCCAGATGCATGAGCACTTTGTGCATTTGGCTTTACGTGGGTACTGGGGAATGGAACCCCATCAGGCTTCCAAGCAAGTGCCTTTCACACTGAACCATGTCTCCAGCCCCAGGAGCTCTTTTTAGAAAGAATGCTTCCTTTATATTCTCATACAGGGAGAGATGGTCTTACCACAAATAAAGAAAGCGTATTGCAGATCAAATGAGCAGAGAGCAGCATGAAGTTTTCAGTTCTTCTCACCTCTGGGCAATTTCAATTCCTAAATGTTCTTTTGGCTTATGTGTTGGAAAATATTCAGTGTGCATTCCAAACTTAACAGGAAAGTTCATTGTAATGTCTCATGGTAAAATTTTAATGACCCCTGCTAATGCTCTTTTCTCATATGTTAACAAGCAGAATGGGCTCGATATTGGATCAAATTTTAGAAAAGAAAGTTTTCACTTCCAGTGGCCTTCAAGGATAAACAGGGAAACCTCATAGGAAACTTGAGAAACAGAATTTACCTGGTCACTTTCTCTTATTTTTGAGCTTTTCATTTTGTTCCTTAAACGTTTATTTGGTTTAAAAAAAAAGAATCAGAAGATGTTTGAGAGAAGATCAAGGTTTAGCTAGGACCTTGGGGTCACACAGTGTTGCAAGGTTCTCCTGCATTGCCTGAGAGCTCTCTTTACAGGGAAAACATTAAAGGGGTTTCACTGGACTTTTGCTGATATGGTCACAGCTGAAGTTTTGCTTCCTCTGTTTTTCCATACTTGAAAAATGACCACCTTTCAAGCTGATAATTGCTGCAAGTCCTCTGCCCTCCCTGGGCAACTAGGGAGGTCCTTGTCTCCGGAAAGCACGCCCAGGTGGAGGGAGGATGTGGAGTGGGCCAGCTAACAATGCACCGTGGGGGGCTCTGCTTTTGCAGGCACTGCTGGGGCTTTTCTAAAACCTGTGGGCAAGGGACACCGCAGAGCACGACAGTACAGCAAGGGCAGTTGCACTGGTGGGGGGGAGGGGCAGGTGTACAGTTCAGTCAGAGAACTGGCAGAAGTTGAAGAGGGGCCTGCAGTTCTCATTTTAGCCAGTTTCATCTCCCCTTGCAGTGAGGGACTGCTAGCAGGAGCTGGGTGAGAGATGAATGGGCTCATAAGGCTGAAACCACCTGTGGTCAGCAGAGAGTGGCATCTGCAGCATTTGGAAGCTGGTCAGGAATGCAAAACTTACCTGCTGAATCAGAATCTGCATTTTAATAAGCTCTCTGGGGGATTCCTCTGCACATGAAAGTTTAAGGGGATGGCTACCCCAGGCCTTGTTAATTAGCCTAGTCTTGGTGGGGTCCTGTTGGTGTAATTTGGTCCTTCTATTTGAAGACGTCATGGGGTGGGTGCATCCACAATCTTTCTTTTGGATTATTTTGAAAAGTCTGATTAATAGAAGGAATGCAGATAATACAGACAGAAACTCTTCAGAGCTGCATGCCTCTTGTGTGTAAGACAGGATAACCTTCTGAAGCCAGAGGCCAGCATCACACAGCAGCAACGCCTTCCCCCCACCCTCACCCTTCCTGAAGTCAGAATCCCAGGCTAGGGTTATGCTCAGTGGAGGAGCACCTCTGTAGCATGTGAAAGGCTCTGGGTGCTATGGTTAGCACCACAAAACTGAACAAAACCCAATAGATACCTGTAGGTCCAAAAGTCAGAATGTAGCATCTGTTGCATGGAAAGTACATGGTGGGATAGAGTTGGAGAAAAGAGTGCTTGATGTCTAACAAAGCTGTGCCAGACCTGATCTGCTGATGTCATAACCACAGAGGACTGAGCCCTTGGTTTTCCTATTGATATTGGTCAAAACGGGCAGAACCTATCACCTTGGGTATTAGCCCATCTTTTCCCCAGCTGATAGACTAGATACTGGAATGTGGAACGACCCTTTAGAATGGGATTTTCCCACTTGAAAATTCCTAGGTCATGAGTGGAAGAAGCCTTGGAAATGGAGGTTGGAACTTGTGACTGAAGAGAAAAGGGGAAGAAGCAAAGAAGGAAACAGAACTAGTCTCTGTAAGCAGGTGGTGTTCTGTTGGTGTTCACCCACCTGGAGTAGAATTAGTGTTTGTTCAGTATTTGCCAAATGGGTTAAAATATATAAACTCCCATTCATGGCCATTGTGCAATATTAGAACAAGTTGTGCACAGCTATTCTGTATTTACATAGAGCCCCTGTATTGCTTTGAGATGGAAACCAAGAGGCTAACCAGTGCCTCCCATGTGTCAGACTTGAACCCCAGGACTCACTGATCTCTATCAGGTCTTGCTCTCCACACCCCTCAGATGCCTCATTGTTTCATATATACTGGAAAGTCATTTGTTTTTCTAAGTAAGCAATTATTAGCTCAGATCTAGAAAGATTTCTTCTAAATTAGCTGCCCAAGTAACAGAGATTTTTTTAACACCCCTGGAGTCTGATTGTTCAGATAGTCTGTGAATAAGTCCTATCCTTTATGTAGTTTGCTGTTTACCTTGTTGGCCAAAATACTTGAGAATTCCTCCCAAGAATAACATGCAAATGAATGAAAAAGCTCCCAGGGCCACTTATGCATCTACTTTAAACACATCTTAGGGGGGAAAAAAGTCTATTCTCATCACATTAGTGTTATTATAGCAACTAAAAGTTGTCATTTTTATTTTTATCTCTTCCTATTATTTTAATTACCTGTTATAAGAGTCCCACATACCAGAAATGTGCTAAAAACACAAGAATAGTGGCCAAGATGTCAAGCATATTCCAGAAATAGTTGTCAAACTCTGGACTCAAATGGGCAGAACTGGTTTTCTGTACTGAGCACTACAGATGGGAGCTCTGCTCAACCACTAAGACAGCTCATAAAAGACAAACCTTCTATAACTAAAACCCAGCCTACCAAACAGCAAGCAAATGCTGCACAAAACACTGAGGTCTGTATGCCAAATTCACCTGAACCTTACCCCAGAGCATAAAGTCAGTTGTGTCTCTGCCCTCTGCAGTGGGGCCATGCTGGGAAGTGATCCCTGTGGTTACCATGCCCATTTATTTCTTTCCTCTCATATCCCATCTCCTGATAACCAGTAAGGAAAATAGTAATGGTTTGTTTTTGAAAGCTCAAAATACATTCGACTGATGGCTTCTCTGATTATTCCAGGAGGGAAACTGAGGGAATATGTTCTTTTGCCAAAGTTTTCTTAACATACTGAGAACCTGATGGCATAGTACACCATAAGATAACGGAAGATGATAATGATATAAAAACGCTATAGCTATACTGCAGAAAAATGTAGATTGAGGGTATAATCCTACACCCAAACACAATCAGGGAGCTAGAGACTGAACCTAGCCTTGCTCACACTAAGCACTGGGTACTCTTTGAGTTACACCCCTACTCAGTCAGGGCCATTAACATCACATTTATGATATTTTATCATTATTTATCAGTGTCCCTTCTTTTCCAGGGATCTTGCATAGGAAATACTTTGTATGCACATATGCTGTTTGTTAAAATTAAAATGTCACCTCTTGCTCTCACTCCCCTTGTAGGCACGTTTCCGTACTTTTGCCAGAGACTTCATCCCACTAAATCCTTTCTCCAGTCTATCATGTAAATGCCCTTCAGTAAAGTCTTCTTGGCTAATTATCTTTTCTGTGCTCCTTGCCACAAAGGAGTGTAATGACTCTCAAAAAATATGAAAATCAACATGAGAGTATTTGAGTGTGTGCTCAAATGGCAAATACATGAATTCTGAAGGTCTCTTATTTTGTTGTTGCTGGTTTTTCAAGATAGGGTCTCGCTCTAGCCCAGGCTGACCTAGAATTCACTATGTACTCTCAGGGTGGCCTCGAACTCATGGCGATCTTCCTACCTCTGCCTCCGGAGTGCTGGGATTAAAGGCGTAGGCCGTCACGCCCGGCTGGGTCTCATTTTTTTTAAGTAAAATTCAGAAATAACCCACCCACAGAAAGTGAAATTTGATTATAACCTTTGACCTTCTATCTATCTTTTCTTCATTGTGACTGAGGATTCACCTGAAAATGCCACCGGGTGAATTACAGGATGTGTGCGATGTCTGATTTCTATCAACAACAACCAAAAAAGCTTACTTTAAAATAAAAGGTCTTTCACAAGACAACTTTCCAACTTTTCTTCCTGAATCTGACTCTTGTATACTGTCTAGCACGCTGAGCAACTCTGGGAAAGGCCTTTCCTGTATCTCGACTGTGAAGGGTGTTAGGAATAGAGTAGTAATCTCCGGAATAGGGCTTTTATTGTTTTTTCCCCTTTGGTATTTTATCGGCTTGGGAAGTTGAGTTCTGTTAATTGTCTCCTTCAGCTAGTTTCATTGACATTTCTGGAGAAGGGACACTGGCCCCCTTATCTCTCCAAGGCAAGAGCCAGCCGAGGTGGCCAAGATTTGTACTCAAGTTAGAAACACCCCGTGACTCCAGGGTAACATCCCTAATAGAAACAAACTGTAGCACAATCGTTGTCTGTAAGAAGTCCTGAAGTGTAGACCCAGAGCGGGACTGAAGGAGAAGGGACAAAGGGGAAGGGCAGGAGCGAAGGAGCGCCTTCGGGGTTTGGCCCCAGGTGAGGATTAATGAGGAGCCAGGTAGACGTCAGTGTGCAGCCGAGCTCCCGCGAACTTATTCCTGGACAGAAGCACTCTGGCTCCGGTGCCAGAATTCTGAACAAACCTTGAGAAATCACAGCTCCGGAGAGGACCTGTGAGCGAGCGCGTCGGCAGCGAGCGCGCGTAGAGGATGGCGAAGCGCGGGCTGCGGCACTCGGTTCGCGGCCATGCCGGTGGATCCGCGGGCAAGCCGCAGACCGCGCTCCGCGTCCTTCGAGGCGCACGGGGAGGCTCCAGGTGGAGTGACAACGAAACCGACTCTTCCTCGGAGCTTCCCCAGTGGGCTGGAGGCCAATTTGGCTTTGCACAAACTTTTGAGGGTCTCCAAAGGGTGCGAAACCCCAGAAGGACGGGCGGAGGGCGGTGTGTCGCAGAGACCTAAAGAAAATGCTCGGGTGCAGGAGCTTTGGGGTGAGGAGCGCGCGGATCCTGGACTGGGATTGGCCCCAGGTCCCCGCAGCCTATAGGGGGAGCCCCGTCACTGTGAAAGCCAGCGCCTAATGTTCCCTGGTGTTCCGGATCTCCGGCTTGCGGCGCGCTCAAAGTGAAGGTGAGTGAGTGTTAGTAGGTGGGCTGGATAGGAGAGAAGCGTCCCCTCCTCCGCCAACCTCCTCTTCCAATGCGTAATCTGTTATTTTTTACTTGGAATAATTTGGGGGCCAAATTTCAACCTGGAGCAAAATCTCAAGAAGGGAGAGTGGGCATGCACCTGCGCGCACGCGTGTACAAACACACACACACACACACACACACACTCACACACACTTAACCAGAGTTTTGCTATTTTTTGAGTTTCAACTCCATACACACCAGAAAACTGCCTGTCTGTTCTGTCGTGAGTTTTTTGTTGTTGTTGTTGTTTTTTTTTTTTTTTTTTTTTTTTTTTCCGTGAGCTTTAGCGTTTTGGAGCACCTTGGAAAGGAGAAGAGGGTTGACTGTGTTGGGGGAAATACGTGTATGTCTTGTCTGTGTGTTTCTGCCCTGGCTTGTGCAGCGATGGTTAGGAAAAAAAAAAAAAAAAAAACAGAAGCCGGGCGTGGGGGCGCACACCTTTAATCCCAGCACTCAGGAGGCAGAGGTAGGAGGATCGCCATGAGTTCAAGGCCATCCTGAGACTGTGAGTTCCAGGTTAGCCTGAGCTAGAGTGAGACCTTACCTCTGGAAAAAAAAAAAAAAAAAAAAACAGCTGTTTCTATGAACTCCATGAGCAGTCCTCTTTGCATGTCCTTGGAGAGAGCTGATGTTGCTTGCACCCATCCTCAGGGTGGGCTCTGGGGAAGATGCTGGGGCCTAGGCCCTCCCGCTCCGCTGCACACACGTTCATTGCGTGAGAGTACTGTCATGCACTTCTGGGATCACTGGGCCTACTGCTCTGTGGGTATGCAGACTTCAATGGAAACGCAGAAGCTGGCTTTGGGTGTGTGTGGCGGGGTTGGGGGGGGGGGTTCCTACACTACACTCGCTCAGAGGTCTTATTTATTCCCTTCCTATAAATGACCCAAAATATTCGCTTGCTTCAGCACCAAAAGTTGCAATGGGAAGCTGTATGGTCAGTCCAAAAGGATGTGGACGAGAGAGGCCCCTGCGTCTACAGCTCCACTCCACTGACCCCCCAGTCTGGCCCTTATTCATGTGCGTGTTCAATGCTCACCTCTGTGCGGCCAACTTTGTTCTCTATCTCCTGCTACCCCATCACCCCAATTCTGGACATTTGAACCTAAGCTAGAGAACCATTATTTCCTATTTTTCTCCATCTCCACAGGTGGCATTCAGGGCCGAATCCCTAAGGCCCAGGCAGCTTTTCAAATACAACTAAGGAAGACCTTCCATGTTTTAAACACTTCGTACCACTCCAAAATCTAGGCTTACTGAGGTCTTGAAAGTTAATCCAGGGCAAGCGAGGGTCTTTAGCACCAGGCAGGGAAATGTGTGTGTGCGTGTGTGTGTTGTTGTTGTTGTTGTTGTTGTTGTTGTTGTTGTTGAAGTATAATTTTATGAGAAAGCACCTCTGGACCGCAGGGAGGACAGAGACCCTCCTGAAGTCATTTCGTACTTCCCATTACTGACTCCTTTTTCCTCTCTCCCCTCCTGCCCCACCCCCACTCCCTGCCCTGTTTATTTTAGTTGCGAAATGTCGTGGGCACATTGGTTGTAAATGAAAAGTAACCTTGAAAGGCACAGGCCTGCATGTCAGAGGCAAATCGAAGCCTCCCGAGCGCCGGATGCTGCTAGCGGTGCCGTGCGGGCCGACGTCCCGGCGGGTCTCGGGAGGAGGACTGCGAGGAGGAAGTGGCTGTTGCGGGATCTCGCACGCCCGGCGCTCCTCCCGGGGTCCCTTCGGGACTTAACTGTAACAGGGAGGGGCTCCGGAGCAGCGGCAGGCGAGTTAAAGGTGTGTACACAGTTTTTCTAAATACGACAGCGCTTTGCAAATTGGCTGTCACCTGCGTGTTGTTTTGACAGTGAATGTGCGCTGAGAGCGAGAAACCCGGGATAAATAACTGCGGCTTCAATGGGCTCTGCGGGACACGGAGGCCGGACGCACCCTCGGATTGGCGCGCGCACGGGGTCCAGCACTATGGGACCAGGCGGGGACAGGAGCCCTGAGCCGCTGCGGGGGTGGCCGGTTTCCAAGTCCCTCCGCCCATGGAGGACTCCCTGCGGACCTAAGAGAAAGGGGCTCCCCGTGGGCGCCCGCTGGCCTGCTGGCTCGTCCACCCTGGGGAGTGCGGGGCGGGTGCGGTGCGGAGGGGCAGGTGCGGGGCGCCGGCCCGCAGTTTCCTCTCACCTAGGTGTGAGCTGATTATTCAAATGGGCTGCCCCGGGTCTGGGGATTGGAGGCCCGCGCCAGCGCGCCGCGCTATATCACCAGCCACCCACGTCACTGCAGCACTTGTCCGCCGCGCGGTCCACACCTCCTCCCCCTCCTCCTCCTCCTCCTCTCCCCCCGCCCGCCCCCGCGCCGCCAGCTTCCCGCCGCCTCCGGGCAGCTCGGCACTGCCAGCGTCAGCCTGCACGGGCAGCCCCGGGAGCGCGACCGCGGCGGCCGTGGGAGCTCTCCGACGGTGGGGCTCAGGTCCGGGCCTCCTCCACTCCTGGGTCCCCTCCTACGACAGCCACCATCCCGCCCACTCCCTGCTACCGCCCGCGGCCGGCCGCGCGCGCAAGAGAGGGAGTGGAAGCGACAGGGAGCGAGAGAGAGGGAGAGAGAGAGGGAGCGCGAGAGAGGGCGGGAGGGAGGGGACAGTGCCTTAGCTGACTTTTTTTTTTTTTAAGAGGGTGGGGGTGGGGGCTGATTGCTGGTCGTTTGTTGTGGCTGTTAAATTTTAAACCGCCATGCACTCGGCTTCCAGTATGCTGGGAGCCGTGAAGATGGAAGGGCACGAGCCGTCCGACTGGAGCAGCTACTACGCGGAGCCCGAGGTAAGCGCTCGCCGGGGCCCGGAGAAGCGGGGCGGCCGCGCTCGCCAGTGCTCAGCCTCCGCACGCTCCCCTCGCGGCACCCGCCCCCACCCCACCCCCACCCCTAGCCTTCCTGGACAGCCGCCTTTTCCGCCCTCCTTCGACTCAAATGGGTCTCTTTTTTATACGACACACTGTTAGCCTTGAGATAATATTAACTTTGTGATCAAATATTGACTTGCGGCGCCTCCAAATCCTCTTCGTGGCCGAGCCACGCACTATCCTAACAGAGTTATGTTTGGCAGCGCGCGGCTAGGGAGGGGTGGGAGGTCGGCCGGCGAGGGGGTGGGGAGCTGGAGAGGAGAAGGTGGGTAGGAGTTGAGGACTGAGGTGCAAAGAGTCCAAGACAGTGGACAAAGAGAAAAGAAAGTTTGTGGCTGTAAAGCCCGACTGCCTGCAGCTCCTCCCCGAGCTGGCAGGTCCCTTCCCAGTTCCTTCCCGCGATGCCCCCAACTGCGCGCGGACACCGCGCGGGCACTGGGCTTCACTCTCTTTACGGAGGGTCTCCCCGGGGTAGGAAGACCCCGCCTAGGTATGACTGAGACAGTCTCCACTTGGGCGCTCCCCAGTGATGTCCCAAAGGCGCCTTTTGGGGACTAGAGGTGGCAACCGAGATTTTCAGGCTTTGGCGCGGGCTCAAATATGCTAGCCGGGAGAGTTTGAGGAGGCACCTCAGGAAGAATGCATCAGGGGCGCCTGCCTAGGTGATTCTCCAGGGCACCTCTGTTCTAGAATTGACCGGCCGAGGCACGGGCTACATGCCCAGAAATGCAGTCTGCTGGCCACTTGTCCAAGGACACATCAAGGCTTGCCTTGGGCAAAACATGTTAGATGTTGAGAGACTGGGACCCAGGCGAGGACAGGGTTCCCCTATACCTGCCCGAGTCTGGGACTGAGTCTGACCCGCGGGGAGGCTGGGGCGCGCGCTCGGCCGCCGGTGCTAACCCTGTCACCTCCCTCCCTCCCCCCTGGCTATGTCCGCAGGGTTACTCGTCGGTGAGCAACATGAACGCCGGCTTGGGGATGAATAGCATGAACACCTACATGAGCATGTCGGCGGCCGCTATGGGCAGCGGCTCGGGCAACATGAGCGCGGGTTCCATGAACATGTCGTCGTACGTGGGCGCGGGCATGAGCCCCTCGCTGGCCGGCATGTCCCCAGGCGCGGGCGCCATGGCGGGCATGGGCGGCTCGGCGGGGGCGGCTGGCGTGGCAGGTATGGGACCACACCTGAGTCCGAGCCTGAGCCCACTCGGGGGACAGGCGGCCGGGGCCATGGGTGGCTTGGCCCCCTATGCCAATATGAACTCGATGAGCCCCATGTATGGGCAGGCGGGCCTGAGTCGCGCGCGGGACCCCAAGACGTACCGGCGCAGCTACACCCACGCCAAGCCGCCCTACTCGTACATCTCGCTCATCACCATGGCCATCCAGCAGAGCCCCAACAAGATGCTGACGCTGAGCGAGATCTACCAGTGGATCATGGATCTCTTCCCCTTCTACCGGCAGAACCAGCAGCGCTGGCAGAACTCCATCCGCCACTCGCTCTCCTTCAACGACTGCTTCCTCAAGGTTCCGCGCTCGCCCGACAAGCCCGGCAAGGGCTCCTTCTGGACCCTGCATCCCGACTCGGGCAACATGTTCGAGAACGGATGCTACCTGCGCCGCCAGAAGCGCTTCAAGTGTGAGAAGCAGCTGGCGCTCAAGGAAGCCGCGGGCCCCGGGGGAGGCGGCAAGAAAGCGGCGGGCGGCACCCAGGTCTCGCAGGCTCAGCTCGGGGAGGCCTCGGGCTCGGCCTCCGAGACTCCGGCGGGCACCGAATCGCCTCACTCGAGCGCATCGCCGTGCCAGGAGCACAAGCGAGGCGGCCTGGGGGAGCTGAAGGGAACGCCCGCCGCGGCGCTGAGTCCCCCGGAGCCCGCGCCCTCGCCCGGGCAGCAGCAGGCGGCGGCCCATCTGCTGGGCCCGCCTCACCACCCGGGCCTGCCACCCGAGGCGCACCTGAAGCCCGAGCACCACTACGCCTTCAACCACCCGTTCTCCATCAACAACCTCATGTCCTCCGAGCAACAACACCACCACAGCCACCATCACCACCAGCCCCACAAAATGGACCTTAAGGCCTATGAACAGGTCATGCATTACCCCGGCTACGGTTCCCCCATGCCGGGCAGCTTGGCCATGGGCCCGGTCACGAACAAAGCGAGTCTGGACGCCTCACCCTTGGCCGCAGACACCTCCTACTACCAGGGGGTGTATTCCCGGCCCATTATGAACTCCTCTTAAGAAGCGAGCTGCTTCGGGTCCAGCCAGCTGTGAACGGCCGCCGGGGCGTAAGGACGAGAGAGGGGAGACTGAGTGGAGACTGGGGAGAGGGGCACTGGAGAGCTGCAGGGACGAACCCATCACAATTCCAGGATGGAGAGAGAGAGAGAGCGTTCTCTCCCCCTTCACCTCGGCATCACATCACTTTTCCTCCCAAATAGATGGGCCACCGTGATCTGTCATTCAAAATAGGAAATGAAAAAAATATAAAGATTTTTTAAAAAAAAAAAAGGAAAGAAAAAGAGGCCTTTGGTTCCCCCTACTATGTAGACTCCTGCTTCTTGAAAAACCTGCAAAATATGAATTTGTTGTTGTTGTTTTCCATTGCCATTGTTGCAGGGAAGTCTTACTTTAAAAAAAAAAAAACTTTGTGAGTGACTTGGTGTAAAACCATGTAGTTTTAACAGAGAACCAGAGAGTTGAACTATGTTTAAAAAGAGAAAATGATGATGTAAGGGTCTGTTGTAAATGACCAGGAGAAAGAAAAAAAATGCATTCCCATTTTTGACAAGATGAAATCCAGGTCTTGGGTCTGACTAATTTATGGTTTCTGCGTGCTTTATTTATGGCTTATAAATGTGTGTTCTGGCCAGAAGGGCCAGAGATTCACAAATCTATATTAAAGTGTTATTGCCGATTTTATCCCTTGGATCTTTCAGATTTTCTTTCTTTCTTTCTTTTCTGACTTAAAAAAATAAATTTAACAATTATTGTGAGGAATAAGAAGGGAACCCTGGCTAAACAGTTTGTTTTTATTTGGAGGGGGACAGGAGTTGCTGTTCTCCCAACATCTTACTTAAATACAAATTTCAATGAATTTTACTCTAAGCACCGAGTGCTAGGAGCTGGTTGACATCTCATTACCCAGGCTTGATGTCATATTTGTCTGCCTAGCCACATGCGCACTGGTAAGTCCATGTTACCTCCCTAAATGCATTTCAAAATAAAACCAATACACCAATACACTTCTCCCTATAGACAGCATCATTAAACAGAAGTCAATATTGTGTATGGTAACTTTGGTTATTTTGTAAATTTTGAGGTTAACTTTACAAATAATGAAACAAATACCTGATGGACCATTCCAGCACGTGTGTGCGCCCCCCTCCCCCAACACACACACCCTGAGGTGAGTTGAAACAGTATGGCCCTATGTAGCTCAGACTGGCCTGGAACTCACTATGTAGACCAGGCTTGCTTCAAACTTTCCATGATCCACCTGCCCCTGACTCTGGAGTGCTGGGATTATAGACCTTCGCCACTAAACTAGGCCAGTATCAAAGCCCTTTGCAGCTGGACCATTGGACAGTGCGTTGGCATTGAGACCTCTTAGGCTGCAGGGCTATCTTCTCTAGGAGAAAGACAGGGTCTTACAAGTGTCTGCTGTGTGTCTGATTCCATCGCTCCTTTCTAGCCAGTGGGCCTAGACTGGATTTGCAAACCCATAATGCGGTGTTTTGCCTAGTCACCACTGCCTCTGGCACACCGCATGACCTTCTTGTGGAATTCAGGTTCTATCTGGCCTGGAACCTTTAGTCTGTGCCCACCTCTAAACCTGTCCCTGTCCAACCCTTCTGCCATCCAGCAGACCTCCTGCACAGAAGTGTTCTTCCAGCCAAAGCTTTGCTGGTCCATGGGATGATAGGAGCCTGATCTAGAGAAACATATTAAAGATTGTTGTAGAATGGTTTCTAAATGCATAGCCGAGGGCAATAATCCCCTTTAAAAATAAATTCTATCAGAGAAGAAGGAAGGGACCAGACAGTCTGGTACTGTTTGCCAAATGCCCGGTGAGATCTCACTATCTGCTGACTTGGTGTCCTCTCCTCCCAGGGAAGCTTGATGCTATTCCGAAACTCTCCTTTAGCACAGAAGTTGAGGTTGTCACACCAGGCCTGTGGCTTAAGGATAAACAGGTATTTTGTGAACCTTCTGGAAAGTAGAGACCCCCAGAATATATACTTAACGTTTGTGCTACCTCTTCCTGGCAGGTCCAAATCCATAGCTAGCTGTGGTAGAACTCAGATTATGGTGCCCAAAGGGGAGCCCGCCCCTTGCTGGGTTGGCATATTTAGAAAGCTTCCTGGTCTAGAGAGGAACCCAACAATGAAGGGCCAACCTGGCTCAAGGGCCACTCCTGTACAAAGCACGTTTCTGGTGCGTAGAAACACAGCACAGGGCTCATAGGCGTAAGATGTTTCTCAGCTCGCTCAGACTCCTTTAAATGAACTTGTACCTTTGGGCTTCCTTAACTGTTGCGACTTGCAATGTCCCAACAGCACTGCCTTCCGGAGTGCATTTTGCCACCTTGCTAGGGTCTCTGTCCCTCCTCCCCAACCACGTCCTTCTCACATGCTTGTGTGTGTGTAGCGGGGTGCTGGTTGCCCTTGCTGCCCCCTCCCTTCAAATCCCTTTTTAAAATGCCACATTGTCCCTAGGAACACAAGGAAGAGAAATTGGGGAGGGGGATCCGGAGGCCGCAGCCAGCAATCAGGCCTTCTCTCCGCTGGACGAGGACACACACGTCGTGAGCCGGGCCTGAAATGTGTTTCATTATCACATAAAAGGCTCCCGTGGCGAAGAAGCCCCGAGGCAGGGCTGGGGGCCCAGTAGAGGACAATGGGGACTGACAGCGCAGCCCTAACCTGCTATGTTTCGTTTCGCAAGCCCATTGTTCGAGGGTCGTTTTAAACTACTTAGCGCGCCCCCCTCCACTGATCCCTGCCGATAAGATATAGTTCTGTCCGAATACATAAAAAGGATGTCGGGGAGCGGCGCTTTCGAAGGCTTTTCTGCATTTCTGGTGTCTTACACACACACACACACACACACACACACACACACACACACACACATCGGTCCCCTCCCCCCAACCCGGTTTCAAGCTTAGGCGCTCAGGGATCGCCCTCCGCCCTTTCCAGCAACTCGACGTATTGCGGGGTGCAGTGGCTCTCCCCCCGTCTCTTTTTCTTCCTGTTCTCCGGGCCTTCTGCGCGCGGGTTTAAGCAACCGTGATCTGTGAATAAACAAAGTCAGTAAACAACCGAAAAAACATTCTAGATCCGAATTCCAGGAGGGTAAACTTTCCATGCCACGTCACACTTCAGCAAATTTGCACTGATATTATATTGCCTCCCCCTCCTTTATTATTCTTTTTTTTTTCCAGGATCCCATTGTACTTAACTGAATTTTATAACGCTGATCGATATCTTGGTAAAATATTCATTTTTAAACTAGCGGGCAGTGAAATCTTTGCTTTGTGTGCTAAAGTCAACAGTCGCTCGGTTTGAGCTCAAATAAATGCAGGGATGCCTCGGCTAGGAGCAGTCGGCCGCCTCCCTCCGCGCGCCGGACGCTCCGCCGCCTGCCCGCCAGCCAGCCGGCCACCGCAGGTAGGAAGCGCGCCCACTCGGGGACCACGCCCGGGCTCCCCGCGACAGAGTCCGTCCCCAACCCGGGTCCGCACGTCTTCCCTCCCCAAAGCAGCCTTTCCCTTTTCCCAGACCTCCGACGCCTTGGAGGGGTGCGGTGGGGAGTCTCGATCGATGAAGACCCAGGGGTTTAGGAGGTGTCTCCACCCCCCTTTGTGGGGGGGGGGGTGTCGCAGAGTTATAAAGTACTAGCGGCTTGACCGTAGTTTTTTTTTTTTTTTTTTTTTTTTTTTTTTTTTGGTAGGGTCGTGAGGCAGTAGGAAACCACAACCCGTCTTAATAGCTACTCGGGCTGGGGATTCGAACTGAGCACCCCGAATTTCCCAAGGACAGTGGGAGGAGCACAAGAGGCCGTGCTGGGTTTCAGAGTGTGTGTGTTGGTGGGGGGGTTCTGCCTAGGTGTGCGAATTGCAGGGGAGTGGGGAGAGGCAGAGGGCCCGGGGTTACGTCGCCCTCGAGGGGATGTAGACTGCTTTGAGACCAGACTGTGAGGCTTCTCAGATCCCTCAGGCTCAGGCTGGTGTGCGGGTCTGCAGCAAGTGAAATCAGGACACAGGCAGTGGGGTTTCTAGAAGAGAGTCACATTAGGTCTCCCCGCAAGAAGCAGAAGTGGCCTTAGAGTCTAGGTGCGCTCGGCCCGCAGGAAACCTCTGGGGTCACGAGCTGGACCCAGCGGCGAAAGGCCAAACCTGCTGCCAGGCCGTTATTATCCAAGTCCCATCTCAACCCCATCGCCTATTTTCCTCGGGAGCCTGAATCCTCCCAGGAGCCGAGAGGGGCCAAAGGACGCGACTTTGGAGGACAGATAAGACTGAAGCGAGCCTTTCAGCCGCCAGCGGAGAAATGACGACCTAGCTAAACTGTTATTTCCTCAGCTGCCTGTTGAAACCACAGGACGCTGGGTGTTGGAGGGCAGGGTACAAGAAATGGTGTCTTTGGGGTCAGGGGTGTGGCTCGGGAATAGATGCTTGTCTAGCCCTGGCTTCCATGACCAGCACCAGCAGGGTAAGGAGGGGAAAGAAAATGCGCCTTCACCCCACCCCCACTGGTGTGTACCTGTCGCACTGTTCTCTCTCCAAACTGCGGTCTCCCCGGAGTTTTTGCTTTAAATAACCGACCTCAGAGATGCGCTACACTCCCGCGCCCCAGCACAGCGTCTGCCACCCCTAGCTGGAAAGCTGTTTCAGGCTGCGCTGCACTGGCCAGATCGCGTACCCACTGGCCATAAATGGGTCTCATGGACCCTCAGGAGCAGTGTTATGGGAGCTTCTCCATATATGTGAGGAGCAGCAGCCCGACCAATCTTGGAACCCCGCACCCGAGGCCGGATGGGGGACGCGCCTCCCAGCCCGGGATCCGCCTGCCTCGTGTGGCTGGTTGTCCTCCTTCAACAAGATGGAACGCCTGCAGGACACACGGCGAGGCTAATCGTTTTTAAATAATTAATGCCTCCCCGTTCTGCTGGTAATGCAAGGCCTCGAATCCGTCAATTACTTGTCATTAGATGAGTGTCGCCCCGCGGCCTTCCCTAGGGCCTTTGATGGCGCCGGGTCACCTAGCCCGGCCCACTCCACCGCCGAATTAAAAAGGTGCCTGGCCCTGGAGAGCACCGTGCAGAGTAGCCGCAGCCCTCGATTCAGTGCGACTTTTGAAAGAAAGACCCTCGCTGAGGAGATGTAATCTTTCAAATGGCCAATTTAAACGCTGATCTTTATCGTCCGCCTCCTCCAGCTTTATAAAGGGAAGGCAGTCTGCAGTGCTTTGGGGCCCTTTCAAATGGGGGAGCTGGGGCCCGGGAGAAGCAAGAGATAGGGCTTAACAGAGAGTAAGGGCGAGGCGTTTTCTCCGGTGGTACCTGGAGGCACCTTGGAACTACGGGTTTCCCAGGGACTCATGAGCCTGAGATCCAGGAGTGCTGGCGACGGAAAGGAAGCCAGACCACAGCAGGACTTCTGGAACATACAGAAGCCCGGAGAGCGCCGAAAATGTCAGGAGACTTTTTCTGACTTTGAATCTTCACCCTGCCAAAGGTGTTTCTCAAGGCAATGCTGAGGGGTGCCCCCCAAGCCCCCAACTGCGGACCTGGAGCTGTTCGGTAGAGGAACTGGCTCAGGTCAAACTCCACATACAGGGAGGCACAAGTCCTGCGCCAACACATAGAATTCTACTCTACCCCCCCCAAAAAAAAACCCACCCTATCACCACTACCCCCATTTAGGTTTCCCTGCTGTGGGAATAGAGCAAAATTTCAGACCTGAGGTGTTTGTCGGTCAGGACTTAGAGGACACAGCCTGGGCGGCAGCAGGCTTTCAATGAAGGCAACAGAATGAGATGAAAACTTTAAAAACCAAAAACATTAGGGAAAGACACCAAAAGTTAGCACGTCCATTTAATTAGCCTTCTGACCGCTTCCTTTCCAGGTGAAGGGTTCTTTTTACAGTAAGAGAAGGTGGGAGCGTCTCCGCACCTTATCTGTCTACCCTCTTTGGGCAAAAAAAAAAACCACAATGACTTGTATCTCTGGTACTCCTGGACTGCAAAGCTATCTCCCTAGCGACTTTATAGCAGACTCAGATAATGCACTTCTAATGTCCCCTTTTCCCTAGGTCAGATTTTCCTCCAAGAGGAGAGGAAAAAGAAGAGAGGGGATGGAGCAAAAGATCAGGAGGGTGAAGCTCTTTGTGCCTGGCCCACCCCAGAAGTCTCTGGGTCTTCAGTTCATCATACCTTGCCTTTTTAGACAAAAAACCCAGGTTGGAATTATTATTATTCTTTATTTGATAAGACGCACCAGATATGGGTAGGTACCTCCAGAATCTCCCAAACAAAAATATTATGGAATAAGTGTAGCACAAGTGAGCTCAGCTGCTCACCACCACCACCCTGCCCACCCCACCAGCCAGCCTCTCTTCTCTTCAACAAAACTCCCAGGGAGTTCCCTAGCCTCCTACCGTCTATCACTCCAGGGGTTGCCTCTGAAGCCTAAATCCTGGTGCATCTTCCCCATTCCGCTTACAGCCTTCCTGCCCACTCTCTTATCCCTTTTCTCTTTTCTTCTTTAAAACAATCATGTGTGTCCCTCTTGCCCCTCCCCCATTGTACTTGTTGATGACCTGACACACTCACACCAAAAGCCACACACAGAAAACCAACAACGTGGGATGGGAGGAGAGACCAATTATGACCGGGGCTAACAAGCAGGGAACACCCAAGTCGAGGCTGGCTGTTTCCTGGGAGACTGATGGAGGCTTATTTTACAAGCTGTAATTCTGTCCTGGTCCCTATTGCCAGACTGGAAGTGATGCCTCCTCCCCCTCTCCCCCTCTTCCCTCAGCTCCTGTACCGTTGGGGCCCATGCCATATCTTTTGTGTATCTTCTGCAGGAGAATCTCTGGACAGGTAGAGAGGGCAGGGGTTTGGGGGGCTTTGTCTTCACAATAGAACGTCTATGTTAACACTAGCAGCTGTTCTTCAGAACTCTGAGACACCACTGTGGACGTACACAAGGACTGGCTAGATGTCCCAGTTCCCACACTTCCATTCATATTAAAAAGGATTCTCTCTGCCCCCCCTCTCCCATCTCCCTCTCCTTCTACTTCATCCTCTTCCTCTCTCTCTCTTCTTCTCCCTCCCTGTTAGATAACATAGCTGATATCTAGGAGTGTTGAAAGAAACAATACAAATTAAGTGACATTCATTCATGAAAAAAAAACACCACACACACACACACACACACACACACACACACACACACACGCACGAGAGTTCCTGCAGTCTCACTAAAGGTGACTGCCTTGGATTTTTCACTCCCTCTGGCTAATTAGCCGCAGCAATGCTTCCAGGCCCCCTTCCAGTGAGGATGCCAGTAACATATTCACGTAACTTAAACATCGTTAGTGTAGAAGGAAAATTTCAGGGTCACAAATGGAAAACAATGGTGTATTCTGCGCATTAGAACTTTGAAATGGGAGTTGTTTTTAGTTCTGCTTGCCATTTCCTCTTGCTGAAACGGTTAAGAATGAGAGTATTTCCCCCATATGTAAATCAGTCCTTCATTATCTCAGTTATTTTTGAGAATATGACACAGGTTCAAGAAAAAGCAGGGTTGTTTGGGGGGCCATGTCAGGTGATGAACTGTGCAAATCAATAGAATTGCATGTGTTTAGTCTTTGACATCCTAGTTCCTTTGAAATACAATCTACTTTTATTATTACATCTCTCTCCTTTTTTTGTTTTACAAAGCAGACATAATTCTGTGATGAATTCTGGTGGGTAAGTTTTGATCACTTAAAGGAAAGCTATTCATTCTAAATTTGAGGTTAAGGATGTTCAAAGCTCCTTAGTTAAAAACAGAACATAGAGTTGGGGAGATGGCTCAGCTGTTAAGGGTGCTTCTTACAAAATTTGCTGGCCTGTGTTCGATTCCCCAGTATCCATGTACAGCCAGATGCACAAAATGGTGCATGATCCTAGAGTTTGTTTACAGTAGCAAGAGGCCCTTCCACCTCCATAGTGTTTATCTCCCTCCTTCCCCCTCTCTCTCCCCTTGTACATAAATAAAAAAATACTTAAAATAAAAAGCAGCCAGACGTGGTGGCGCATGCCTTTAATCCCAGCACTAGGGAGGCAGAGGTAAGAGGGTAACCGTGAGTTCGAGGCCACCCTGAGACTCCATAGTGAATTCCAGGTCAGCCTGGGCTAGAGTGAGACCCTACCTTAAAAAACAAAACAAAACAAAAAAAGCAAACAGAACATACTCTTGAGAAGTGTATGGAGGAAAGAGCTTGGAAGGAGCAGAAGTGTGAGGGGGGTGGCTTGAGAACCAGAATGGGAAAGGACAGACTAGTAGATGACAGATTTTGTGAAGGAATGAGGTGAAGTGTCAGCCCGGGCAGGACCTGGGTCAGACAGAGCTCTGCACGGAGGTCAGAAGCAGCTTTAACAAAGAAATCTGGGTGTCAGAGCCCAGGGTATGGCTCAGTAGTACAATGCTTGCTTGCTAGCATGAGGCTGTGAGCCCCATCCTCAGCCCAGAAAGAGAAAGTGCTTCATCTTATATAAAATATATTCTCAAACTTTCTGTTCACTTTACCTTCTAAAACTCATTCTGAATTTAAAGTAAAGAAAGCCAATTTCACCATGTGTTTTTGGTTTCTTCTGCATTCCTGAGCTACATTAAACCGAGCAGTTCATACACTAAAAGAAATTATAACTTCAACTCTACATTTTACTGGCTCTGAGAAATTGTCCTGTACTCAGACAATTGAACCAGTTTCTTGGGTGGAATTATATTTTTACTTTGGTATATGATCTTTTTGTTGTTTTTGTTTTTTGAGGTAGGATCTCACTGTAGCCCAGGATGACCTGGAATTCACTATGTAGTCTCAGGGTGTTCTAGAACTCACAGCAATCCTCCATCTCTGCCTTCCAAGTGCTGGGATAAAAGGCCTGTGCCACCACACCTGGCTTCGGTTTCTGTTTTTTAAAGTAAGTTCTCATTTTGAACTCATTATGTAAGCCAGACTGGCCTCAAACTCATGGCAACCCTCCTGAGCATTGAGATTAAAAATGTGAGCTTGTTCTAACATCTCTGTGTTCCTTGCTGCCCTCCATACCCCCTGCCTAATGTACCACATCCTCATCTTGTGGGTTTTCTTTTCTTTATTCACAACTCTGGTCCTCATCACCCACTGCATGTGATTTCTAAGATGCCACTAAAGTATGTCCCCTCTAGTGGAAGAAGTCGAAATTCATGGGTGATGGGCCTGGGGCAGAGAGAAGCTTGAACTCAGAGTTTCAGAGCTCAGCAGGCAACTCAACTCTAAAATGGACTGATCTGCACTCTCCTCCGTGATCTTTCAACTTCCTTGCTTCATATGATGCAGGGTACAGATGCCTGGGCGAGGATCTAACACAGTAGGAAACCAGCCCCAGGACTTCAGAATTTTCAGAGTGTGCTGCATTGGCAGTGGAGGTTACCTGAAGCATTAGGCGAAGGAAGGCAGAATGAAGCTTGGGTACCCCGTGACAGGATGGCAAAGATGCCACCACTTGTACCAGTAGAGATTAAGACCAAATTGTCCATTGCGAAGCTGATTTGGATTTTCTTTCGGAGCAATGGAATTTTGATGAGATCATGGTCCCTCAAAGCCAGTCAGAGTTTCATTCAGAACTGGGCCACACTTTCTCTTCCACTGATGCTCTGAGGTAGCTGGTTAATGCAAGAAGACGGGTGACGTCAAGAGAATCGGCAGCTAGATGGTTCTTGAATTATGATTAGAAAGACAAAATGTCAGAGAAGAGGAAAATGTCAGGAGCGGAGATCACAAGCAGCAGTGAAGGTAAAACAATTCTCCCTGCCAAATTATGTCCAAGCTGTGGCCAGTCAGCCTTATTCCTTCCTAGAAGATCTCGGGAGGAGGGGCCAGGAATGTTCTAAGGGACTCTTGCTTCTGACCTCCTTCTGACCTGCACCTGGTGGTGTGACAACACAGGTGACAGACGCAGCTGGAATGCTCACACCACCCACAGTGAATCCTCAGCATGCCCTAGCCCAGCTGAGGGAACAGAAAGACCCCACCCCCACAGCACATCTCTCAGAAATACATACATACAAATGCAGATCTTGTAAACACCCACTGCTGAGGGTTGCCCCTGAGTGGGATGCTGGCCTGGCATAGAATCCTACATCCATCAGAGGTAGGAAGGAAATGGCCCTTTTCCTGGGAGGCCTGTTAACAGGAAGGAGCCAGCAAGCTCCACATCACTGGGGCTGCCTGAGAGCGAGGGTTGAACACCTACTTGCTCTGGTCCTTGAGCACCCAGGGTGGGCAGTGGCTCTCCTTCTCCAAATAGCACTCAGCCTTGGAGCCAAGGTTTCCTTTTCTTTCTGGCCCACTGGAAGTTGTAGCCTTGGCTGGTTTGTGTTTAGTAGAGTGGACTTCTTGCATTTAGCCTCTTGCATTGTGGTATTTCGGGGGCTGCTTATATGATTATACTCAAAGGCCAACTTCAAGTACAGTGATATTCAGAGTCTGAGAGTGTCCCGCTCTTGGAGTTAAGCAGAGTTCTAGATTCTACTATATTTCCTACTCCAAATTGGCTAGTTGAAATGTTAGACTGTAAGAACCACACAATCTGCCAATGCTGAAGTTGTAAGCTGAGCCTTCTAAAGATGGTAAGAGCAAAGAACAATGTCATTTTGGGACTGATTATGTGCTAGGCAAGCAGGGGGAAGTGGTCCCAATCTACACTTTGTTCTCCCTCCGTTTTAGTGTGCTAATCACCATCTCTTCTCACCAGTAGAATTTGCCAGCAAAAGGTGGGTCTCTCTTGATTGCTTTGCTTTAAAAAGAACATTTCAACTCACCCAAGCAGACAATTAAATCTCTCTGGAGCATCACCTTTTCCAGAGCTCCCAACAAGCAGTCCTTGTCCTCCTCCCTCTCCGAGCATCCTGCACGGAACCGATGCTAGGTGCTCACTCACAGCTATCAGAAAGCCGGACTCACTTGGGGAGTTCAGCCCTGGCCCCCTTCTCTGGTGGTAGAAAGTTCTGCTTAGATTTTTTCCCATTGCTGGATGAATAGCCAACAGTGTAGGATTACAGAGTCCTTCTCCCCCCCCCCTTTTCTCTCTGCCTCCTCCTTTGCTCTCTTTCTTCTCCTCTCTCCCTCCTCTCTTTCCTCCTCTCCCTCCCTCAGACCTGCAGACCACACAGCCAGTACACTGCTTTCTTAAAATCTTTGGCTAACCCTTTTCCCCATAGCAACCATATCTCTTGGTGGTAATAGACCTTCTTCTGAAAACTCACATCTTTTTAGGACACACCATCCCTTGTCTTTCTGACTGCAGGGAAAGCGTCCCTTTGTACGCTCTATTTCTCCACCTTTGCAAGTCTTCACCTGGCTAACATATGTGCTGAGGTCTTCTGCGGGGGGGTGGGGGGGTGGGGGGGTGGGGGTGGGGTGGGGGTGGGTGTTGTCTCTCCTCTTCCTTCATAGGCCTACTAGAGTTCCCCGTCGGTCTTTAACCTTGTTTTGGAACAAAGCTAAGCTTGCAGTGGGGGGTGGGTGGGTGGAGTATTCACAGTCTCCAGTGTAAAAGAGCTGCATTGGGTCTTCCAATCAGACATTGGGGGAGGGGTAAGAAAATAGCAAACATTCTATGAATGTCAAACATTTAATGTCCTTAGCAAGATCACCATTTACTCATCAGTTATGAGTGGAAAGGGAAAGGTGTTTGATATTCATTCGTCAGCAGTTGTCTGCATTCTGCAAATCTGGGAATAGACACCTTGTTCTCTTTGGACCCCTTCATTCCAGCTCTACCTTTAAGACTAGGCTTGCTAGAAGGCATTGTGTTTGGCAAAGGATACGCACTGCCATCTACTTGTGTAAAACAGATATAATTGCCTGCCAGCCAAAACACTTGGAAAGTTTACTACAAGTCCTAAACAATGACAATTTAAAATTCAAAAAATTATGTTTCAAAAAGCTAAGTGTGAAAGTTTTCCTCTCGGCATTGGATGGCCAGCCTGCAATGACTATGTTTTTGAAACATTTAGGGACTTTCTCTTTCAAGGTTGGTACGATTCCAAATGGAATTTTTCTTGTTTGCCTAAACTCCTTTCACAAGATAAAAGATATTTTTCAAGTTAGATCACCTGAAGTTAGAATAGTTTCTCTCATCAGCTAGCCTAAAAAAAAAAAAAAAAAAGAACCTTTTAAGTCTCACAAATGTCATTTTTTAATCTATTTTTCCTGGGATGTCTAAATCTTAATGTCTTTAACTTAAAAAATACAAATCTTGTCTATTAGATCTCTAACTAAAAAATAATAAAATAAAAATTTTAACATAAGTTCTTAAAAATTAAGGTAGAAATCGGTTCAAAGTGCCTTGTGCTCCACAGTAATGTACAGCAAGCTGGTAAATATATATTTTGAAGAAATTAGATAGCTATTTTTCACACAAAATGCCACTGGACAAGCCAAAAAGAGTAACTACTGATTTGCTTCTTTTCTAGCATAACTTTAAAAAAATGGGCTACAAATATACATTCAGAGTTTTGCATTTTGTGCCAATCTATACACACATTTGATGGTGCTCATCTATTTCTTTGCATGATGTCTAGTATATGTGTCTCGAGAAATTCAAAGGAAAAAGGTTGGCTTTACAATCGTGTTGTTTGTGTGTGTGTATGTGTGTGTGTGTGTGTGTGTGTGTGTGCACTCGTGTGTGCAGCAGGTCACAAGCTTTTTAGTTTCATTGTCATTGGCTATGCTACATTGTTAAATATCAGTTTTGTTATGGATTATTCAATTTATATTATGTTTTTCTTTAAATTTTATGTAAGGCAAATAGCTCAGTGGTGTTAACCAAAGTTTTCTTTCAAAGTTTTTGTTTGATATTGCTTAATGTTAATCCTAGCAATAAAAATCTACATTACAATATTTCTGGGGGGAAGCAAACTTATTATTTTTAGATGATTTAAAAATTATCGACATGATCTTCAAAGTGTGTTCTAAGTAAAAGTAGAATTGTTCTCAGCCTGATAGGAAATCGTTTTCTTTAACCGCCTTTGCTTTTGCATTGATGAGCGGCTCTGCCCGCATCTCCGCTAGATTCAGAGTGGAGTTTTTAATAGCCTACCATCTCTGGAACCCAGGCAAGACCACGACAAGTTTCGAAAAAATAATTCAGGGGAAACTTGCAGATATTTTTAGGACTTCATGGTGTAAACTCCCATGACACCGAGACAAGAGACATTCTGTTTGGTGCGGGGCGGGGGGGGGGGACGGGGCGACCTAATCGTGTTTACATGTGTATTCAGCCATGAAATTGAATATTATCAAAGTTGAAAAAATGCAAATCAAATTAAAACCAGAGAAAATTGTCTTTGGAATTATAGCACCCCGGAGCCCCCAGATTGTTTGCTTAAATTGAAGTATGATAAAACGAACAGCGTTTAAATTGCCTCCCAGGCATAAGGCCACTAAGAAAAATGTATCCAAGCCAGACACAAACATGTCGCCATTGACAAAATTCACCCTGGAATCTCACTTTTTTACACAAAATCAAATGCCTCCCACGGGTCCCTAAATCAGGTCTGCTTCTGCACCCACTTTCCTCGTTCCGGTTTGAGTCCCCAGCTTCTGGCTGGGGCCTCGCGTGGGCTCCCGGTGAGTGGCAGGGACTTCGCAGTGGTAGCGCAAAGCGTGCCTCGGGGACTGAGGCTCGCTCTGCGCTGGGCGCCCGGTGAGTGCCGGGACCTTCGAACCGCGCGGCCCGGGGCCCTGCGGAGCTGCGGGTAGAACCGCGAGCTGCTCCCACCTAGCGAAGCGCAAGCTGTCGCGATGATCCCACTCACGGCGGTCGGTAGGCCCTGGTGGAGGCTTCACGCGCTCTCAGTGCCCTCCTTAGGACCTTGCGTTTTCTATAGGGAAAATGACCGCCAAGTGTCATTTAATGGGAAAAGATAAATAAAAGGTCCCAAGAAGCAAGAGGCGGGGGGTGGGGGGGGGGTGGGGGGGTGGGGGCTGCGCGATCATTCTTGCTGAGTTCCAAGTTCTAGAGCATAGGGAACCAACCCTGGACGGACAACCTCCATGGACCTGACCTATCCTGCCACAGAGGTGGTGGGAGAGACACATTTTATTTTTATTTCCCTCCCCGACCTTCCCCCTTTTCCTTCCTTCTGGGAAGACCAGAGAGTCCGGGTTTCTGCTTCAGGTGCCAAGGCCAGCCACTTTCCCAAACAGCCAAGGCAGCGCAGGGGCCGTACAGGAAGAATTCACAAGGGTCAAGTGTGGGGTGCGGGCCAGGCTAAGGCAGCCCCACCCACCAGTCCTAACCTGGGGAGGAGGGGACTCTGGGGATATTTAGCAATAGCTAGGCTGGTTTGGCCTGTAGGGTGGAAAACGCGTTCAAGTAATTTGGTGACCTCCAAAGACCTTTACTTGGCACTCTCAATCTACACTTTGGGGGCTTGCAATGCACCATTTCGGCCCTAGCAGCCTGGCCGAAGGGCAGTCTGACTTTTGCCCCTGTGGGGAGGAAGACAGTAGGCCATTCGGTCCTTCCTCCTACCTCAGCCCTGGTGGACTGAAGGGGCAGCTGTGCTCTAAAACAGTAACTACGGTCCGGCCAGCATCGGAGGGAGGGACGAGTGGGTAGAAGTGGAAGCCAATTTATTATAATTTCTTTATAATTTCTGCTTCCTCACCAGGACTCCCTGGGTGAAGACCAGCTCCATTGCTGCTGGGAAAACAAGACACCGGCTCCCAGTTATTCTTCGGCCCGCCTCCTTCCTCCCTCCCTGGCTGATCCTGTAAGTCCTGGCGGCGTTTGGGAGATTTCAGAGCCTATTTCCAAAGAGAGTTGTGAGGGGAACGCCAGTGTGTTTGTTATTTTCAAAACCAAGCAAAGGAAACAGCCACCAATTAAAATGAAATATTTTCTTTCCCCTCGCATGTTGTCAGCAATTTGCCCTCAGGGGATCCACAATTTTCCCAAGCCTGTTAACGGGTGACAATGAATGAGTGTCTCCTGTAATTTAATTTTCCTGTCACACTAAATAGAGCTACATTGTAAACCTTAGATCTACTCTTACTGATAGGATCGCCTCGTTTTGCCATTTGCACCATAAAGACCCCCAAAAGGGACACTGTATTGTGACCTCCACTCTTGAATTATTCAAGAACTTAATGACATTTTCCATTTTAAAAAGGGAACTAATTGCCATTGATGCAAAGCATGTGACCTTCTCTGGGTGCCCAGTATGAGAATGTAACCATCTGTACGTGGTACAGAGCCATGGAGTGTAGGCAAAAAGAGTAAAAAATGTAAACATCGCCGGCTCCAAATGGACACTGAAATCACGTATTATTTAATCCCACTGAAGCGGTGACATTTATGATATATTGCACCACACACTCTCCTTACCTGACCTCAAATCTGTATCATGTCACATCAATGGGGTCCATTTTGGATCATGAAATGAAATTTTAGTTAGTGCAGAAACATTTACAATGTTGAACTAAAGTATCCCTTTGCGAATATGAAATTATTTCTTGTGATGTCAAGCAAAATTCTGAGCAGTCTGCCTCCCCATTTGTTGGCTTTTCTTCATTTAATTAGTTATTTATGCAAAGAAAAAAAAAAGGAACTCCTAATCACCAAGGAACTGCGCCTCCTCATTTGCTGTTTCAATCTGTCCAGAGTCCCTAAGAAAACTGGGTTGCAATTCCTCATTAATAGAATGTTCTCTTTAAATTATTGAAAAATGGGTGCTCATTTCTTTTCAAAGTAAGAACACTAGCGCACTTCTTACTGTGTTTTTGCTCCTTCCCCTGTCCTTGGGGAGGCTAAGGGAGAAATGGGCTTCTTCCAATGTCCTTTGCTTTGACAAATACACAGACCTCCTACAAAGGCTTTCTGAGGCCGGTCTTGATGCATCAAACTCGACTCAGACATTCTGAATTATTTAGAAAGTGTAAGTGGTGTTTAGATGTTGGGGAGCAAAATATTTCCTGTGCTGAGCTGTAGATACTTCTTTGAACTTTTAGGTGATGCTTGAGAAGAGGCATGAAGATTTCTTATAAAACACCCAACAATACACCCAGCTTAACAGAGAACTAAATACCTTATGCTGACCCCTGAATCCATGCCTCTCCTCTATCTTGCAGAATTTCTGGGGAAAAAAAGCATAAGATAGTTCAAACATTTAAATAGACTTTCACAAATCCTCCCTGTATATCAACAATGGCCAAGGTGGCAGCTTGGAGTCCACTGCAGAAAAGAATAACTGACCTGCCAGCTGTGGAAGTCTATTAAATGCTATTTTAAAGGGCCTTGCTATAAAACTGTTACTACCTGAGTTGCATAATAGAACAGTTGCTTACATATTTCCTTAAATCTGTTCTCTTCTTGGTGATAGGGGCTCTTATGTTCAGGAACAGGACAGAAGAAATGGGATAAGGATACCTTTGTTGTGTTTGTTTTGTTTTGTATTTCTGTAGTGCTGAGGCTGGGAGTTTGGTTTTGTGCATATGAAGCACATTTATTACTGAGCTGTGTACCCAAACCAGGGTACACAGTACTTACTATCAAACAAGAAAGACATTCTAAGAAATGTAATAAAATATGATGAAAATAACATTTTATGGACCTAATGTTGATTCAGTTTTAGAGAGTTTTTGTTTATTTTCAATACGTAGTTTTTAATAACTTGGTGTAGACTGTAAGACTAGAATAAATTTTCTAAGTATCTCTTGTATGTCCAGTCTCTTTTGCATTCTATAATAATATTCTCCAGTAATTTTTCTCCACAGTGGCAGTATGTTATCAAAATGAAATTTGAATTCACCTTTCAAGCTGTTCCCATGGATAAATAGCAGCATTTTTTTTTTATTGTCTTAAAAAGAAACTAAAATACTGTCTTGCTCTGCAGCCATCTGAAGAGCATTTAAAGTCCTGAGGAGAGTTCCAGGTATCTTCATGATGCAGTGTTAATTTCTCCTAGTTCCATTTCTAGAACTCTTCCTCTCATGAATGAGTATCTGTGTTGACAATTCAATACCATGTGGGAGATTTTCCCCTCACTGAATAGAGAGGATGGTGCTAGAGGGGTGTGCAAGAACTTTTGATGGAGGACCTTGTTTGACCAACTTCAGTCTAATCCCTCCTTCCCACCCCCCAATAAAAACCATCTTTGGAAGGCATTCCTGTTAGAGTTTTCTGAAAGGGTAAACCAAATACCTTTCACCTTCTAATTCTCTGTGAATTGTACCTCTTATTCCTCTTACTTCTCCACTAGGCCTGGTATGAAGGCATACCTGGGGCTTTGATATTGAGAAAACCAGGTTTATACTTTTTTTGAATATGGAATTGTTGGAAGACAAGTGTGCTCTTTAGATTGGTTATAATTGCTAATATCTGGTGTTTAAAACCCTACAGACAGCAAAGTCAGTAGTGACATTCTGCCACATGGTACTTAACTAAATGCTCACACGTGTGCACAAAAACACACACACACACACACACACACACACACACACTTTTTGTTTTTTGTCAAGCTTTTTTTTTGAGGTACAGTCTTACTGTAGCTCAGGCTTACCTAGAATTCACTACGTAGTCTCAAGGTAATCTTGAACTCAGGGCAGTCCTCTTACCTCTGCCTCTTGAGTGCTGGGATTAAAGGCGTGCACCACTACATCCAGCTACTCGTGTATATTTATTGGCCTTCTCAGTGTCCAGTTTTCCTCTCCTGGGAAATGACATCAAGACTGCTCAACTACAACATGGCTACCAATCACTCATTTCAAGGAAACTCAGTTGCTCCTGTTCAGTAAATACTCATTTCACAAGCTTGAATTCTGTCAAGATGCTGCTTAGGCATGGTGCATTGTCCCCAGAAGATGACTGTGGCATCACTCAGCAAAACTGTTTCCACATGAGCAAGATTCCACTACGGGCACCAGAATACTGTTTGTTCTAGTACATTCCCCCTCATGGAAATCAGGAGTGTAAAATCCCCAGATCTTCTTCATGCTAGGTGAGGCTCACATGTCATTGTACTGGATTTCTAAGATGAGTTTTGAGTTAATACTTAAAACCTGGATAAAATTTACCTTGAGCTCATAAGTGGGTGCTTTAGCACCAGAGAATATAGTTTCTGCATTTGAGAATATACGATCTGGTTTTTCAAGTTAGGGTTTTGCTGTAGCCCAGGCTGACCTGGAATTTACTATATAGCTTCAGGGTCACATCAAACTACGGCAATCTTCCTACCCTGGTCTTCCAAGTGCTGGGAATAAAGGTGTGTGCCACCATGCCTGGCTGCATAATATTTCTTAGCTACTTTTTTTCTTTGTTTTTGAGATAAGGTTTCACTCTGTAACCCAGGCTGGCCTCAAACTCACCATCTTCTTGCTTCAGACCCATGAATGCTGGGATTATAGTCATGTGCCCCTGTGCCATTAGCTACCATTTTATGTTTTCTCTGGACTTGCTTATTCACAGCTCCTGGAGCAAAATGATGAGTTGGCAGGACATTGGAAGATCTGTTTCCAACAAGCCTCTCATGACTGAGGAAGCACCGAAGCTTCTCCCCATGTGGAACTTCGACCACTATAAGAACGTTCCCCAAAGGCTTGGCACTGTTGTCAGATGTCCCTGCAAGCTTTCCTCAGTGTTCAATGTATATAAGCTGAGGAATGACACCAAACCACACTTGTTCATAGAGAGGTGGTGGTCCTGCTCACAGGCAGTGCTGTGCTGGGCACAAATGCATACAATAAGAGAATGCAGGAGACCCAGGATTATAGAACTGGACCAAAAGAACAGATCGACAGTCATGAGAATTTGTCAATGAAGAGATCTAAAGCACAAAATCATTGATTTGTCCTATGGTCAGAAATGACTTTGTAGCAGTGAGGATGTCCCACTAGGCTTTCAACCTCCCCTGGAGTTCCTAAGTCTTATGAGGAAAACACAATGATGTGTGAGTCACTTTTAGAAATCCTTGGCCTAAGACCTAGCATTTGACTGAAGATAATAGTCCTTTTCAATGACCTGAAAAGGTCCAAAGGCTCAGAGTGATTGTTTGGAGTGAAAGGTGGTTGGTTACCCATACTTTGTGGATTCTTTGTTAGTCTGGATAATGTGGCAGTTAATTCAAAAGGTGAATAAGGACCAGAGTTGAAGAGAGTCCCTGAGAGCCTACCCTAGGAGGACAAGGCAGGGCAGGGCACACCTGTTTTCTCCAATGAGCCTCAAACCAGCCCTGCATGCCAACAGCCAGGCCATCAGGCCCAGCCACACTCATCCACCCTGCAACTGCCCCTCTGGTAGTTATGCCACACTACGGTGGTGCTTTCTATGGCATGGCCTGGCTGACACAGTTCCACTTAACCATGGTTTCAAATTCTCAAGTAAAGATGGACGTTTACAGAATGAAACCCAACCTTCTTGAGGCACACCATTATCAGTCCCGAAGCGCAAGGCCACCTCCCCGTCCCTTTTGAGGCCGAGTGTCCTTCACAAGCTGGACATTCGCTGCGTGGGGGTTTGTATTATAATGTGATTTTTCAGTGTGCTTTGTCTCCATGGAGAGGATTCCAAAGGCCCTTGAAGCTCTCAGCCTTAAATCCACCTTAATAGGGGAAGTCTTTGGGGGGGGGGGGAGGCACTTGGTTAGGAGAAAACTGACCCAGAGTGCACTTTGGGCAAACTAGGGCAAAAGACCTGATATGGTCTGCAGGGTACTTATTAACCACCATTCATTTGTGGAATCGATATTTCCAGCAGAGGAGTCAACACTCAAGATACACCACGATGTCTGGCTCTTTCCTTGACACAACAATTTATTTAATAAATGCATCTCCTGGAGAAGAAAAGGGAGCGCCAGGCACAGTGTCTTTTATCTCTGGGATATGCAAAGTGCATTTATTTTCTGCTTTTATCTCTAGAATTGTATGTTGATCCCATACATATAGATTGATTTTGTTCAGGTAGATAATGAAAAGTCAAGTGGAAAATTACACAATGGCACTCACGATCCTGGTCTTATATCGGTATATAAATTGGTTTATTATTTCATTCTATTAAAAGGGCTTCTCCCTCCTCCCCTCAGCAAAATGCACCATGCATCGTGTCGTCTGTCCACTTCTCTGAATTTTCTTTGGGGAGGATGACAAGGGGAGGAAAGAGAGGGGAGCTGATTTCCATTTCTCCTGCTTCCCTGGGTAACTGTACTGACTGACACTTGGCAGTGTCCTGGGGATCTCTGATCCCACCAGCCTAGTTCAGGAGATACCTGAGGCTTCTGCTGCTTAGTCCCTTCTGAGTCAGAATAAACCTGCCTCTCACGTGCCCCCTGTTATATAAGTTGATTTTTTTTTTCACCAGAGGCAATTCTAATTGTTGTCCCAATGACTGAAAGTACCACCCCCACTTCAGGGAAGCCAGGGGGTGAGAGGGTGACAGCAGGGAAAGGCCAACACCCAGGCACAGCTCAGAGCCAGAATCCTGGAGGAAACGTTATTAATAAACATCTTCTGCACATTTGGCAGCCATGGAGCTTGCTCCAGCTTAAAGCAATTAATTCAGGACACCGACATCAACTCTCCAGGTCTTTGACAGCTTGGAGCTGAAATAAAAATGCTAGTTCTCCCGGGAAGAGAGGAGGAGGGCTGGCTCTTTGCTGGACTGTTTGCTTATGGGCCCAGCGAGCAACCTTCCCGGCAGAATGAAATGCAAGGGCGCAAACAACGCACCGGCAGAGAATAGAAGATGGGAACGAACAGTTTGAACTATTTGCTCAGCAGAAGGGCACCACAATGCTGGGGCAGTGGCTTTCCCATGCATCCACTGTCCCTTCTTTGGGGTCCTTTGTTGTCCCTGTCTCTCTTGGCCAGATAAGAACAGAGCCACACAGCTGCAGCCTTGCTCGAAGTAAGGCTGCCCTTATCCCTTTAAGTCTCGGGGTGCCTTCCCTGTACCCCGCAACACACACTCTCTTTCATTTGAAAAGGGGTGGGGAAGGAGGGAAATGGAAGAACAGAGGGGGAGGGCATAGAGGACCCTCATGTCCCTGACATCTGGTTCATGCTTTTCTTTGCTTTCTCTTTTTCTTAAATCCAAGATGGGATCAAATGGGATCTTTGTGGGGCAGTTATATAGAGGGGTCAGTAATTTTTGCCAAAATGTTACCTTTTGGGGAAAAGGAGTGTGTAAATGGAGTATAGAGAAGAGGGTTTTGAAGCAGAGGTTTAACTCTAAGTGTACAGACTCCTTCGGCAGCTGAAAGGAGGGAAGAGTTTGAAGCAGTCCCTTTAAAATCCTTTTCATAGCAGTTTGTCTCTTCTGAAAACCATTCTGGATTCCTTTTCCTACATTTATTTCATCCAGAATTATATAGAATTATCTGGAATCAGGCTAGGAAATGGATGAACTAGAGATGGGATATAAATCTATTTTTGGAATCGCAGCAAATTACAGTTCTCATCAAAAAACAATTAATGTGTTCTCTCATATTTCATCCTCTTAAAACCAGAGCCTACTTTAAAGATTCCAAGAGAAACTTGATGTAAGCTACAGTGTGGCTATGTATTGAAGCTGTTTTTTTTTTATTTTTATTTTTGAATTGGTATAAAAGTCAAAATCTAAGCCACTTTTTACACTGTTGGATGTGTGTGTTCTGACTCAGAGGTTTTTGTTACTTGTTGGTTTGGAGAGTGAGGCTCCAATGCTTAATTCTATTGTAATCAGGCTGATTTAGCCTGAATGGTTTATAAGGCGAAAAGGCAACAAGCGAATTAATGGTTTGCCATGACTACATTGAATATTCACAGCCTAAAGCCCACCTGAGGACATGAAAAGTTCCAGTGCTCTGTAAGTACACACATGCATGTGTTTCCTCACTGATAAAACTAGCGGGGGAAAAAACCTCTCCCATATATTTTTCCTGCTGGGTGGTCAGAAGGAAAGGCCAGGAAACTAAAGGCCTCCCATTGAGACACTGCTTTGCAAGGGCCAACTGACCTCACATGGTAGCCAGGCACCTGTTCATCTCTGTTCACTGTGAGGCTGAGCTGTGAGCTTGTCCACCATCGGGACCACGTGGCCCCTACCCCCACTGCCTCCTGAGTGCTCCCCAGCAAGAAAACTGACACTTATGACATACTCATGCCATGCTTAAGATATCCTCTAAAATGTTAACAGGCATTATTCAGCAGAGCTCCAAAGAGATTTTAATGCCAGTAACTATTAAATTTGTTACAAAGGTGTGTGTGTGTGTGTGTGTGTGTGTGTGTGTGTGAACGCATGTGTATACATGAACACATTTGGACTTTGTGAGAGAAGAAAAAAGACAAGGGAAGTTGAACAACAATTCTACTGAAACATTTGCAAATGTTTGATGTAACATGAAAAAAATCAAAATAAAAGATCCCGTCAAATGTAACTCTTTGCCGTCATTAAATAGGCACACACAGAGAGAAATGATAACCTTATTTTTATAAAAGGGCTGTAACACATATAAATCCTATACAAGTTGGTCTGCTCTTTTGCAAACATACGTTTTAAAATTTAGTGTTCGGCCCTGAAAAATTCATACTACATAATAAAGAACACATTTTTTATTTTGTTTCTTTCCTGATTAATTGCTTGCACTACAGGCATACCATTTCTACAAAAGCTGACACTAAAGTGAAAATTATAGTCTGTTTGGATAATTATATTCATTTTTTTCTCTAATTCAGGCAAAGGAATCCCCCCCCCCCAGTGGGGTATTTAACGATCTATCTGAAAATCATGTTGAATTGTGGTGGATAATTCTGATAAACAGGTAGGACTCTTCTTCCATTAAAGGCATTTCCTCCTCTTGAGTTCATGAATTTCGACAAGAGCGTAGCTGGTTTTTTCTCTCTAATTTTTGGTATCTGTATACAGCTGCACGTGTGGGGAGGCCTCCAAGGGAGGAGCAGCGCTGTAGGGAGGGCAAACTCTGGAATAATGAGTTGAGTTTAAAAGACCGTGGTCAAAGGCAAGGGGCAAGTGATACTGATCTTATATGTGAGGGGCCTGGACATCACACCAGCTGCCATGGGGCTTGATTAATGAGGCATTAAAGAGATCGAGTGACACTTACAGCTAGTTACTTATGGTGCTAATTTCAAAACACTTTGCAATAGACAAAGAGACTCTGCTCATAATGCAAAGTAATTTGTGGTGTGTTCCTGGCGAATGCATTTAGCGAAGCAAATATAGTTATGCGGAATTTAAATTAAGGTTGACACTAATGTAAACAGAGCCCAAGAACCACTGTCCAATAATTTGATGAGGACACAGGTTTTAATCAAGCCTCTTCCACTAAAATAGCAATTTAAATCCCTATCGTTTAAACTGGATAAAATCCTTAAGCTGGGAAAACTGGGGCAGGGGGAATAGAAATTCAGTGGAAAAGAAACACTGTATCTCTAGGGGAAAGGGCCACTCTGACTTGACCCCACACAGAGGGGTTCATCAGGTTGATTTCAAGTCCAGAATCTGGCGTTTGACTGCATTTTACCATGTATCTTTTCCAGTACTAGAGATCTAAGAATAAAAATGCTTTTGATAAGTGAAAGTGAAGACTCGAAGCCCATTCAGATGATCCAGAAGCACTTATTTTAATTATTAGAAAGACACCTCCTTCCTTACCTCCAACAGATTCCTATTTGAACTGAAAAACTCCACGTTGAGTTGACTGGGAGAGTGGGGGCAGGGCGGGCCGAGGGAGCCCAGCCAGTCACCCTGCCGGGCTGGCTCTTCCAGGGTGCCCACACTCACACATGGCTTTGTCCGCAGCTGCCCATTTACCTCCCTTACTAGGAGTCGCTGGGGGAGGGTGGGGGTCAGCCGGCATTAACATTCATTAAAATGCCAGCAGCTTGGGTTCCAAGGCCCAGGAGGTTTTGTATATGGGAAACAAAACCAAACAAAATGGCAATTTATTCTGTCACTGTTCTTGCATGGAAAGACTAGTGACAGTTTGGCAACATTTCCTAAGGACATTACAGTGGGGAGGTAAGGAGCCCTCAGTCCTCTAAATGGCCACCTGGACTTCTCCAAATCACATTAATGATGTATGTTCTGGGGAAAGGAATGTCTATACTGAAGTGTGTTTTCCATACTTACTCCAAAGAAATAGTCCCAAATTATTTGCAGGGTGGTGGCTGTGGTGGGAAATGCTTTGAATGAAGAACATTCTGAAAATGCTTCCAAGTGGCCCTTTTCATGACCCACCCACCCTTGGGTGGTGGGGGACGACTAGAGAAATTAACATTTGGGAGATGAAGGAGGGAGCCTGAGCATTTAGTATGAATCGGGCATCATGGTTAACCATGCGGAATGACTTAAACATTAAGAAACTGAACCAGGACGATCCAGGCATACTCCTAGTGCCACGTAAGCAGAAAAGGAAGACCCACTTCTGGGCCTGTGTCAGCTTCTGCAGCTGACTGCCATAGGGGACACTCCCTCGCAGCCTGCTCTTCTTTTTGATAGGATCCTTGATATCTGGTCCTTAAGGGGACACCTCAATGATGCTTTGGGGAGAGTCCAGGGAAATGGCCTGCACCAGATCATCATCCCATATACCCTTCCTGCAAATGAGTAAAAGACAAGGGATCTTCGATAATGTCACTTTGAAGTGAGAGAACATAAATTGGACTACACGCAGGTGCATCTCACAGCTGCGAGGACAGCAGCTCTGAAAGTAGCGAGTCTGCATGGCTCTCGATACTAGAAACCTTTGACCTTGGAACATTGGGATTCGTTATGGGAAGGGATAGGAGATGGTGCCTTTGGGGATCTGGTCTGGAGGTACTTGAGGAGACCTTCTCTGTGAGCTGGCCAGTTCCTATTGTTTTGAGCCAGGAGCAGCAGAAAGGAAGGTGGGATGAGCAAGAGTCATGCAGGCCACCTGGGGATGCCAGGGTATATTCCAGAAAGATGGGCGTATGTAATGGTGAGAAAGGGAAAGGAGAGGTCATGATTCTGGGGTTCTCCCGAGATTGAGGAACAGTGAGTGGGGCTCCTCTAGGCTGCAATCACATCCTTGGCCCCTATCTGCTGTGATGGTCAAGAACAGTCTCCTTGGTGGTGAAGAACTTGGCATTGGCACAGAATGTTGTTTTCTGTGCTGGGGAGCCACTGCATGCCTGGCCCGCATGTATAGCCAGAATGTCGTGATGTCATCGCTTAGACTATGGATAAGTCCATAGTCTAAGGACTGGGGTACATTTTACCCCCCAGCCAGACTTCTCTGCTCAGCTCAGCCTAGGGGAAGGGAGTTCCTGGTGGGCTGGAGCTCTGTTGATGGATGACGCAATAATGTTTCCCTGACAACTCCCCAGGGTCCCGAGATCCTTCTCATTCTCCCTGCTTCACATCCACCTTCTCTATACATGTCTACCTTCTCCATTTCCAGCTGTGAGAGTTGTCTTCTGCGTGTCTGCACAGGGTCGTGGTCCTGCCAGCTCTGGCCACGATGGGATCTGGCACAGCTGAAACATTTGTCTTTTCTCTTCAGTGTGATTGCTTAAATCTTGGTTAGGAGACATCGAGTCCCGAGTTGCCTGTCACCCACTGTGGAAAGCAACTCTTCCTTCTTAAACTAATGCAGAACTTGAGCTGATTACCCTGTCATCTTCATAGCCCCGAATGTAAATGAGAAACTTAGAAATGCCGATTCTTAAAAAAAAGAAATGCCAACTCTTCCACTTTGACCTATCTATCTCTGACTCTATCTCTCCATCTCTCTTTCCCTTTCTTTCTCCATTGTGGAACAAACACTTTCCAAAGTGTTCTGGAAATGACAAATGCAGTCTTTTTGGATTCATTTCCTACATAATATTAGAGAAACACAGGCATAAATCAGTGTGAGCAAGTCCAAGGAGATGCCAGCAGCTGGCCCTTAGAACCAGCCAGAAGGGCTCATGTACTTTGGCCTGCCCTTGTAAGAGAAACCCTAACCCGCTTCTCTGCCCTACCTCTGGATTCAGAGTCTCAGCTTAAAGCCCTTCATCAATGGAGTTGCTGTGGGTTTTTATATAATCTGAAGAATGTCTCAAGTGGGGCAAAAGGACCATCAGGGGCAGGTGCTGGGATCCTAAGCTGCACAGCTCCCTCTCTCAGCCTGGGGCACCTCACTCTCTTCTCTTCTAGTGTGTTCCTTGCAAATGCCTCCTTTTCAGGTACGAAGCTGATTTTCTTACAAGCACCATTTGCATGTAGCTCTGGACCCACAGACCTCTGCTGAGTTCCTCTTAAATAGGACACAGACCCTTCTGTGCCATACCGTAAGACTCTTCTGGACAGATCCCATGACCTCTTGACAGCAATTGACCACATAAGGCTGTAAGTTGCCTGGCCAGGTTCTAGTGAGACCAACTTCCTACCTGATCATTCTAGTTAAGCCTTAACACTGTTGTGCCCAAGTGGGTTGGCACTTGTCAAATGTCAGCTTTGGAGGTTGGGGCTTAGGGGTAGAGGAATTAGGAGTAGTGAGATGCTAGCTTGGTCAGCAATGGGTGAGGATAGCTTGCAGGTAGATGTTGTTTTGGTCTTAAAATTGATAAATAAGTTTGGTATTAGGAGCTTGAGGAAGGAGGGTTTCTATTAAAATCCTAAACTGTAATTCTGAGGTAGAGAGCCTACACTCTACTGCTCTGAACTAGCATTTTGGGTCATTTCTCTTAGATCTACACTTCTGTGTTTCACCATCACTTTGTGTCTTCTCTTCTTCCTCCTTCCAGGATACAGTAGAGAGCTCCAAGGAGGCTCCCAGCTGACCACACTTTCATCTACTGAATCACAATATTTACTTAATAAAGTTCTCTATATGTACAGGGAATTGGACGCATCCTACCCCTAGAGTGTTGATGTAGCCCATGTATTTTGTAGAGAATGATGCATTTGTTTGATAATAAGATGATGAGTTATTACTTTCAAAAGCTATTTAGGGGCTGGAGAGATGGCTTAGCAGTTAAGGCGTTTACCTGCAAAACCAAAGGACCCAGGTTTGATTCCCTAGTACCCAAGTAAAGCCAGATGCACAAGATGGTGCATGCATCTGGGACTTGTTTTCAGTGGAAAGAGTCCCTGGCATCATGCCCATTCTCTCTCTCTTCTTTTCCTCTTTCTCTCTCAAATAAATAAATAAATATTTTTTAAACAAAAGGTATTTAGCCCTTGGTTCTGTTTTGCAGGATTTCTACAGGCCATGAGTGATTGCAAATAGGTTGTTGGAAGTGGGTGGAGATGAGCAGATAGGTGCCAACAGCTCAGGGAAATTTTAAGAAGTTTCTGGGCACACTGGGCATACGTGAAGTCAGTGCAATACCATGTGGGCTTCCACTGGCCTGATCCAGAAGAACATGGTACGAGATTTTCTGGGACTGCAATTCACGCTCAATGTTACTTCAGAGTCTGTTGGTCGAGGAATTAGCATTACAGGATTAGTGATATTTCACCCTTGTCTTTCTTTAATTTTTTTGACCATATTCTTTTGTAATATCATGTTTATTGCCACTTTTCTAGCTGCACCCTAAAGCAGGCCCATTATAGCAAAGGCCACCACTATAGGCAGCTTCCAGCTCATCTGCTCTGTTGGCAGTAGCTGGTTCTCAGAGGTGTCAGTCAGTCAAGGTCCATAGGCAATGGCAGTTTATATAACATTGCTTTCCTTTCAAATTATCATTTAATACCTTTAAAAGATTTTTATTTTATGTCATCATTTATCAGAAAGAGAGAGAGAGAGAGAGAGAGAGAGAGAGAGAGAGAGAGAGGGAATGGGTACACCAGGACCTCTTGCCACTACAAACAAACTCCAGATGCATGCACCACTTTGTGCATCCAGCTTCACGTGGGTACTAGGAAATCAAATCCAAGCCATCAAGCTCTGCAAGTAAGTATCTTTAACCACTGAGTTATCTTTCCAGCCTTCATTTAATACTTCCTTGAACAAAACAAAACATTGCATACATATTATTTCATTTTCAGTGATGGAACACGTTTTAAACATTTCTTTCATTTTAGAACAATCAATTATAGTTTGTCATGGAAACAATTGCATAATTTTCATATTTAAGAAATACTGTTTTCTCCCTTTTTTGCATGTACCATATGTGTGGTATGTGTGTGTCCCATGTGTGGGTGCATGCATGCACAGGTTACATGTAGGCTATGCAGAGGCCAGAGATGAACAGCAGGTGTCTTCCTCTATCACTCATCAGTGTGTTTCCTAGAGACAGTTTCTCACTGACCCCGGCCAGAGCTTACCATTTTTTGCAAGCCCCAATAATTCTTCAGTCTCTAATTCCCATAGAACTGGGGTTACAGAAGTGTATGGCCATGCCCAGTTGTTTACGTGGGTGCTGGGTAATCAAACTCAGGTGGTCTCAGGCTCTCATACTTGAGCAGCAAGCATACTGAGCCATTTCCTCAGCCCCAAGAAACCTATATTTTCTAGGTCTTGATCTATTGTGTATTAAGACTTGAAATTTCTACAGGTCAAATAGATTTTATTTTATTTTTTGAAAAAAAGTAATAGCTTGCATATTCCAGCCAATAAAATGGAGCTTATTGATAGTTTGAAGGAGATGGGGTGGGTGGATGGTCTTTAATCCCACACATCAACCTAAACATCACAAAAAGATATGACAAAATATTTGCTTCTACTAATGTGAGGAATTAGGAAACACACATTTTCTTGACAAGCAGTCAAAAGCAAATTGCAGCAGCCTAAGGGTCTAAATCCCAGATGACAGAAAATATAAAGGGCAGAACATGTTAAATGATACCATGAGGATGCCCCTGACAAAATCCAGTTGGTGGAAGGACATATTGCTTCTTCAACAAATGAAGATGAAACAAAGAGAGGAGAATGTCCAGGTACAAAAACATTAATGTAGGTTAACTAAATATATGTTGGCCTTATTTGGATCTTTCTTCCCTGTTTAATTAATTAACTTTTAATTAATCTTATTTATTTATTTAGACAAAGTTTGGCTATGTAGTTCAGACTGGTCTCAAACTTGTGATCCTCCTGCCTCAGACTACTGAGTGCTAGGAATACAGGCATGAGCCACCACACCCAACTTAAATTCAGTATTATAAAAAGTTCCCCCTTGCCTCCTCCTCCTGCATTTCCTGAAGTACCGGTGTCATCGCAGCTCTTTTGTAATGTTTAACTGCTCACACTGGTTCCCTTTGCTACCCTTAGTACCCGCACTCTCATCCAAGCCCTTGACTCACCTCCTTTCCGGGTTTCCCCATGCCTGTCCTGCCGTGGACTGGTCTTAGGATATTTCAGGGCCTCTTGGCACTCCTGTTCTTGACCTTGTGAGCCTAGTAGAGTCCCTACTTCTTCCAGGAAGGAATTCCAGTTCAAAACTGATTTCTCCATAAGAAAAACTATGCTTTGGTGCTTAAAACACTTACAAAGAGTTGAAGCTGAAGCTCAGTGGTCGAGGGCTTTTCTAGCATGTGCAGAGTCCAAGGATCCAGCCTTAGCACTGCAAGCAAAACTCACACATCCACACATATAAAGTGGGTTAGGGAAGTGGGGAGTAGGACATGGAATGTCTCCAAGTTTGGTGATTTTCTACAGCGGGCCACTCACCTTCCTGATTGGAAATGATAATTTCACTCTCATTTCTTACCACACAAACCCTCACTGACTACCTCATGAACAACATCTTCCTCAAGTGTTCATAATCTTCCCTGTAACTTTCCCCTAGCCACTTAGCAGAATTCCATCAGGTCTTCAAGACCTAGCTTGGTGGCCGTCATGGATGGGGACTCTGTTGGCAGTTGCCTTGACTTGAGTCTGGGGGACCCTTAGACCAACATTTAGAAGCAAACCCAAACTGCATGTCTATCCTAGTGGATAAAGCCATGCCCTGTGCTTGGGCTATAGGCATCATAATGATGAACTTGTTAACTTCACGTACATAAATAATTTCTCATGAATGAGAATGCTAACAGTTTAGAATAGGGATTATCTCATGTGACTCATAGTTCTCAGGCCTTGATGCAGTGTGGGGTCATAGTGTTCAGTAACAGGCCACACAGTAGGTGTTCAATAAATAAGAGCCACTATTGTCATAGCAGTTGCATGCCACATACACATAATTATACATATGTCAGCTCAATGATATATTCAAACTTACTTTTATGTTTGTTAATACACTATGGCTGAGGACATACAATTACTTTTTTGTGACAGAGTGGATATGGCATTTTATTGTTTCTATATATGTATTTATGTTTGAAACACCAATAAGGCATAGGATGAGCATAAACAGGAAATGGATAGGGAGTTGCAATAGTTCTCTCTCCCTCGCTCTCTCTTTTTCTTTATTTTTAAGAATATTTTAATTTATTTGTTAGTAACAGAAAGAGGAAGAGAGAGAGAGAGAGAGAGAGAGAGAGAATGAGTGTGCCAGGGCCTCTTGCCACTGCAAACAAACTGCCGACACATGTGCCACTTTATGCATCTGGCTTTGTGGGTACTGGGAAATTGAACCCAGGCTGGCAAGTTTGCAAGCAAGCACTGTTAACTGTTGAACCACCCCCCAGCTGTCTTTTCTTCTTTTAAAAATATTCATTTCTCTCTCTCTCTCTCTCTTTCTCTCTCTCTCTCTGTGTGCGTGTGTGTGTGTGTGTGTGTGTGTGTGTGTGTGGGTAGGCCAGATACTTATGCCACTTATTTTGAATCTGACCTTATGTGAGGGAATTGAACTAGGGCAAACAGACTTTGTAAGAAAGCTTCTTTAACTTCTGAGCCATCTCTCCAGCCCTGCTCTTTCCTCATCATTCAATACAACTAGTGTATTCCATGATGCTGATATGCTCAAACTAAGATGGATGAGACTCACGTCTTCTTCTGAGGCTACTTTGTCTTTGCAGGGGATCGCATGTGTATGGACAGATCGATTCTCTTCAGGAAAGTGCTGGGATAGAGGGGTGGACAGAGAGACCTGTGAGTACCAGAGGGAGACACTTAGTCCAAGTTGAAAGTTGCAGGAAGCCTGCCTTTGAGTTCTGAAGGTGAAGACTCAGCTGGAGAGATGGTGGCAGCGGGTGAACCAGGTGAACTTGCAGCAGCCCGATAGCTGTGAGCACATGCTATGCTCCAGGCATTAAGCTGAGTTCTGTCCTTGTTTCCATTTGCATTCCACAGAGACCCTAACAGCCTGTTCCCATATCACAGACAAGGGAGCCGATTGAGGATGGTCTGCAAGGCCACCTCAGGGCATGTGACGGAGATAGACTTTAAGGGCTTTGTGTGGACTGAGGGTCAGAGAGATGGCCAGAAGCTGGTGGTAAGAGGCTGAATATCAGTCTAGGAGAGTAGGTGAGGGGCTAGACAGGCTGGTGTGGAGAGACTCACTGAACTTTCTACACACTTCTGGTGGGGCATGGGTTGGTGGGAAAGCTTGGAGCAGGGAGATCTGGAAGGAGCCTTCTCCAGTTGGCTTCTCCTGTGGTTCTTGCTCTTGAGTGCCTGGCCATAGAGAGTCTGCAGGAAGCCATCCAGGGATGTCCCTCTGACAGCCATAGGACCAAGAACCATAGATTTTTTAAGTGCAGCCAGATGCCTGTCCAGGGAGTCACAGATCCTCAAGCATCCTCTTTCCTTTACCTATACTTCTGGAACCTTCCATCTCCTGTCATCCCTATTTGGATACACTTGCTTGAGTCCTCTGCTCCTTCCTCAAGGAGTCCCACCAGTGTCATGTCTTTTGCCTGATGCTCACCTAGGCTTAGAATGATGCTGCCATGGGCTGCAAAAGAGCTGGAAGCCCCCTTGGAACCTGCATAGTCTAAGAAGCGTAGCCTTGTCCACAGTCTCGATTCCCGTGACATCAATGTCTCCCCATTCCATCAAAGTATTCAATATGAAATTCTAAAAACAAGTCGTAGTAAGTTAATTAAAGTGTATCGCAATGTGTCATGATTGTTCTATTATTGCTGTTGCTATCTTGTTACATATGCTTCACAAATTAAACTTTATTATAGCCATCTGTATCTAGGAAAACACAGGGCATACAGAGTTCGGAAGGATCTGAGGTTTCAGGCATTCCTCAGCAGTCTTGGAACATGTCCCTTGTGGATAAGGGACTGCAGGAACTATGCCCAGTTACCATTCCCTGGTTCTCTTCATTCACAAGTAATTTTGTCTGTCTCATGGAGATTTGTCTTCAAAACAACACAACTGGGTATTTGTGAGGGGAAGAGGGTAATTTATGATACCTTGCCACCTCAAGTCATGATTGAGAAGGAAGTGGGACAGCTGGTATTTTTCTTTCACTCCCCCCCCTTTCTTTTTCCAACAGCAGCTTCCATAAGCATGTTCTTCAGGTGCAGAAGGGTCGTGAGGCCTGAGGCCTGGAGAAGAAGCAGTCCTGCTCCTGGTCACCTCACGCCCTGGCCTTGCTTGCCAACATGCTTATGACTCTAATATTTAGTTTCTACTTTTGCATCTTCTCTGCCTCTTGCCCCTAGCATGGAAGTTTCCAGAAACCAGAGATATCTCCATTGTAGTAACTGTTAGAAACAGACTAGGCAGCTAATAAATATTCATTATTATATATATTTAGTCCATTTATTTTTTGCCCACTCCTAGGGACCAGGATAGTCCAGATAGGCCATCACTACTTGTCTACACTGCCACAGGCCTTGCCCACCAGCTGAAAGACCCTCCCTTCTCATATTGTCCTTCAGCTCTTGTCTCTGCAGTCTTGCTAGTGATCTTGCTAACCATGTGAAGCTTATTTGAGCCCCAGACAAAACACAGCAGCAACGAAATGCTTGCAGGGCACCAGGAGCTTTCTATGCCCTTCACCACTCCGCTCTCTGCGGAACCCACAGCTGGCCTCCGCTGTTCCTCCCCAAAAGGTAAGAAGCCAAGGCTCTGCTGGCTTTGGTATTTGTTCAAGGCTTGGGGCTCAGAAGAAAATCTCAATTCCTGTGTAAGTCAGCATGATCTTTGGGGTCACCCTGACTCTTCAAGTCTCTGGACTCCACACACCTGCTGCCTTAGACCAGTGAGTCAGAACTGAGGACTGGGACAATGGCTGAGTCCTATATTCAGGGATCTCTTATGAATAACAACCCCCACCCACAGTCCATTATGGTGAGGATGAGGAGGGTGGCTGTAGGTGGGTCCCTTATTTAACAAACTGTCAGGATGTATAGCAGACTTAACAAAGACAAATGATTGTGTTTTTGATGTGACAATGTGACATTGCTGAAGGTTTGACCTAGTAGCTTTAGTGAAACTGTCGAGGGGCTTTCACAAGCTATAAAGTTTCAGAGTTTTTCTTACCCCCTGAAATTCTACTTGTCTCAGGAGGAGCTAGAAGAACAAGGGACAAGTATTTAAATAGTTGGGAAGTTGGGTGGTTTGAAGGTTGAGTAGGAGTCTGCCAGGCAAAGAAGATAAGAGGGAGGAATTCCAGGCAGGAGAAAGCCACTGAGGCAGCTTCCAGCCCTGCGTTCTCTGCTCATCCCTTCTGTGATGGGACTTTATCCGTCACGCTTCCGGCCCTGCAGAGCAGAGCCCGGCACAAAGCAGTCACTGTACACACTTGTGATTGCTGAGCAGACCCCGGCCCATGGCAGGCAGGGACTGGCGGAGACTAGAGACAGTTTTCACAGTTTTATATTTCCCATTATGTCAGCGTGTTGCCACATCAGTTTTGCTGACTTTTTCTTCCCTTTTCTTTCTTTCTTTCTTTCTTTCGTTCGTTCGTTCGTTCTTTCTTTCTTTCTTTCTTTCTTTCTCTCTTTCTTTCTTTTTCTTTTCTTTCTTTCTTTTGTTTTTGGTTTTTCAAGGTAGGGTCTCACTGTAGCTCAGGCTGACCTGGAATTCACTATGTATTCTCAGGGTGGCCTTGAACTCATGGTGATCCTCCTACCTCTGCCTCCCGAGTGCTGGGACCAAAGGTGAGTGCCACCACACCCGGCTTGCTGACTTTTTTTCTCCCCCACCCCAAGGTTGCATGGGGATTCTTATTTCTGAAAATAATGTTCCCACTTGGCGTCCATGTGATCACTCCATTCAGCCTACCCTTTGCTGTAAACTTGACATTCCTGAGAGCAGGCAGGGTACTTTCTTCCTGTGCTTACAAAGTGTTGGTGACCTTTTCCTCACTCTGTGTGCTGGGTACAAGTGCCTCCTCTGCCTTCCAAGGCTTTTTGCAATATGGCATTGCATTTCTTCAACTCTGTGACTAACATCTGCCCACTCTGAGTTCTACTCGCCAATAAAACTGAAAGATCTGTCCTCGGAACGTACTGCTTCCTTACCTTCAAACCTTTACTCATGTGGTTCCCAGGACATGGAAAGAGCTCTCCCCCGAGGGCCTGCTGAGATCTACCCCCACCCAAGGTCAACCACAGCTACCACAGCCTCTAGGAGTCTGCTCTCTGATTGAACCCACCTACCACTTTGTATCTTGCTTGTGATGTGGAACATGGTTGTGCTGGAATTCGGTTTTCTCTCCTCTTGTTTCTAGCCTGGAGATTTGGATAGAGTAGGTGCTGTAAGACATTGGTGGGATCCTACCAAATTCCAGTCCCTACTAAGGTCTTGGTTAGATGCAGGAGATTCTGAAAGAGAGAATTCATGGAGATGATCTAAGAGATACAAGCATGAGGAATTATTCTGTAAATTCATGAGTATGCACCTTTTTATTATGTTTTATATTTTATTTATTTGAGAGGGAGAGAGAGAGAGAGAGAATTGGCATGTCAGGGCCTCCAGCTACTGCAAACGAACTCCAGATACATGAGCCCCTTTGTGCATCTGGCTTACGTGGGTCCTGGAGAATTGAACTGGGATCCTTTGGCTTTGCAGGTAAACACCCTATCCACTAAGCCATCTCTCCAGCCCAAGAGTATGCACATTTGAGGTAGTACAAAATCATGTTGCTGCTGCTGCTGCTGCTGCTGCTGATGCTGATGGCACTGATGGTGGTGATGCTTGTGGTGAAGGTAACACTGATGGTAATGATGGCGATGAAGCTGAAAATGACAACACTGGTGACAGCAGTGAAGGTGATGGTGACGATTATGGTGATAATGATGGTGATGGGAAGATGATACTGGTGGTGATGACACTGGTGGTGAATGTGCATTTCCACCTCTGAATCTCCTCCTCCTCTTTTATCACTGTGCTCGGTCCCCTGGTTGTTCCTTATGGAATGTATCTGTCAGGCTCCCATGGCCTTTAGTTTCCTGTTTGGGTCAGCCAATAGGAACTATCAAGAGGAAGAGAGTGAGGAGAGAGGGGGTTTGATTATTGTTGTTGTTTGGATATGGAATGTACACCAAATACTCAGGTGTTGAAGACTTTCCAGCTGATAATCCAACTGACAGATGATTGGATCACCAGGATGCTAACGTCATGAGTGATTTCATCTCTCGATGAGTTCTTAGCTGAATGGACTATGAGGATTGAGACCTGGTTGGCATAAATGGATGTTTGGGGGTGGGTCTTGATGAATACTTTTTGTCCCTTGTTATCTCTGTTTGCTGCCTACATACTCCCTGCCTTGATGCTCTGCCTCAGCGTGCATCATTAGATAAGTGACTACAGGCAAGAAGTTGAGGTAAATCCTTCCTCCTTTAAGTTGTTCCTCTCAGGTATCTTGTCTCAGCAATATCAGTCTAACTGACACGGATATTTATTCCCTGCCTTACCTTTGCTTGGATTCAGTGTGGTTTTGAAACATCATGTGATTTTTTTCAGCTATTATTTTTCCTGTACTCAGAGCTTTTGACAAATCTGGTAACCACTTCCTACCTTGCCCATCCAGCCTAGACCATAGTGCCTTTTTATTGTTGCTAGTCCCAGGGTCTGTCAGTAATAAATTCCCCGATTCTTACACCAACCACTTTCAAAAACATTCCATTCTTCCTCCTGTCAGACTATCCTTTGTGTTTCTTGATGGGAGCCTGACAGATTCAATGATTGACGATGATGGTAATGCCCACTGTCCTCCAAGCTGGGAGCCTATGACTCCTAAGGAGTAACTGATGCAGAAAGGCTACAGGTCTGTAGAAAAGACTAGCAAGGTGTCTAGTGTCTTAGTTAGGTACTGATGTACAGCAAGTAACTCAAAACACAGTGACTTAAAGCAATAACTATTTCTTAGCTTTTATTCTTTGCAGACCAAGCATTCAACAGGGTTTAGCAGGATGACTGTCTCTATTCCATCATGGCTAGGGCCTCCACTGGCAGGTTTGAAGTCTAATCGATCTTGGCAGCTGCTCAGTGATGAACACTGACTGAGAAGAGAAGGAATGAGCCAGATAGAATCCATACTGCTCCTTATAACCCAGCCTTAGAAGTTATAGGGGGAGGCAGCTCTTGTCCATCATGTTTATTGCTTGAAGTAAATGTAATGGGCTACCAATGTTCAAGAAATGGGAATGCAGGTCCTTTCAGATTTTCTTTTTCTTTTGGTGGTGCTGTGATTTAACTCAGAGTTTTATGCATGCTAAGTGCAAGCTTTCACTAAGTCACATCCCCACGTCTCTGGTCTCCTAGGCTCCCTCTTGAGGAAGGACTGTCTATGTGACAATGTATGACAGGGAGGGACTAAGAGGTGTAGGCCACTGTGGTACCTCACATGTATCTTCATGCATCAGCCCCTCTTCTGCCCAGCAGTGCTCACTGCACAGGACACACACTGAACATGACAATAAACCTGAATCTCTGAGTCATCATTTAGAGGGCACACACGCAATCCATATTGATCTGCATGATGTGCTCATTAATATATGTGCTGGCCAGTCCTCCAGGATTTGTGATTGCTATGAACGTGGAAGTTTGCCTAGCATGGTGGTGCATGCCTTAATCCCAGCACTTGGGAGGCAGAGGTAGGAGGATCACTGTGAGTTCAAGTGAAACTATGTAGTGAATTCCAGGTCAGCCTGGGTTAGAGGAAGACCCTACCTTGAAGAAAAAACAACAACAATAACAAAAAAAAAAAATAGTTGGGGCTGGAGAGATGGCTTAGCAGTTAAGCACTTGTCTGTGAAGCCTAAGGACCCCGGTTTGAGGCTTGATTCCCCAGGACCCACATTAGCCAAATGTTCAAGGGGAGCACACATCTGGAGGCCCTGGCACACCCATTCTCTCTCTCTCTATCTGCCTCTATCTCTGTGTCTGTTGCTCTCAAATAAATAAATAAAAAGTAACAAAATTTTTTAAAAAAATAGTGGAATCTATCACTATCTTTAAACCTTGAGCAACTGTATCCCTCTTCCTGTATTACCAGCATATATATGATGGAAGTCAAGGACCTGAGGCTATTTTTTTCTTATTTTTCCTTAAAAACTATGCGCTTCTTACAGCCCTAGATATGAGCATTCAGTGAGTGTGGGAAAGAATGAAATCTGGCCCATCTGGGTCACCAAGTGATAGGATCACTGACAGTTCACAGAAAGGACTTGGCCCAGTCCAGCAGAAGAAAAAAGAACTGTTAAAACGCTCAGTACTGGTTGAAGGGTCATGGAAGAAGTGGAGATTGCTATGTTGCAAGTGATTGGCAGGAGCATGTCTGCAGGGGCCATACCCCACCTTAGAAAAAGCCATCTGAAGGGGGAGTACTCCATGTCTGTCCCAATAAAAAGCTTGGGAAAAACATCTGTCAAGTGATATTTAGAGCTGACATTTTCATAAGGATCCAGCCTATAGAGGGTTTTCACAGGGCTTGGAAAAACCACATTTTTCTATTTTTTCTCTCTTCACCTTCTGTAATTAAACACTGCTCCCAGTGTTAGAGGTACATTTACTGTGACAGGCTTGCAGGGCTACATTGAAAAATAGATTTTTATTCTGAAATGATTTTTAACACCACAATGACTTCCACAATAAGAGTTTAATCATAATAGTAAGTTGCATTTCTTTCTGAAGGTATATCAGAGTAAGTTGTACATCTCATGGCTTTTTTTGCACTAAATATGTTATTTTAATTGTCACCAGAACCTTATAATAGGTTTAATTTGACTCAGAAATGGACTGCTTAGCACATACCCCTCTACCAAATGTCTGGTCTTCAGATCTCCTTTAGTATGGAATATTTATGCCTCACACCTTCTTTTGTATTCTGTGATGTTGATAGTTTTGGCTGGAGTCATTTATTTTTAGTAATTTTTTCAATTTGTTTTGTGGTGCCAAAGATCAAACCAGAAGTCTCATGAATGCTACTGAGCCACATCCCCAGCGCAACAGAGTCAATTTAAGTATGGCATAATCCTTATGGGCACGCCTCTTCTTCACTTTAGCAGCACCTTAAAATCTGCATCTAAGACAGCTCACTAGTCGTCTGGTAGAACAGTTGTCAATAGTAAATTTACCAGTTTAATGAGCACCTGGTTTCTGCACTGTTTGCTGCACCATATAAGAATCTGTTTTTTTTTTTTTTAATTGAAATATATTTGCCATCCACTAGTCTTTTGAAAAGTTTCATGAGATTTAGCAAAGTGTATGTCATATAATAATACTACAATCCAGGTTCAGAAGTCTTTCACACCTCAAAAACACTTCCTAACCCCAGTCAGTGCCTGGCAGTCACTGAGCTGTGTTCTATCCTTACAATCTTGGCTCTTCCAGAATCTCATGTAAATGGACCCAAAGTAATGTGCCCTCTCTCTGTCTGGCTCCTTTGCTTAGTGAATGCATTTGAAGTTAGCCCATGTTGCTGCAGGCCCGGGCAGAGTATTCTATTGCAGGGATGTCCTACAGACCGTCCACCCATTCATCACTTTGAGGACGTGTGCTCTTCTTATGTTTGGATGGTTATAAGTAAGAGCCATTATAAACATTTCGCTTCAGGTTTTTGCTTTTCTTTCTTTCTTTTCTTTAAAAAATATTTAACTTTTAATCCCAGCACTCGGGAGGCAGAGGTAGGAGGATTGCTGTGAGTTCGAGGCCACCCTGAGACTACATAGTTAATTCCAGGTCAGCCTGGGCTAGAGTGAGACCCTACCTTGAAAAACCAAAAAAATATACCATATATATATATATTTACATATATATATTTATATATATATTTACTAAAAATATATACATATATATACATATACACACACACATATATATATAATTTATTTATTTACTTATGAGAAAGAATGAGGCAAAGAGAGAGAGAGAGAGAGAGAAGAGAGAGAGAGAGAGAGAGAGAGAGAGAGAGAATAGCACTGCAGGGCCTCTAGCCACTGCAAACAAACTTCAGATATGTGCGCCACCTTGTGCATCTGGCTTATGTGGGTTCTGGGGAATCGTACCTGGGTCCTTAGGCTTTGCAAGCAGGCCCCTTAACTTCTAAGTCATCTCTCCAGCCCATAGTTGCAGGTTTTTGTGAGAACATAAACTTTTATTTCCCTGGCAAACAGAAGTAGGATATCTGTCCCCCCTGGTGAATATAAGTTTAACACATGGCAGTTTAAGAGATTACGACATGGTTTCCAAATTTGCTAAACCTGATTGTACTTCCCCCAGCAAGGAAAGCTTGGAAGTATTTCTTAGTATTTTCAGTCCTTCTGACAGGAGAATATTGGTATCAGGGTGGTTTGATTTGTATTTCCCTGGTGACGAATAGTGGTGTGCGCCTTGGCTGTGCTTATGTGTGCATAGATTTGTTTTGATGCAGTGTCTTTTCAGATTTTTACTGGGCTATCTGTTTCCTTATTGCTGAATTTGTATGTTTTTTTTATTTCAAAGTATCTTTATTTTAGAGAGATGAAGAGAGAGAGAAAGAAAGAGAGAATGGGCACACCAGACCCTCTTGCTGCAACAAATGAACTCCAGACACCAGCGCTACAATGTGCATTGGGCTTTTCCTGCATGCTGGGGACTCAGATGTGGGTCATCAGGCTTTATAAGCAAACACTTCTAACCACAATTGCATGGCTGTTTTTTTGTTTGTTTGTTTTTTAAAGGTAGGGTCTCACTCTAGCTAAGACTGACTATGTAGTCTCAGGGTGGCCTCGAACTCTCAGCAATTCTCCTGCCTCTGTCTTCTAAGTGCTGGGATTAAAGGCATGTGCCACCACACCTAGCCTACATGGCTGTTTTTTAAGAAGACCTGTCTTGTACTTACATGTATATGTGTGTGGTGTGTGTGTGTGCATGTTCATGTGGGTGTAGACACGTGTGTGTGCTTGTGTGTGTGGAGGCCAGAGTTGACATCAGCTGTCTTCCTCAGTTGCTTGTTATCTTATTCTTTTAAAATTTATCTTGCATATGTTTGTGCATGCAAGCACATGCCACGGCATGCACGTGGAAGTCAGTGGACAGCACTGATGTGTATGTGCTCCACTTGCTCAGAATGGTCTCTCTCTCTTTTTTTTATTATCAACAACTTTCATAACTATAGAAAATAAACCATAATTCCCTCCCACCTCACTTTCTCCTTCACAACTCCACTCTTCATCATATCCCCTCCTCTTCTCGATCAGTCTCTCCTTTATTTTGATGTCAACATCTTTTCCTCCTATTATACTATTCTTGTGTAGGTAGTGCGAGGCACTTTGAGGTCATGGATATTCAGGCCATTTTGTATCTGGAAGAGTGCTTTGTAAGGAGTCCTATCTTTCTTTGGCTCTTACATTCTTCCTACCACCTCTTCCACAATGGATTCTGAGCCTAGGAAAATATGATGGAGATGTTTCAGTGATGAGCACTCCTCTGTCATTTCTTCTCAGCACTAGGGTGTCTTTTGAGTCATTGCAGAGGTCACCACCATCTGAAAAGAGAAGCTTCTCTAACCAAAAGTGAGAGTAGCATTAACATTTGGGTATGAATGTTAAGAAAAGTGCTTACTGAGCAGTTTGGTAAACATAATATGTGCTTTTAGCCAAACACTGGCAGGCATTACACCCCTAGGGCTCATGACTTCCCCTGTCATAGGTTTTCAGTATCAGGCATGTATTCCCTCCCATGGAGGAGGCCTCCAGTCCAATTAGAGAGTGGTTGATTTTCCCCATATAACAGACATGCCACTATTGTTTTTTTTTTTTTTTTTTTTTCTGAGGTAGGGTCTTACTCTAGCCCAGGCTGACCTGGAATTCACTATGTAGTCTCAGGGCAGCCTCGAACTCATGGCAATCCTCCTACCTCTGCCTCCCAAGTGCTGGGATTAAAGGCGTGCGCCACCACACCCGGCCACATGCCACTATTGTACCCACTGGCTCATTTGGCCTGGTTGGTCCAACTTAAGGCTTGCAGTGTCCACTGGTATTTATCTCCACTGATAACTTCTTCCCTATCTAATTCATGTGTTGCTAATATTCCTTATTCTTTGTCATGTGCTTATCTTTGCATTTTTTAACTCTGTCATTGTAGGAACGTAAGTGTTTGATCTTGAAGTTGAGCTTACCAATGTCATCTTTTATGTGTGGTGTTTCTGGTGACATTTTAAGAAATATTTGTCTAGTTGGGTATAGTAATATATGGCTATCATCCTAGTACTCAGAAGGCAGAAGGATCATGAGCTCTAGGCTAGCTTGGGCTACTTGGAGCAACCCTGTCTTAAAAGTAAATAAGTAAAGACAAAAAATATGTCTAATATGAAGCGACAGATTTTTCTCTTGTTTTCTTTTAGGGATTTGTGTGATTTTATGTCTATACGCATAGTTCATTTTGAGTTTATTTTTGTATGTGATTTGGGCTGTAGGCTTAATTTGTGTGTATTTATACATGTAGTCCATGCTGGCTGGGGACTCACTATGTAGCCCAGGCTAGCCTCAAACGCTCTGATCCTCCTATCTCGGCTTTTTTGTGTGCTGGGATTTTTGGTGTGAGCCACCACACCTGCCCTGGCTCAGTTTTTACAAGAAAGTCTGAGACATTAAGGTGGACTTTATGGTCGCTAAGTACTAACAATTGCTTCTGAACTGTTAAAATAGGTTGGGACTGTGGTACCCAGATCAAAGGAGACTCTGATCCTACTGCTTGCCATAGGTCAGGCTGTGCTGAATCACTAGGAAATTTTCATGTGATTTTTTCAAAGACGCATACTGGCCAAACAAAGTACAATGATATTACTAGATTGGCCTGGGCACATAGGGCAAGAAAGTAAAGACCTATTATTTCTTTTGCTTTCTTAAAAACTGAGATAGAATCTCACTATGTCACCCAGGCTGGTTTTAAGTTCACAGTGATCCTCCTGCCTCAGCCTTCAAAGGACTGGGATCACAGTGTGTGCCACCAAGCCCAATTACTATAATTTCTTTTTAAAAATATTTTATTTGTTTATTTATTTAAAAGAGAGAGAGAGAGAGAGAAACAGAGACAGAATGGGTGCCTCAGGGCCTACAGCCAGTGCAAATAAACTCCAGATGCATGTGTCACTTTGTGCATCTGGCTTACATGGGTACTGGGGAATTGAACCTGGGTCCTTAGTCTTTGCAGACAATCACCTTAACCACTAAGCTATCTCTCCAGCCCCTAACTATCATTTCTAATGAGTGGTAAAGAAGTTTCATTCTTCATAAAGGCAGCCTCACGTTAAAGCTCAGATTTTGGGTTGGGGAAATGGCCCAGTGGGTCAGAGTGCTTGCTGTAAATATGAGGGCCTGAGACTGCCTCAGTTTGATTCACAGGACAGCTGCAAACAGCTGCACATGGCACATAGTTATATAATCCCAATCCTGTGGGAAACAGAGATTAGAGAGTCTCTGGGGCTCACACAAACCACAGCTCCAAGTTCAGACTGTTTCAAGGACATTCATGAATGAGTGATAGAGAAAGGACACCCAATGTTCTCCTCCAGCCTCTCCACACCTGGGAGCATATTGGCAGGCATGCATATGTACACACACACACACACACACACACACACATACACCACAACTACATATAATACACACACACAAAAGAGAAAAAGTATGAAAAAGATCCTCACATTCTGATGTCAGCCACACTCATTTAAAATTCCAGTTCTGAGTCACTCTACCTATGAGACAAGTAAATTGCTTAACCTCTGAGTTTTTGCCTCAACATCTGGAAAAAGATAAGAAAACTATCTCCTAAGTATTTATTGTGAACAATTTAAAAAGACAGTCCCTGCTGGGTGTGGGGTGTACACCTAAAGTCCCATCTACTCTGCCAGAAAGAGAAGGAGGCCACCCACTTTCGTCTGGAGGAGCCTGCAGGCTCTGCAGTGGGGGTGGGGGAGGACCTGAAGGTGCCAATCAACAGGTGTAGAGCCCAAAGGAAGGGTCCGAGCTAGAGATGCCCATGGGCAGACTGGGAGACAGAAGCTTCTTGGGGATGGAAGCCACACAGGGATAATGTGTGCAAGACCAGACAGGGCAACACCAGACTGTTTTCAAACCAAACCAAACAATTCTACCACCACCAACATAAAACAAATCCAAAAGATAATCCATGCCAAATGCTTACTCCAATGCCTGGTACTTTGTATACACTCCCAAATTACTAGCTATTTTTTTTCCACTACTTGCATCCACTTACATTTTATCCGTTGACTTTCCATCAGACATTGGCTGTATCAGAGAAGTATAACATACCTGGAGTAGCCTTGCCTAGTGGAAATAGACCAATATAGACAAGGGAGTAAATACTGAACACAAGGGCTGGAGAGAGAGCTCAGTACTTAAAGGTACGTGCTCACAAAGCCTGATAGACTGGGCTCAATCCCTCAGTACCTACTTAAAGCCAGATGCACAACATGGTGCAGTGCATACATCTCTAGTTTATTGGCAGGGGTAAGAGGTCCTGGAATGCCCATAGTCTCTATATGCTTGCAAATAAATAAATAAAAATAAAAAAGACTGAATACAGTGTTTAGTTGCTTGCATAGTTGTCATGTGTATGAGTGGCAGATGTATTGGGTCAGATCTGGACTTTGCTTTTTCTCATTGATAATAGTGGTAGGTTTTGTTTTTGGTTTTGCTATTGTTGTTTACTGACCAAGAAAATATTAAGTCAAGGATGCATTCTAGATAGGCATGGTGGTACAAGCTTTTAACACCAGAACTTTGGAATCTGAGGAAGGAGAAATGCTATGAGTTTAAAGGATAGCCTGGGCTACTGAGTAATTTCCAGGCCAGCCTGGACTACAGTGTGAGATCCTGTCTCAAAAAATCCAAAATGAAACCAAAACAGAACAAAGCAGATGCTCTCTATACATGGTGGCATCTTCAGGTGAAAGAATAATGGTAAATGAAGGTTAGCAGGTCAGTCTGAGAGCTGATATGAAGCACAGCCTTCCAAAGAGCTGACCCTTGACCTATGACCTGAAAGAAGGAGCCACCCTGGAGGAGGGGTTGTCAGCTGCACTGTGCAGCCCGTCAGTCCCCCTGGGTGTCCTGGGGAAGAACTGAGGTTCCAGAGCCTGGCAGGCTGCTTTTGAACGTGGATTTAAACTTACTGAGCTACTGTTGCCTCCCTGTGAACCACGAGTAAGTGATTTGGGGCTGGAGAGAGATGGATTAGCTTTTAAGGCGCTTGCTTACAAAGCCAAATGACCCAGGTTTGATTCCCCAGGACCCACAGAAGCCAGCTGCACAAGGTGGCAACTCTTTCTGGAGTTGATTTGCAGTGGCTGGAGGCCCTGGTGTGACCATTTTCTCTCTCTCTCTCTCTCTCTCTCTCTCTCTCTCTCTCTCTCAAATAATTAATAACAAGTTTTTTTTAAAAAATAGAAAAAAAATAGGTGATTGGAATGATGAAGGGGCAGTTGTGTCACTCCTCGTGAGCATGAAAGCTTATTTGAGTTTTAAAGTACTTTATTTCTTACTTGAGAGAGAGAGAGAGAGAAAAGGCAAGTAGAATGAGAGTGTGTGGGATGGGGGTGGAGGAGAGAATGGGTGTGTCAAGGCCTCCAGCCACTGCAAACAAACTCCAGATACATGTGCCTCCTTGTGCATTTGGCTTTATGTGGGTCCTGGGGAATTGAACTCAGGTCCTTGGGCTTTGCAGGCAAGTCCTTTAACCACCAAGCCATTTCTCCAGCCCACTTGTTGTTTATTGAATCATCCAAAGAACACAAGCAATCCCCTTAGTGTAGGGCAGAGAGTGAAACAGGTAATGGGTGGGGGGTGGTGGTGATGGCAGAGGGACCCATCATAAATGGGCTTGGGGTTAGAGAAGGAATGTGGAGTTATCTCCAGGGTAATGATTAACTGAGAAGGGTCTTCAGTCAGGAGCTCAGGATTTTAGAAGCACCTGGGCACCAGACAGGCCCAATAAATTGCAGGAGGTCTGACTGGGGGCAGGCAGAGCAGTTAAGAGATGTGGAGGAATCAGGCAAGAAAGAGCCAAGGTGACTAATACACTGGGAGGGGTGAAGAGAAGAGGGCAGAAGCGCAGAATGTTCAAGAGGTAGTTTGGTTAGCTGTGAGAGAGGCAGGTGAGAGGTGGACGTGATGACCCCAGGTGTCAGACTGGGCAGCACAGGGAGAAGCCAGGGTGGAAAAATTTACAGGGAAAGATCACAATGCTCTGGAGGAGCTGCAGGCCCTTCAAAAGAAGAAGCCTTTCAGACATTAATATAGATAGGTATATAACTCAAAGGAAGGGTCTGAGCCAGAGGTGCCCATAGACAGATTGGGTGAGAGAAGCTTCATTGGGATGGAGGCCACTCAGGGATAATGTGTTAAGAGGAAGCTGGGTATACATTTTATTTTTCTTGAGCAACTGGAATATAGCATATGGCACACACATGCACACACACACAAACATACATATAAACACACACACATTCATATACACATATACACACATGTGTGCCCACATACTGCAGGTATACTGACACAGTGAGACAGAATAAGATGAAAGAGGGAGGGAGATGCCAAGAAGAAACCTCAGGCTTATTTCCAGAGGAAGGAAGTGCTGAAGAAGCATCTGGGAAGAATCTTCCAGAAAGGAGGGCAGGGAGAGTACCTTGAGAACATGACAGAGGAATCAAGAGAGGAGACCTTTAGCCAGGCATGGTGGCATATGCCTTTAATCCCAGCACTCAGGGGGCAGAGGTAGGAGATTGCTGTGAGTTCGAGTCCAGCCTGAGACTACAGAGTGAATTCCAGGTCATCCTGGGCTAGAGTGAGACCCTACCTCGAAAAAGAAAAAAAAAAAAAGAGAGAAAGGTGACCTTTGAATATTTATTATTTATTTGGAAAGAGAGAGTGGGCACTTGGGCATTGGGGAATCAAACCGGAGCCATCAGGCTTTGCATGCAAGTGCCTGAACCACTGAGCTATCTCTCCAGCCTGAGAAGAGACCTTTGAAGAAACAGAAGGTGCTGGTGGTTTTGGAAGATCCAGAAAGGAAAGGGCCCACTGGACCAGACCACGGGAGTGTCATTCCCTTCTCTGGTGGGTGGCAGGAGGCTGCTTGTAAGAGGCTGGAAAGGGAAGCTGAAGAAATAGTCACATATATGCTTGAGCTAGAAAAGAAAGGAGAAAATAGCTGTATGGATACACATGAAAGCTGTTATGTAGAGTAGAACACATTGTCTCATAGAATATAACATCCAAGGTGGATCTGGCTATCCTCACCTCTCAGCTAAGCACACTGAGGCTCAGAGAGGGTAAAAGATTGTTTCAAATCCTACAGCAGATAAGAATGGAATCTGATGTTAGACAGACTGGGACTTAAACTCTAAATCCAATCAATAGGTAGAGGAAGAAGGAAGCAGATTTGCTTAAACCCAGGAAGACTGTTTTAGCACTTACAGAGGACTGATAATAGAGCCACAACCCTTGCAAGGAGTCCCCTATCATAGGTGTGTTGCAACATAGCCTGGATGAACATGACCTCCAAAAAAGCTCCATCACTTTGAGTGCAGAGTGGATATATTTTTTTTTTTTTGTTAGCTAATATTTATTTCTTTTTTTTTGTCTCTTTTTTTTTCTTTATTAGTCAGAGTGGATATGTTTATGTGTAACTATGCAAGTACATTTCATGTTTGCGTCCCTCATTGGAGTAAGTGTTTCTGGAAAGGTGAATCCATTGAAGAAATATCATGCCTAGTCTACAGCGAGTGCACTGGCCGGCTGGGGGCGGAGACCAGACAGACGTCTGTACTCTAAGGCTCTTCTCTGGTCCAAGCCTCCGACACTCAGAATCTGAGTAGCTCCTTGGAACCTTACAGTAGGAATCCCCTCCATGTACTGGGAGCTGCAGAGCAGAGGGCTGTGCAGACACCAACCAGATGAAAGGGCTGGGAACCAGGGCCCAGAGTCTAGCTCAGGGATAAGGGAACCAGAGTGAGAGGCTTGGATGGGGGAAGTAAAGACCCAGCACACAAAGGGTTTATCAGAAGCATCTACATTTCAAAGCAGGTCCCCAAATGGAACAAAGGCACTGTACGAGGGGGGTTGACACTGAGCCAGTGAAGGAGGAGGTCACTGGCTTTGCTCCATTGGAAGAGCTGGCCAGTAGCCTGGACTCCAGGCGGCCAGGCCATGTTAGCAATTACCCTCAGTGATCTTCAGTGAGTCCGAATGTTGGTCGCCTGGGGAGACTGGGAAATAAGTGAAAAAGGGGAGATTTGAGAAGTCTGAATCCTTATTTAATGACTGGACAAGGCCAGACAAAAGTGCCTTTGAGGATCATTGCCAAAATGCTTTGGAAGGAGTCAAGAACAAAGCCCACGGCATACTCAATGTGACGCAGGGCCCCAACCCACCCACGTCTGTGTGATGATCCTGACTTTACTCCGAATGACACTGAAGCCCAGAGAGGCTGAGCCTGTAGCTTAGCGTCACACAGCTGGAAGATGGGGGAACTCTGAATCGAGCTCTGAAGCTCTGTGGTTCCATCACTTAACATATAGTCCACTGTTCTTTGAACACCAGAGAAGAGCTGGATTTCGAATCAGGGCTGGCGAAGTCAGATGGAAAAACAAGAGTTGTGTGGATACCAACCAGGTAACCCTGTGGCAGGCCTGCGGGTCACTGGCACTGCTCTGGGAAGCACAGCAAGGTTGGGAGTCATGGATGGTTGATGGCATGTGGTCATGATGACACGTGATCACGATGACACGTGGACATGACGGTGTCAACATAGCGGGATGGTGGTGTGGTGACGTGTGCAGTTTGCTGTGGCTTTCCTTGGGAAGGGTGCTATGGAGAACCCCTGGGACAGTGTTTGAAGAACAGCAGGCCCCACAGGTGCAGCCCCCCTCTCTCTGGCTGGCTTTCCAAGAGTCCAGAGTCCCACCTGGAGAGTGACCTCCAGTCTTTGGAGAATGCTTTGTTCTTCACACCCTGCCCCAATCACCCTTTGTTCCTGGCGGAGCTAATTAGGCTCTGTGGTTAATTAACAAGGCCTAAAGTTCAGCAGAACAATGGCCGGGCTAGTGGATGGGTAACCAGGTAAGGGGATCTCTTGCATTCTTACCCTGCCTCCTCGCTGTTCCTGCATGCCATGTCTCCTGCTAAACTCACCTGCTCACTGAGCACCCACCGCACCACTTTCTAGAATGGGGCCAGGCAGCATTGTGACTTCTTTAGGACCACAGGTGGTCCCTATGATCCCAGGATCCTATTTGTGGAAAAGCTAAAATTGCCATATTTCTGTTTTCAAAATTTTTTCTTTTTCTCGAGGTAGGGTCTCGCTCTAGTTCAGGCTGACCTGGAATTCACTATGTTATCTCAGGGTGGCCTCAAACTCATGGCAATCCTCCTACCTCTGCCTCCCAAGTGCTGGGATTAGAGACGTGCGCCACCACGCCCGGCTATAAAATTGCCATGCTTCTTATTTCCAGAGTCCATGCAAGGGTTGAGAAAGCAGGAGAGCCTAGGGTCTGCCTGGCATCCCATGTTCTGGGGCCCAGCCCGCCCATGCTCAGAGACACCTACAGTGTTGTCGGGTCTCCAGGCTTTGTGCCACACTCATATTCTGTAGAAAGGCCCCTTGTGTTGGCAACAAATTGCCGCATGGCTCTCTCCCCAACCCAGCCTTGGAAAGTCACCCTGATCCCTTTATTGGTGAAATCTTGATTATCTTAGAGCTTTTATAATTTACTTAATTTCTGCTTTTACTTTGAGGTGCAGACAGACCAAGAAATTCACGAGAACTCCAAGGAACAACCAGGAAAGACAACTGCAGCCTCGTGAGTTTCAGCAGGAGCTCCGCTGGCCTCGGCCAGCTCCCCTTCACAGATGAGCAAGGCAGCCGCAAGGGACTCCAGGTCGAGCAACACAGGAGCCAACCCCACAACCCCACTGCTGGCCTCCCACTTCCGGCTCTCCTCTCATCTGGACCTCTCCTGTTTGTCTGCAGTGTGACTCCCTTAGCTCACTTTGAGTGACCTGTGGCAATGTATTTTCAGCTTCAAAAAGCCACAAGCTGTAGAGATGGATGAGTGAGGTCTCACACACACAGATTGTGGGGGGGGGGTCCCATTTTGATCACTAGCTATAGGACTTGAGATGATTTTGTGCCTTAGTTTCCCTTTCTGTTATTAGGAATACTAGCAAACCCATGCAAGGTTGTGCCTAGGTGTGATCATCTCCTTCCCATGTCCCTGGCTTCCTTCCTTAAAGATCCCTCACTCAAGGCTCATTTTGCCCACCCACTCAGCCCATCTTCCTCACCCTTCCCTCCCTAGGAATCTTCCCCCAAACCATCTTCTGCTGATCCCTTTGGGAATGGTCCCATAATCTCCAGAGTTAAGGCCATGGGAGTGTGAGTAAGTCCTCCTGATCGTCTTCCCATCTCCCCATCTCTTCCAGTGTCACATTCTAGAACATGGTGGCTCCTCTTAGGAGCTCCATGAACCATTCACTCTCCCTAAAAAGTCTTCTTTCCCTCAGCATGGACCCACACATGCATACACAGGTACATACGTGTATATTCTCACGTGACATAACACAACATATACTTCCATTGCGTTATGTATCCTAGGCAAGCCCTCTGCCACCGAACCTCTCTTTCAGCACCTCTGTATATTTTTTATGCTTAATTTATTTTACAAAGTGATAAAAATGGTGATAAGACGTACAGCCTTGTAGGATAATTTTGAAGAGATTTTGTGGTATTTATAAAAAAATTAAAGCATTTCTATCTTTTGTTGCTGTAAGTCTTTACCTCAGAATTTGGCCTTGAGAAATCATCAAATAGATGAAACATTCTTTTTTTTTTTTTTGTAATGTGCTTGTGGGGGATATACCTGTGTCTGCAAGTGTCTATGTGTCTATGTGTGGAGGCCAGAGGACAACCTCAAATGTCATTCCTCAGAAAAACTATTCACCTTTATTTCTTCTTGAGACAGGGGTCTCTCATTGGCCTGGAACTCACCAATTAGACTAGACTGGCTGGCCAGTGAGCCCCAGGGATTCACTCATCTCAGCTGCCCTATAGCTGGGATTACTGTAAAAGCATGAACCACCACAACCAGCACTTCTATGTAGATTCTCGGGACCAAACTCAAGTCCTCATGCTTGCCTTGAGCTAGCTCCCCAGCCCTTGAAACACATTTTCAAACAAGAGTTGCCCCTCACATTACTGTGATGGCTATAAAAATGATGAGAAAACTTTGTATCTGCTGGAAGTGTAAGTGACACCAACATAAAAGAGGCAAACTGTTAACCGTTGTGTTAGTTATGATTGTGAAATATGTGTCCAAAAGAACTATCACTACATAAACATTACTATGATTGCTTTAGAAGAAAAGAAGGAAGACGTGTTTTCTGCTATTAAAAATATTATTCTAGCCAGGCTCAGGGGTGCACACCTTTAAACCCAGCACTCTACTATTCAGGCAGAGGTGGGAGCATCACCTGAGACTACAGAGTGACTTCCAGGTCAGGCTCGGCTTGAGTGAGACCCTGCCTTGGAAAAAAAAAAAAACTAAACAAAGTGTGTGTGTGTGTATGTATATATATATATATATATATATATATATGTGTGTGTGTGTGTGTGTGTGTGTGTGTGTGTGTGTATACTGTTATACTAGGCAAGGTGGCACATTCTTGCAATACTAATGCTTAGGAAGCTGAGGCAGGAGCATGGGAGTTAGAGACCAGACTGGACTATGGGAGACCTTATCTCAAAAACAAATTGCATAGTTTTTTCATATGGTTTATTTACTTATTTATATTTTATTGTTTCACTTGGCATACAGAAATTTCAGTATCAGTCTTTCTGGAATTTTCAAATACATGTGTTTTGCTGGTTCATCCTCCTCCCTGATGTTACCCTCCCTCAACTTCTCCTCCAAGAATCTTCCCTCCTGTTTAGGTATGTCACATGTGTCCTTTTGCCCTCCCCCCTTCCTGCTCATCTCCTTGTATTTGCTTTTGGTTATGGTTCTACCTTTATAGTTTGTACCCACATTTGTTTCTCACCCCCCGTATATACATACTTATAGATGCTACCAGCTAAGACCTGAATATCAGAGAGAACATGTGATTTTGGTTCTTTCTGAGTATGGGTCACTTCTCAGTAGAATTCTTCCCAGCTCTGTCTATTTTCTTGAAATTTTCACAATTTTGTTTTTCCATACTATTGAATAGAACCAATAAAATGTATATAAAAAAACTGAGGAGATATCTCAGTGAATAAAATGCTTACCATACAAGCATGAGGACCCTAGGACCTACATTTAAACAAATAGCCAAGCAAAGTAGCACATTCTTATAATCTCATGTTGGGGACACAGAGCCAAGGATCCCTGGGATTCTATAGATATCCAGTCTACTATATTTGGTCATTGGCCAGGAAAATGAGAGACTTTATCTCTTACAAAAGCTGTAGTTTTCCTAAGGAATAACACCAAGTTTTCCTCTGGCTTCCAGATGCACATGGACATATGTCCATACACACTTGTGTACACACACACACACACACACACACACACACACACACACAAAATGCCTGAGATTAAGTGAGTAACTTAAAGAAAGCTCATACAAAAACAAATTTCTGCTGGCTGGGCTTGGTGGCTCACGCCTTTAATCCCATCACTCGGGAGGCAGAGGTCGGAAGATCAATGTGAGTTTGAGGCCACCCTGAGACTACAGAGTGAATTCCAGGCCGGCCTGAGTTAGAGTAAGACCTTACCTCATAAAATCAAAAATAAATAATAAATAAATAAATATAAAGCAAGCTCAGGGCTGGAGAGCTGCCTTAGCAGTTGAGGCACTTGTCTTTGAAACCTAAGGACCCAGGTTCACTTCCCCAGGATCCATGTAAGCCAGATGCACAAAGTGGCGCATGTGTCTGAGTTCATTTGCAGTGGCTGGAGGCCATTCTCTCTCTCTGCCTCAAATAAATAAATAACATATTTTTTTAAAAAGAAAGCAAGCCCATACAGTAGAGTCTAACAAACATTAACAGTTATTATTACTGCATAGGCACATGGCTTGGACTTCTGTGACTTCATTGAGCAGCTCCAAGTATCTTGTTGATATTTACCATCTTAACTCCATTTATACACAAGGGAATCAAAAAATATTGTTGCCAGCTTTTCCTTGGAAAGAATATAACTTTTTCCAAAAATAAAAGGCATGTTTAAGACTTCTGCTAACCCAGGGCACAGAACCCTGCTGCTCTGCAATGGTGGCTTCCTGTTGCCATCATCTACGAGGTGACCCTGACTCTTGCTTCCCTAGGAACAAAGGGTAGTAAGGGGTCTTTTGTAAGGGCTCAAGCAGAAGAGAAGAAAATGCTAGTTATGCTAGTTCATCAAAGGCTGGGGACTGGCCATTGGCTAAATTTCTACTCTGAATACCCTGCCTGTGCCTCAGTTTCCTTACCCGTAACCTGCTAGCCATCAGCTTGTGGTTTCCAGCTCTTCCTAGTGTATTTCTTGGGGATTATTTTGATTTAGAACATTTTGGCTCATCCTCTCCCCTCCCCCTCAGCCCCGCAATCCATGGTCTCCAGCATTGACTTCATGCTCTGCGAACCCGACATCAAAGCCCTGAGATGCAGGCTCCTTGCAGAAGTGCAGGAGGTAACAATGGGGCTAGAACAGGGCCTGGGTGGTGGCTGCCCAACCGTTTGCCCCCTAACCTGGTAACGATTGTGTTCAAAGTCACTGCCGCGGCCTCGGTTGAACAATGCATTTGGCAATTCTTGTCAGCAGAGCTAAGGGCAGAGCTGGCCCTGGGCATAAAAAGCCTCCAAGAATACACATTAAATAATCATAAAAATCTTCTCTTTTGTTTTTCAAATTAAGGAATAAATGTCGTCTAGCCACATCAAAAGAGAAACATACACAAAAGAAAGTCAAATACCTCCGGTAACCCCAGCCCTGTGGTTCCAGGATGCTGAGACATGTCACCTCCTTGATTTCCTTTCTGTTTGACCTGGGTGTCATCAGCAGAGCCACTGCTGTGCCAGTTACTCGCTTCCCGCAGCTATGTGGCTCTGCCGATTCCCACCTGGGTTCTGTGGGTCAGAGAGCATCACCTACCACAATGCACTGGAATTTTCTTCTTCTGGAGAATGCCACGCTGTTGGTTCCACAGCCCTGGAATAAACACCCCTGGATGAGAATGTGTTTTACTGGGTCAGCATTTTTAAATGTTTTTAGACAGGGTCTCATGTAGCCCAGGCTTGCCTTGAATTTGTTTTGTAGTCAAGGATGACTTGCCTGATCCTCTTGCTCCACTTCCTAAGTGCTGGGAGTCAGGCATTCAACTGTGTGCCTGCTTTATGCAGCGCTGAGTGTGAACCTAGAGCTTCATCCATGCTAGGCAAGGGTTCTGCCAACCGAACATGCCTAGGTTCTAAGCCAACACATTTTTTACTTCTCTCTCTCTTTCTCATTTGCATTTTGATAATGATACCCTTTTTTTAAAGCTTTCCTAGAACAGAAACTCTAAATTCATTGGGTGAGATTCCAGGCTTCACAATGGGTAATGTTTTCCCCTATACTTTCTTACGAAGATTTTTCAGCTTTACAGGACTGTTAAAAGGACCTTCTTTCTTTCTTTCTTTTTTCCTTTCCTTTCCTTTCCTTTCCTTTCCTTTCCCTTTCTTTCTTTCTTCCTTCCTTCCTTCCTTCCTTCCTTTCTTTCTTTTTTTCTCTTTCTTTCTTCCTTCCTTTCTTTCTTTTTGTCGCTGGGGAATTGAAGCCCAGGCTGACAGCCTTTGCAGAAGCAAGCATCTTTAACCACCGAGTCATTTCCAGAGTCCCTAGACTTGGACCTTTAGCTAGTAGGCAGAGGAATGCCCAAGGGGCTGCATGAGGAGAAGAGCATAGTGAGGTGGGCTTTTGAGGTAAACACGGTCAGGAAAGGGTAGCATGTGTCTCTGAAGTGCTGAGTACGAAATAGCTAATAGAGGGTTGGAGAGATGGCTTAATTGTTAAGGTGCTTGCTGCAAAGTCTAAGATTCCAGATTCAGTTCCCCAGTACCCATGTAAACCAGATGCATAAAGTGGAGCACGTGTCGAGTTCGTTTGTAGTGGCTGGAGGCCATGGAGCACCCATTCTGTCTCTTGCTCTATCTGACTCTTTCTCGCTGTCTGTCAAATAAATAAATAAATATAAAATAATAAATGAAATTAACTAATAGAGAAATACATGACATTTTTCAGCCTGTACTCGGCTATGGCACTCATAGCAATTCATTATATATAATAATAGTGACTATATTTTATGGATTATAATGTTTTGAAAGATGTCTTCATCTCTGTTTTCTTGTTTGGTCCAGGCAACTCAGATCCTGCCAGATATTATTTGTATTCTTGTAGATAATGAAACACACAGTCAAAGAGCTAGGGGCTCTGGTTAGATCACAGCAGCAAGGAGGGTGTTGCTGGCAATAATAGTCTTGCACTTTCAGCTGAATTGCCCCCTTATAAAAATGTTTTGCCCTCTGTCTTTCCTCAGAAAAAGCCCCACAGTCCTATGAGACAGCTTGATATTGTATCTCCATAGCCATCTTACCCAGTTCTTTTTTTTACAGTTTTTACAATTTTATACATGTATAATATATATGTGCATATATATATTTGAGAAAAAGAAAGAAAGAGAGAGAAAGGGAACGGACACACTAGTGCCTCCAGCCACTGCAAATGAACTGTAGATGCATGTGCCACCTTGGGCATCTGGCTTACGTGGGTCCTAGGGAATCCAATTGAGTTCCTTTGGCTTTGCAGGCAAACATCGTAACTGCTAAGCCTCTCTCCAGCCCATAAAATATATTTTGATCTTCCCACTTTTCCTCTCTCTTCACCTTTCCCCTCTCACTGAAATTCTTATGCCGACCCTTCTTCCAGTTACATCCTCATCCAACTGCCACATTTTGTTTTCTTTTTGGCTCACTGACTTAAATTGGGTCTCTCACTAAGCATAGAGCTCACTGACTTGGTTAGACTAGCCATCCAGTGAGCCCTGGGGATTCCTCTCTCTGCCTCTCCAATGCCAGGGTTATAGGCATGTGCCATCACATTCAGACTTTTCTATGTGTTAGGGATCTGAGTTCAGGTCATCATGCTTGTGCAGCAAGCACTTAGCCCATTTGGGACATCTCCCCAGCCTATCTTTCCTTCCTTTCATTTGATTATGCCAGGCCTTTTGTCACAGTATCGGGGAGCTGATGAGTATTATCATCCTCCCATCTCATGCCTTATGATAACAAAGGCAGGAGACTATGCCCATGGCCCCATGTGATCTTGTACCCTTAAGGGTCATCTCTTTGGAGCTTTTCTGATAGTTCAAGATTAACTTTCTCTCAATGGGATTGCAGGCTGCAGTGGTACAGAACAAACCAGATGTGGGACCTCAAGCCTCATCTGTCATGGCAAAGTGCCCTGGGAGCCACCTCTTTAGGAATTCTCACAGGTGGCACCTCCCAGCTTCCTTCCTTCCTCTCCCATAAAAGCAACTGAACGGTCTCCATCTGGTCACCTGCCTCCATCTTGCTCTAACAACACACAGAACATTTGCTGAAGGCAGCATCGCCCTTATTTCACTTTATGGTTGATAAATCAAGCCTCAGTAACATTAAATATTAGCCAGGGCTGGCAGCTCATGCTTGCGGTCCTAGCACTCAGGAGGTGGAGGCAGGGGGATCAGGAGTTTGAAGTCATTTTTAGCAGCACAGGGATTTTGAGGCTAGCCTGTGCTAACATGAGATTTTTGTGTCAAAAAGAAAAGGGCAAAAAGGAATTAAAATAATGCCCATGGGGATTCATGTTGGGAGAAATCAACTATGCAGGAACTCACTCTTCTGTTTAGGTTTTGTTTGAGATAAGGTCTCACGATGTGGCCCACTCTGTAGCTGACCTTGCACTCACATTGTATCCCAGACTAGCCTCAAACTCTACCTTTTGTCCTCCTACCTCCTGCCTCTGCTTCCCAAACGGTAGGATTCTGGCTGTGTACCACTGTACCTGGCTTGGAACCCACTCTTCTTTTTTTCTTTTCTTTTCTTTTCTTTCTTTTTTTTTTTTCGAGGTAGGGGTCTCACTCTAGACCAGGCTGTCCTGGAATTCACTCTGTAGTCTCAGAGTGGCCTCGAACTCACAGCGATCCTCCTACCTCTGCCTACCAAGTGCTGGTTCTTGCCCTTTTCTTTTCCTCCTGGCCATGATGCCTACCTTGTTCCTCAGGAAAGCCTGCGCCCACACAGGTTATCATCCTCCAGGCTGGTTTGACTTTGAACCCTGAGGACACTCTAATTTTGCATGAACAGAGCTTAGCCACAGCAATCCCTTGCTGGTATGAAAACACATAGCAGAACCTTCCAAGTCACAGCCACAGGGTCCCGCACGCATTGGAACTCACAGCTGAGCTCAGGGGCAGGAGGCTTCAGGAAGCGGTCCATAGCTGTGACACTTTTCCTACAGGAAAAAGAAAAAAAAGCCTTCCTGCTTTTTTTCCACAGGAGTCAAACTAGGGCGCCCCCTCTCTCTCTTTCTCTTTCTTTCTCTCTCCCCTTTTCTCTTCATCCACCTCTAGCAGAGCATCTGCTCAACATGCAAAAGCAAGGGCAAATGCTGGAAAGCCACCAGGAGGTCTTTTTTGAATGGGGCCATCTGCCTGTACTTGCCCTTTGGAAAAATCAATGAATTTGATTTTTGGACAGTTAGTTCTTTAAGCTTGAAAATATTCATTGAAACAGCATGGGCAAACGAAGTCCACTCTTCGTCCCTCATCGATTTCTCTGAAGCTGACCAATGTGGGCACAATTCCCCACAACTGGCCTGATGATGTTCTATAGTAAGAGGAGCACTGAGCTGGGATGAACAGGGTGGGCATGGTTGCAAAGAGGATAGGTGGTCCCAGCAGAGATTCTTGATTATTTCCCCAGTACTGGGGATGGCACTCAAGGCCTCACACATGCTAAGTATACACTTTGTCATGGAGCCACACGCCGGCCCCCAATCCTCTTTAATTACATGTCTCCTCTCAGAAACAAATACAAATGCTCTCACCTACCCCATCAGGCCAGATCAAACTAAATGTGACTCAATCAGGTCTTGGAACTTGGACTTAATGTACTGCCCCCAAACTAATGACGGGAAATTCTGCAGATGGCTTTGGTTGTAAAATCCACTGTGCAGCTGAGTTCCTTATGAGGCTGGTGGGCTGGCTTTGGCAAATCAGGATGAACCTGGAATACCTGGAGGCTTTGGAGAACTTTGTAAGCTGTGTATGGTATAGTCTTACAACAGTGTGGAACTTGCCTGTACAGACGGGTACAATTTTAGCCTTTCTTTTAAGTTGTTTTCTTTCATTTTAGGATGAGGTCTTGTTAGGTTATTGGATCATTAGTGTAGCCTTGAACCCTTAGATTCTTATACCTCTGCCACCTGAGTGCTAGAACTACAGGGGCCGGACACCCACCTGGCTCCAATTCATTCTTCATGGAAAATAACTGGAAACCGCGAGGACTGATCTAGCTCTCTTTCCATGGGCACTTGCTAAACTCTTTTCTCCAGTGGGTAGCCTCAACTTAATTTCCATCATGTCATTATTCACATGGGATCTTGCTATGTAGCCAAGGCTGACCATGAACTCAAGATCTTCCTGCCTCAGCCTCCTGAGTGCTGGGATTACAGACAACACATGGCTAAAACCATTTTGGTAAAAACTCTGCTTGGTCAGGTAGGATCTTAGCCAATTGCACACCAGCTTTCTTTCCCCTTCCCAAGGAATTGCCAGCAAAAGCGAACGAACCAGGCAAGGGCAGGCAGGGGGGAAGGGAGTTCTCTTGTACTGCAGCCTCCCCCACCAATCCCAATGCTTATCCAAATGCAATCCAAATCTGCATAAAGCCGATCTTCTCAGATGGACTAATCCTAGGCAGCAACCCCTGAGCACTGTCAGTTATCAGACAAAGAAGGGGAGATGGAAGGAGACTGGAAAAGTTATCCAAGGCCTGAACACCAGAGTTGAGAAGCAGGCAGATGGGAAGCCAAAGTCCAACCTTCCCACAAATGAAGCGCCTGCTGTCAAGGGTAGCTTTGCAAGTAACTCAGACAGATGAGGCCAGCAAAGGCTCAGGGAAGGGAGCCATTGGAGCCAGCTAGTGTCCTGGGGTCAGCAAGGTGTGTGTGGGAAGTCTAGGGAAAGCAGCCGCAGCCTCAAAAATCCGGAACAGTTCCCAAGGGCCAGCCGTCCTATCCAGAATGGAGCTGCCTTAGCCCTGTGGGTGCAGTAGAGGCTTGCCTTCAGGCAGGGTACAGAGCTAAGCACCTTCCTCGCCTAGCTATCATGGTATGGAAAGTGACTTTTAACCTACAGCCAGCATCAGGGGAATGGCCAGATGGCATCCAGGCTGATGAGGTGCCCCTGGCTGACTAATCTCTCCAGGTACAAGAGCAAACATAGAGCTCGGGACACCATATGTCTCTGACTCACAGTGCTTGCCGGAACTACCACCATTCCATACGACATATGTTCTCCTGGGCCAAGGCTGGAGACTGGTCAGTGGAGTGGAGGATATTAGTCTTAAAGTTGAGGACACAGTGATTAAAAACATAAAAAGGAAAGTGTATATCCACTAGTCATGTCCTAAATGATATTTACTTTAAAATTTTAATTTTATTTCAGTGTTTTGTAGTACTAAGCATCAAACTTGGGGCTTCAGGTTTGGTCAAGTGCTTTACCTCTGATCTAATTCCAAGTCCTAAATGACATTTATTTCTATTCATAATGTTTGTTTGTTTTCTTTATTTTGTTTGATAAAGGTCTCATTTATGTAGCCCAGGTGAGCTGAAACTCAATGTGTAGCTCAGGCAGGCTTTAAACTTTTGGTGTTCTTACCATCTCCCTCCCAAGTGCTAGGATTACAGAAGTGGACCACCAGTCCTGGCGAATGTTATTTACTTTTAAAGTATATTCTGTTTCACTAGGCAGAAGTCCACTTCTTTACTCATCCCAGGGTCCAAGCCCAAAATGGCCACTAGGCCTTGGGATGGAAGGGATTGTTTAATAGTGTGGAATTCCACTTGAAATTGAAAATGAAGCAATCCCTCATTTAGCTTAAGGGATCTGTTGACATTGGGGAATGACATTCCAATACAGGACCTATTTCTTTTGCTCTCTCTAAGGCTCCCAAGAGGAGAACTTAAAAGCGAAGGTAAGGTGGGTCAGCTGCTCAGGGGCTGAGAACACTGGAGTACTTCTAAGGATGGGTGGTTGGTACTCACTAGAAAGACAATGGCACATGAAGATTGCAGCACCTTTGTTCCTTGGCCAACCAGAGCAATGGTAGTGTGAGTTAGCCAGGCCCAGAGGCTGACCTGGAGGGGCTCAACCCAGAACAGCAGGGGGAAGTTACTCATTAGGGAACAGGAGCTGCTTAAAGGTCCAGAAGTTTTCTAGAAACACAAAATCCAGTGGAACCTCTAGCTTTTATTCTGGCCCCCTGCTGAGAGACCAGGAGTAGATATTCTGTCTTTTCATATTGCAAGCCCGAGATCATTGTCAACACTTTGCAACCAGAGCCATGGGAAAGTTATAAGCACCCAGAGTTCTGACATTAGCAAAAGGCATTCTAGATCAGATCTCCTCTGCTATCAGTAACATTTTCTTTTAAAAATTTTTTGTTTATTTTTATTTATTTATTTGAGAGTGACAGACAGAGAGAGAAGAGGGAGAGAGAGAGAGAGAGGGGGGGGGCGTCCCAAGGCCTCCAGCCACTGCAGGTGAACTCCAGATACGTGCGCCCCTTGTGCATCTGGCTAACGTGGGTCCTGGGGAATGGAGCCTCGAACCGGGATCCTTAGGCTTCACAGGCAAGTGCTTAACTGCTAAGCTATTTCTCCAAAAATATGGAACGCTTCACGAATTTGCGTGTCATCCTTGTGCAGGGGCCATGCGAATCTTCCCTGTATCATTCCAATTTTAGTATATGTGCTGCCTAAGCAAGCACTCAAGAGCATTTTTAGTGTGAAAGTTTCCCACTCCCTAACCATCTGACCTTGACAATTGGTGAAGTCTTATCACCAGCACCGATAAGGAAGTTGAGAGCTTGAAAGGTCAAATGACCCATCCAAGGACACATTGTTAATGCACAGACATGGGCTTGGAACCTAGCCCAGAGGGTAAGATGTTTCTAAGGTTCTACTCAGAGTCTGGGGAAGGTAGGTCTTAGAATATGAGCTCTTATGGATAAGAGATGATAGAATTCAATGTGTTTGCTGAAGGTACTTTCAAAATGTCCTGTTCTAGTTAGCAGCTCATAGGTAGGACTCCACAGAGATGGCTCAAACAAATACACAAGTGTTTACCTCCACTCAGCATTGCATTTCAAACTCCCTCTCCTAATGATTCTTGCTTTAGAAGACAGACCAACTTTCTGAAAGATTTTCATTATCCTTTGTTTTTCCTAGACTGGTCTCTGGAGGTTTTCTTCTAAAGTAAAAATCCCAAGTCAATTTTAAGTATGCAGGCTGGAGAGATGGCTTAGAGGTTAAGGTGCTTGTCCACAAAGCCAAAGGACCCAGGTTCAATTCCCCAGTACCCACGTAACCCAGATGCACAAGGTGGTGCATGTGTTTGGAGTTTGTTTGCAGTGTCTGAAGGCCCTGGCTCACCCATTCTCTCTATCTACCTCTCTCTACCTCTCTCTCCCAAATAAATAAAAAATAAAAATAAAAAGAATGCTGATAATAATAGCATATTACAATTTATTCTTCACTCTCTGTGGAGCTGGACTTAGTCATGGGGATGTCACCTGCTTAAAGGAATAGCATGCTTTCAAGAAATGAAAATTGGGCTGGAGAAGATGGCTTAGCTGTTAAGCGTTTGCCTGTGAAGCCTAAGGACCATGGTTCGAGGCTCGATTCCCCAGGACCCACGTTAGCCAGATGCACAAGGGGGCGCAAGTGTCTGGAGTTCGTTTGCAGTGGCTGGAGGTCCTGGCGCACCCATTCTCATTCTCTCTCTCTCTCTATCTACCTTTCTCTCTGTCTCTGTCACTCTTAAATAAATAAATAAATAAATAAATAAATAAATAAATAAATAAAAAGAAATGAAAATTTAGGGCTGAAGTGATAGCTTACAGTGGTTAAAGGCTCTTGTTTGAAAAGCCTGATGACCCTTGTTCTATTCTCCTGTACCCATGTAAAATCAGATGCACAAAGTGGCACATGCATCTGGAGTTTATTTACAGTGACAAGAGGACCTGGAGCACCCAACCCCCCACCTTTCTCTCCTTGCAAAGAAATAAAATATTTCTTTTATGAGGTAATCTCAACAGACTGGCCCTTTTTTCTGAGAGAATGAAAGGGAGAGAGAGAGAGAGAGAGAGAGAGAGAGAGAGAGAGAGAGAGAGAAAGTGAGATAGTTGGCATGCCAGGGCCTCCAGCCACTGTAATCAAACTCCAGACTTGTGTGCCACCTTGTGTGCGTGAGTGACCTTGCTCACTTGTGTCACCTTGGGCGTCTGGCTTATATGGGATCTGGGGAGTTGAACATGGGTCCTTAGGCTTTGCAGGCAAGCACCTTAACTGCTAAGCCATCTCTGCAGCCCTTCTTTTATATTTTATTTTATTTTAAAAATATTTTAAATTTAAATTGTAAACTTAAATATTTAAATACTTAAATTTTTTTTAAATTTATTTGAGAGAGAGAGACAAAGATAGACAGACAGGGAGAGCAAGAGTGAATATGGATGTGCCAGGCCTCTTACCTCTACAAATGAACCCTAGATGCATGCACATTTTGTGCATCTGGATTTATGGGTACTGGGGAATCAAACCCATGATAAATAGACATTGCAAGCAAGTGCCTTTCACTGCTAAGCCATCTCTCCAGCCTAAAAATATTTATTTATTTAATAGGGAAAGAAGGAAAGAGAGTGTGGGTGCACCAGGGCCTCTTGCTGCTGCAAAGACTTTATGTGGGTACTAAGGAATCAAACCTTCAAACCTGGGCCATCAGGCTTTGCAAATAAGAGTCTTTAACTGCTGAGCCATCTCTCTTGCTCCCAAATACCTCTTTTTTTTTTTTTTTTAAAGGAATGACATTTTAGGGAAACAATCCTTTCAGAAAAGACAAAGACTAAAATCCCATAGTTTCCTGTGCATCAGAGTGGAATTTTACTGAGAAAAACAAGATGGTTCACAAGTTTAATCTACATTCATCCAGGTGACTGCTACTATGGAGAGGCAGATGGATACACATGAGTTACTATATTTTTGAATTTATTTTTAATTTTATTTATTGATGAAAGAGAGAGAGAGAATGGGTGCACCAGGTCCACCAGACACTGCAAAGACAGATGCATGCACCAGATTGTGCACATGCTCAACTTTGTGCATCTGATTTTCTTGGATACTGGGGAATTGAACCTGGCCCCTTAGGTTTTGCAGGCAAGTGCCTTAACCACTAAGCAATCCCTACAGCCCTTGAGTTAATATTATACTTGAAGGTGTCATCCCTGTAAGGGATTAGGAAAACAAACCATTTTGAAAAGGTTTATGCTTTGTTTATATTAGTCAAAATGTTACTGTCCCTATGTTAGTGTGGCTTCTCACTAAAATATCATTTTTGAATTATCTTAGTTGGGATTATCTCCACAGCCAGATGTGTCTTAGTATGCACCTCTGGCTGAGGTTTTCTGGAGAGCTGGCATATACCCCTCAGAGCAGGCACCTCTGGCTGAGGTTCTCTGGAGAGCTGGCATATACCCCTCAGAGCAGGCACCTCTGACTGAGGTTCTCTGGAGAGCTGGCATATACCCCTCAGAGCAGGCACCTCTGGCTGAGGTTCTCTGGAGAGCTGGCATATACCCCTCAGAGCAGGCACCTCTGGCTGGGGCTCTTGGGACTGAACATACATCCTTTTAGAACTTGCCTTTCTATTCATATGCACATCTGCCACGCTCCTCCTGGTAGCCTGTTGCCTTCCACCTAAGGGCTTCTTCAGGCCTCTTGCAATCCTCTCCTGGAATTGGTCAGTAAATACCTCAAATTCTCCTGGGAACCCTGAGTGGGCAGCACTGATGCATAGCTTTGCATTTCCTCAAGGCTTCCAGCAGGACTGAGTCAGATGCGGCAACCTCAGTCCTGGGCAGGTGCCTTCCTTAGTGGTCCTGCTTCCCTGTTCTTCATCATGTCTCCCAGCCACCTTCCAAACAAATACTGGCAGGTGAATCCCATCTCGGTCCATTCTGTACTGCCATGACTGAATACTTGATAGTGGGCAATTCAAAATGAACAGACATTCACTTCTCTCACTCTTGGAGGCTGAGATATCAACGATCAACATGCTTGTATCTGGTGAGGCTGTTTTTGGTATGTCCTTACTGAGTAGAAGGACAAAACAATGGGGTGAAACAGAAAGGAGGTAAACATTTTCTTATAAGGAAACCATACCTACAGTAATGAACCCCTTCATGCAATAGTGGCATTAATCCGTTTGTGAGGGCTCCACCCCGCCTCCCCCAGATACCTCCCAGTAGGCTCCATTTCCCAACCCTGCCACACTGGTGATCAAGTTTCCAAGACATAAGCTGTAGGAACACATTCAACTCTTAACGCTGTTTTATTTATTTTTTTCAGAGTGAGCTTCTAGAGAAATCCTAGTTAAGATTTACCTCAAGTTGAGCATGATTACAGCAGACTCTTCCCCCTCTTGTTTTTCCATCTCCTTTACTGACAGCAATGCCCACAGCTCCCAAAGCAGGAGCTGGGAGGGTTATTTTCCATTCTGTCCTCCACATTTGAAAGTCTGCCTTTCCATTGGTCACCAATTTCTATCAGTTACATGTCAAAAAACTTTGTTCCAATCAACTCTTTCTTTATTTCCAATTCACTTGGTTCAGACCATCACCAAACTCCAGGCAGTTAAAAAAACTTCCTAACTTTTGAGAAGGTGTTTCTTTTTATTTTATTTTTATTTATTTATTTGAGAGAGAGAGATTGGGCTTGCCAAGATCTCCAGCAAACAAACTCCAGATGCATGCGCCACCTTGTCCATCTGGCCTATATGGGTCCTGGGGAGCAGAACCTGGGTCCTTTGGCTTTCCAGTCAAACGCCTTACCCATTAAGTCATCTTTCCAGCCCTGATTCCTAACTTTTGTATATATCTTTATTTTATCCTCTTTCTAATCCATTCATCATAGAGCCTCATAACTTATTCAAAACCACAAATTTGATCATGTGTCACTTTGTTGCAAACATCAGAACTCACCACTGCCCCAAGAGAAGGCCCAAACCTCTTAGTTCTGTACCAGTCCTCATGAACAGACCACTCTCTGATCCTCTCTTATACCTGTGTGCCTCCTCCAGGTACCCTACCTCCCACTTTTCTGCCTGTAGATCTATAAAGAGCATGTGACCACTGTCAAGTCTGGGTTTGGCATTTGCATACAATAGGCAATGATCAAATTGGGCTAATGAGGATTTCCAACTTCTAAGGCATTTCTTATTTCTCTATGTTAGGATATTTTTTTTCAGTTTTGGAGACAGAATCTCACTCCATAGCCCAGACCGGCCTGAAATTCACTACCTAGCACAGGCTGGCCTTGGACTTGTAGTGATCCTCCTGCTCAGCCTCCCAGATGCTGGGATTACAGATGTGAGACACCATCCCTGGCTTGCCAGGAATCTTTAGGCTCTTATGTTTTAGTTATTTTGTAACATAAATTATTGCAGATGGGCTGGGGAAATGGCTCAGATGGAAAGAGTGCTTGCCACTTAAGCATGACAGCCTGAGAAGCCCTGGGACTACCTGGGTGTGATTCCCTAGCACTCATGTAAAGAGCTGGATGTGGCTACATATGTCTGTAGCCCCAGTCCTCTGTGTGTATGTGTGTTGTTGGGGAGGCGCAGAGAATTGTTGGGGTTTGTTGACCACAAAACAGCAGCTCCTGGATGAGAGAGAGACTGTCTTAAGGAAGTACATGGATGTATAATGGAGGAAGACTCTTCTGGCCTCTGCACGTGTGTGCATGGAACATGTGCATATGCAATATACACAGCACATCACACACCAAACAATGCCAAAGCATAAAAAAATTTAAAAAGTTACCAAAGACAATAATCACTCTACAGTTCCACAGAACACAGGAAAGGACCCTCCCCATCTCACCTGGCCCTGATGCCAGGGACCCTCGCTCCCTTTGTTGACTCTATGCACTCTCCTTCCTAGCTCCTAGGGAGGAACAACAAAGGAATCATTAGGAACATGACTGAGCTGGTTTCCTTCCTCTTTGAGTTCAACAGTATTTTGTTTTTGATTTATTTACTTATTTGAGATAGACAGGCAGATAGAGAGAGAGAATGGCAATATAAAACCTCCAGCCACTGAAAACTAACTCCAGATGCATGGGCCACCTTGTACATCTAGCTAACATGGGTACTGGGGAATCTAACCTGGGTCCTTAGGCTTCACAGGCAAGTGCCTTAACTGCTAAGCCATCTCTCCAGCCCCAAGATCAACAGGCTTTTAAAAAAATTATTTATTTATTCAGAATCAGACAAAGAGAGAGAGAGAGAGAGAGAGAGAGAAAGGGGAGGGAGACAGAGAATGGTCTCCAGGGCCTCTTGCCATTGCAAACACACTCTAGACACATTCACCACTTTGTGAATCTGGCTTTACGAATACGTGGGTACTGGGGAACCATGCCTTTACTGCTGAGCCATCTCTCCAGACCAAGCTTATCAGTTTTTGCTTACACAAATGAGTGAGGGTATGTGGTATTTAAAAAATAATAGTACTTAAGGTAATTTAGACAACTAAATTCAATTAACTTAATATTTTACAAAAATTACATAGTAAATGTAAACACATTAAAGAGCTACTTTACATTCTTCCTTTACATTAGATCATCAAAACATAGGGTACATTTATTAGGCATTTCTCAATGTGAACCACCTCTCTTTGAGGGGCTCTGGAGCCACTATGCTACAACTTGGGACAGTGGAGTTTTAAACAATTCCCAATTAGGAAAAGATCCTTGTTTTTATAATGAGTGAGTTTCCAGAAATATGTCTTAATTCTAATGTTTCAGATGAGTTACTTTTTAGGTCAGCAATATACATCCCATTGATGACTAATGAATCTGTTAACGCTCAGTCATGTGTAACCACTGTTTTAAACCTGCCTGATTGGGGCAGTCCAAGAGTCCAGGAGTCCCTGTAGTTGGTCTGAGTCGGGAGGTATGACTCCTTTATTCTGTTTGCAGGAGAAGTCATGTCCCTAGGTGAGATGCTGCATCTCAGCACCATGACTACAAAGTTGAGAGTCAGTGTGAGGTGAAGCCTTCTGATGCCTCCTGCCCCCTCCACATCTGTAGGTATGCATAGTCTGCTGATGCAAGATAGCCAGTGGAATATGGTGGTACAAGCTTGAGAGATGGAGGCAGAGCTGGAGCCCAGCTTGGGCTACATCATGAGACTCTGTCTCTAGAAACCAAAAGCTGGGATGTAGTCTGGGGTAAAGCACCCATTCAGCTTGTGTGAAGCCCTGGGCTCATTCTCAGAAAGCAAGCAAACAAATAAACAAATATTTGCTAGTAGGAGCCCAGAGATAATTGTCTGATTACCTTGGTTCAAATAATTATTTCCCTTTTTCATATTCATATTCATACTTCTCTGTAAAATTGTGAGCAATATAACTGAACTGTGCAAGGTCATTTGTTACCAATGGCTGTTAGGGTTTAAATAGCTTTAATACCTTTGTTTTTCCCTAGAAAAGCATTTACTGTGCCACACATGGACCTTGGAATTACAAATATGCATTGAATCCCTTAGTAAGTCAGTGTGGTCCTGGGTTCAATCCCCAGCATTGCAAACTGCAATAATAATAATAAGCAATAAATTTAACAACAACAGTAGTAATAAAGAGAATAGAAGTACACTCACTATATAACAAGTATTGGGAAGAGAAAAAACTGAATCAGAGGTGAAAACATGAGGAACTTCATAATGAAAAATCTTACAGGTGGGATAATTATAATCAGAATAGAAGATGTCAAAATATCTTTGAAATCACTCTGACTGGGTGCTAGGGTGGTGCATGCCCATAATGTCACCATTCTGGAGGCTGATGCAGAGGCACTGGCATAAGTTTGAAGCCAGCCTGGGGCACATAGCCAGTACCAGGCCAGCCAGGGCTATATAACCATACCCGGTCTCACAAAAATTTATCTGATTAAGGAGACCAAAATTATCAACAATTTGGAATAGCCAATTAGTAATTATTTAAAAGTATGCTATCTAATATAATAACCTAGAGCCAAATGTGACTATTTTTTATTTTTATGTTTTGGAGATAGTATCACACTGTAGCCTTGGCTGGCCTGGAATTCACTATGTAGCTCAGGCTTTACCTCCTGAGTGCTAGAAGGAAAGGGCAGGGGTGGCAGATACACATAGTTCTTGAGCACTTGAAATGTGTTTAATGCAAGTTGTGGTGGCTTTAATGTGGAATGTCGGCATGACCTCACGTGTTTGTGAGTAAGCCTCATATTTAATTCCCAGCTGGTAGAGCCTTACTGGAGGAGATGTGTCACTAGCAGTGGACCTTGGGTGTTCATAGCGCAGTTCACCCTTGCTGCTTCCTCCCAGATATTGTGACAAGATATGATGCCCTGATGTCTGTTCAGGCCATAATGAAGCTTCCCCCAGAAACTATAAACTAAAATAAACCCTTTCCTCACATATGCTGCTTCTGGTCAGGTGTTTTGTCCTAGCAACAACTAGGTAACCACAAGTGATTAAAATTTTTTACTTGGGCTGGAGAGATGGATTTGCAGTTAAGGCACTTGCCTACAATGCTTAAGGATCCAGTTTGATTCCCGGTACCCACGAAAAGCAAGATGCACAAGGTGGCACATGTGTCTGGAGTTCATTTGCAGTGGCTGGAGGCCCTGGATCACCCATTCTCTCTCTATATCTCCTTCTTTATCTCCCTCAAATAAGTAAATAAATAAAATATTTTAAAAATTAATATTTGAAGTATGTATTGGAAAACTTAAATTGCGATCTAAATATGGATCCAGTATTGTCTGATGCTCCTAGTATTCACATGAGATATATGGTGAGTAAAATTGATCCCATGTCTCTGATACTTAGTACAGAAAAATGAATGCAAAATGATACTTTTATATTGGGTATATGATAGAAGCTTGTGTTATTTTGGATATAGTGTGTTAAACTGAATACATTACTATAGCTAATTAATTTCTAAGTCTTCAATTTCTTTTTTCAAGGTAGGTATCTCTCTAGCCCAGGCTGACCTGGAATTCATTATTCTCAGTCTGGCCTCAAACTCATGGTGATCCTATCTCTTCCTCCCAAGTGCTTGGATTAAAGGCATGTGCCACCTTAATATGGCCACTAGACCCACAATGTTGAGGCTAACCTTGAACTCCTGATCGTCCCACCTCCCAAAGCTGGGATGGCAGATGTGCACCTGCATATTGGTTACACCAGTATATTTTCAAAGTAGCTCAACGAAACACTGTCATAAAGTGACCAACCTGGACTAGAGGAGGCCAGAGAAAGCTGCATGGATTATAGAAAGCCTCCCACTCTGAAACGGTGTCTAAGGAGGCGGCTACACCCAACTGACACAGAAAACCATCTGGGGAGTGGTCTATGTGAGTGAGCGGTTTGGGAGCCAAACTGCACCAGGGAAATCAAGAGGATAGTAACAACATAAGACAAAATGAGTGTTTTATTATCTCAGGTATTTGCTCTAGAAGAGATGGGCAGTGTGAGATGGTATGAAGACTGTGGGGTGAACGCCTGATCCTCTGCTTTTGTGCTTATGGACTGAGATGGTATGAAGACTGCGGGGTGAACGCCTGATCCTCTGCTTTTGTGCCTATGGACTGAGATGGTATGAAGACTGCGGGGTGAACGCCTGATCCTCTGCTTTTGTGCTTATGGACTGAGATGGTATGAAGACCGTGGGGTGAACGCCTGATCCTCTGCTTTTGTGCTTATGGAACTCCAAACACAAGGTAACACAGAGTGTAGCGCTTCACCCGCTTCTGGGTTCTGCTTTCTCTTGGTTTCACAATGAGACACTCTTTAGAAAAGAAATGGCCTTCGTTTCCTGATGAAACATACATATGCCTTGACTAATCAGGAAAGCCTATTGAGTTGATTGACTTTAAGTGAGAAACACTCAACACTGAGTACAGATAAGCAGAGAAGGAGGCCAGAGCCAGGGAGATGAACCATTTTCCTAGTTCTAAATGTGTGTGTGTGTGTGTGTGTGTGTCTGCATGTGGGGGGCAAATGATCTATTTTAGGGAGACTTTCTAAGGTAAATACAGCAAGGTGGCACCATTTAAGAAAGATGGTGGCACATACCTTTAATCCCAGCACTTGGGAGGCAGAGGTAGGAGGATCTCCATGAGTTCGAGGCCAGCCTGAGACTACATAGTGAATTCCAGGTTAGCTTGGGATAGAGTGAGATCATACCTCAAAAAAAAAAAAAAAGAAAGAAAGAAAGAAAGAAAGAAAGAAAGAAAGAAAGAAAGAAAGAAAAGAAACACAGTCAGGCTGAACCTCTTCATCTATCCATCTGTCCTCTTACAACTAGACCACGGCTATACCTTCCACTTTGCTTTGGTCCTGCAGACAAAAGCTAGGGCTCAGTTCCTCTCCCTCTGCATTCTCCACTGGTTCCTCTTCCTTTGTCTGCAAACCATAGAAAGGAATGGGTTGGAGCTGAGGGCAGCAGGGACCAGGCCTTAGCAACTGACTGGCCAGGTGAGTTCCACTGGCTATGTGGTGGTTGAGATCTCCTTTCTTCTGTACATAAAGATAAGAAAACATAAAAGGGCCCCCTTTGAAAGCAAACATGCTTAATTTGAACCACTGCCTCCCCATGATTCACCGGATGGAATTTATGATGGGGTTTACCCTTTCCTGCAAAAGTAGCAAATGAGTCAATAGGAAATGTGAACCTGCCACAGATTAGTTTTAAACTCACAGGGCAGGGTTCCCTGAGAAGGACACTGCCCTTCAACTGTGTTTTGCTGAGGAAGAGTGAAGGTTGGTCCTGATGTATTGAAAAGCCACTTCAGCTGGGGGCAAAGCAAGTCTGTGCATGAGCCCACTTACGCACAGACCCTCTTAGCAGAGGGAATCCAGAGGAAACTTCAGGAATGCTTTGCCTGGCAGCTAGGATGCATTCAAAGCCAAGAAACTGCCCTAATCTTTGCAAAACCAACAAAGATAAGCAATAGCTTTAACCAGGCTGAAATTCGCTGACAGGCTGCTGCACAATGCCCTTGTGAACATTATTGGGGCTCTGACGGCGCATGGCACTGCAGGAACATGCTGACGATGTTTAACAAACCATCTGTCTTGTACCTCTTCCCAGCGCATAGAAGTTTTTGTTTGAACCCTGGCCCCTTCCAATATGCCTGCCATCCACTCACCAGCAAGTGAAAGCCCTTGGTGCATCTTATCCATCTCATAACAGCCCTGAATGTGAAGGGGGATCTGTGGACTTTGTGTCAGCCCATCCATCCCATAACAGAACACCCCCATGTGTCTAAGCTGAACTCGTTATAACAGGAATTTTCACAGCCATGCAAACCTTTTAACTATTGTTGAGGCTATGTTCTTTCTTGGTTAGTTGTTCTTAAATTAGGAACATTTTTCTCTTGCTCTTTTTCTTTCAAGTATATAAAATATTTTCTGCCAGAATTTCTAACTGAAGCCAGGTATGATGGCACACGCCTTTAATCCCAGCACTCAGGAGGCTGAGGTAGGAGGATTGCTATGAGTTTGAGGCTAGTTATAGAGTTAGTTCCAGGTCAGCCTGGGAGAGAGTGAGATGAAACTCTGCTTCAAAAAAAAAATCTCTAATTTATACATTACCAGAATTATGGGTTATGTACCTGTTTGGTTGTACTACTTGAATGTTTTTAGAGATCTAAAATGTTCTGATATTGGCATTTCCATATGATTTGGCATTATATTAATTTGTGAAACTTCCCAGCTTTAAAGTTTTGAGAATATAATAGTTTAAATTTATTGGAAAAGCTTTATTTTAACTAAAAAAAAGAATATTCTTCTTAAGGAATTCATCTCTTATTTTTTCTTTTTTTTTTTCCTGCTTTGCCTGTCCAGCCTTTTGCATTCATCTTGTGCTTCTAGATGTCGCAATGTGGATGTGATGGTGGCTATCTCAGACACACCTTCGCAGTGGTATCTGCAGGCATTAGCTTAGCCATCAGCACTGTCCTTGAAATGAACCCTTAAATCCCTGACCCTCAGACGGCAGACCCAAGGCTGACGCCACTGTCACCTGCTGTGTGATCTCTGTCCTCACAGTGGCTCTCAGAACATGACATTCTTTATCTGTCAAGGAGACTAAGGTTGACCAGAAGCAAACAGCAATAGACGTGTGCAAGACTCCATGACGTGCGAGTATAGAGTTGAAAATAGCTTGGTGCTTATAGGTTGTTTCAATGTATGTGTCTACGCTATGTTCTTCCCCTAGTAACTCAGCTTGATGGTCATACTGTTTTTAGGGCAGACAGAACTAATGGGACATTTACGTATGTATGTATGTGTATATATATATATATATATATATTTATATGCATATATATGGAGTATATATACATATATATGAGATATGTACACATACACACACGAGTGTGTGTGTGTGTGTGTGTGTGTGTGTGCATTATGCATCTTTCCAGAAGAAATTTGGAAAATAATCACCACACACACATACACATCTGACAAAATTTGTCCTTAAATTCAAATTTGCTGTGAAGCCAGAAATTTCAGCAAGGATAGAGGTGGAAGAACTGTTTCCGATATTTTGCTTTCAGAATCTCCAGACTGAGGGAAGCCATTGTGGAACTGTGCAAATAGCCTGATGGTCACCACTGGGAACCCAGGAAAAGGAATTCTTACACGTTTTCCTATTATCCTTAAATGCCAATTTTGGTATGCACTATATGTTTTATAAAGTAATATAATATTAAATGTCTGTTGGGTTCATTCTGAGAGTGCAACTGTGTGCGATATTAACACTATGCTTTGCAAGGTAGTATAACATTACACACATGTTATGTTAATTCTGAGTGTGCTTGTGGTAGTCACATGATGTGTTTTCTAAGGTAGTGGAGCACTGATTGTGCATTGCAGTCATTCTGAATGTGTGTGCATGACTTGAATCCATCTATTCCTACTTGGGTTGTTTTCATCATTTAGCTACTGTGAATAAGAATGTTGTAAACACGTGCACAGGTGCATCTCCTTGAGACTGGTTTCCGTTGCTTGGGATAAGTACCCAGGAATGGAATTTCTGAGGCATGTGATGATTCTAGTTTAAGACATTTGTGGACAGCCAAATAGTTCATGGTAGTAGCAGCAACGACCAGCTCAGTAGTTCTTGAATTCCAATTTCTCCACATTCTTGGTAATGCACTCCTTCTAAAAAGCTTAAGGCCATTCTAGTGAAAGTGAGGTGGCATCATATTGTGGGTTTTTTATTTGTATTTTCCAGGAGTTATCATTGTTTCTATAATCTTGGAAGGAACAAGGACCTTTGGTATTGTCAGGAATGACCTGTGATTCCTTCCATAGGTTCTCTTGGCATATCCCCAAAGCCACTATATTGTTACGAGTGCTGATGTCCAGCAGTGCTATTGCTGCTACTTCCACTGTCCTCTTCCCTCCTCATCATTCTCTTCCCCCATGTCCTGTCTTCTCCTCCTCTTCCTCTTTCTCATCTTCTCTTTTCTTTCTTCCTTTTCTCCTTTCTTTTTCCCTCCCTCCCTTCCTTCCTTCCCCTTACCTCTCCTCCTCTTCTTGTTAAGATAGGTTCTCACTATGTTGCCTCAGACTCACTATCCTCCTCCTCCCTCAGCCTCCCAAGTTCTGAGATTACAGGCCTGCACAACCACACTTGGCTTCATGACCACTTAAATAGGATTCTAATTCTAGTAGAACCTCCAGGGTTGGCACAAAAGATATTTCCCATCTATGGACATATGAAAATTATTCACAATGTAGAAAAACAGTGCAGCTGACAGCACAGAATTTAAAATATGGCAACTTTACACCTGCTTATAGTAATTTCTAAACAGCCTCATTGCCACATGGGAGGGCAGGCCGGGACGGCAGGCAGGTGAGCACCCTGCAGGGACTGGTATCCGGGCACAGAGAGCAAGGCCCTGGAGTCCAGACAAGGATGTCTGAGTCAGAAGGAAAAGTACATTTTAATCAGAAGCCTAACAACAGGATCAGAACTCCAGAGTAGGTTCTGAGCATACAAGCAAAGGGTGCATCCAAGGCCTTGAGCAGGCAGAAAGCCAGGGACATGCAGGGAGCAGGTGGGAAACGTGGGGCCGGGACAGGGAGGTGCAGGCAAGCCAGCGGAGAAACAGATCCTAGAGCAATTCCTGTTCCTAAGCCTAGAGTCATTTGTCCTGTATTGGATCCCATGGTGGTCCTCAACCATGGCCACCAGATAGAGGCATCTGGTGAGGTTTCAGAGAACACAGTGCTCAGGCCAATGGATTCAGAGTTCCTGTGGGTGCAACCCAGGCCTCAGCATTTTTCACATTCCCCAGGTGATTTGAACAGGCCTCCAAGGATGGGGGAAGAAGATTCTGAGGCTTCAAATAGTAGGCTTATGAAATTTATTAGGTTGTCATTTTTTTATTTTTCTTTCTTTTTTTTTTTTTTGTTTTTTGTTTTTTGAGCTAGGGTCTCACTCTAGCTCAGGCTGACCTGGAGTTCACTATGTAGTCTCAGGGTGGCCTTGAACTCATGGTGATCCTCCCACCTCTGCCTCCTGAGTGCTGGGATTAACGGCGTGCACCACCATGCCCAGGTGTCATGTGTTTTAGAAAAGAAACCTGGGCACTCTGTAGATGTATGAAGGAAATGAAGGTGATGATGGGAAAAGATGCCACCTGTTGCTTGGGGGCCTTCTGGCAGCTGCAGTGCTTTGGAGGGATCCATCGCCTAGGGGGGAGGAGGGCTGGCAGGCAGGCTGCGTCCTGCTGCCGAGGACACTGGAGGTGGTACGTCTTCTATGCCCTCAGCTCTGTGGCAGACGCAGCGAAAGCTCACTCAATAAATGTTTGTAGGGCGAGTGAATGGAAGCGGGAAGGCATGAATTCATGAAAAGCAGCCCACGACACGGTCCCTGCCCTCTAGGAACGTACAAAGGAACAGCTGAATAGGCGTTACAATGACAAGAATCGGATGGCAGTAATAGTTCCCGCATGGGTGGGTCTGTGTGTCTGTGCATGCAGCCCTGCACCCGGGGGAACCCGGGGGGTGGGGTGGGGTGGGAGGGTGCGGGCTTTTGAAAACTCTGTTGGGTAGCCATGGCCTTTCTTATCTTTATTAATGTCCTGCAAAGCACTGTCACACTGCCCCCTTCTTGATAAAGCAAGTAAATAGGAGTGTTGCAAAAGCCAGTGGTTGCCAGAGGTGTACCCCAGCTCACCCGGTGGTCACGGAGACATGAGCTAGGGTGAAGATCCCACCTCTGGGCTGGTTGACAAGTTCCCCAAGCTCTCTACTTTACAGATAAATTAAGTGCGATGATAAAACCCAGAGTCCATTTCCAGTTAGAGTTTCCTCTTCTAGAATGGTATGTGGAGGGGGGAAAACAAAACACCCACAGGATGTGAGGGAGCTGACGCTTATCTCTTTGAGCATCAAGTGTCTGTCCAACCTGACCTTTGGTAAGTTGTGTAACATTGCTGAATTCTAAAGCAGACACCCATTTTCCTTCTGCTCTCCTGGCCTGGTGATGTACAAATTCAGCAAAACACAGTTGCTGATTGAAAAGGTAGAGTTTGAGTAGCCTTTATCCAAAATGCTTCGGATTCAAATGCTGTGGATTTTGACTTGGGGGAGGTGGTATTGGGGTGTGTGTCTGTGTGTGTGTGTGTGTGTGTGTGTGTATCTTGGGTACGGACCCAAAGTTTAATCATGAAATCCACTTCTGTTTCATTTGCATTCATGCACAGAGCCTGCAATTGATTTTGTACATTTTCACTTTGTCTGTTATTTTGACTGTGACTCATCATGGGAGGTCAGGTGTAGAATTTCCAGCTTGTTGGATCATGGTAACATTCCTAAAAGTTTATATTTCAGAGCATTTCAGCTAGAGGATGCTCAGCCTATGCCTTTTAATCTGCAGGTGTTTTCAATGCTTTAACCACTCATTAAAAGGTTCACAGGATAGCCCACAGGCTGGGAAGATGGATGCGCAGAGTCAAACTCAAGGAAGGGCTCACACTACATATTAGGAGCTGGGAGAGGCAAACAGTTAACAGAGGCCAACAGTACTAGATTTGTACAAGGGCACCAAGAAGCATAGACATGTGAAGTTTCAACAGTCCTATAAATTCTTTCTCTTCTCTGTTTCTCCCAGGTATTGCTTTTCTCCATTCTTAAGGAAAATGATCTTTCTTCTCATGGCCCATCACTGTTTTCTAGATTAAAATGTGTTTGGGTGACCTTAGGTGACTGGGGAGTTGTGGACAAAGCTGAGGCATGCACATCGCCTCTGTCTGTTGGGCAGATCTCTTGTCCTCTTGAGCCCTGCCACTGTTTGCTTTGAGCCTGAGGGGCAGCTGTGCCCACAGCACTCGTGTGTGTACCCAGACCTGATGTTGGGCCAGGTGGAGCCTTGTCCCAGCCAGCCTGTCTCCAGGCCAGCTAGGAGCTGATATCTCATTTCACCTTCATAGCATTCTTAACTGTGGTTCTAGAAGTGGGTTTGATATCTCAACTTGTTTCTGAGCTTCTGGAACACATAGAGACAGAAGACTGCAGTGGAAACCTTACTACACTCAGAGAAAGAAGACTCGACCCTTGTCTTGGTCTGTGAACTTACTGATTCTTCCCCTTGAGCATCATTTGTCTCATTTTGAAAATGAAGAAGTAGATCACTTCCACCGCCTTCAACTGTCTTCATGTGTGCCTTTTGTTTTTGGTAAATGGCTACAATTTAAAATCAAACCTTATATACAGACTTTATATTTAAATCTGAGAGGAAATTACTTCATCAGTTTAATAACTAGCTAGCGCTCTAGCTTTTACTTTAAATTTATACTATGTACTTATAAAGTAAAAGAATAATATAGTGACTTTAAGATTTACAACTTAATAGGGGTTATATAAAAAGTATAGCCAGATCCAGGCATGGTGATGCATGCCTTTAATCTCAGCACCCAGAAGGCAGAGGTAGGAGGATCACCGTAAGTTTGTGGACACCCTGAGACTACATAGTGAATTCCATGTCAGCCTGGACTAGAGTGAGACCTTACCACAAAGAAACCCAAAAACATCAACAAAAAAAGTACAGCCAGGGGTCTTAGATTATAGTAGCATCTCATTGCATCAACTTCTGCATACAGTTAAAAAAACTTTATTGGTTGAACAGTCTGAGTTCAAATTTAATTCATAGGGCTGGAGAGATGACTCAGCAGTTAACGTCACTTGCTTGTAAAGCCTGCTATCCTGGGTTCAATTCCCCAGTCCCACATAAAGTCAGATACACAAAGTGGCATATGTATCTGGAGTTCTTTTGCAGTGGCAAGAGGCCCTGTTGCACCCATTCTCTTTCTCCCTCTTTCACAAATAAATTTAAAATGTCTTAAAAATTTAATTCATAGAACTGAGCAGCTGCCAAGGGCACAGCTGTAAGAAGTCTGTCCGCGATCTTGATGTCCTTCGTAGAGACAAGGAAAGGCCAGTGAAGCAGCATTCTAAGGTCGGTGCCCAAGTGAGGTCAGCCCCACCTAGCGGGGTCGCCAGAATTTGCCAATGCAATGGGCTGTGTCCCTACTCTTTGCAAATCCAGTTTCAAATCATTTCTGAATAAATAACAATGTTCTCTAGAAATCCAAAGGGCTTGTAGCACAATAACAGAACCCTTGTCTACTACGTGTGAGGTCTTGGGTTCCAACCCTGGCATGCACACACACACACACACACACACACACACACACAAATATTTTCTTTTTTCATGTGAATGCATGTGTGTGTGTGATCGTGTCCATTTGTATATGGGCTGTATGTGTGTGCAGGTGCACATGTGTCTGTGTGAGTGGAGGCCAGAGGTTGATACAAGGTGTCTTCCTCAATCACTCTCTACTTTATTTACTGAAGCAAAGTCTCTCATATGAACCCAGAGCTTGCTGATTCAGCGAGCCTAGCTAGCAGCTTGCTGTGAGGAGTCCCTACCTCTGGCACCTGAGCCCTAGTATTATAGGTAGGTTGCAATACCCACCTGGGTGCTGGGGATCCCTACTCCTCCTATACTCACTCTTGCTTGGCAAGTACTTTATCCATGGGACCATTTTCCGAGCCCTCAAGTAAATACTTTCTGTGCCCTAAAACACAGGTAGCAAAGAAAGATCATCTGAAAATTCATAAACTCCTCCCCTTTTAAAAATATTTTATTCATTTATTTATTTGAGAAAGAATGAGAGATAAAGAGGCAGATAGAGCGAGAATGGGCACGCCAGGGCCTTTAGCCACTGCAAACAAATTCCAGATGCATGTGCCACTGGCTTTATGTGGGTACTGGGGAATCAAACCCAAGTCCTTAGGCTTTTTAGGCAAGCACCTTAACTGCTGAGCCATCTCTCCAGCCCTGAAAATTTATAAACTCTTGAAGCAGTAGACAACAAACACCTGGATGAGAAGACAAAGCTATTTTAAGAATATTTTATTTATTTATTGGAGAGAGAGAGAGAGAGAGAGAGAGAGAGAGAGAGAGAGAGAATGAATGGGCATGCCAAGGTCTCTAGCCACTGAAATGAACTCCAAACATATGCATCACTTTGTGCATCGGGTTTACATGGGTACTGGGGAATCAAACATGGGTCCTTAGTCTTCACAGGCAAGTGTCTTTAACTGCTAAGCCATCTCTCCAGCCCCTATTTTTTGAGATTAATAGTTTGTCTTCACATTAAGCAGAGGTGTTGACAATGCTGATTTTTAAATTTGAAGCCTTCTTTCTTCATGGTCATGTCATGTCATGTAGCTGTGTGGATCCATTTCTTATAAGACCTAATAAGAGAGCACAGAATTGCTTCCATCACCACCTACTCCCTTGGACTCTAGCTTCTCTGGACTTATTGGGAAATGTTTAATTCCTGAGGATGCCAGGGTAGGAGCACCCTTCATTCTTGTCTTGCTGCCTGTCCACTGCAGCTGGTAGCACTTTTTGTTTTGTTCCTGGGCCACCTCTAGTTTGCAGGAGAGCTTGTGACTCAGGCCAATGTTCCAATGTTGTTTGTACTCTAGAATATTCTGTTTCTAGCTTGACTCTTCAGGACTCTACTTGGCAGGACCCTGAGAAAGAGAGAGGAGCTTTACTGTGCCCGTGTGACAACCTCTATCTCCCAAGCTGACTCCAGAAGTGGCACATTGAGTCTTGAGCTTTAAGGGACAGTTGAGTCTGACTGCTCTGGAGTAAGCCAACCTGATCGCATACCCAGTGAGCAGCCAGTCCCTGGAGGGAGCCCCATGCCCTGAGGATCGTGCCTGATCTCTTGATGCTATGTGTGTGCCCTTCGCCATGGTCACTACCATCTCAGCTGGTCTCACCTCCCTCTGCACTCTTGGCAGGGATGGAGAAACCAACCATTGCTTCCTTGAACTTGCTGCCCCCTTCTTCTCATGCTATGCATCTGCTGGTATCACCCTTAGCTAGAATTCTTGCCATGCCCCTCTCCCTGCTCGGTGCTCAGCACCTTGCTGATGTCCCAGCATCTGACAACCTGGGGCCTCAGGGTGGGAACTTCCAGCTCTATCCCAAGAGCCACCCAGGCAGATATGAGTATGCCTGGCTCCTCAGCTGTCACACCAAACAGGCACAGGGCAAAGGATGTTTCTTAGATTCGGTGAAAATTTCAAAGGCCATCTCAGTCTTCTGAGGAGGGAAGACAGTCTCATTGTCCCCCTCCCCCACCCGCCCCACTGCAATGGAAAAGAACAACTTCTTTGTTCTGGGGCAAACTTTAAAAAAAAAAAAAAAAGCCTTGCTCAGCCTGCCCCTATAAAAGGCTTATCTTCACTGTTGGTAGGAGACATTTTAATTCCTTCCTGTTTGCTGATCCTTGCCTCCTCAAGGCCCCTCAGTTCTGGTCCTTCCCTGTGCACCAGGTAATGTCACCAGGAGTGTTGGAGCCCATCTGTCACCTGACACACTATCTTTATAGCCACAACAGGCTGGCATGCTGGCCACCAGACCTGGGAGTAGCTTTTAGAGAATAGACTTACCTTTTTGTTGACCCATCTGCCTCCTCACCTCCTAGGAAAGATGTCTCCTGATGACTCCATTTTGCTACTCTGTCTACTCTGTCTTCTTCTACCTTTGAGCACCACCACTGATAATTTACAATGCACTGATGATAACTATAGTTCTAGAATTTTGCAACATCCCGGGACACACATGGTGTCCCAATGGTTGTCCCCTTCTTGGAGTTACTGATTTAGGCCTGAGACATCAGTTCTCTTTTGTCATGGTTCATCAAAGGTTTAAGAAAAGAATAAGTAAGGTAAGGAATCTTTTTGGTGGCCTCATCAAAGCACTCCTGCATGTAAGGAGGGGAGGATGCAGAGGGACAGGGAGCTAGAAGAGATGACAGGAGAGGAGGATCAACTGAAACACATTGTGTTTGAAAATGCTATAATGCTACCTAAAACTTCCTAGGCTAGTTAAAAAAAAAAAAGATTATCTGCCAGGTGTGATGGCACACGCCTTTAATTCCAGCACTCGGGAGGCAGAGGTGGGAAGATCACCATGAGTTCGAGGCCACCCTGAGACTATATAGTGAATTCCAGGTCAGCCAGGTCTAGAGTGAGACCCTACCTCAGAAAACCAAAAAAACAAAAAATTAAAAAATAAAAAAGTGTATATAAAAAAAAAAAAACCAAGTTTGGCTTTGTTTTATGAAGACATAGCAGCAGCAGAAGAAAGCTGTCTTTTGTACCTGTGGTCTCCCATGTCGTCCTTTACTTCTTCCCCATGTCCAGTCCTGGGAAGCTTAAGATAAGAGTGTCTCTAGGATGTCACATTGAATAAGAGGCAGGGCCACAGTAAGGAGTAAGGGTTTCTGATCAGAGTGCTAGGATATGAAGACTGGGAAGGAAGAGGAGCACAACAAGATCACAGAATCTGGAAAGATACTTGTTGCAGTCAGGTTCGCATTACTGGCAGAAATCATCTGACCAAAAGCTGGACGTGGTGGCGCATGCCTTTAATCCCAGCACTCGGGAGGTAGAGGTAGGGGGATCGCAGTGAGTTCCAGACCACCCTGAGACTACATAGTGAATTCCAGGTCAGCCTGGGCCAGAGTGAGACCCTACCTCGAAAAAACAAACAACAACAACAACAACAACAACAACAACAACAAACCAAACAATAGAAAAAAAAAATCACCCGACCAAGAGCAGCTTTTGGGGAGAAAAAAAGGTTTATCTTGGCTTAGAGATGTGAGGGGCAGCTCCATGATGGCAGGGCAAAGTTTATGGGGGATATCTGAATCAAACCACCACATTCCGCCCTTGGCGTCATAAACAGATTAACCATACATGATGTGAAATACAATGCATTCAGTCCAACCTCAAAAGTCCCCATAGTTTTAATCAATCCTAATGATGTTCAAAAATGCCCATCGTCCAAGATCTTTTAACTGAGCCATAATACCAAAGAATACACCAAAAAACCCATAATGGCACAGAATAAATATTCACACTGCAAAAACATAATAAGAAAAGATGATATTGGACATAGCAAAGAAATATTCAACCAATACAAGATTTAAAACAATCAGGGCAAACATCAAACTCTGTAGCACCAAGTGCAACAACTCTAGCCAGTGACAAATCTCTTAGTCCAATAATTCTAACCAGCAACAAGTCTCTGGAGTTCCAATTCCACCCCTCCAGCTAGGCTACTTACAGTCCTGGAAAACTTCACCCAGGACCTGCAGCTTTCCTTAGCAGCCATGTCATGGTCCTTGCATCTCCACTGGGTCTCTACTGCAACCCATGGTCCATCCTCACGGTTCCATCGGGTTTCTTTTTTTTTTTTGGTTTTTTCGAGGTAGGGTCTCACTCTAGTCCAGGATGACCTGGAATTCACTATGTAGTCTCAGGGTGGCCTCGAACTCACGGCGATCCTCCTATCTCTGCCTCCCAAGTGCTGGGATTAAAGGCGTGCGCCACCACGCCCGGCTTCCATCGGGTTTCCATGCAAGCATCTAGCAAACCTGCTTCTCATTGTCTATGGCTGTTTCCAAAACACAATACTGTGCTACAAATTTAATGACCCTCTCCTGCATTTCTTATACTCCACAATACCAGGTAGGGTGCCTATTTGTTAATCCAGGGGGCAATAAAGCAGACTTTGAAGAACAGGAAACTCCTTGAGCACTCAGGCCCCTTCAAGAGTGTACATTCTTCCTGTTGTCCCAATACAGGTCAGCTGGCCCAATCTCAAAGGTTGTAATCTCTTAATTGCAGCTGAATGGGCAAAAGTTTCAGCCCAAATATCTCATCTCTATGCCATATCCCTCTGCTCATACCAGTCCATTTCTACGCAAAGTAACCCTACACAAGTTCTCAGGACACGGGCATAACAAACCCAGTCCAGGCAAAGCTCTTTCTCACCCTCATCCTCACAACCCAAACCTCACAGTCCATAGTTCTTACTGCATTCATGTCTTTCAACTCTGACCAGAATAGTCCATCAAGCTGTACTTACAGCACTTCAAGGTGTCTCTTAGGCCAAGGTTTCAAATCCTTCCACATTCCTCTTGAAAATCAGCTCCAAAAGGCCAAAGCCACACAGTCAGGTGTCTAGAAGCAATTGATACCTCAGTACTAACATTACTATTGCAGTCAGGATTATATTGGTGGCAGAAATCACCCGACCAATAGCAGCTTTAGGGAAAAAAGGGTTTATTTGGGCTTACAGACTTGAGGGGGAAGCTCCATGATGGCAGGGGAAAATGATGACATGAGCAGAGGGTGGACATGGCCAACATAAGGTGGACAATAGCAACAGGTGAGTGTGCCAAACACTGGCAAGGGGAAACTGGCAATAATACTCATAAGCCCGCCCCCAACAATACACTGCCTCCAGGAGGCTTTAATTCCCAAATCTCTATCAGCTGGGAACCTAGCATTCAGAACACCTAAGTTTATGGGGAATGCCTGAATCAAACCACCACAGTACCCACAGCATGCTGGGATGAGGGACCATGATGAAGGCATTTGGGGAAGCTGCCATCACTTCGGGCCTCCATAACCACATGTTTGGCTGCTGGTTAGCAGGGTTAGACTCAATAGGCTGAACTGAGCAACAGCAGAAGTGATCGAGGACAAGCCAGGTCCTACCACACATGTCTGCACCTGTCCCTCCTTATGGTTGGCACCTCCCATAGCCTTAAGACAGCAATGACCCCCAACTTTGACACTGCAGTTCAACCTTGTCCCTAGTCCTCTCCAACTTTAACCCAGAATTATCCAGGAGAGGGGAGTCTGGACAGTTTCACCTCAGGTACAACAAGGTGATACACCAAAGACCAGCACAGATGTGTCAAGCCAGGAGAATGGTTTTCCCCAAATAGCAGGGTTGGAGGTGGGCGGGGGGGGGGGAGGGAGAAAGACCACTCTGAGAGGAGCCTCATGACAGAACCATATATGGGCAGAGCATGCTGCAAAGAAGGGGACACAAAAGACAGACAGGGTCTGTGATGGCCCCGCTCAGAGCCCCAGGCACAAGTCTGTTTCAGGTCACCCTGATGGTTGAGCACATTGAGCACATCAGGGTTGCCAATGAGGGTAACATCTGGGAATCTAGTACTTCAAGTTGACCTCAGGTGGCTTCTATTGTGAGACAAACCACAGCCCTCTGAGCCGAGGCTCTGGAGGCTTCCTTGGGTCCCTCTGGTCCTTCTTTCACTTGTGCCCTGGGTTCTCACACCTGAACCAATGACACCCACTTCCCTTCATTGTTTGGAAGATCTGTTGCAATGCATGGGTGGCCTTCATGTAATTTGTGATGACACCTATTATTGAAAAGGCAGAAGGAAAGGTCAGAGACCTTCCTAGGACACACTGGCAAAGCTGGACTCAAATGCAAGTGTCCAGGTTCAAAGTCCAACCACTACACAGACAGTGGCAGCAACACCATATCACTCCATTTACATAGCACAAGCCTGGAATTGGTTTTCTAGTTCTGAGACATTACTGTGGTCTTGCCTATATTTTGCTCATGCAAACAGCTCACAACAGCCTCCAGACAAGAGAAAATGGACTACCTATGGCCTAGTGAGGTGTCTTTACTAAGCTGCCAAGCCCAAGCCTATAGCCAGGTCGGGTGGGTCTAGGTGGTCCCTAAGTAGGGAAGATCTTAAGCCTAATGTCGGAGTGTGAAGGGGAGCAATGGAGACAGGCAAGAAAGACTGCAAGGAAGTTATGGAGAGAAATCTTCATTAACATTCAGAGATTCCTATAGAAATGGGGTCTAGAACATCTGCGAGCGTGAAGTAGGTATGCCCCACCCTACCCCTGCTGTGTCTTGTCCCAATATGTATTCAACAAAGACAAAGAAATCACAGGGACGAAGACCAGATGACCCGACCCAGGTTACTGAACCAATGACACCCAATCAGGTTCCAGGAATGTCAATCCAAGGATGTGGAAAGGGTTCCATGGAACAGGGAGTGGTTTAGGTCTCTCGCCAGCATCTACAAACCTGTCCAGTCTCCTGACTTCCTTCTTTTCTGAAATGCTCCCTGTTTGGTGTCCAATGCTCTCTCACCTTCTAGCTTTCCTAACCCACCTGATTCCAGAGCAAATACTTTTGCTCCAAGGCTTTGGGGACAGGGAGAGTTCCTGTGGGTATTAAAAACAGCCAGAGATAGGACAAAGATGTTAAAGTGACACCACACAAACCACAGGGAATGTCTCACTTGTGTGAGAATGTCCCTGTGCTTCCCTCAGCAGCAAGCATGGCCCTCTCTGGCACCAGGATTGTTGTGTGGAGGAAAAACATCACGGCCTCCTCATGTGGGGTCAGCTAGGGCTTTTAGAGGTCACTATAGCACTTGGTCACCATCAGAAAGGAATCTTTGGCTCTCCTTCTAGGTGCTATCCTGGGAGAGGAGTTGAGGGTGGGGAAGTGAGGGAGGGTATCAGGTCTGAGGGCAGTATCAGACACAAGCTGGTATTTGCAGAGGAAGTTTGTTCTTAGAAGCCCAGCAGACAGCTGTTTGAGCATCCTCGATACATTAAAAGAGAAAAAGGAAAAGCTTTGTCTATGAAGACAGCGTTAGCGAAACATCTGCTGAGCACCCACAGGACTCCCAGTCCCAGGTAGAGGTAGGGACAAGGAGATGTGTAAACAAGACCTGAAGCAGGTGTGTCTCATTTGGCCTCCACTGTGCCCCATCCCTACTCACTCCACCCACATGTGCAATGAGGACAAAGAGGCCACGAGGAGCGGGCAGCTGCTGCCTCAGAAAGGGTGAGGTGCCACTCAGATCACCCAAGCACGGCAGCGTGACCCAGCTCTAAAGAAGAAAAAGGCTGGGACACATCATAATTGGCACTTCCTGCAGCTGAGAGGACAGAGCGGAAGAAGAGCAGTTGGGGCGGGGCGGGGCGGACTCAGCTTCCAGGCAGGTGTCTCTTGGAGAGTGGCTCATCAGTTCATTAGCGAGCACCGAGCACCGTCTGCCTGTGCGAGGAGTCCTCGTGCCAGCGTCTGCCCTGGAGCTCCACTCCACCCGGGGTGCCCCGGACAAGAGGCTCTCCTTTCCCTGGACCGTGCCTTGGACACAGCCATCTGTGCAGAGTGACCTCTCTTCTCTGAAGAGTGGGGGAGCAACTGCAACAGGGGCTCTCATTTCCAGAATATGATCTCATCCGTGACCCCATTTCCTTTGCTCTCCATGGCACACCTGTTCAGCAGTTAGCTGACGCTCAGGGGTGTACCAGGCACTAATGTGTAGAGTAGCCTAGAACTCTCATCTCAGGCCTCATCTTTGAGTCTTGGTTTGCATGGGTAATGGCCATTATACTTATAAAAAACGCATAGAGTTTTTTTTTTTTTCTTTTTGAGCTTTGAGAATGGAATGGATGCTGAGCAAGGTGGCGCACACCTTTAATCTCTGCACTCGCGAGGCAGAGGTAGAAGGAGAGCTGTGAGTATGAGGCCAGCTTGAGAATGCATAGTGAGTTCCAGGTCAGTCTGGGCTACAGAGAGAGACCCTACCTTGCAAAACCAAAAGGGGGATGAAAAGAATGGAATGGATGTAGAGTTCATTTGGTAGAGTGCTTGCTTAGTAGGCAGGAGACCCTAGGTTCAATATCCAGCACTACATAAACTGGATGGGGTAGCACAAACCTAGAATCCTAAAAATCAAGAAGCAAGAGGGTCAGAAGTTCAAGTTCATTTTCCACTACATAGGGAATTTGGGGCCAGCCTAGGTTAGATTCAGTCTCAAAAGAAAAAAAAAATTGAATGTAGTTTCTATCATAGTACATGACACCAATTAGAACTCAATAAATAATGGGCTGGAAATATGGCTTAGGGGTTAAGGCACTTGCTTGCCAAGCCTAAGGACCCAGGTTCGATTCCCTAGTAGTAGTAGCACCCACATAAGCTGGATGCACAAGGTGGTTCATGTGTCTAGAGTTCATTTGCAGCAGCTAGAGTCCCTGGCATGCCCATTTTTTTCTCTCTCTCCATATAAAATAAAATATTTTAAAAAGGAACTTAATAAATATTCGCAATATTAAATAATAAAGCTCATTTTATAAACCAGTGTTGTAAATCTATTTCCTCCAAACCAACCATTTCCTCCTCAGGGAAGACTCCTTAAGACTTAGGGAGTAAAGGAATTGACAACCTTGGGGAAATAAACAAAACTCCCAAGTCTCAGGAAGCTCCTGAAGCTTGTAATATTCACAAGGCCCCTCCCTGATGTTCTTTTATGTGCAGTGAACAACTGCAAGGGGTGGGGAGCAGAGAGGCTCCGTCAATGCTGCCGCACATTGTGCAGGGAGCTCCAGGGAGGTAGCTCTGTGAGTCATCCCTCCTGGGGGAGGGCAGACTTTTCAGTGATGCAGCTTGCCTTTTACTCATGTCCGCTCCGCAAGTAACCTCAGCACACTCTTTTCACTAAGCTGGACTTGGGTCGAGTTATTTCTTTGGTCTGTGAGAAACATATAAAGAAGGACTTACCATTCCAAAAACATTAGAGCTGCTAGAATTTCATGTGGGGGATCCCAAATGGCTATTTCTCTTCCTAAGACATCTATTTCATATTTTCATGATTTATAATGAAACTGAGACATGTATGGTCTAAGTCAAGATTAATCAACCCTGATTCAGGGAGGCTTGTAACTTGATATGGTCTCAAAAAAACACAAAAGAACAGCATTTAAAACTAATGTGAGGACTGGAGAGATTGCCTAGAGGTTAAGGTGCTTGCCTGAGAAGCCTAAGGTCCTAGGTTCGATTCCCCAGGATCCACGTAAGTCAGATGCACAAGGTGGCGCATGCATCTGGAGTTCATTTGTAGTTGGTAGGGTCCCTGGTGTACCCATTCTCTTTCTTTCTCCCCCCTCACCCGCTCTCTTTGTCTCTAATCAATAAATGAATAAATAGAATGTTTAAACATGAGCTAATAGGATATTAAGAATGTCTAGTAAGCTGAGAATGACTGACAGGTGCAGGAGATGGGGCGAGGTTCTCGAGGTGGGGTTCTGGGCACTCGTGGTGTTGGCACATTAGCCATCCTCAAGATCTCTGCAGGGCTCGTTCCTGGGTCCTACTGGCTAGGCTTCTGGCTGAGGAGATCTGTGTATAGCCTGAGAATTTACATTCCTAGTAAGATCCGGGCTGATGCTGATACTGGTCCAGGACCACACTTTGAGAACCACAGGCCCTAAGATATGAATGCCTATGAGGCAACTGGGTTAGCTGAATGGAATGGATCAAAGGAACTTTATGCAAAAGGCTTGAAGGAACAGGACATTATGCATGCCATATGCATTTCTTGTTTCCTCTACTCCTTAGGTCTTTCCTCCAGTGGTGATCATCATCACCAAGCTGCTGGGCTGCTGGAGAGCTAGTATCAAAGATGAACCTTGTGGCCCAACGAGCTGCACACACCAATGCTTTACCATGGTGTCTCCCAGAGCCAGTGATGGCTAACTTCGGCTTTTAAGGTAAACCGATTGCACTCCTGCAGCTTCTCGGCAGAGCTTCTTGCTCCATGCTAGAGAATGTTTACACTGTCAACAGAATGTAACAGAGAGACCTAAGGTTAACCAAGGGGCCTCTTTCCCTGCTAGGCTAAATTTCTGTGACTAGGGCTCTGCTTACCATTTGTGGTCATTGGTTAAAGGTGTCTCCTTGTATCAGCTCTCGAGTACTTTGTCCACCCCACCCATGAGGAGTAGCACCTCTCTGTTCCGAGAACATTCCTGGGAAGATGGAAAGATCCTGGTCATTAGCATACCCTTCCATGGTTGTCCTCTCTGCTCTGTCTCTCTCCCACCTCTCAATATTGCCTGGGATCACCTTTGGTATAAATAATTGGCCCTTGCCATATAGGCTATGTTTGAAGTATCCTACACCAAGACATCAGTCTTCCTCATAGAAAATGAGATGATGGCCTATACACACCCATCTCCTTTCTTCACTTAATCCACTTGACTATTTGCAGGAGGATGTCCACAGAAGTGATATCTGGTCAATGCCATGAAGTCACCATATCAGTCTTTCCCATGGCCATTTCACTGCTGGGTATCTCAATGAATGACTCAGGTAATTTACCTCAACTATAAGATATAATTTTCTATCTTGTTTCCCTCCTTTAGGCACATCAGACTACATTTAATTAAATGCACAGTTAGTCATTTTCAAACCTCAAAGGTTACATTCTGGAGAAACTCCTACAGGGCTTCTTCCACTAACAGCCTGGCTGACGAGGCTGTGATGAAATGGAATGTTTAACCTTTATCATGCCAGCCACCAAATAAAGAGCATTTTCAGTGTAGGAGCTGATGGCACCTCAGGCTTCTCGCTGCATCAAAACTGAGAAGAGTGGGGCTCAGGAGGTGGCTTGGCTGGCAGGAGACTTTCCTAGCATGCAGGAAGTCCTGAGTTTAATCCCTAGCATTGCATAACCCTACTGTGAGGTGTGATGGAGACACTCATCTGTAATCCTAGCACTTGGGAGGTGGAGGCAGGAGGATCAGAAGTTGAAGATCATTCTAGGCTCCATAGTAAGTTTGAGGCAAACTAGGGCTACATGAGACCCTGTCCCCAAAAAGAGACCAAAAGTCAAATGAAAAGCCTGATAAGATTATATGATTTGGATGCTTTCCAAGTTCTAGCATCCAGCCATTCCCAAACACCAGCTGCATCTGGAGAGTTTCAGTGTGTGCATAGCTCTCCCAGAGTGTGCGCCCTGCAGCCATTCTTCCTGCAGCTGGTCAATGCCATGTACATCTCCTTCCTACCTGTGCTTATTTGCAACTCATGTCTTATCTTCTGAACTGTTTCTCAAGTGGCCAGAGCCCTATTGTCTCTGTCTTTATCCTCCCAGAATCAAGCACTCCGCAGTCCCTAGTAGGTGCCCAAAGAACTTAAGAGAGAATGCACAATTTCCTTGACAATGAGACTAGGCGACAAGACGCAAGCAGTGGCACCCAGTGGCTGGCAGCAGGTTTGTCCTGGAGCACTGACCACACAATCTCATCAACAGAGCCATAACCACAGGCCTCTTGCTTCAATACAAGGTGATGAAGCGGGCAGTCCAACTTTTTGCTTCCCTATCTATTTAACAAAGGACAGCAATAACATGGCCATCACCCCCAATACACTTGATATTGTAAAGATCAATTGGAGAAAGTCTTCTAAAGGGAAATAGAGGAATACATGGTGCTACCAGGCACAATGTGTAACATCTTTTTTACAAGCCATTTGTTCCTAGACACCAGTGACACCCCCATATGTGCAATTCCCAGAAAGAGGGTCTGCCTTTATTGGCTCAGCTCAGACATCTCTGTCCCATTTGAACAGTATTCTCTCTGCTTGCTTTCAGCTGCTCCTGAAGAATGATGGAGCACATGTGGTGACCAACCTGCCACTCAAGTCATGCTTTTTTTCTCTCAGTCTGCTGGAGGCAAAGCATCAAGTCTGAGAGCTCAGTGAGCTCAAGCCTGAGAGGGTAGCAACTTCACAGAGCCCAGCAAAGGACCTAAGGACAGAAAAGTTCTAATGTGGTTGGCTTTGACCCTAACTACAATCATGTGGATATAGTATCGACTTCGTGTGAAAACTAGGGCGGTGTTCTCCACTTGCTCCCACTGCTAGCCTGACAACCAGCTTCAGGGGAATGGTGACAGACACTGTGGTTAATCAAAACACATCAAATCAGAAACCCAGAACGCGAGACAAGACTGCTAACAGACTTGCAAAGGCTCAGGGACTATTGAGAAAGAAGGGACAAGAAGATTGTAAGAGGTACAAGGTAGGTAGAAATATCCTACAGCACGGTGTTGTCCTGTCCCTTCCAGAGACTGAATGAGGCCTTAATTACACAACTGTGAAGAGACCAACAACCCCAGTGAGGAGAGTCCTCAGAGAAAGTGGAACCAGGGAAGAAGGGATATAAGACTATAACCTTTGTTAAAAACAATAACAAAATTTCAAGGGTCTGGGGAGATTTTTCAGTGGTGAAAAGTGCTTGCTTGCAAAGCCTGACGGCCTGGGTTTGATTCTATGGTGCTGGCTTCCAGCCAGATGCACAGGGCTTGTATGCAGTGGAGAGGCTTGGTGCACCCATCCTCCTCTCCTTGTAAACAGATAAATGAAATTTTTAAAAATGTTGTACAGGACACCTGCAGAGTAGTCTCAGTTGGAGCTATCAAACTCCACTCAGAGGAAACTCTTTAAGCTGACTTTTGAGAAGAAAACACCCCATGGCTGTTATGGCAAAATGAAGCATAACTGATCCCATTTCAAACAAACAAACGAGGGCAGGTTTTTGCTATCTTTTCTGGTTAGGGAAGAGGAGGGCCAGGGAAGGGCTCAGTCTTACACCATCCAGACACCAGTGTTCCAGGTAGTTGAATCAGATGTGGGCCCAGAGGGGAGGGGGGGAGCGATGGGACAGAGAGGTGTTAGGGCCTGGCAGACAGGATTGGGGTGGAAGGGCGACATGTAGGACTTGCTGGGCTCTGCGTCTGTGGCTGGCTGTGTTGAGGAGCCTGGAGCCAATGGGCCCCTTAGTACCTGGCTCTGACTGCAGCCGGCCTATGGCAAATACAGGCTATCAAAGCCGTCAGCACTCCTGAATGGGACAAAGAAAAGGCGCATTAATGATTAACTCTGCTAAAAGCTCCGGCTTTTGTATTCCCATGGTGCCTGGCCTATCTCCCTGCCATGTGACCGGCCCGGGCCATTTTCTCGCAGATTGGGGAAAGCTAGTGAGCAAACACAGGTGGTTCGGAGTCGCCCGGCTGTCAGGGACAACCGGGGCCAGCACCAGCTATGCCTGGCAAAATTAGCTGCTCTGTTTGTCTCCAGTTTTGCTTCCTGGTGCTCTTACCTTCTAAGTCAAATGTCATTTTGCTCTCATTTTCCACTATTCACAGGAGGTGCGGAGAAAAGGGGGCAAAGCCCCTAACCCCCCCCCCCAAAAAAAAGGGAAAGAGAGACACACAGTCTCGTGTTCTTTGAACTCTGCAATAACGTTTGGTGACCAAATGCAAAGGCCGGGTAAACTAATTAAAACCTCTCAGGTCTTTAACTCCCTTCAAGAGCAAATTTATTCTTCTCAAAGGGAATTATTTTAGTGATCCTGACCAAATATGCAAGCCGCAGCAATGACGTCACAAGCCTGCCAGAGTGGATTCCAGCTGGGCACCCCGTGTTGTGGGGTTGAGACACAGCAAGGCACCCGCAGAGTCTCACCTTGTCCTTTCCTGGTTCAGCATCAAGATCCCTCTAGTGGCATTATTTGTTTAAATGCATTTCTTCCTTGGCAGACATCAGACAGACTTTCTTTTTCCTGTTCAAATATTTGTGTGTATGTGTGTGTGTGTGTGTGTGTGTCTGTGTGTGTGTGTGTGTGTGTGTAGTATACCACACTGCTCCCACTGCTCACAATCATAGCCATAAAGCACAGATTATCAGCTCAGCGTGATAAAGGCCCTTTGAGTCAACATCAGAAATGAGCAGAAAATGAAATAAAGTTATAAAAAGAGGAGAGCATCAATGTCTATAGTGATGTATCAGTCTATAGATAGTCAAGCAATTAGCTCCAAGAAGAAAGTTATTTTATTCTAATCAACAGAACCACTGCAATGATTTGCCAGCATTTGATAGTTCAATACAGCACTCCAGCTCAGTTGGTAGAGCACAAGACTCTTAAATACAGCATTCTGCTTTCCCTAGTTAAGGAACAGGAAAAATAAAACCCACCTCAAAAGCCTGTAAGACCTTTCTACTTGAAAAGGATCAAAATTGTGGGTCTGTTCAAACATTGCTGTTGTGTGTGTGTGTGTGTGTGTGTGTGTGTGCGCGCGCGCCCTCTTGCACAGTATGCGATCTTTCTCTTCAAGAGCCAACTAACCACAGAACAGATTGCAGCAGCCTCAGGTCCCAGACATCCTGAGACGACGCCCCACACCAAAGCTGTTTGTGTAGGGACTACTTTGGGGTTGAGTGATACTGCACTTTACCCACACTCCCTAACCTAAACTTCTGATTTTTTTTTTCTTTCCTTTTTTTACTGTTTGGTTTTTCGAGGTAGGGTCTCACTCCAGCCCAGGCTGACCTGGAATTCACCATGTAGTCTCAGGGTAGCCTTAACCTCTCAGTAAACCTCCTACTTCTGCCTCTCAAGTGCTGGGATTAAAGGTGTGCACCACCTTTAATGATTACATGGCTACAATTCTCAGCTGCATGGGAGACTTGGTTACCCCGTGTATATATACTTAGTGTGGACTACCATGACATTCACCAATACTTTTTGGGAAATGAATTAGACTTTCATGGGAGAGTACTGAAAACGTTTTATTTTCCCTTCCAGTTGCTTAAAGAGAGGTGGTAACTCTTCCCTGAGTCCCAAAGAGCATAAGGAACATAGTTAAATAAAGTCTCTGTTTGTTTATTCATTTATTGAAAGCCGAAATGGACAAGTAGGAGAGCATGACTGCGAAACAGGCATATTGGAGTATTCTTTTTTTTTTAATTAACAACTTCCATGATTGTAAAAAATACCCCATAGTAATACCATCCCTCCCCACACTTACCCCTTTGAAACTCCACTCTCCATCGTTCTCACAATGCTGGCTCAGCACTTAGCACTCAGCTGTGTGTTCATCATTACCAGTGCCTCTCCCTCATCCTTGTTAGTCATGTAAGAAGACCAAAAGGTGATTCTATACAAAGACCAACAAATGGACAAATCTTTATGTAGGCTTACCAAGAAAAGAGAGAGAGAAGTGACCACCACCACCAGTCAAGTGAATCTCACTTAACATTCGTAGAATTCACAGAATGCATATCCAACCATAGCAGAACACTCGTTTCTTTCAAGTACTCATGGAACATACATCAGTTTTGGCCATATCCTGTGCCATAAAAGAAATATCTGCCCCCCCAGAAAATTTAAAAGAATTGAAGTCAGGGCTGAGGATGTTGTTCAGTGGTAGAGTACTCATCTATCATATCCAAGGCTTGAGCCTGCTCTCCAAGTTGCTCCCCAAAAATGTTGAGAAATAAGATCATACAAGTTATGTTTTCAGGCCACAATAGGAGAAAAGATATCTAGGTTGGAGAGATGGCTCGGGAATTGAAGGAGCTTGCTTGTGAAGTCTGACAGCCTGAGTTTGATTCCCCAGTACCCACATAAAGCAAGATGCGCAAAGTGATACATGCATTTGGAGTTCATATTTGCAGTGGCAGGGGGCCCTACCATCCCATACTCTCTCTCTCTCAATTAAAATAAATAAATGCTGAACAATTAAATATTAAATATTAATATTAAATATTAATTAAATAATTAAATAATAATTAATATTATTTTTAATAAAATAAAGAAATTAGATGGCTTAGCAGTTAAGGAGCTTGCTTGCAAAGTCAAAGGATCCAGGTTCAATTCCCCAGGACCCATGTAATCCAGATGCACAAGGGGGTGCATGCATCTAGAGTTCGTTCACAGTGGCTGGAGGCCCTGGCACGACCATTCTTTGTCTCTCTCTCTCCCTACTGTTCTCCCCCTCATCTATCTGCCTCTTTCTCTCTCTCAAATAAATAAATAAAAATATTTTGAAAAAAAAAGAAATTAGCAACAGTTCCAAAGCTAACAGTTTGGAAACTGTTACAGCAACATAAAGCTAAATGTTTGAAAATCCCAAAGCATTTGGAAACAATATAAAATACTCCTAAATAATATATGAGTCAAGTTAAAAAGAAGTCATGTAGAAAAGAAGTCCAAGTTAAAATAAACATGTTGATCTAAATAAAAATGAAACTATATCATGTCAACAGCTTGTTACACATAACTAAAACACCACGAAGAAGGAAATTTATAGTCCCTAAGTGTGTAGATTTGAAAAAAATTGAAACCTTAAATTAGTGCTATAAGCTCCTATCTCCTGAACATAGAAAAAGAAGAGTAAATAACTGTAAAGCAAGTTGAAGATGAAGTAATATATAGAAGGAAAGAAAACAATGAAGGTAAAAACAAAAAGCAGTAGGGAAATCAATGAAACAAAGAATTGATTCTTTGAAAAGATCAATAAATATAAACCTAGCAACACAAAAATGAAAATTGGCTACAAAGTACTTATAAATGTAATGACACAGGAGATCATTCAGACAACCAAAAATAAAAAGGAAACACTAAATATAACCCTATGCATAAACTTGGAAACGTAAATGAAATAGACACATTTCTGAAAACCACACATGACCACAACTCATCCAGTATAAGACATAATTTAAAGACCTTTATAACTAAGGAGGGTATTGACATTTTAATTTGACAATTCTCCTCTCACAGAAATCTCCAGTCCCCACCAGATAATGCAACTAAATAGTTAAAGAAGAAATGACATCAATTCTACAAGACTTTTGTAGAATACAGAAGAGAGGAATTGCCCACCAGTTTTTTTTAAAAAAGTTAATATTATTCTCATACCAAAACAAGACAAAGATTGTTCAACAAGAATTAAAGACCAATGTCACTCATAAACAGATAGAAAGTTTTTTTTTTTTTTACAAATAGAATTGAACAATTATCTAACAATTGAGTTATTATAACACACACAATATGAATTACATACCATGGCCAAATGGGATTTATTTCTTAGCTGCATGCTGGTTCAATGTTAAAAAATATTTTATTTTTACTTATGTATTTATTTGAGAGAGAAAGAGGCAGAAACTGAGAGAGAGAGAGAAAGAGAGAGAATATGGGTGCACCAGACCCTCCAGCCACTGCAAACGAACTCCAGATGCATGCAACACCACCTTGTGCCTCTGGCTCACATGGGTCCTAGGGAGCTGAACCTGTGTCCTTTGGCTTCACAGGCAAGCACTTTAATTGCTGAATCATTTCTCCAGCCCTTGCTCAATATTTTAAATAAATCAATTTAATTCACCATTTTAATCACCAAATTACATGATCATATTAATTTATACAGTAAAAGTAGTTGACAAAATTTAGTATACCTCTGCATGAGAAAAACTCTCAAAAAAAAATAAGAATAGAGCTGGAGATATGCGTAACTGAAGATGTTTGTTTGCAAAGCCTGATTGCTGGAGTTCAATTCCCTAGTTCCCACATGAAGCCAGATACACAAAGTGTCAATGCATCTGGAGCTCACTTGCAGTGACAAGAGGTCCTGGTATCCCCATTCTCTCTCCCTCCCTGCTTGAAAATAAATAAAAAAATATATTAAAATAGACTAGCTCTCTTCTTGCAAATAAACAATAAATAAAATAAGTTTTTAAAAGGTATAGCTGGAGAGACGGCTCAGTGATTAAAGATGCTTGAATGTAAGGCCTGACAACCTGGGTTCAATTCTCCAGTACCCACGCAAAACCAGACACACAGAGTGGTGCATGTGTCTGCAGTTCGATTGCAGTGGCAGGAGGCCTTGGCACACTCATTTCAATATGTTTCTTTCTCTCCTTACAAATAAATAATAAATAAAAATATTTAAAAGAAGAAAAATTGTTGAGACATGTCCAGAGTCATTCCCTCTGCCAAAAATGACTGACTGCTGCTCCCATAATGCACAACGCACAACCCCATGGGGAATTCCTGCAACCCCACTGAAGAGTGTCCCCAGTGGAATGGGGCAGGGGCTGAGGAAAAAGAAGGGTACCAACACATGATGTATCCATACGAAATATGTTGTTAATAATGATAATAATAATAAACCAAAAAAATGAGCAAGGCTAATAGAAAAAAGAAGAAAAATAGGAATAGAGGCAAACAGACTCACCTTAGTAAATACCATTAACAGAAACGTACATCTAACATTATAGTTAGTGATGAAATACTGAACATTTTCACCTAAGATGGGGAGAGAACTCAATGAAGATTTTGTCTTTCACCACTCATATTTAACATGAAACTAGATTCTTGACCACCAATAAGGCAACAAAAGAAAACAAAAGGCATGCAGATTAGAAAGGAAGAAACTAAATGGTTCTTTCTTACAAGGAACATGATTGTCTCAGAAAAATCTCAAGGAATTTATAGGAAATCTCAGTGAGTTAATCAATGTAGGGTATAAGAAAAATATGCAAGTATTGTGTTTCTCTATACTATCAATGAACACATGGATACCAAAATTAAAATGCAATAACATTCATCAGCTCACAAAAGAGAGACATGTTTAAGTATGCTAGGTATAGTGGTACATGCTTGTAACTCTAGCATTTGAGAGACTGACTGAGCAAGAGTTGACACATTTGAAGCCAACCAAGGTTACATAGAAATTGTCAAAAAATTAGGTGGGAGGAAAGAAGGAAGGAAGGAAGGAAGGAAAGAAAGAAAGAAGAAAGGAAAGAATGAAAAAAATATATTCGGCATGAACTTACTAAACCACTACAGGTTCTCTATGCTAACATCTGCATAATGATGATGGAGAGAACCAGTGAATATTTAAACAAACAGAGAATACATACTATGTCCATGGATTGAAAGATTCAACAGTGTAAAGTTGTCAATTTTTCCCAAGTTCACATACAATATTAATATAGTTGCTATCAAATTTCCAGCAAGATTTTTTAACAGGTATAAGCAGTATTATACTAAAATCACAAGGAAAGGCAAAGGAACTAAAATAGCTTATACAATTTTGAAAAAAAATCTAAAGGCATCAGTTCATCAAATTTCAAGACTTCTTATGTAATAATTAAGATTGCTGTCAGATGGAGAGACAGATATGGGGACTAAGAAGATGTTCAGTGGGTAAGAGCACTTACTGCACAAACATGACGACCTGAGGTTGATCCCTAGAACCCACATGAAAAGCCAGGCATAACTGCACATGCCTGTTACCCCAGTACTGCGGGGGGGGGGGGGGGGAGATAAGAGGACCACTAGGGCCAGCTGATCAGCTGTTCTACCTAGGAAGAAAAAACCAAAGCACGAGCTCCTATCTCAAAGAAATAAGGCAGAAGAGGGAACGAGAACACCCAACATCCTGAGCGACCTCTACATGCTTCTGTGAGCATGCATATGGGGCACATATGTCTGTGCATATACCACACATGCTATACACACAATTTACAAAAAGTCATTGAAACAGAGTAGAAAACCTGGAGGAGCCACACAACGGTGTAGCCCAAAGTTCTGATCCAGTTGCAAAGGTTATTCCACGGCAGAAACAGAGCACAGGCTGATCCATGACCTAAGTCACAAACCTTAGACAAAAATTAACTTGAAATGGATTACAGACTTAAATGCAAAATGTAAAACTACAAAACTCTTAGAAAAAGACAAGATAAAATCCCAGGGTGAAGCAAAGACTTCTTAGAATTGACATAGAAAAAAACAAGATCCATTACAGGAAAAATTTGTTAGACCATAAAGATTGAAACTCTTGCTTGGTGAAAGTTCCTGTAATTTACAAATCACTTCTCCAAAGAAAACCAGTACATAGACCACATGTAAAGAACTTTCGAACCCCAACAGTAGAAGCTCCCGGAACCATCCAATTACAAAATGGACACGAGAGACATTTTCGTGGAAGAGGTCATATGTATTTCAAATAAGCTCATGAAAAGACCTGGGGTGAGGAAAACCACTAGCAATCAAATCAAAACTAACAAGGAGACCTAGCAACAACATCCAGCACTGGCAAAGGAGCAGAGAAACGGAGTCACCTAGGTTTTAGGTGGGAATGAAGGGAAAGAAGTACAATTTGGAAAGCGGTTGGGCGATTTCTTTAAAAGTAAATGTGTCATCACATGGGCCTCAGCGATTGCATTCCTGAACATTTTATCTCAGAGGAATGAAGACTTATATCCACACAAACATCTGTGTGCAAATGTGTATGACAGTTTCATTCACAGCAGCCTAAAGCTGAAGCGGTATGAATGACTTTCAAAGAGTGAATTGTTAGGTAAAAATGCGCTGTATTTATACTACCATGTTAACTGAGTTAATTCAACAGCCCTTTGAAAGAGAGGCTGCTGTCCTCATGCTGGAGGTAGGAAAACTGAGTCACCTAGAATCACACTGTTGGGTTCTGACAGAGTAGAGATGGACTGAGAGGGCCTTTTCACTCTCTCTAGTATAGCATATTCCCCCATAAAGACTATGATCACCTCATGGGCATCTGTACCCACTACTCAGCAATAAAAATGAAAAAAAAAATACTGATACATACAGGAACCTCTAGTAACTGCTGAAGGAGAGGGCAGGCGAGAAAGAAACCAGTGGCAGTTGGAATTTCTAATGTCGTTTACTCCTTATTGTGGTATCCATGCCCCAGTCAGGACTGAGCATTCTGCTTTCTGGATAGTTACCTGAGAATGAACATCCCTAATACTCAAACCAACCCTGGCATATGGTAGCTGCCCTACTTAGGCAAAGGAGAGTCTCTAACCTTCATAGCCAAGTAGGTAGCATTGGGGGTCTCTTGAGCCTCACAAAAAGGGTTCAGTTCCCAAGCGGAGCCCGTTTCCTGTGTGAAAGTGTGGGGAGAGAAGTGATATGGTGTTAATCAATACAACCAGTGATAAATGTTTATCTTGAGCAGAAAGCAAATAAAGGCAGGTTAGCGAGCCCTTTATTGCCTCCTGTGTAGTGAGATCCACCTTCAGCAGCTGGAATCTTTTCTAGGTCATGTGGCAGAAAAGTTGAACTACTGAACTACCTTTTCAATATTTTTTTTCTGAGGTGCTAGGGCACATAGGAAAAGCTTTGCCAAGCCTAGTAGTAAGTATTTCTGTACCCTAAAATTTTCATGAATGTGTGTGTGTTTCTCAAAAGTGTAAGACCCAAACTGGAAAATTGTTAAGGTAAGCCCCAACACAGTCACAAACATAAAAGAAAGTATGTGAGAGGGAGTGTGTGTGTGTGTGTGTGTGTGTGTATAATTTTAAGACTAGTGTGCTCTTCTTAGAGCAAGTTCTACTGTCTCTACCCTGTGCTCTCTGTGTAAACCAGCTCTCCAACTTTTCAGAGCTCCTGTATACTGCTAGTTAAAACACAGCTTGTTTGGTTCTGGCTTCCAGTTAAGGCTATCCAGCTCAACAGTGTATATAGCAGGGACTCGGTAGGTGTTTCCAAAATAGTGTTAACTCAGTCCCCTGCCTTTCCCCTGAGCTCAGTGGCATATCCAGGACTGGACAAAAACATGGGAAACCAATCAAACAGTAGGCAGCAATTGGAACAGCTGTGTCAGGTCAAAGACCAAGGATGGAACATGGGGTAGAGTGGCCGCTAGCTCACAGGAGCAGCCTGGCCATCACAGCTGAATGAAGCCATGAGGAAGCGAGGCTGATTTGTATCTTCCCTGTGAGGGTCTTCTTCCATTGACAAAGTCCAATAAGAGTGCACAACCATTTCCTTGACCATTTAGCCCAAAACATGTAAGAAGTGGGAAGGAAGGAAATTAACAATCTGGCAGCTTCCACCATGTTAAATGAGTTCATTCAACAGCCCTTTGACAGAGGGATTGCTATCCTCAGCTGGAGGTATGAAAGCTGAGCCACCCAGCATCACACTGTTGGGCTTGGGTAGAGCAGAGATGGACTGAGAGGGCCTTTTCACTCTCCCCAGTATAGCATATTCCTCCATAAAGACGACGACCACCTCATGGACATTTGTGCCCACAAAAGGGGGTCCTGCAGTAACTGAAGGGATTTCCAGAGGGAGGTAGGATTGCTGAACAGAGCCAGCCTCCCTCAGCAAGCACAGCCACCTGCCGCCTGTCACAACAGCTTCAGCACGGTGTTGCTGAAGATCCCAGGAGACATGACTCCTAAGGGCGGTGTGCTTTGTTATGCATGTCAGCTGGTCAGTGGCTGTCCCTCTCCCTGGGAAGAAGTTTCTGGGATGGGTAATCAATTAGTTAAGAGGTACACCTGGGGGAGGGACTTGAGAGATAGCTCCATGGTTAAAGGCCCTTGGTCACGAAGCTTGATGGCCTGGGTTTAATTCCCAAGTACCCATGTAAAGCCACAGGCACAAAATGCACATTCATTTGGAATTTGTTTGCAGCAGGAGGCCCTGGAATGCCCATGCACACAAACATACACACACACTCTCTAGTAAATGAATGAAAAACAAATTTAAAGAGGTTCCTTTGGTGGTAGAGGAGACAGAGCTGCGGGCACTGGGCTATGCTGCAGTTCAAAGTAGGATAAAATTGTAAGTATGTCTGTGGTTTCACCCCAGCTCTGAAGGGGGATGGCCTTTTCAGCACTGCCCCACGTGGTTAAGTCCTTGGACACAGGATACATCAGTTATTCATGTATGGCTGTGACAAACTACCTGACAGAAACAACTGAAGGGAGGAGAGGTTTGCTTTGGCTTCGGGTTTCAGAGAATGCTGTCAGATGACATTAAGAAGAAAGGGCAGGGCAGAGGGGCCCCGTTCATGGCAGGGGGAGCGTGTGACGTGGGCAGTTCACATCGCAGTGGGGCCTCCAGAATTAGGGACAGGTTTTGTGCTGAAAGACCTGCCCCAAGTGACCTACTTCTGCCAGCTAGGGTCACCTCCTACAGGTTTCACAATCTCCCAATATAGCACCAGCACCTAGAGAACAAGTGTAGGAACATGGACTTTTAGGTCATGGAAGAGTTAATGCATAACATAGGGCTTCCAGGAAGAAATGGCATGGCCCTGAGTGAGGTGACGCTGAGCTTCTGAGGCAAATTAGATGACCCATACCGAATCCTGTCCCAATAAAGGCATCCAGCATAGATTCATTTCCCATGGCTCAAAGGCCTTCATTCAAAATTACAACTGGCCTTAGATTTAACTCTTGTCTTTGAATAAGCAAGCCTATAGAGGTAAAGGAAATTCCTTTCAACTTAATGAAGAAGCATGAATCATCCTTATTGAAATTAAATAAAAGAAGTTATCCAAGTTGATACCTCTCATGAGTGGTTTAGTAATCACCACCAATCCTTATAGCAGGGGCCTGTTTTTTACTTTTAGAAACTCTATTTACCTCTTGTATACTACAGTAATGTATTCTGATTTTAGAGTCCCTTGGTTATTAATATTAAAGACTACATCTCCCAGAATCCCTTGAGAACTAGATCTGGCCAATTAGATAGAAAGAGAAGGGCTGAGTGGCACTTATGGATCTATTCTTCAAAGACCATTGATCTGAGCTGGGCATAGTGGTTCATGCCTATAATCCTAGCACTTGGAAAGCTGGGACAGGAGCATTAATGGAAGTTCAAGGCCAGCCTGAGCTCAAAGCAAACAAACAAAAAAGGGAATATGGTATTACTATTCTGGATTATAAAGACAGAGCCATAATGTAGAGAGAGCTGTGAAATTTATGGATTCATATGAAAGACACAGGAACATCTTTCTTGCTTACGTCAGCCATTGAGGATATCTGTTCCTTGCAGTTAAGGAATCCATCCTAAATACAGAAACACATACATATTTGACTACTTAAAAACATTTTTATTCCTTTATAAAGAAATAGAGAGAAGTGAGACAGACAGAGAGAATGGATGCACCAGGGCCTCCAGCCACTGCAAACAAACTCCAGATGCATGTGACACTTTGTGCATCTGGCTTTACATGGGTACTGGGGAATTGAACCTAGGTCATTAAGCTTTGCAGACAAGCATCTTAACTCCTGAGCCATCTCTCCAGGCCCTGACTACTGGTTTTTATAATGTTTGTTTATTTTGGAACACAGGAATGACTTACTTCAAACAGACGGAACACACAGACGCACGCACACACACACAGAGCAGTGGTTCTTATTTGCCTTCTGAGAAACTCATTTCTTTTTCAGACTTTCTGAAGCTAGTATCCCTTTTCTTCCCTGTCTAGCATGACATTCAGAGGCAGCAATTTATCATCATTTATATGTTAATTGCATCTAAATAAATGTCACTATGAACAAAGTACATATCTGTAATATGTGGAAAACATACGGGTTTTAGTCTACAAGGAGTTATTAATTTTACACTTTCCATCTGGAGCCCATAAAGGATCCATTCTCAGAGACAACGAGGATCCAAGGTCACATTAAAGCATCACATTTATAGTGAAGATGAAAATGTTACGATGTTCAAGACTAGAAGCAATCAGGCCTCCAGTAAGTCTGAGAAGACAAGTCTGAGAAGTATTGTCTCCTGTTCTCCCAACTGCACCAAACATTGCCGCCATTAAAACCTATGTGTGGATGGAGATTCCAAGATAGTTATGACACTGAAAAGCCATTTGAAAAGATCACAGAGAGCCAGAGAGCAGTATCAAATCTTTATCATTTTATCAGTGCCCTGCTAATTGGCTCCCCATCATTAGCAAGATGAGTGTTAGAGTGTGAATTACCTGGGGAAGGTCACCCTGGGAGGCTATGCTGACCACCAAGTAGCCACACGACTTGAGATATGATATTAGTGTCAAATTGTTCTTGGTGCGTACAAAGTACTCTTGTGAAAGAAAATAAATTCAGAATCCATCTCTCCAAATCTTGTTTTTTTTTTCTTTTGTTGTTGTTGTTGTTGTTGTTTTTGAGGTAGGGTCTCACTCTGGTCCAGGCTGACCTGGAATTACCTATGTAGTCTCAGGGTGGCGAATTCTCGGTGATCCTTGTACCTCTGCCTCCCAAGTGCTGGGATTAAAGGTGTGCACCACCACGCCCGGCTCAAATCTTGTGTTTTAAGACAATTTCTAAGTATGCACAAATGAATGAAATGGGATTGCAACTTTGCTTGTTTGAGACTTTCCAGGTTTAGGTTCAAACATAAGTTTCCTACTGACTAGCTGAAGCTTATGGGAACCCTGTGGTCTACTTTTCCTGGTTCTGTTTTCTGTTCCCTAGTCTCTGTCTGCTCTTCCTTTTAGCCCCCCCATACCAGAAGCTCTTTTCCTATGCAGGAGAAAAAGCCAGGAATGTCTGAGAGTTGTGTGGGCCCCCAAAGGGGGTTATAGCCAGTCCCCCAAGGAGTCCAGTGGAAGTATGAGCGCTGCTTTGCATCGTGAGAGCCTCTGGGGTACTATATACTCCAGTTCTCCTGCCAGATACCTCTTGGTATATTTTCCTGAGAGACTTCCCTTGCAATCGTCTCTCCCTTTCTTATCCTTCCCGACCTTGCTCATGATTTCCCCTGGGAGAACTTCCTTACTAAATTGCTTGCACAGGAATCCTCACATCAGGGTCTATTTCTGGGGAATAGGCCACACTAGCTTTGTGATGTTAGGCAGGTAATTTCTGTTTCTCTGAGTCCCCATCTTAAAGCAGCTGGTGATAACTGCCCTCCATTCCTGGGGGTTGGATAAGATAACATGTGCAGCATGAAGCCAGTGTCTGGTGTGCATTTAGAGTGAAATCAATGTTTGACCAAAGTACTTGCAGAGCAAGGTGAGGCTTTTGGGTGGACTGCATCTCACCACTTGCCTTTTTCCTTTCAAGTTGCACATAGGAGCCATTTGTACTTCTGTAGTCATCTGCTTGGGGCTTGGTTTTCTTGTTGTTTTTTTTCTTAGTGTTGTGATAGAAGCCAGGACCTGACACATGCAAGGCAAGGACTCTATCTCTGAGATATAACCCCTGTCCCTTGGCTGTGTTTTAAAAAAATTTTATTTATTTATTTATTTGTGAGAAAGTGGGGGGGGGGAGCAGATAGAGATAGAGAATAGGTGTGCCAGGGCCTCCTGCCACTGCATATGAACTCCAGACACATGTGCCACCTTGTGTATCTGGCTTCATGTGGGCACTGGGGAATTGAACCCAGGTCTTTAGATTCTGCAGGCAAGCACCTTAACCACCAAGAATTCTCTCCAACCCCATGTTTTACTTTTTAACTGAGAAATCTGTTATATGAACATACTGCATATTGGTCATATTTCCATCAGGTTATACTTTTACATCCCTTCTTCCCTGCTCCCATTCCACTGGGGTCCTCCTCAGTGGGGTTATTAATATTCACTGTGGGATCATCAATGTACCAGCCATTCTATGTGTGTGAGGGGGAACAATGCCTCACAGTATAACTTTCCACCCTGTGGCTCGTAGATACTTTCTGCGCCGTCTTCCACAATGTTTCCTGAACCTTGGGAGGCATGTTATAAATCTTTAGTATTGAGCTCTCTGCAGTCTTTGGTTTTCTGGTTTGATGAGTTTTGAGTGTCCTTAGTGTCTAATGCCATCTTCCTGCAGGAGGATCTTAGACAAGCAGTGAGAGCAGCCCTCATACTTAGGCCTTGGGTGTGTGATTTTTTAATTTTTTTTGTTTATTTTTACTTATTTATTTGAAAGCGACAGAGGGAGAGAGAAAGAGAGAGACAGAGAGAATGGGTGCGCAAGGGCCTCCAGCCACTGCAAATGAACTCCAGAAGTGTGCGCCCCCTTGTGCATCTGGCTAACGTGGGTCCTGGGGAATCAAGCCTCGAACTGGGGTCCTTAGGCTTCACAGGCAAGCACTTAACTGCTAAGCCCTCTCTCCAGCCCCTTGGATGTGTTTTTGTCATGTCCCTCCCTGAATTTATAAAGTCCTGATTTACACAGACTACACCTAGAGTGACTAGCTCTCAGTGTGTTTGGGACTGTTCTGGTGTCAGAACTGAAAATCCTGCATTTGGGGAAATCTCTCAGGCCTGGGAAAGGCAAGGTGGTTACCACACTGCACTGTTCTGTTTGTCATTTCATCCGACAGTCTAAGCACATTGGCTGGCATGCAGTAGACCCTCTTCAGGAACCTGATCAGATATTGATGAATGAGCACATGTGACATTCCATGATGTGTTTTGTTTATTTTCCTTTGGAGTCATATTCATAGACCCAGAGGCAGTGAAAACTATGTCCCTTAAAGCCTCCTAAGATAGCTACATCCTGAACCTGTGTGCATTAGATGACGTGACAGAAGGTCAGGGTTATGAAGAGGACTAAGGTGTGTAAGAAGTTCCCACTCACATAAAGAAGTGATCCTGGACAATCTGGGCAGGCCCCTGGTGATCCCACGGGTCTCTATATACAGCAGAGGGACAGTTCAGAGGAAGATGTGATAGCAGAAGACACAGAGGAGAAGGTGGAGGAAACTTCTATTCCTCTCACTGCCTTTGAAGGTGAAAGAAGACGGGAGAAAGCCAGGCAATATAGGCAGCTTCTGGACATTTGGAAAGGCAAAGGAAATGGAGTATGCCCATGAAGCCTCCCAGAGGGAAGTCTTCTGCCCCTTTTTCAACAATAGTCTGTAGAGACCAATATTGGTCTAAGTTACAAAACATAAGGAAAGAAAGTTGTGCTTTAAATCACTATTGCTGTGAATTAGTCACAGCAACAAAGGAAAACTCATACAGACCACATCTAGAGTTTGCTCTGAGGTACACCAGCTTCCTGCCAAAGAAACTCTCTCCTAAGCCCCTATAAGCACTTCATTCAGGGAGATCCTAGATTGTCACCTATAGAGGAATAACTACAGCCCTATCACTGAGAATCTGTGTTAATGCAAAGCAGTATGGGGCTCCTGGGCAGACAGCATTGCAGGGCTGAAATGTATGACTGCTAGACAGGCCCGGAAGGGTTAGAGAGCAAGTGTCTGGGGTACATGCTCTGTACCAACCTGCATGTGTGAGTCGTGCCTTTCCAGCATCAGAAAGAACAGAGCTGGAGAGAGAGGGAATGTGTCAATCACTTTTTGTTATTGTGCATAGGTGTGTGTTTCTGTGTCGAGGTGCATGACAGTGCATGTGCACGTGTGTATGTATGTATGTGGAGGCCAGAAGACAGCCATCGTTCCTCAGGAATGCTCTCAAACTTTTTCTTTGGCATGTGTACAGCATGTATGGTGTAGTGTGGTGTTGTCTGTGTGTATGCATAGTTCATGCACATGTGTGTACAGATTTGTGTGCCCCATACATACACACATGTGCAGAGGCCAGAGAAGAATACTGGCTGTCATTCTCTATTGCTCTTCCATGTTGCCTTCATGAGACAGAGTCTCTCACTGAAACTGGTTTGGCTAACCAGTGAAACTCAGCAATTCTGTCTTTGCAGCCCACATAGGGCTGGGATTACAGGTATGTTTGGCCATGTTTAGCATTTTTGTTGTTGTTGTTGCTCCCCACCCCCCCCCCCTGCAGCCACCCTGGAACAGTCTCATTCCAGCCCCAGCTGACCTGGAACTCATTCTGTAGCTCCAGGCTGGCTTCAACCTCATGGTGATCCTCCTACCTCAGTGCTGGGATCAAAGGCGTGAGCCACCATGCCCAGCTAGTTTTTTGTTTGTTTGTTTGTTTTCTTGAGGCAGGGTCTCACTCTACTCCAGATTGAACTGGAATTCACTTTGTAGGGAAAGCTGGCCTCAAACTCATGGTAATCCCTCTGCCTTAACCTCCCAAATGCTGGGATTATAGGCATGAAGCACCATGCTTGGTTTTCACCTAGATTTTTACATGGGTGCTAGGGATCAAACTCAGGCTCTCTCAGGCCCTCATGTTTGTGTAGAAAGCACCCTTATACTCTGCATTATCTCCATAGCCCCTACCTACCTTTTCTTTTTGTTTTGAGATAAGATATAAGATCTCTCATTGGCCTGGAGCTCACATGTTAGGCTAGACTGGCTGCCAAGTAAGCCCCAGGTATCTGCCCATCTCTCCCTTCCCAGTGCTGGGATTAAAAGCAACCACCACCAGGCCTTGGCATCTTCACATGAGTTCTGGTGATCACAAATGAACTCCAGATGCATGTGTCACCTTGTATATCTGGCTTTACGTAGGTCCTAGGGAATCAAACCAGGAGTTTTTTTTTTTTTTTTTGCTTTAACCATTAATCCATCCTCTCCAGCCCTCATTTATTTTTAGATTATTTAAACTATTCAGTTTGTATGCAAAATAATGAGTCTAATTATGAGGTTTTCATACATAGGTGACATTATATTCGCTCATATTTGCCATCATTTACCCTCTCCTTGGCCCTTCTCTTCCCTCTTGATTCCTTCTCCAAGTAACCCCTTCTGTGTATAATATAGGTTACACACATGAAAGAAAACATGATGCTTTCCTTTCCTTTTATTTATTTATTTGCAAGAAGGAAAGAGGATGAAAGAGACAGAGAAAGAATGGGTGCACCAGGGCTTCCAGCCACTGCAAACGAACTCTAGATGCATGCGCCACCTTGTGTATCTGGCTTACATGAGTCCTGGGGAATTGAACCGATGCCCTTTGGCTTTGCAAGCCAGCACATTAACTGCAAAGCAATCTCTCCAGCCTCAGAGGCTTTTCTTTTTTTTTAACCTCATTTCTGATTCTGCCCCTCCTCCTTTTGATTATTTGCTCCCCTACATAGTCTTCTTTCTGCTTTCATATCATAGGTATTTAAATATAATTGTGTATATGGAAGAAAACATGCAACATTTGTCCGAGTCTGGCTTATTTGATTAACACAATGATGAGTTTCAGTTCTATCTATTTCCTGTAAGTGATATAATTTCATTTTTAATAGCTGAATAAACACTATAGTGTATACGCACCATATCTTATGTACCCATACACCTGTTGATGGACATCTAAGTGGATTGTAATCTTGGTTCTTATAAATAGTGCTGCAATAATCATGGATGTGCAAGTGGTACACTGACTAGAGTTGTTTGGTGTGTATATATGTATATATATATATGCCTATATATAATTTATTTTTTAAAAATATTTTTGTTTGCAGAGAGAAAGACAGAAAGGGAGATAGGAGGATGGGTGCTCCAGGGTCTCTTGCTGCTGCAAACAAATTCCAGACACATACACCACTTTGTGCATCTGGCTTTATGTGGATACTGGGGAATAGAACACAGGGTGTTAGGCTTTGCAAGCAAGCACCTTAAACACTGAGCCATCTCTCCAGCCTTTAATTTTAGTTTCTGGAAGAACCATCATGCAGGTCCTTCCAGTGGCTACATCAGTTTATATTCCCACCAGCAGTGTATGCAGGTTCCTTCCCCCCACATCCTTGCCAGCATGTATGGTTTGTTTCCCTGATGGTAGCCATTCTTACTGGGATGAGATAGAGTCTTGATGTAGCTTTCATGTGCATTTCTTTGATGGTTAAGGATGTTGAACATTCCTTCAAATATCTATTGGCCACTTATTCTTATTTTTTGTAAACTATGTTTGCAATTGCTTCCCAGTTATTGATTAGAAATCTGGGGCTTCTAAATATTAATCCCTGCCAGATATATAGGTTATATAGATTTTTCTCCCAGTCTGAAGGCTGTCTCTTCACTGTGCTGTTAGTTTCCTTCACTGTCTGGAAGATTTTTAATTTTATATAATCCTACTTGCCAATGTTTACAATTCTTTCTTGAGCTATTGGAGTGCTTTTCAGAAGGCCCCTTGCCTCTGTCTATGTCTGGAGTCTTTTCTGTATGTGTCCCTCAAGCAGTTCCAGAGTTTCAGGTTTGACATTGAAGCCTTTGGTCCATTTTGAGTTGATTTTTGAACAGAGTGAGAGAGAAGAGGATCTAGTTTCATTCTTCTTCATATGGATATCAGGTTTTCTTAGTTTGCTTTAAAATATTTTTATTTTTTGAGACAGAGAAAAAGACAGGAAGAGAGAGAGAAAGAGCATACAGACATCCCAGTGCCTCTTGCCACTACAAACAAACTCCAGTTGCATGTACAACTTGGTGCATCTGGATTTACATGGGTACTGGGGAATGGAACACAGGCTGTCAGGCTTTGCAAGCAAGTGCCTTTACTGCTGAGCAATCTCTCCAGCCAGCACCATTTTTAAAATGAATATTTTGGGACCTTAGGTGAAAATCAGATTACTGTTGCTTCACTGGTTTATTTCTGAGTCTTCTATTCTATTCCATTGACATACATATCTGCTTTTGTGCCAGTACCATTCTTTGTTACTAAGGTTCTGTATCATGACTTGAAATCAGGTAGTGTTTTATCTCCACCCTTGCTCTTTCTGATTAAGATTGCTTTGGCTATTCAGGGTAATTCCATATGAATATTAGAACCATTTTCCCCTGTTTTGGTGAAAGATGTCATTGGACTTTTGATGGGGATTGCATTAAGTCTGTAGAATGCTTTTGTTAATATAACTGTTTTCACAATATTAATTCTTCCAATCCTTGAGCATGATAGTTTGCTCCATCTTCTAGTGTTTTCCTTCCAGTTCTTCCTTCCAGTGTTTTACAGTTTTCATTGTAGAGCTCTTTTACTTCCTCAGGTAGGCTTATTCCTGGGTATTTAACTTTTTTTTTTGCAGCTACTGAGAATAGAAATTTTTTCTGATTTCTTTCTCAAATGTCTATTATTGATGAATAGGAAAACAACTGACCTTTGCATGTTGGCTCTGTTTCCTGCTACTTTGCTGAAAGGTTATATCAGCTCTAATAGTTTCCTGATGGTATCTCTCAGGGTTTTTAAAATATAGGACTATAACATCTTCAAATAGGGCTAATTTCACTTCTTCCTCTCCTGTTTGAATCTTTTTTTATTTCATCTCTGGCTGTATTACTATAGCTAAGGTATCAACCACTACATTGAATAAAAATAGAAAAAGTAGACACCTTTCTCTCCTTCCTGATTTTAGAGGAAATGCTTTCAGTTTTTCCCATTTTGTAACATTGGCTAGAGGTTTGCTATATATAAAACCTTTATTGTTTTATGGTATTTTTATTGTACTCCTGGTTTCTTCAAGGCTTGTATTATGAGAGGCTGTTGAACTTTGTCAAAAGCTTTTTCTACACCTGTTGTGATGATCATGTGATTTTTTGTTCTCATCTATTTACATATTGTATTACTTTTATTGGTTTACCTATTTTGAATCATTCTTGCACTTCTGCAACTTAATATGGTGCTTTCTTCTTAACGAGTGGTTGAATTCAGTTTGTAAATATTTTATTGAATTTTTTGTTAACTGTTCTCTGTGAAGCATTCTTGTTTTTTGAGGTTGGGTCTCAGTCTAGCCCAGGCTGATCTGGAATTCATGATATATCTCAGGGTGGCCTTGAACTCAAGGCAATCCACCTATCTCTGCCTCCTGAGTGCTGGGATGAAAGGCGTGTGCCCGGCTTTCTTGACAATTTTTGCAACCATATTCTTAGTCTTCTTTTTTGTTGTGCCCTCATCTAGTTTGGCCACAAGTATAATGTTGGGTATTTACACAGTTTGGTAGTATTCCCTTCTTGTTGTTTTTATGGTGTAGTTTGAGGAGCACAGGTATTAGTGCTGCTTTAAATGTTTGGTGGAATTTGACAGTGAGTCCAGTACCATGCTTGCCTTTGTTTCAACCTCATTGCTATTTTTTAAAATATTTTTATTTATTTACGAGAGAGAAAGGAAGAGAGAGAAAGAGAGAGAGAGAGAGAGAGAGAGAGAGAGAGAATGGGCACATCAGGGCCTCCAGCCACTGCAAATGAACTCCGGATGCGTGTACCACCCTGTGCATCTGGCTTACATGAATCCTGGGGAATTAAATCTTGGTCCTTTGGCTTTGTAGGCAAGTGCCTTAACTCCTAAACTATTTCTTTAGCCCCTTTTTCTGTTTTTTTTTTTTAAATGTTTTATTTGTTTATGTCCTCTGGATTGTGGAAGTTTATATATACATAGGAATTTATCTGTTTCTTCTACATTTTTTCAGTTTTTAAAGAAATGTAGGCTTAAACATATTCCTAACAATTTCATGGATCTCATTGTTGTCTATTGGAATGTTTCCTTTTTCATCTCTAATTTTACTAAATTGGGTCTTCCTTCTCTTTCTTTTGATTAGTTTTATCAGGTCTGTCAGTCCTGTTTATTTTTCCCAAGAGCCAACTCCTGGCTTCATTGATTCTTTGCATTGTTTGTCAGTACTTATGTAAAAAAAAAAAAAAACCCAAAAAACAAAAAAACATCAAATGTCAGGCTGGAAATACGGCTCAACAGTTAAGTGTGCCTCCTGCGCAAACACGAGGGTCCGAGACTGCCCAAGTTCAAGTCTCCAGAACCCACATAAACAGCTCAATGTGGCCTTGAACACCTATAATCTTGGTCTTGTGGGAAGCAGAGGCCGGGGATTTTCTAGGACTCATGAATGGCAAACTCCAGTATCAGAAAGAGACTCTGGCAAGGAAAATATACAGGTGAGTGGTAGAGAGGGACACTTGACCACCCCTTCCAGCCACTGCAGACAAGCCCACAGGGCACCCCAGGTGAGTGCACAGGGTGCAGTGCCAGCACACACCCATGCACTCACCGCACACTCCACACCGCACAGATGTCAGGCACGGCTGCCCACACCTGTAACCCCAGTGCTGAAGGAGAGGGCAGAGGCAGGAGGATTGCTGAGGCTCCATGGTCAACCAGTTTCATCAAGATAACAGTGAGCTCCAGGTTCAGTGGGAGACTCTGTTTGAAAGAAATACAGTGAATGAGCAATCAAGGAGGAGACCTGACGTTCTCATCCGGCCTCTGCACACCTCCACACAGGCACACACATGTGCCTACACCGCACACATAAGGGGCACGTCAAAACAAAACAAAAACAGAACAATGTATCTATGAGTACAGTGAATGAGCAAAACTACTTTGTAAGTTGCTTAGGAGTATAGAAAATATTTTCTGTGGTTGTATATTGATGAAAGTAGATGACAAAAAGTCTATCATAATTACGTTAGGCTTCACATGCATTTGTGTACATAAAGATCTGAAAATGCACTTATGCTAAAATGTTACCATAAGTAATTGCTGGCTGGTGTAGGACTTTTCTTTTAATCTGTGACCTCTCGCAGTAAATCTTTTTAGGTATCCCAGACTTTTTCTAGATATCACTACCAGAAACTTGAAGTCCTTTATCACTTCCTTTCATAGCTCTTCCTCGTAGATTCTGGATAGCTTTTAGTAGCCTCATGTCAGTCTAAATTATTGGTGTTATCTTTCAGGGCCTCGAGGCACCCTAGGTCTCCATGGGGCCTTTCACCTGTAGGTCAGACAATGGGCAGAAGGGAAGACACTTGTAGGAATCAGTAGAACCACTCCGCAGTTTCAGCTTTGCATTCTCCAGGGTACAAGATATGGCCAGGTAGGTGCAAGACCCTGGCCAAAGCAGGTAAGTGGAGACCCAGGAGTGAGTCTGACCAACATAGAGTGACAAAATACAGGTGAAGCTCGCCCCTTACCTTATAAGGACTTAGGCTCCATGTCTTCCTCGTGTCCAGGATGAGCATTCATGGACATGTGATAATGCGATAAGAAAGTATTCCCAGGAAAAGCAACTAAAGATGTGGAAGAACAGGACAGGAAGGGCTGAAGGCCAGAGAGGTGTGCCACCTCAGTGCTGTCGGCAACGCAGTGCCAGCCTGCCCCTGTGTTGACCTCTAGTACACATGACACTTGTCTACCCCAAGGCAAGGTGGCACTGCTTTGTACCCCCACACTAGCAATCATTGTCTGAAGTCTGTTGAAGGGATGTGCCCTTGCAGCCCCTTTTGATGACTGTGTGAGGGGCTAGAGAGTTTGTGGTTGATAGACCCCTCCCCAAGAAGAGCCACGATGCTGTCACTCCTCCCTGGAAGCAAACACGTCTTCTTCCATGCTTACACCGTGACCTGTATACATCACCCTGAAGTCTGTGTACTCTCACATAGCCAGGCTCCCCGTGAGGATCTCATCTCCTTAACATGGTTGTAAGCAACAGTGTAGAGTAAAATAACAAGAAAATGCTTCTGGTGGTTTGAGTTGGGTGTCGCCCATAAACTTATGTGTTCTGAATGCTTGGTCCCCAGCTGATGGCAATTTGGGAATTGGAATCTCTTGGAGGAGGTGTATTGTTGGGGGTGGGTGGGTGTTCTAGATAGCTTCCCTTGCCAGTGTTTTCACACTCTCCGTTGCTGTTGTCTATCTGATGTTGGTCAGATGGTGATGTCCAGTGTCTGCTCATGCCACATTTTCCCCTACCATGATGGAGTTTCCCCTCGAGTCTGTAAGCCAAAATAAACCCTTTCTTCCCACACAAGCTGTTTTTAGTTGGGTGCTTCGTGCCAGCAACAAAAAGTTAACTGCAGTGATGCTCAAATAAGATAGTGTGTTCACTTCACCTCACACAGTAATTCTTTGTTAAGAGTTTAGTATCATAGGCTTCAGAGAAATGCCCCCAGGTCCTTCAAACAGAAACATCAGTAAGTTTAAACTGCAACTCAGAAGGACTGGTTCGACTGCTTCCTTATGAAGAATTCTGAGACCAGGTATGAATTCAGAGGGGCAGAATGATAATCAGTGCTTTCTGCCAGGTATGGATTCTGAGGGGGTAAGTGGGTATTGTCAATTGGTGTCTGTCAGGAACCTGGCCAGTTATATCCCAATCCTGTGTCCTTCTGTCATCAGAGTTTAGCTGGGCAGACTTACCTCATGGTCTATACCTTTAGCTCAACTTCTCACTGGTCAAAAAGATGCTTCCTTTTTTTTTTTTTTTTTCCAAAATTTCTCTCTTTCTGTCTTCTACTCCTTCCTCTTCCATTTTATCTCACTTTGGTGCTCATAGGTTTTTATTCTATAAACACGTTGCCGTCTTTGTGACATGGACTCATTCAGGACATGTTTACAGTACTTAATGACATCTCCCTGAGAAATAATGAGAATGCCTTTAAAGGTTGTCTGCCTCCCACGCGTGCGGCGGGATGGCACGCCAGGCCTGCGAGATGAGAGCCGGGGGTCTTGCAGGGGGAAAATTGACTTAATTTCTTTTCACCACATGAAATGGAGTGTCTGGAAGATCTGACCTAAATGCACGGCCTAAAAACCAATTAATTCTGAATTGTGAATTTGTGAGAGCATCAAGCTGTGTGCAGAATTTCCGATGAGGCAGACAATGCATACCTGGCTTATTTGCAAAACGTGAAGATTTTCCACCTAAATATACCTAATGGTCCATTATTAAAGTGCTGCTTGCTTCGATCACACTGCACTTCAGCTCAAAGACCTGCCATGGTTCCTCCAAGAGAGGGAAACACAGCCTTCGCTCTGGTTGGCGGCCCAGGGTGGTGCCACCTCAGTCTGCCCAGGACTGGTGGATCTGCTCCCAGGGGTTCTTTGGAGCTAGCACCAGAGGGCACCTTGGCTTTTAGCTGTCACAGCTCTGAAGTAAGGATGAATGGCAGCCAATATACTCAGCAGGTTAGACAAGCCTTTGCCACTGAGGGCCCCACTGTTCCCACGGCTGGCCAACTATGTGCCCGCTAAATCAACTCTGATTCTTCTGCACCCCCTTTAATTCACCTGATGTTCACTGAGGCCGCTGTACAAGTGGCACTAATTTAAATGTGGGGAACAAAAAATTAGTCCGACATAGTTCCTGCTTTAAACATATCATAAGAAAGAATGGGGGGAGGATATCAATGACTCAAGCACAAGGTTCAATTTGGTGACCTGTAATAAAACTATGACTTACATACTATGAGAAGACAAGGGGGGAGAAGAATTCAAGAGCAGGAGAAGGCCACTGTGTGTGCATGTGTGTTGTGTGTGCATGATGCAGAATGTATGCTGTGTTTGTGTACATGTTCAAGTTGAATGCTTCTGCTGTGCACACGTTGTGAGGCATGTGTATTGCATGCATCTGCTGGGTGAGGGGCCATGGGGTGTGTATGCCAGTTGCATATGGGGTGGGTGGTATATGTGTGTGTGAGAGAATTGTGTGTGTGTGTGTGTGTGTGCGCGTGCATGCGCGTGCACATGGGCTGCATGCGTGGTGGGTGGTGTGTATGAGTTTGTGGGATGTAGTTGGCAAAGATCACAGAAGGCATGCTGGGAGAGGCAGTATCTGAGATAGGCAGGGCTCCTCCACAAAGTAGGTGGCCGAGCAAGGTGGTTCAGGAAGGGATTGGGGCACTTGCTGAATGGAGCATGCGCAGGTTGGATGCAGGAGATGCTGGCAAATGGGATGGCTGGGTCAGGTGGGAAGATGGGCTGAACCTGGTTGGAGAGCTTCCACCTACATGCTGGAGGTGTGGGCACATCTATGGGATAGGAGCTGAGCTGAAGTGCCTGCATGGCCTCTCTCTACAGGTGGAAGCGAGAGAACGAGGGCATAGGCAGGACAGGAATGGAAAAGGCAGCAACAGTGTCTCTGGGAACTTGAATGGGGCTGTTGGGATGGAGATGGGCAGAGGTGTGAGACACAGTGCAGCTGTGAACTTTGTTTTCCTTAACATAAATATCTCATTTTGAATTCCATATAATTATCTAACTTAATGTAGGACTTGAAATAACTCTTTGCTACACATCTTAGTGTACTTCCCTCCTATATTTTATAGTTTTCTGTGTGGGTCTCTAAATTGTTATGTCTCTTTAAATGTAATACTTTTTAAAGTTGGGTGTGGCGGTGAACGCCTTTGATCTCAGCACTTAGTAAGCAGAGAGAGGAGGACTGCTGTGAGTTCAAGGCCACCCTGAGACTACCAAGTGAGTTTCAGGTCAGCCTGGGCTAAAGCAAGACCCTGCCTCAAAAAAAAAAACAAAAGAAAATAACAATAAAATACTTGTTAGTATAGTTTATAGTCAACGATATGTTGAAATCACTAGTCCCCACATACATACTTATAAAACAAAATTATTGAACATTTTTAAGATTACCAAATATAGTTCATCTTAATACTTCTTGTACTGCTCTTGTCCCTCATTTCAACACTACAGTGATAAGTTGATTTCATTTTCACTGATGAATTAAAGCTCACAATTTAAAAAAGTCCAAAAGTGCACATTATGGGCCTACTCTAGAATAAGGACCTTATAAGCTGATCACATATAATTCTTCTTTCCATCGTGTCTTTAACAAGGATCTTGAGAGGAAGATAGCTGGGCTACATTATGAGACCATATTGTTTAAGATGAACTTTAGAACAGGAGGCATGAGAGAACCCAGGTTGCTTATGGTCAGCGTAGGTTAAGTATGAGAGCTCCAGTCAAAGATAAGTCTCCATTCATATCCTGGAGAAGCCCACACATGCTGCCTCGAAGCACAGTGTGAGGAAAGTCATAACAAGTGAGGGGAGGTTCTGGGAGAAGCCACCGTCACCTGGGCCAAGGGATTCTGGCAGACTTCTTGGTAACTCTTTTTCTAAATAATGATTCTCAAAAGACTGTGTTATTCTTTCCTATACTTCTTTGTAACAACGATTTCAATGACATGCTAACAAGGGCAAGGAACCGCAATCATATGAGGCCCAGACACAGGACATGGAGTCTGGAGCAGACACCCATCCCAACCATGATAACTCCTCCAAAAAGTCTTTAAGGTACCACCAAACCCATAAGTCTGAACCTTCACAGGAATGATTGTGAATACAGCATGGTTCATGATTTTTGTCAATGCTGCTTGCTGCAGACACACTTTCCTGCTTGAGTGATCGGTTCACTGGATTTGTCTGGGAAATCCCCTCAGTCTAAAGGGAACAGAGATAGTCCCCCTACTCCTCTCTCAACACACACAGCTTGCATCCATGCCTACATATACACTGTGTGCTCAAGTTCTGTCGACTACTGGTTTGGTAAGGACACGTGCACCACATATCCACTGTTAAGGACTCAAACATGTGACTCCACTCCATTTATATGGGGATGCCTCAAGGGTCTTAGAGTATGACCACATTTGCCATTGCAGTTCAAATGAGGTAACACTGGAGGAGAGGCCCCTAACCCAACATGACAACACACAGCTACAAAGGTGGATATCAGAGTGATATGTGTACCAGACAAGGAGTACCAAGCTTACAAGCAAACTGCCAGAAGCTGGGGGCAGGGCACAGTGCACTCACAAGGGCCCAACTCTGCTGCTCCTGGATGTGGGACTGAGCTTCCCAGCAAGGTGAGCCATGCAATTTCTACTGCCTGACCTGTCTAGTTTGTGGTCTTTGTTTCCAGCAGGCCCTGAAAACCCTGTACCTCACAACAAAATTATTATTTTAAAAATATTTTTAAAAATATTTCACCTATTTATTGGAGACAGAATAAGCATTCCAGGGTCTTCAGCCACTGCAAATGACTCCAGATGCATGCACCGCCTTGTGCATCTGATTTACGTGGGTACTGGCAAATTGAACCTGGGTCCTTAGGCTTTGCAGGTGAGCACCTTAACTACTAAGCCATCTCTCCAGCCCTATTTTTTTTTTTACACAATTAGTCTTTGAAAGCTCCTAGAAGAATTGTGAAGTCTATGGACAAGTCAAGGGAGGTAAGAGTAAGAGATAGCCATCTATATCAAGCATTAACATTTTACTGCTTGTCTAAAACAATCAGGCAGAGCCATCCTGACTCCAGCTGCTTTTCACAGACACTTTTCTTTTTCCTTTTTGAAAAAAAAATTTGTTTCTTTGTGTGTATGTGAGAGAGAGAGTGGCAGAGATAGAGAGAAAGAGAAAGAGCAAGAGAGAGAGAGAGAGAGAGAGAGAGAGAGAGAGAATGGGTGTTCCAGGGCCACCAGCTGCTGCAAATGAACTCCAGAAGCATGTGCCACCTTGTGCATCTGGCTTATGTGGGTCCTGGGGAATTGAACCTGGGTCCTGTGGCTTTGCAGGCAAGCGCCTTAACTGCTAAGCCATCTCTCTAGCCCACACACATTTTTCTTAAGCCTGGAAAAGTCCTGTATAGGGGCAGGTGCCCCCAAGCAGGACAAAGGGGAGGGGGAACAAGAATAATTCAGGAACAGCTAGGGCATGCACTCACCAACTCAGGAAACAGAGCCTATCTGTCCTAACAGCCCACGGGAGAGAGACTGAGCAAATGCAGAGGAACAGACTGTGATGTGGCCTTGATAGACAGTGGTAGAAGGAACAAGAAAGAGCCCAACAAGTATCAGAGGACAGTGGGAGGTTCCACTGGGCTGTTGTAGGCTTGCTCTGCTTGAACTGTTTTTTTTTTTTTTTTTCTCACAGCAGGTCAGCTCACCTGAAGTCCCACTCCCCCATCTGACCCAAGGAACATTCACCTGGCCTCAGGGTCAAGCTGGCTAAGTCAGCTGGACTCTCACCTACACTGTTATTCCAGCAAAATCCCTCCTTTTTTGAAAAAAAATTTAGTTTGTTTTTCTGGTTTGAACCTCATTGACCCTTCTCTGCCTGCCCCCTGCTCTTTGTCTTTAGGAGGGAAAACAATTTCAGAGCTTTGCTGAATTTACTCATAAAGACTCCACCAATAAATTCCTTACTCAAAAGATTAAAGACATTTATGTGCAACATACAAAAAGAAAAAGTCTTGCTTACATCAGAGCCCCAGTGTTTGTATAGCTTAACCAAACACAGAATAATGTTTGAAAGACAAGGGCTAACACAGACATTTCTTGCTTTTTAAACTGGGGCTCGATTACTCAAAAAAAAATGTTGCCTGCTTTGTTGGTTTTAAATGCTTTTATCTCATTTTGATTTATGGCTGTCCCTTGTATAGAAATAGACCTCTGCTTAGCCACCTGTAGGCAGGTGTATCTTTTTGAAGCACAATCCAGAGAGCTGGGATTCATCCATCAACCACTCACTTGGAGCCAGGGCAGTCCGCATCTTTTATCTCTATGACCCAGCCATTGGGTCTATTTCATCATAAATATTTAATTCTGGTGACAATTATGGCCAGAGGAAAAAGAGGTAAAAGAACTTGTCTGAATTCAGAGTAAAAAGAAACTAGTATTTGTTAAGTATGTTTGTGGGGACCAGTAGCAGAGGCGACACCTTCCAATCTTTCTCTCTTTCCTTCTCTTCCCTCTTCTTCCTTTTGTTCCCTTTCCTTGTTATTTGGAAAATTAAATGTGACTTTGAACAAGTTTCTGAATCATTTTTTCTAATTATAAATAAAGGCAGTTTTGAGCTGGGAATGGTGGCTCATGCCTTTAATCCCAGCACTCGGGAGGCAGAGGTAGGAGGATCACCATGAGTTCATGGCCACCTTGAGACCACATAGTGAATTCCAGGTCAGCCTGAGCTAGAGGGAAACCCTATCTCGAAAAATAAAAATAAATAAATAAATAGAAGTAGTTTCATTATATAAAAACACTAAAACAAAAACACTAGCTATTTTGTATAATGCCAGTTTACATTTACAAAGTGATAGCATTTTGCTGTTGTTGTTGTTCTCACTGTAGCTCAGGCTGACCTGGAATTCACTATGTAGTCTCAGGGTGGCTTTGAACTCATGGTGATCCTCCTATCTCTGCTTCCCGTGTGTTGGGATTAAAGGTGTGAACCAACATTTTATCTGTCATATGTCCCACAAATAACATTTGAACTATTTTCCTCAAAATCTTCAACTCTATGGCTTAGAAGACAATGTGAACTTTGTTGAACATGTAAGTAAATATATAGCTTTATATAAGTTATGAAGAATGAATCATTGTGGGGACCCCTAAAGCACACAGAAATATGCCGTGAAATAAGTTTTGTCATTTTTAGAATCAGAGAATCTGTACTGTTCGGTTTATACTTTAAATATTTTTATTAAAGTACAATGAAGACTCATGTAGATAACTAGTGAATGTATTTGCTTAAAATTAAGGTGCCTTAGAAGGTTAAGATCTGCCACAAAGTAATAAGTATTTTCTAGAAATTAGAGGGGAGGTTGGATGCCATCTTCTATGCGCCATGATCGGTTTCAAGCAATTTTCCAGGAGAGAGTGCCAAAGGCTCACCACAGCCAGAGGGACTGTCCGAGGAGAGCAGCTTCTCAGCGCAGCCATGCACTGGTCTTGGTAGAGCTGAGTGGCTCCATGTGCTTTCTGGTTCTGACTAATAACACCTCTGCAGCTTCCAAGTATGAGCATGGCATTTGCCGGTGGGAATCCCTCCCTCATTGTCTACATCAGCTACAGGACGTGCTACATGGGAACCTTCCTTAACCCAAGAAGCAAGTGGTCTGGCAGATGATGGTTGGAAGCTCAGATCCTTCAATATTCCAAGTAAGGCTTACACTAAGCGTCACTCTAATCTTTTCAGAGGAGCAAACAACTGGGGCGCTCCTCCCTGCAAGGCCAGGCAGTGGGGGAGGGAGGGACATCCTACCAGCACAACCTCTGGTTGCAACTCACCCACCTAATGGTGGGGATCTGGACACATGGGGTAGTTTTGTATTTTGCGCTCTTTATGCAGAACTAGGGTGGGGACTGTTAACCTGATATATATATATATATATATATTTTATGCAGCTCTCCTCTGCCTGTGTTAGAGAAATCCCGTAGAAGGAGGTGAAGGACATCCTTAGGGCTCAACATGTGCCTGCCCCTCCCTGATGCCATCACCTCACATAGAAGCCCCTTTCCTGGTAGACCAAAGAGTCCACCCTCAACTAGCAAGTCCACTAGGATGAGAAGTTGGATAACTTTCGATTCGGAGCCCCTTTACACTCTTACAAATGAAGACCCCAGAGGGCTTTTGTTTACATGGACTATAGATGATGACATCGGCATTTATGGTTTTAAAATATTTGTATCAGGCTGGTGAGATGGCTTAGGGGTTAGGGCACTTGCCTGTGAAGCCTAAGGATCCAGGTTCTACTCCCCGGAACCCACATAAGCCAGATGCACATGGTGGCGCATATAGCTGGAGTTCCTTTGCAGTGGCTAGAGGCACTGGTGTGCCCATTCTCTCTCTCCCTCCCTTCTTCTCTCTCTCTCACATAAATAATAAATAAAATACTTAAAATATTTATATAGATTATCTCAAAACAACAATAACAAATCTACTGAATGTTAACACGAACAATGTGTTTTTAAGTGGAAATGTCTAGATTTTACTAAACAAAAGCAACTAGGGAAGAATTTAGGCATTTTTATTATATTTTACACTTTTTTGCAGAACATTTGAATATTTCACTTAAACAAGATGACTAGATGCTCATATCTGCCTCTGTATCCATTGGTTGTGTTATTTTGATTGAAAGAAATGAAGAAAAGCTAGCTTTGTGCAGATGTGCAGGAAAAGAAAGGAGTTTTAAGGTGGCCTTTCCAGATGAAGGGAGATGTTCTTGTTGGACCCAAGTCCAACAAGAGAGCGGTCCTTAGAAGTTGCTGCATTGTGTCAGAAGACCTGCCATTCTTCTAGGTGATAAGACTTTACCAGTACACACTGAGTGTGTGTTTGGAAATACCAAAGTGAGCTTCCTTAATATGTATAATTAATGTAATTAATATGTGTAATTAGTGCATATCATGTTTAATATTTGAAAAGTAAAACATGATTTGTTGAATGAGAGAGATAATTCTATTGTAATTATTTTAAAAATGAAGATAAAACTTTTTTTCTATATCAGAATGTCTAAAACGGCTGGAAACGGCAGCACATGCCTATAATCCCAGTGCTCGGAGGGCTGAGGCAGGAGGATTGTGAGTCTGTGGCCAGCCTGAGAGACATATTGAGTTCCAAGCTAGGATAAGCTCCATACAAAGACCTTGTCTCAAGTAAAGCAGAACCAGACAAACACATAAAAAAAGCACAGCATGGGTTAGTTATTTACTTGTAAGCATGCTGGCCTGAGTTCCGTTCCCAGCTGGATGCGCAGCAGCACATATGTCCGTAATTGTCATCACAGCATCTACAGCGGTGGAGGTAGAACCTGGAGAACACGGATGCTCACAAGCCAGCCCGACTGGCTCAGGAAAGAGAAGGCGCCCTAAGACTTCTGCATGTGCACTGTGGCACACATGCCACCACCCAGAAACCCAAAGAAAAAAAAAAGTCCAAACTGGGCTGCAAAGAGCACATAATCCAACCTTTTCTAGATTTTCACACATATTCCTAGAATCTTCCCACATATCCCTCCTCTTACAAATTCAATAATTGCCTTAAGAGATGGGAACATACAGTTTTACCCTATGTGACATGAAGACCCCCTACCACAACTTTGTTCCCTCTGCCTATATTACAGGCCACAAAGACTGCACCAGGCTTGGTTTCTGTTAAGTGCTTTCTTATCTGCAGTGAGATGGGAGGCAGATGGAACAGAGTCAAAGCCAGGTTAGCCTTGTTGCCTGTTTTCTGACCTTTGAGCCAATGTCAGGGCAAAGTCTTCAGAATTCAACCCTGCACTCTTTGGCATGACTCGTCCGTAACCGGACAGAGTATGTTGATGTAAAGCAGGAGAGGAGAATAAACTCCACATGGTGTGAATGAAGCATTCAGCTGATTGATGATAGGGCATTAAGAATGATGCCCAGGAGACGTTGCAGGGTAGGTGCAGTGCTACAATGAACACAGCGTCTTTCCGACGTGCATTCTCTGTGTGTGAGAGTCAGATGTTCTCTGAGCACCTGCTCAGGCTTCTCATTTACAGCAGCTCCAGCCCCTGCCTGGACCTAGTTCCTCACAGTGAAGGATGGCCAGCCAATATCCTCAGCCCCCTCCTCACATTTTCCCACCTGTCTGCCTTTGGACCGTTGTTTTTCAACCCGTGTGACAGTGTGCAGCTACCAAGGCTTGGAGCTCAATTGTAAGCCCTTCTATGAAGATGTGTTCACCTCAGTAGCATGAATCTGATGGAAGCAAAATCCATTAGCCTCCCATTATCCCCTCTCTGAACACTAGAGTACCCTGTCATGCACTATATATCCATCACACCACTGAAAGCCCCCAAACCTCTCTCTGCATAGCTGGTCCTGCTTGCCTAATCATACCTGTTCAAGTCCTTGGGAAGTTGAGTACTGAGTCACCACTTCTTGTGGAGAGGTTTTGGCAAATGGATTTCTGGTTCTTTACCCATCTAGTATCAGTCCCCTATACTTAGTAGAGCCCCCACCCTACTTTTTTTCAATGCTAGCTATCAGGCAATCTTTATCTCCAGTGGCTGCACCTCGATTATCATTGTGGACTGTTTTTTTTTTTTTTCTTGTGTTTTGTTTCTAGAAAACAAATCTCTGTTTCTACAGTTGCTGTCTCCAGGGACTGTGCTTGTAACTGCTCAGTAGATGGATACCCTGCCAGAGAAGTCTTCTCAAAGTGATTAATGAATCCCACAATGACTATTGGCTATTTGTTCTGACTCGGCTATTGCAGACATGCAACAGGCACATTCGCCTGAAGATGCCAGGGACACAAGCCCGTTTACTTTGGAGTCAGGCCAAAGAATTAATCAGACATTGTTTGCAGGTACAATAACTTCAAGTTCAGACCACTGAAGATCTTCTTAGGTTCTTTTATTTGAATGGTGGAGATGTGACTTCGTGTTGCTTTTCCTGGGGACGTTAAATTGCAGAGGCCACTTTCTGAACACAAATCCCTGGGCCAAGAACTAGCTTCATGGCTTCCTGGATAGGACCAAATCCTGAAATAGGAAACTCAACCCTCAAAGCTTGGAGTTCACTCTCCACTGTGTGCTTGGATCCGTGTGTCCAGTGTGGTTTGTGAATTGACTTATGGGTAATTAATATCCCCTCAGCAGATATTTCAGGCAAAAATATCTAACATTGAGCAATGGATGTTGGACTAAATCTGAAAGGTTGTTTTTGCTGTGAATTTCTGAGAAAAGCCAATTTGTAAACAGAACTGTCCCCAGAGAACCCTGATCAATATGTGCTACAGAAGAGGGAAGACCTTGGTGAGGAGTGAGGCCAGGGCAGCTTGGAGCTGGAGCCAGGCTCTGTGAAGCCTTTGGGGGACATAGGGGAGGAGGGCTTCTACCTAACTTCTTGCTTGGCCTTATTTTTGGGTGATGCATTCATTATCTCTTAACAAATACTGTTGACTACTTTTTATGTGCAGAGAACTAGTGGGAAAAACTCCTGACCCAAATTGATGTGCCAGAGACAACAGCAAGGAAAGATTCCAGGAAGAGATAATTTCTTTCTCTTATTTTATTTTATTTTATTTTATTTTAGTTTAGTTTAGTTTAGTTTAGTTTAGTTTAGTTTAGTTTAGTTTTTCACGGTAGGGTCTGGCTCTATCTCAGGTTGATCTGGGACTCACTTTGTAGTCTCAGGCTAGCCTCAAGCTCACCATGATCCTCCTCTCTCTCTCTCTGCCTCACATTGATCCTCCTACCTCTGCCTCCTGAAGTACAGGGATTAAAGGTGTGTACCATCATATACAGCTAGAGTTAATTTCTATACTGAGTCCTAAAGCAAGAACTTCATCCAGCATACTGGGCTAGTATCCCCCCAAAAGCATCCAAATGCAAATATGTGAGGGCAAATTTAGTTGGACAGTGATGCTAGGAAGGACCAGGAAAAGGCTGAGAAAGGAGATGGGAAGAGAAGGGAAGAGAAGGGGAAGGAAACAAGGAAGGAGAGGGAGGGAATGGGGCTGGAAGATGGGAAGGGAAGGGAGGCAGGGGAAGCAGAAGGCAGCACTAGGAAGGTGAGGCAGCGAGTGACGGGTTTCTCCCATCAGGGAATTGCTATGGATAACCTGGGTTCTGTCCTGCTGAGACCCGGAGGAATGTCCATGGAAAAGTTCACTTTTGTCCCACTGAGGAGAGGGAAGTGGAGCACTAACCATTACCCTCCCCATCAGCCATCAGTCCACATTATTCTGAGGTGTTGCAGTGTTTCATGCACCCATATCTGCCTCATGAGTGGCTCTGGCTATAAAGACCTATATCTCAGAGGTACTAGAAGTTAGAAGATGTCATGTGAGTACATCCAGGAGGGGGGCACTTGCTGGTTCAAGACACTCACACAGAGAGTCAGGATACAAGTACCACTAGCCATTCCTGGCAGTGGGAGACCAGAGCGCCTGTGGGATTCAGAGACTTGTCTAGTTAAAAGGCGACACAGGAAATTGAATAACTAGAAGAGCAGAGCGCAGCTCTACTATCTTCTTGAAGATGACATTCCTGCTGAGTGTTTAGGTCCCTAGAGAGATGGAGATAACCATTGGGTGAGTCTAAATGAGAATCAAGCCATAGAAAAAGTGAAGAGCTTTTTTTTTTTTTTTTGCTTTGTGTGTATAGAGTATGCATGTCATGTGGTATGTATGGTGTATGTGATGTATAGTGTATGCACTTTGTGTGCATATGTGCACTCCATGTGTGTGTGTGTGTGTGTGTGTGTGTGTATGTGTGTGTGTGCCAGATAAGAATGTTGGGTGTCCTTCTCTTATTGTTCATTCATGTGTTTCCGTGAGACAGAGTTGCTCCCTCAACCCAGAGCTACTGCCTATCAGTGAGCACCAGTGATCCTCTAGTCTCTGTTCTCTCTAGACTAGGGTTACAGACCTATGGGTTCGGGGAGTCAGTCTTCATGGTCTCCAGCCTGAGAGGCCCTCGTGCTTCAACACCAAATAGTCTTAACTGCTAAGCCATCTCCTTATGTCACGGATGAGATTTTCAGGAGCAACAGGAACTTGGCTTTAAAAACTGCTGGAGAGATGGCTCTATGGTTTAGGCAGTTGTCTACAAAGCCTTATGACCCGAGTTTGATTCCCCAGTACCCACATTAAACCAGGTGCAGAAAGTGGCACATGCATCACCTGGAGTTTGTTTGCAGTAGCTGGAGGCTGTGGCACATCCATTTTTTTCTCTGCCTATCTCCCTTCTTTCTACCTCTCTCTGTTTGCAAATAAATAAATTAAATGTTTTAAAATAAAATACAGTCAGATGTGGTGGTGCACACCTTTAATCCCAGCAGTCAGGAGGCTGAGGTAGGAGGATCACCATGAGTTTGAGGCCATCCTGAGACTCCATAGTGAATTATAGGTCAGCCTGGGCTAGAGTGAAACCCTACCTAAATAATAATAATAATAATAATAATGTAAAATAAAATAAAATAAAAATGCTATCTTATGAAAATAGAAGTGAGATTGTCTAGACAAACAAGAGGGCCTGATGAGAGGCAGAGGGGAGCAAGGTAAGGTACAGAATGTGCTCAATGCATAGTCTTTGCTTGGGAAAAAAATGACCTTATGTAACACAGTGCCATGAAAACACACAAAGGCCTTTTAATATATATATATATATATATATATATATATATATATATATATATATATATATATTTATTTGACAGAGAAAGAGAGAGAAAGGCGGGGTATGCACACCAGGGCCTCCAGCCACTGTAAATGAACTCCAGATGCATACGCCCCCTTGTGCATCTGGCTAACATGGGTCCTGGGGAATTGATCCTGGGTCCTTTGGCTTTGCAGGCAAACATGTTAACTGCTAAGCCATCCCTCCAGCCCACAATTTTTTTTTCTTTTTTTTGTAAATGGAAAAAATATAACACAGCAGCATTGGTTTGGCCCAGATCAAAACCAGACTTGTTTGTTCTAGCTGGCATTCCTGTCCGGTAACTAGACTATCCTGCCCATTGGATTTTCAAGGGTAGAACTCCACATTCGCTTAGCCTGCTTGCCCCCCACCCTGTTGCAGTCAGGTTCGCATTGCTGGCAGAAATCACCTGACCAAGAGCAGCATGTGGATAAAAGGGTTTATTTTGGCTTACAGACTCGAGGGGAAGCTCCATATTGGCAGGGGAAAATTATGACATGAGCAGAGGGTGGACATCACCCCCTGGCCAACATAAGGTGGACAATAACAACAGGAGATTATGCCAAATACTGGCAAGGGGACACAGGCTATAATACCCATAAGCCCACCCCCAATAATACACTGCCACCAGGAGGTGTTAATTCCCAAATCTCCATCAGCTGGGAACCTAGCATTCAGAAAACTTAAGTTTATGGGGGACACCTGAATTAAACCACCACACACCTGTACCTCAACTCTACCAAATACAAGTGTACCACAGGACCTTTTCCCTTTCCTCTAGGACAGTCTGTCTGTGCCATTCACTCATGGCTTTGCTTAGATTTGAGTTTGAAGGTTAGTACCTCCAGAGAGGCCTCCTCTGACCTTCTGACCTCAGAGATCCTCTGACCCCCAACCTCCACCCCTGTCCTTTCTTCATAGCAAGTATCATTCTCTAACCCTATCGATTCATGTGTCTCCTTTTAAATATTCCATCTTCTTCATTTGGCAGGGGCATGGCCTTCTTTGTCATTATATTTCCAGCACCTCGTATACATTGTTGAGTAAGGGAGGGAATGAATGAAGTATCAAAGCTTTTTAGAAATTTCTTGATGTATTACATTGAAGTAAAAGGATAAATCAGAGCCCAAGTCTACCACAGCAACTTCTGGCCTGATTTTGGACTTATGTCCCTGGATAACTGTCTCTCCTTACCTAAGTTCCTTCCTGACTCGGCCAGGTAAAGTTAGTTTCCTTTCTCTTGTGCCTTTATTTCTGAGAGCCCAGGGCCCCCTCCCTACAGTAAGCTGTCAAGACCAGGAACACCGTGGCAGCGATGACTGATGGCAGATGAACAACTCCTAAGGATTTTTTTTTTTTGTACTCGTGTTTATTTAGCAGGTTTAAGTTTCATTTAATCCGAAGAAAAGGTCCTGGATGCTGACTAGAGCGTCACAGGAAAGGCCTGCAGGCTTGGCTTGCTCGAGAGAAGCTGAGTCCTTGGATTCCGACTGATCCTTTTTTAACTGTGTTGGGCCCACCCACGTGGCTCTGTTCCCTTCAATGTGGAGACCAGATGAGGTCTCGTTTCTTTATCATTTCTCTTGCTGATGGAGTGAGCTCCTCCCTACGGCGCCCTCCTGCCCATTTGCAAACAAGATCACACTGAGCTCCCTAAGGGGGCATGTCTCAGAAACAATGGTGTCCAAGGCCCCAGGGCCACCTGAGCAACTGAGCAACTGTGTTGAATGATGGGCATGTCTACATCCCACATGGAACAAGCATAGTGCCAATGACGACTGCCAGAGACTTCGTCCAGTGCCCAGAACATACCCAAGTTTGGCAAGGTGAACTCCGGTGTGGGACGGGGCAATGGCTTGACCATGGGCTGTGCTGACTCATGTCCCAGCTGTCAGGTAGAGATGAAAATGATTGTGTTTCAATCTTTAAAACTCTAACTTAGTCTCTAAAGTGATAACAGATTTACTCTTTGAAAATCTCGTGCAGGCTGAAAAGCAAGTCTGACCTTGGAGGTCTTTTGTTTTGCATGCATATGTATGTGGTGTGCGTGTTTAGTTGCATGTGCATGAATGCGCGCGCGCGTGTGTGTGTGTGTGTGTGTGTGTGTGTGTGTGTGTGTGAAGGCCAGAGGTTGATGTCAGGTGTCTTCCTTGATAGCTTTCCACTTTATTTACTAAGTCAGGGCCTCTCATTTAAGTCCAGAGAATGCTGATTCGATGAGTTTAGCCAATAAACTTGCCCCAGAGGTTCCCTGTCTCTGCTTCCCCATAGCTGGGGTTACAGGTAGGCCACTACATCTGCCTGGCATTTATATGGTTGCTGGAGATCTGAACTCTGGTCCTCATGCTTGTGTGACAAGTGCTTTACCCACTGAGCTACCTTCTCAGCCCACTCCCAAGGTCTTAAAGATAATTTACAGCTTTTTTTTTTTTATCAAGAAAATAAATGTTCTCGTAGAAAGCCTTTCTTATAGATCCTACTGCTAGACAACAAGGGACTAGTTGAAAATACCCCATGAAGCTGCCACATGGAGGACACCTGCTGTGGTCATCAGAGAGAGTCATTCTTCGCTGAGACTTCCTTTGACTCCTGTAGAAAGTCTACACGCTTGTCAGCACTGTGGATCTGCAGGAGGAATTGCTCTGAGCTATGTTCAGGGTATATAAAAAAGTCAGGAGGGCACAGGCAGACAGGCTTGTTTCTGAGGGAATGGAAAGGTCATGTGAAACAGTCCTGCATGGGGGAGAGAACCAGGGAAGGGCGTTAAGCCACTGTGCCTCATCTTCTCTCTACAGGTTTGCACATGTTCTGTGATCATGACTTCCATTGGCCTCCTTTGGTCCTGTGAGAACGGACTAAATGTTTACAAATCTGGGGTCCCTTGTGCAATAGAACAAAGGTGCCCAGCATCAATCCTGAGGGCCAGGAAAGTAGCCATGGCATTGTTAAACACTACCAAATTAGCAGAAGATTTTTAAATTGTTGGTACTTCTGCTGACTTTGCACACTGGCTAGCTCAGCTGGAAGGTGATATGGAGAAGATGGGAAGTGCATTCCTGGTGAAGTTACTGTGATTCTCTACGTCTGATGCACACATAAATTAAAACAATTGCCATGACTTCTATTAAGTATATTGGACTGGATGGAGATTTTGTTGGTTCTGCTCTGACAAAAGTAGTGGTATATGCAGGCTCAGAGTGGAAACATTTGAAATTCTTTGTGCAATACACTGAGCAGGTTTCCTGCACACCATATTGGGAAGAATCATGGGAGAACCCAGCCTGGGCCCATCAGAGCATAAAGCTGGCCGCTGTTTGAATGCTGGACTATGAGCATCAGAGATTGTGTTATAAATACAGATTAGCTAAGACACTTAGACTACTTGGTGTTGGTACCATAGTCCCCTTCTCAACCTACAGTGATGTTCAGTTCATTATCAAGTGCCTTCTGTCAGAAGTTGCAGAAACTGGACATAGACGGAAGGAACATTTCACAAGAAAGGGATGAAATGTGGAAGCAAAAAGAAGGGGTGAGAAATGGACCCTGGACAATGTTCCTTGAGGACACGAGGCCTTGAGGAACATGCAGAACACTCAGTAGCCATTTGGGTGTCGCTGGGGGATGCAATAGACATTTAATGTGTCTTGGCCTGTATTGGAGAGGCTGAGAGACAGGCCCTGGAATTAACCTTTGCTGTGATTTCTGCTGCTCTGTTGGTGGGTAACTGTAGCATATGGCTCATATTCTAAAATGAGGTATTCGATTAAAAGGAAATGTGTTCTTTGATATCGAAGCTAATATCCCCACCTCATCCAAACTGGTGTTATTTGTGCAGGCAACGTGGAAGTGGGGCGAAACCCAAATGCACACAAAGCCAGACGAAGGTCAGCTTTGATTATATCACACTGGCAGTTTAAGACTAGCTTTGCACTTTGCAAAGCAGCAGTACTATTTGCCTCTTTCCAAAGTTCATATTTGAGAATAACCGAGTTTGTGCATGAGTGAGATGAAAATTTGTGTCTGGAGAAGGTCTGTGTGGTGGTCATCTCCAATGGCTATTGGCCAATTATCACCATAATTTATGCATAGGGGCCCATACATGTGAAAACATTCAATATTGTATACATTTAAATATATTATTAGATCATGAATATAATTTGATTTTTTAAAATCATAAGTTAAGAGAGTTTATAAGATGTGCTATATTTTTCCTACACCCCATAGTTCTACTTGTATACTTTCTGGGGTGCAAGAGTCGCTGGGAGCCTCACAAAATAACGAGATCTATCTTTGGAACCGGCACACAGATGCCTGTAGAGAATTCCAGGCCTGGGAGGATGCAGGAAGGGCAGAGGTGGAACTTCTCTTTGGTGTCATTTACATATTGTCGTTATCTGTTCCAGGGGCTCATACACCATCCCCACAGTTCACTGAGAGCTTCATGGGAGATGAAACTCATCCAGTAGCTGACAACATATGATTTCAGCTTCTCTTTTAAGTAGAGAAGAGGCAATATTGGCCACTGTTCTGTTTCCCTTTAGAACAGTTCGGTTAAGTGTGTCTCTGTGTGTGAAAGACTTTTTTAAGGGCTGAGAGCTGCACTCACCCTGTGGTAGGTGGGGGGGGGCGGCTTCAGTCATCACTACAACCAATAGCATAGTAAGTTCTTACTGTCACTGCAAGTCATTGGGAGAGTGATAGGAAGCGAAGACAGAGAGAACTGTTTATCTTTCAAGGAGCTCAGATGAGAGACAATACATGCCTGTGGGCTTGATCTGTAGTCCTACCCCAAGACTTTGCTTAAGTGCTTAGATGGTAAGATGATGCATGCCCACCATAGAGGACCCAAGAATGGGACATGAGGCAGGAGGTGGGTCCACAGTGCTCCACCATGCACTGATCCCATCCTCAGAGCCACACTGAGAAGAAGGTTGTCAGATCTCTTCCACAGGAAGACACCGAGGCTCAGAGCAGCTCCATGTCTCACCTGAACTGGTATAGATGGAGTGTGCCTGGGATGGGAGGCAAGGACAACATGGCAGTAGACTGGGGTGCCAACATGGCAAGTTCATAACAGACAGTGCAGAAAGAAAGCCTCCAGGAAGCCTTGCATTTCTTTATGTGCTACAACCCAAAAGATGATCCATGCTTCATAGAGTGGTTTGGTGTGAAGTGATGGTGCTGGTGGGATGGCAGACATCGCCTGACCAAGGCTGCGGTAAGGGATAGGTGGGACTCAGAAACACAGATCTGCAAACCAGAATGGTGGTATTCCAGTGACGGCATTATACAGTAGATTTCTATATCCATATCCATATTTTGTATCTCTGCATTTCCAAAATACACTCATAGAGACTAAACATAAAAATAAGGAACGAAAGTGTTAGATAAAAGTTCAAGGGCTGGAGAGATGACCCAGAGGGTAAGGCACGTGTCTGCGAAGCCTAAGGGCCCAGGTTCGACTCCCCAGAACCCACATATGCCAGATGCACAAGGTAGCCATGTGTTTGAAGTTTGTTTGCAGTGGCTAGAGTCCCTGGAGCATTCATTCTCTCTCTCTCTCTCTCTCATAAATAAATAAGTAAATAAATAAATAAATAAATAAATAAATAAAAATATTTTAAAAGTCCAAGAATCAAGCATTTGTACATCAGTGTTTATTACAACACTATTCATGATGGCTAAATTATGAAACCCACCTAGGTGTCCAACATCAGAGGAATAAAGAAAACGTGGCTTACATGCAAAATGAAATTTATTTCAGCCATTGTAGAATTTCCCTTCTTGTTGTTGGGACAAAACATTTGACCAGACCACCTGATACAAGGAAAGGATTTATTCTGGCTTATAGTTTTAAGGGGAAGTTTGATCATGTTGGCAAAGCATGACAAAGTAGAGGCATGGCATTATATCTTGCCACTGCAGCTGCAAAGTGGCAGGAAGAGCGAGTAAGCTAGTGGACAGTCAGTAGGACTGAACTAATAAACCTCAAGGTCTGCCTACAGTGACTCACCTCCTGCAGCAAAACTACAGCTTCTAAAGGCTCCACCAGCTGGGGATTGATCATGACTCTTAATCACAAGCACAGAAGGCTATAGGCGACATTTCATGTTCAAACAACCACAGCCATAAAGAAGAATGAAATTATGTCATTTGCATGACAGCGGGTGCAGTTGGAGAAAATTGTATTAAGTTAGTCTTAGCAAGACAAATAGCACATGTTCTCTACCTAGGAGAACAAATGGCACTAATGGGAAGGCAACAAAAGGGGAGGGTACTAGGCAATGGGGGAGGATGTGGTGAGTTGAATCATATGTTCCCCCGTAAACTGGTGTGCTTTAAATGCTTGGTTCCCAGCTGGTGGCAGTTTCGGAGGAGGAGCCTTGCTGGAGGAGGGTGTTGCTGAGGTTGACTGACCTGGAGGTCCGGTAGCCCCCAGCTTGCAAGTGTTAGTTGGACTCATTTTCCTGCTGCTGCTTCCTGTTTGCCGTGGCAGAGGCGATGTCCAGCCTCTGCTTCTGCTATCCTCTCCCCTGCCATTGTGGAGCTTCCCCTCGACACCATAAACCAAAATAAATCCCTTCCTTGCTTAAGCTGCTTCTCATCAGGTGTTTGCCCCAGCAACAAGAAGTTAACTACAACAGAGGATTTGCTCAAGGTACATTATAAACTTGCAAGAAAATGATCTTATGTAACCCAGTCTAATAAAACAAAATAAAATAAAGATCTGATATGTGTCTAAGAATCATCCAGAAAATAGGTCATCTGTGTTCCTTATCAAAAGCCCAGGTTTAAGTTCCCTGCAGTCTTCAAATTTAGGGCAGCCAGTGCAAAAAGGGAAACTGCACAATGGGCTCAATTCTCATGGGATAAAAAAAAACAATCGTGACTGTTTTTAGTAGAGTCCACTAGGCTCATCTAGCCCAACCAGTAAGGAATTTTTTATTGTATACATTCTTTAAATCAGTTCATTAATTTATTTGACACAGGTCTTATTGCATAGCCCAGGCTTGCCTTCCTTCTCCTGCCTCAGCCCCCCGGGCGCTGGTATGACAGGTGTGGGCACGACGCGAAGCTTTGCGCCATGTTTTTACACAGGACAGTGCAAACAGTACAGGACTTGGTTCCTCAGCAGTTTTCTTTGGCAGAAATCTCGCTCATGCCTCTATGGATAATGTCCCAGAGTCTCCATGGGAGAACTGGGGATGGGGAAGGGCGTGCTCTTTGTTGTTGTGACAGGTATTTGCCCCTCAGATTCCTCTTCAATGGAGGGCTTTCTATCCCTCTATCCAGTGAGGACTGGGGTAAGCTGAAAGCCTATAAGATGTTTTTTCAGGGCGGACCCTGGCCAGTGCTGGGCAGGGCAGTGGTCCAAATACTTCACATGTTCTGCCTGACACAGAATTCTTCCAAGAAGCCATTCTGCTCTGAGTTCCCACCAGTTGAGTGCATACTTTGCCAGGTCTGCACGGTCACCACCTCTCAGCTTGCCCCCTCCTTCTCCTCTGACGCCTTGACAACCCAGGAATAGGTTGTCCAAGATCCTAAACTGCCTTTAGAGACTGTCTTTATAAACTGCCCTAAGTGCCCGCAGTTTAGGGGGATCAGAGAGAGAGGCTGGCTGTATTAGAGACTCCCTAATGAGACTCAATTGAACATGGGATGTGGGGGGTGGGGCTCGGGTGTTTCTTACTTTGTTCTTTCTATTTAGGGCCCATGTTCTTTTCACTCCTTCCATTTGCAGATGATGCATTTGATAACCTGCCCTCTTCCCTAAATATTAAGTCCATGTTTCTCACTCCACCCCCCAAAAACTTGTCAATTGATCATTTGCTTTCATTCATGTTAGCTGACTGGCAGTCACTGCAGCCTGACACAGTAGAAAATCATCCCAGTGGGCTTTGGGTTGAGATTCGCAGGGCCTAGTACTTGCTCACAGATACTGAAGTTGGAGATTCAAACCTAGATCTTTCCACACCAAATTCTGAACCTGAGATTCCCTGGTCCTCACCCATACAAGGTCTTGTTCTGCTAGCTGAGGCCTGACTCAGACTCGGGTGACCACAGGCTGCCTCTGGCCACACACTTGGCCCACCTCCTGAACATGCACTGTGGCCAGCAAGAAGGAACATTGCATGAGGAAAAGTTCCTTGGGGTGGTGTGGGGTTCCGCTTTATCCTGGAGGCAGGATATGGCTGGCTACCACATCTGTCCCATGGCTGCAGCAACTCTGTACTACCTCCTAGGACCTGCTGGTTCTACCACATCATCACAGGCTCCGGAACTTCCATACCGTTGCCTCAGGTATGTATAAGTAGAGAAGGGCCAGACGCCAGCACTTGCACATGCATGCCCTCAACACACACACACACACACACATACACACACTCCTCTAAGGCAGAAATATTCCCCACCATCTCTGGACAGGAATAGGCCAAGACATGGCTGGCCTTTTAACACACACAAGGAGGGCCTCCCAGGACCAGAAGCAGAGTCTTGAAAGAGAGGGCTGCTCCCTAAGCTGACAGGCCACCAGGATGGCATGGCTTTTAATTTAACGTGACAATGTAGTCATTACATGCCTGCAGGAACAAAGGGGAATCCTCCCTGAAGAATGTCAAGGAGCCAGATGGACACGCCCCAGCCCCTGAATCTCCACAGTCTCCGTCCAAGCAGAGAATAGAGATGTGGGCTCGTTTCTTCACACACAAAGACTGGGAACATGGGGGTTGAAATGAAATGATTTTCTTCTTTTATTTGTCCCCTGAGAAGAAGCTCGTAACCTTTTCTCTGCAGCTCTCGCTACAGCATTAATTTTTTCCAAGTTAAGGAAATTACATTCATGCAGACAGGCCCCATTTATAACACCTAGTTCTGACTTGTTTTTCGATATTTTATCCACCAAAAAATAAGAGTGTTATCGGTTACTCTCTTAGAAATCCACTCTTGTAGCCATGCTTGGATTATGGGTTTTTCTCCAAGTCTATCTGGTGGGGCCTTAACTGAAGACACATTGGGCTGTACACTGTGCAAATGTTCTACCGAAAACTCCAAATATTTATGACCAGGGCAAGCTGCAGGCGACAGCCTCTGACGCCTCCCCTGGCAGTCTGGCTCCCATTCTTCTTGACAATGGGTGGGTTAAGGGGAGCAGCATTGAACTGTTTACTACTTCAAGACATTTTAAAAGGTAATGAATGTACAAACAACGCGGAGGGGAAAAAAAAAAGAGTCCTCTGTAAGGTGGCTCAGAGTCGGAACAGAAAATTCAAACAATATTAGCCTCAAAAAGTCAACATCAGACACCCTTCTACTAAGGACCTACAAACAAACAGACACTCTGTGCACACATTAACAACGGCGACGCCACGCTGCAGGGGCTGCCACCTTCTCAGAGCTGTGTGTTCATACATGCGTTTGCAGAGGACTTCAGAAGTTTCCGGAACCCAGGAGGAACTCTTTCCCCTGAGAGTTTTCAAAACCAGAATTTTCAGTTTAAGTGTCCAGGACAGATGAAGGCCAGGAAGAAAATCAAGTTCAACCCTGGCTGGGATGCACTTGGCTCTAAGAGCTGGCCCTGCTACATGTGGGAGCACACCAGGTTCTTTGGTTTGTGGCTCCTCACAGCTGGTGGACACCGAAGTGCTCCATGGCCCACACTGCCGCACCCTTACATGCAGCACCACACAGAACCAAATCAGCAGAGGTTCCCCTTTGCAAAAGTAAATGATAATAGCAAAGAAATCCACCATCTTGTCCTCCTACTCACATGAAAGCCTAAACAGTCAGTTATTTCCTGTCTTTTCGAGCATTGAAGGATGCAACCCAGGAGACAAATTCAAGTATTTTCAATTTTTGGAATTTGTGGGAGGGTCACTTCCCAGCTCTTTAAAGATGGCTCTATCCAGTCAACGAGTTGTCGCATATTGTAAATGCAGCTGCTTGGCCAGAAGCACGAGACTGTATGATTTCCAGAGGAGATTCCCTCCTGCCCAGGGTGAGATGTGACCTGCACGCTGGTATGTCTAGTCATTATTGGAGCTCCCAATGCCTGCTGAAATAGAACTTGCAAGGGCAGGAAAGGGGCTAAAAAAACCATGGTTGGAGAAACACTGTGATGTGTTTCCTTTCTATTTCATGTGCTTATCTCCTGTATCTTATAAAGTCTAAAATAGTATTACCATTGCTTCAGTGATTCCTGTTCACTCTTTTGACAAAGGCGGTCACTCTTTGTTTTTTGTTTGTTTGTTTGTTGTTTGTTTGTTTTTTGAGGTAGGGTCTCATTGTAGCTCAGGATGACCTGGAATTCACTGCGTAGTCTCAGGGTGACCTAGAACTCATGACGATCCTCCTACCTCTGCCTCCCGAGTGCTGGGTTTAAAGGCTGAGCACCATCACTCCAGGTTCTTTGTCCTAACTTACCAAAAGGAAGAGAAACAAGAACAGAAAGTATATCATTCAAAAGCATTGTTTCCAAATTAAATGGACCACAGTTCTTTTTTTTTTTTTTCTGAATGCATAAAAAAGGAAAATTTAATACTGAAATCAATAGACTCTCACCGTTTTATAATAGTAGGTCTTAACTTCGATTGATTTCTTTGGCTAGCTACACAAACTTAGTTATGCACTTGAGTTTAATGTCAAAAAGCAGAGAAAATGACTTTTCCTTCTCTCAATTGATCAAAGAGTGGTCATCATGAGCTTACAACATGGAAGACTCGTTCTCAGCATTTAGAAACTACACAAGGGGAAGATAATGCATATCCCGGGGTTCTTTTCTTTTTAACAGTCTCAAAATTAGAGATGACTTACAAAATGCATAGAGAATGACACAGTGCCATGTTTTTGCAAGGTTAACAAGGTACAAGAAGGATTCTAGAAGGACAATTTCCAATAAAAAAAAAAAAACAGAAAGAAAGAAAAACTAACCATAATTGTGGTTGGCTTAATGCATCTCCCCAGCAGGTCAATAGCACTTCTGAGCAGGTGGCTGCACTGGCCGCTCCCTCCCAGTGCCTGATAAAGTGAGCCTCTTCCCTGGATCAAGGTATTAAGGTTTCGGTTATTTGTATTGATTTTATGTGCTGTCAGCCATGCTCAGATCTGTGGTTCACAAATTCCTCTTTTAAAATGTCACCCCCGTTTCATTTCCTCTGCCATCAATACAGCCGTCCAGGGGGCTGCTTGTTAACCTCCAGGGCTGTGGTCTTGTTAGATGCACAGTGCTGTGCAGTCCCAAAATTTTCACCTGTATCTGCAGCACTGGGGTAAGTGGTGGTTCACGAAATGAGGGCGAGAGAATGAGGAAGAAAGAAGGGGAAAAAGTGATGGGGGGAGGAAACGAGGGAGAGAGAAACAGAAGGGAGACTTTCAAATATTTTTCACTGAAATTCAAAACTGTTTCTCCATTGTCCAGGAAATCCTTGGAAACAGGCCCTCTAGCGGTTAACAAGGGAGTTTAGAAATAATGGGAGGCTCATTAGATAGTTTCTGACATCACTCTAAGCACAGCCACACCCATACACAGGTGTGTGTGCGCAGGAATTTCTATACCTGAATACAACTATCACTGGCTACACCCACACCCTCAATTCTACTTGAAATAAATCTTAAAGCTACTTTGAGGTTTCAGATAATTGGAAATCAATATGTTCCCTAGAAGTTCTAAAGTTCTCAGTGAAATATGGAAACCCAGTCATCTAATAACTTTAAATAGATACTTTCCTTTTTCAAAATGAAATAAACTAGCTTTTTCTGGAAGCCAGACAAAAATCTACACACAGACTGTATTTATCAGTCTACGGTGATCCTTTAACAAACATGCAGTGGGTAAAAATAAAACACATGTTTTCCCTTATTTCTCTGTAAGCGCTTACTTAAGGTTTTATTATATTTGGCCATGGGACATTCAGTAAACTTACTGATGATATCAAAGAATGATTTTACAAACAGTAAAAGTTACACTATTGACACCTCCAAATTCTGGAGTATTTACATTGTGTTAGGGGGCACACTTGCTCAGGGAGATTAACAAACATTACTAGGAAGGCTGTGGCCAAATCCACCCTGGTTGTTTATAAAACCTTTACAACTCATCAGCTTCCACTAACACACTGGCACTGTTCAATTACCATCAGTTTTAGAGAGCTTTAGCAAAACATCTAGTGCCCATGTAAATAGACAAATCTGAAAACTAGCTGGTCTGTTGGCTTACATACTGTAGGTAATGTTTTCTTTTGCTCAAATTTGTTCTGGAAACTAATCACGCTCTGATAAAGCCATCTGCAAATATGAGAAAGATTGACACCCACATGTCAAAGTTTACACAGCCTGACCAAGTGTACATATAGTACAGATGATGTAAGGGCTGTCTTTCAGAGCTTCTCCGGGGCCATGTTGGAATGGAGCTCCCTGGAGGAGAATGGCCATGTGAGTGCAAGCACTGTCAGTCTCACTGGAAAACTAAAGCTTCCAAAGTGCTGGGTCCTGTCTCAACTGTTCTTGTGGAGCTTTTATTTCACTTCCATAACATTGTCAGTATGGGACTGTAGGGTGATTATTACTTAACTCATTCTATGCAAGACTGCTTTTTACCAAGACATGATGGTAACTTATGGTGCATAGGACAGAAAAGACAGCATTAAATATGAGTGACAGAGATGATATGAAATGACATTTGTCTAGCAACTCACACAAGTTAGTAATTTCTTACTGAGCATGATTTAGTGTGAAGGAAGGACTATATTGTACATGGATTGTTTACTCATGTCAAAGATAGTTTAGGATGAAAACTTGAGTCCCAGCAGATGGAGTAAAGGAATGTCACTGAACATGAGGAGTGTGTGTATGTAAATTCGTCTGTCACTTTGACCATGAACCTGAGTTAGAAGTACCTGGTACAATCCTCTATTTTTTCTTGATGGCTATCCAATAGATATATCATGGACTCTGATTTCCCTATTTGATAAAACAGCCGAAAATGAAATTAATGGCCACCAGAAGGATTTATTTGCAATAAATTTATTGTGACTTATGATTACTCAGAGCTCAGAAATCATGTTTGAATTTTTTTCTTGACTTTTTCTAGGAATCCACTATTAATTCCACTTTTGACCATACGCAGAATATGTCCTAATATATTTTTGAAGTTAGTAAGAATTCAAAGTATTTGAATCATTTGAAGACTATATTACTAGACTCTCTAGCCTTCTTGCACATCTCACGATTGGTTCATGGTTCATGTATTTTCAATCACCAAGCAGAGACTTTTGATTTTATCTATCAAATCTTGCAGTTCCCATTATAAAGTGTGATAATTTTGTAACACTTCACTAATTCTAGACTTATATTTTCTCTTTCAAGCTTTCAATTTTTAGATCTTACTTCTTGATAGATTGTTAAGTCTATAGTCAGTATTAGGATCATCACAGGATTTAAATATAGCAAAATAGACCCTTCTGAAAGGTGACTGTTAGATTTTTGTTTTTCAAAAGCATAGCAAACATTTAGGATTTTTATTTTTGTTTCCTTAAAACTTTCATGCCACTAGAGCTGTTTGTCCCTGTCCAATTTATGAATATTTTGAAGATGTGAGTACCCACAGAAATCTCTGCATAGCCACAGGCAATTGTTTGCCTGCCTCTATCTCTACAGATCTATGAATTCCAACATCCCAAGCCTAAGTCCTCCACTTGGTCTCTCTTAAGTCTTACCTAATTGCAAATTACATGGCTGTGACTTATCCCTAATTAACTCTTCTTGCTAGAACAGATACTTTTCTTTACTTAGAAAAAAATGAAAAAAAAATGAACGTGGCATAAACCTATAATCCCAATACTCAGAAGGCTGAGGCAAGAGGATTCTCATGAGTTTGAGGCCAGTGTGGGTTACAAAGTGAAGTCTTGTTTCAAAATGTATATACATATGTATATGCATATGTATGAACATATATTTATACTCAAAGATTATTAGACTATATACATATAAAGACCCTGTCTCAAAAATATTGAATTCAACCAATTGCCAAGGAGGTTTAATGCCTATGCTTACATCTCTTTCACTCTTGCTCAATCCTTTGAGCTGCCTTTGATCTGATACTACTACTTTCCAAGCCCATTATCTCTTTTCTGCCTCCCTGACTCCATTGATATGAAATATGACACAAGTTTACAATGATTCTTATCAAACAGAACCCTCTTCTATGTTAGCTCATAAAACTTAATTCCCAATTTCCTCCTCCCAAAGAATAAATGATCTTTGCTCCCGTGGAGATGACTGGATTGTGACGGTAGGTGAAAACTGCATGGTTACTAGGTAGTTCTATCTTAGAGGAGGTGGTAAAAGGCAGGTAATAACTCTTGCTTCTAGGCTCAGAAGGGAGGGGCCAGAGCTTCCATTCATTGATGCCTGAGCCATGCCGGCCCCTGAGCTGGTAATTTGTGTTATTATATCTTCTTTCATTTGCTCTGTTCTACCATCCATCCCCTTGCTTCATACCCATTGGATGGTTCCCAATGGCTCTCGACAGGAAAATGGAGCTCTTTTGCAGGCTGGCATAGTTTAGCTCATGTCATATTGTCTGCCACACCTTTCCCCTCCATCTCTTTGTTTTAACTGCTTCCCTCGCCATTGACCCAAAACTCCTTGGTTTACCTGCATGTCCCTAAACCCAGTTTACTCTGGCATACAGCAAATGCCAAATTAGCTTTACTTGGAAGGAGGAACCAACAGGTGAATGCATTTCATCCTTCATCAATGCTACGTGGAAGAAATAGAGGATCAAATGGAGTTAGTCACATGCCCAAGTCTCAGCTAATAGCAAGTGGAGGTTAATGTCTTGGCAATTCTTGAAGGACCTGTGCGGGATCCAGTGGTAAACCCTTAGCAGATGAACAAGCTCACGTCGGTGGATGTGCTGCCCAAAGTGCTCTGTGCCCGCTCTGCACCCGAGGCAATTTTCTTTCCCTTCAGATGTGTTTGTGGCCCATGGTGTTCCTGGAGAGATTTTATTTATTTGTGGATTTTCTTTGAAGAAAGGCAGCCGGAGGATGTTTTTTAGAAGCCAAGGTGAGAATTAGTGAGATGCTTTGACATGGCACCTTTTACAGCATTGAAAAATGATCATTAGAGTCACTCTCAAGGATAAAGGATTTGCATTTGGCTTGTGTTGTGCAAACAGGGCTTTTGTTGGTTTATCAACAGGACTTCGCTTGGGGTTTTGGATTGGATTCCAGAGGTTGGCACCTACTCTCTAAAAATCTAAACAGAAGGAGAAAATAAATCACCAACTGGCACTTTAAAGGCAAAGATTTATACCAAACTTAATGAACTTCCTGTCTTGCTGAGCGTGAGGAAAATGTCATGTTTACCCCAATGCTCTCTGCTCCTGGCAGCGGGCTGTGCTGGGCTGGAAGAGATGCAGAAGTGGGTCAGACTCACCCAGCTGGAACTCAGGAAACTCATTAGAGAGTGCGCCCTCACCCTCGGCAGGCCCTCTGGCCTTCCTGGTCTGCCTTTACCCTTGGCTGCACAGCCTACCCAAGTTTAATCTAGGGAGAAATGGTTCCAAGTCCCAGGGTGGTTTGGGGTCCTTACTATAAGCAGAACAGCACCCGACAATTAGAGGTTCAACTTGCTAATTTGCTGGGGTAGAGGGTGAGGGTGTGGGCAGTTGTGGTTCTAGAAAACATCAGTCAGGAATGGGGGAAGTTGGACAGTTTATCAAAGGCTATATCATCAGGTGGGTTACAACTGTGAGCAAGTGAAACTTGGTCCTGCTGGGGGCCTCAAGGAGCCAGTGAGGAATACCTGTTTCAGAGTTATGTGAAGGGCCACAGAGTTGAGGTGGTGACTGGGCAAGGGCTTCCCCCAGAGGTGTGAATTCCTCAGCATTCCCAGTTGGTGGAATTCCTACAACCAAGAAAGTCCTCAAGGAAAGGGGCGTAGGTGTGAGCAACCAAAAGTGAGGATCATTCACTGAAATGGCAAAAGTCTGAGTGGGTGTGACAGCTACCTGACATGATTACTCTCTATGGCTTCTACTTCCTTTTTTTAAATTTCATCATTTATTTGCAAGGAGAGAGAGAGAGAATGAATAGGTATTATAAGAATCTCAGCGCTTCCTGCTGCTGCAAATGAACTCCAGACACATGTGCCACTTTGTACATCTGGCTTCTTTATGTGGGTACTAGGGAACTGAACCCAGACTGTCAGGCTTTGCAAACAGATGCCTTTAACTGCTGAGCCATCTCTCCAGACCTCTTCCCATCTATTTTGTGGCTCATCCGTATTACCTGGGAGATAGAAACATCTTTAAAGCCTTTGTACATACCCTGTTGAAGAAACTCCCTTACACTTGAGCATAATATTTAACTATAGGTCACTAGATTTCCACTCCTGACTTCACAAGGAGTTATAAAGCTATAAGGATGATTCCGCCTGCATATTTGAACATTCTGCACATCAAGTGAGGGATGACCACATTTACATCTCCACGAACAATCTACCTGCCATCGGATTCTCCAAGTACAAAATGGACCCAAGTTATTGTCAAATAGAAAATGTGTCCTCTTGCCAAACTAAGTACATCTAGGTCCTACATAAGACATAAGAAAACAAGGCAGGTGGTTAAGTTGTCCAATCACTTCACAAATGGCTAGATGATCTATAAGCCCAGTGGCAGTATGAGGACTTAGCTGTCATTTGGGACATCACTGTCTTGTGCCCCACTCATCTGAACCCCAACGTAACTCTGCCTTCCCTGTCATTTAGTGTTGGCCAGGTTCTATTGGTCTATAGTCATGGCATTCCCCACCACTGCTTTTGAAAGTCAGGTGACCTCCCTATCCTGATGCCAGAAGCTTTCTTTGTCAGGACAGGTGAGCCATGTTCAGTGTCTACACCCATCCACACTGTTACAAAAACCACAGAGTGCTCTGGTCAGGAATCTGACACTGGTATTGCTTGGTATTTTCTTATCTTGCTATTAAAACACCTCAAAGTTGAAGAACAGCAGTCAATATTTAGACATATTACAAAATCACATCTTCTTGATTGGGAGTTTATTATTTAGTTTTGTTGAGTTAATAACTTCTGAAAACAGAGTCCAACATTGTGTACACATGCCTTTTTGAAGTATATAGTTTTTTTTTTTTTTTTTTTTTTTTTGAGGCAGGGTGTCACTTTAGCTCAGAATGATCTGAAAGTCACTCTGTAATCCCAGGCTGGCTTCAAATTCACAGTGATCCTCCTACCACTGCCTCAAGTGCTGGTACTAAAGGTGTGTACCACCACTCTCAGCCCACAAATATTTTTAAGCAACACATTAGTAACAGAGGCAAATGATAGTTAACATGTTTTCTTCACCCATTTATTAGAACAAAAGGAAAATGAATGGTTGCTCAGACAGAGGCTTCTGGATAACAAGTAAAAAAGAAATCCATCCATTAAAAATATTCTTTGAAAAAAATATTCTTTGAGTTATAATCATGATCAGTTGACACTGAGTTAGAAACAGATCCTGGAAATGAATATAAACTTGTATTCATTCAAATGCAGTGGCTGAATCTGTGTTTGCACATCCCCAGTGCATTTTCTTTGCAACATGTTGGTATTTGACATTATTAACAAATGACTAGGTTTGGTCTCAGCTGGCGCAGACTCATCTGTGTGTCATCAAGACACCGTTGAGGGTGGGGTTTCTGTAGAAAGTCCAGCAACTTGCCTCAATCTATATTTGCCATCCTACTCAATCCCAAACAGTTATTTGCAAATTGTATCCCTCTCTTAAAAAAATTGTTTGCAATGCTGGGGATTGAATGCAGGGCCTCAGGCATGTTAGGTAAGAAGTGTGTTATTACTGAAATACGCACCCAGCCCTAGTACTTTCTTTGATAGCCACTGTTTATGAACAAAAAATAAAGCAATTAACTGACCCCACTCATTCTCCCATCTTTTATCTCACATTGAATCTAATTTCTTTTTCGGTGTTTCTCGAATACCAAGTAGGAATACAGTAGCAAGTCAATAAAATGTCAAGAAATAGTTAAGAAATTATCCAGTAGCCTCAGCATTAATAGAGTGACCCCACTATCACTTTTATCTGTTCATTAAAATTCCCTTCTGTGGATCTGGCTTTGGATCATACACAGGACAACAGAAAGGCTTGAGCCCAAGCCTTGAGGACCATACAGCATAGTTAACAGCAAGATGTTTGTTCTTCTGCCTCATCCACTTTTGAATTTGTGGGGTGGTGCCGTTTAACATCAGGTCAAAAAATCTGGGCACCGTCCTGGACACTTGTCCGTCTTCCTGTACCTGAGCCCTATCATTCATGCAGTCAACATGTTCTCCAGGCATCTCCTTCCCATCTCTAGACTCGTCCCACTTTCTTCTCCGTGGCTTCCTCGGCTTTCATTCAGAGTCTTCCTGTTGCCCTCTTGGACTATTGTCTGAGTCCCCAAACTTGCATCCAAGCCTTCTCCAACCATAATTTAGAAATGCCGATTGGGCTGTCTTCTGCTCTCCATGTCTCCAGAATCACCCATCAGAAAGTAGCCATGTCCCACCCACCATCATTTCTATACTCTCCCCACTACCCCCACTGCTTTCCCTTTAGCCAGCATGGCTAAGCCCTAAACCAGATGCTTGGAATAAAAGAATACAGCCATCTTAGTCCCATCCTTTCCTTCACCCTGCCCACCCAAACCACTGGCAAGACCCAGGAGACCTCCAAAACACATCCTAAGCTCATGGGTTACTCTGAAATACCTGACCGGTCTTCTGTCATTTTTCATCCACCCACAATCTTTTCTTCACATAGCCTCAGAATAAACTTGAAAATAATGTCTCACCTCTTTCTCAAAGTTCTCAGGAAATCTCATGATTTCTTTGTGAAAGGCCCACCCTTCTAGAAATGTCTTAAACCTTACCTGATAGTGTTTCATCTGCCCTGCTTTCAGGATATCACCTATACTCCCTTGACAAGACAGTGCATAAGCTCAGACATGAAGCAATGTGGAGTACCCAGTACCTTTCACAGTGTTCTGGAAACTCTGGCTTTATGCCTTCAAAATGAGGACCCTTCTGCTCTGAGTCTTTGCCCACCATTCTCTGTAGAATACTCTGTCTACACCACCACCTCCACTCCAGATTCTCGTGAGGCCAGCACTATTTTATTGACTTCCTTTGATCTCTGAGATGGCTTCCCTAAATAGCACAACTGACCTTTATTTGTAGAAATATTATTATCTGAAATTAAATTGTTCATTTATTTATTGACTTGCCTACTTAGTAATGCAATTTTCTCAGTGAGGAAAGGAAGCTACTCTGTTCTTTTGTCTGCTTAGAATTAGGACTAATATAAGTTTGGAACATGAAAATATTTGCTGAAAAAATGAATGATCATGTAGAGATATGGCAATAGAGAGAGATAAAAATAGATATTAACATATGATTTGCCCCATGATTATTATTGAAGTCATGCCCCTTTCATATTTTTCCTGATACTTATTTTTCTCTTGCTCTTGAACATTCTATTGGTATATTTTGTTTATATTTCTCATGGGTTGTTTTTCTTTCTCTTACTGATTTGTAGTTTTTTATGTCTCAGATAAGTACATCATTTATTGTACACTTTTAAAATTGTTTTTCCCCAATGTGTCATTTATCTTTACTTAGGTAGGTATGTATTAGTAAAAATTTCAAATGTTGATGTGATCAAATATATACTCTTTCTTATAGTTCTTGGTGTAGCTGTTCTGAGAAGCTGTGGATCCCAGGATGTCCCAGTGCTGAGTCAAAGACCATGATGGCGGCCAGCCACGCCTGCCCCCAGCTCCTCCTAGGATAGAGTCTGGGAGCTGGCAGGTACCTGATGTAAGACAGCCACAGGAGAACTGCCAACATGCTAACTGTTGTTACTGAGGTGGATTCTGGTGTTGAATTTTTTAAAATATTAAGTATTAAAAAAGAAAAACATACATAAACTTCAGAAGCAACAAAGGCATCACTCAAAATACAAACTCCTGGGGCTGGGAAGATCAGTGATTAAAGGTGCTTGCTTGCAAAGCCCGCTGGCCCAGGTTCAGTTCCCCAGCCACCCATGTAAAGCCAAATAGGCCTTTTTTTTGCATCAGCAATGGACCATGGCACAGCCATACAAACACACACACACACACACACACACACACACACACACACACACGAATATATATAAACTTGCAAATGAACACACTGCTCAGTATTGGGATTCACTAAAGTCACAGTGGACATTAGATACCTTCTATGATGCATAAAAATAAAGCATACTTGCAAGAAGAAAAATAAAGGAACACATTGAATGTAGTCTACATCCAAGCAGTGATCTTTGAGAGTTTTAAAATGAAGGAAGAGGCTGAATGATACCATGAAAATTATAAGGATAAATCCAGAATTGGTTTCAACACACTAATAACATGAGAGAGGGCAAAGAGGGGGGCTCTCAGATGACGGAGACTGGGGAGCTAAAACACAAGAATATGATTTCTAAGAACTTTAATTAAGGGCTGGAGAGATGGCTTAGCTGTTAAGCGCTTGCCTGTGAAGCCTAAAGACCCTGGTTCAAGGCTCAATTCCCCAGGACCCACGTTAGCCAGATGCACAAGGAGGCACACGCATCTGGAGTTCGTTTACAGAGGCTGGAAGCTCTGGCGCGCCCATTCTCTCTCTCTCTCTCTCTCAATCTCTCTCTCTCTTTCTCTGCCTCCTCTTTGTCTCTCTCAAATAAATAAAAAAAACTTTAATTAAAATAAAATCCAATAAAATAGCATAATTAGACAATTGGGGAAACTTAGAAATGGTATAGGTATTAAACAATATCAAGATAATATTTTAAATGTTATTAAGGATTATTTGACATTGTAATTATACGCAAAATGTTTCTCTTTAAAGATGCACATCAAGTATTCAGTATTTAGAAGTTAAAATATCTGGGGTTATCTATGAAACAGTTGAATATCAGAAAATGTGCAAAAATACCTTAGTTATGTTTTTGAATCATGTCTGTCTTCTTCAAAGTTGTTTTATATTATGAAGACACATAATTGTTTTTGTTGGTGTGAATGGAGTTTATGATGTGTATGTGGTATTGTGTGTGTGTGTGCAGATGCTCGTGCCCCATGCACACACATGCAGAGGCCAGAGGGCCACGTCAGGCATCCTCCTCGTCTGCTCTTCCACCTCATTTCCTTGGGGTAGTTTCTGACATGGAACTTTAGCTCCTCGTTTTTCTGCCAGACTGGCTGATCAGCAAGTGCCAGCCATTCTCCTGTCCCTTCTCCCCTCAGCACTGGGATGATAGATGTAAATGGCCACACCCAACTTTTTCTGTGGGTACTGGGAATTGAACTCAGGACCTTGTACGGCACAGCAAGTGTTCTTACTCACTGAGCTGCCTTCTTGATACATTTTCCTTTTACTGATATATTATTTGTTCTTTTAATGATTTTTCTATGAGTTTATTTGCTTGACATTTAGCTACACCTGGTTTCTGCTAGCGTTTGGTTTGCACCTTTTTTTTTTTTTTTTGCTTTAATTTTCAACATCTGACATCTACCTTTATTTTGTTTTATGCATACATAGGATATGCTAGAATCAGAACGTTCTCATTTTATCTTTAATTATTTATTTATTTATTTATTATTTATTTATTTATTTTGGTGAGTGGGTGTCTGTGTGTGAGTGCTCAGCTGTTTCCTCGCCTTTTGCCTTGTTTGAGGAGGGTCTCTTGTTCACAGCTCCACTTGCCTGGCTAACTTGCCCACCAGCCCTGCTGGCTTCCTGTGCTAGCATGGGTTGGTAGGACACTGGGCTGTCAGATGGTGAGCTCAGGCTTCCTTTTGAGAGTAAAGACCCTGGCTACCGGCCAGCTCAGCCACTTCCATGTCTTCCCATATCTTAGCCAGGGCACTTCTTTTCTGGTTCCATCCCTCGATAGCCACTTTTGCTGGCTCTGGTTGAACATAAAAGCCAGACCACAAGGGCTGGAGCCATTCTCATCCACTTTCTCACGCTGCCACCACTAGGCACCCTAGGACTTCCTGCAGCCCTGTACTCGGCTAATTTAGAGCTTGAATGCCTATAAGAAAGCCTAGAGATAGGCAAGGTGGTGCACACGTCTAATCCCCGCACTTGGGGAGAAGAGAGGAGGATCGCTGTGACTTTGAGGCCACCCTGAGACTCCATAGTGAATTCCAGGTCAGCTTGGACTAGAGTGAGACTCTATCTCAGAAAAAAAAAAAAAAAGTCTAGGCTCTATTTTTCAAGAGACATCTGCCATTGCGTTGGGTAATATTCCACTTTTATACAATTTTCCTGGTCTTCCACCTTACTAGGATTACATAAAATTTGGGGTCCACTGAAATTGTATCTTTCTTCTTTTACGCACTTTTTTTTTAAAAAAAAAAAAAACTTTTTTGAGACAGGGTCCCACTGTAGCCCAGGCTGACCTGGAATTCACTCTGTAGTCCCTCAAACTCATCCCCCTACCTCTGCCTCCTGAGTGCTGGGATTGAAGGCACATGCCGCCATGCCCAGCTTCACCACTTTTTATAGACATTCAGAAACCCTATTCATTCACACTTAGTTTTGGGGCAGGACTTGGGGGCTGAGGATGTTATCCATCTTGACAGAGCACAAACATTGCACCCCTCTTTCACGGATGCGGACCCCTGGTCGGAATTGCCTTTTTCTACCTTCTCCACGTTGTCAGCTCATCAAGTTCGTCAGAGGACAGGTTCTTCTAGGAAACCTTTCCAGATGGATCTGACCTCTTCACATTGTGCTACTTTTATACATTGTGCATACTCATTTATTTTTTATTTTCTGGTTTTTCGAGGTAGGGTTTCACTCTAGCCCAGGCTGACCTGGAATTCACTATGGAGTCTCAGGATGGCCTCCTACCTCTCCCTCCCAAGTTCTGGGATTAAAGGCATGTGCCACCATGCCCAGCTATTTTTATTGTATTTTTTAACATCAGAGTTCTTCAACTATATTTTTAACCTATTTATTTAAACATATTCATTTTTCCTATCAGATTGTGGGTTTATTCAGTAAAAAAGAATGACCAGTCATCTTTACATCCTTTAAAAGTTTTTATTTGTTTGTTTGTTTGAGAGAGATTGAGAGGCAGATAGAGTGAGTCGGCATGCCAGGGCCTTCAGCCACTGCAAATGAACTCCAGATGCATGTACCACCTTGTGCATCGTCTGGCTTTACTTGGGGACTGGGGAATTGAACCTGGGTCCTTAGGCATCACAGGCAAGTCTCTTAACGTCTAAGCCATTTCTCCAGCCCTTTATTACCTTTTATGCAAACATATTATCTAGTTCAGAAGGGGCTATGCAATACGTGTCTGTTGAATTGGAATCTGAGAATTTGTCCCTCTGTTCCTTCTACCACTCTAGCATGGGAAGCGTAGCAAGGACTTGCCTGGTGGAATGTATGTAGCATCCTGAAGTCTGTTTGGCAAACTACCATCATGGGAACCTATCCTGCTAATTTGCATGCACCATTCAGCCCTGTATCATCTCTGTTCTGCTCTATAATCATTTCTGCTTTTTGAAATAAAGGACACGGTGCTTTGTCCTCTTTGAATCCTCCTGGCCTTCCTGTTGTTCTCCTTACGTACTCATCAACTCCTTTTGAAAGGTAAAAAGAACCTCCTAAAAATTAAATATTGCTCTCTGCCATCCTTCTCTCCCTTTGTCTCTCCTTTGCTTCCCTCCCAGTCACAGAAACATAAGACACAGGAAGGCATCCAAAGACACAGGATCCTAAGTGGTACCCTGATTTGTCCTTATCTGCAATATATATGCAAGCCAGACCAAGTTGATAAACACAGACAACCCACCTGACTTCACAAAACAAACAAACAAATATCCAGGCAGACGCTGATTTCCCTGTGGAAATTTTACAGGGGAGTTAAGTTATGGAATGTACACAGACCTGAAATTGTCATGCAAAATGGGTTGGCAGGGATTTCAGTGTCTATACGTGGGCTGAGTAAACCAGCTCAAATCAGGAGACCCTACGAGTTTGGTTGGATATTTGAATGAAAGCAACCAGAAAGTTAGAAGGCTGGCGTGTTTTCGTTTTATTGCATCCCTATGCAGCTACCATTTTGTGGTTGCTTTATTTTAACGGAGAGATTCATGAGTCACTGTGATAAGGTTGTGTGGATCTGTTTGTGAGAGAGCGTCCTAGGACTGAGTGGAGATGAGAGCCCCAGGCAGGCAGTTCACTTGCGAGGTGGTTCCAGGGAGTCTTGGCAAGAGAACCAGCTACAACAAAGCCCAACTGTCTCTCATCCTACTGGGGAAACAAGCCTCTGAGCTATCCCCCAGAGGAGTGGGGCAGTGGGGACAATTACTAACTAACCCTTGCCAGGCTTGCAAACCACAGCTCAAAGTGGCTGTGAAATCCCAGGGAGTCTGGACTGCTATGCCACATGGTCAAAGTGGCCACAGTCCTCGCAGAAAGACCTCAGGCAGACAGGTGTACAAGCAGTCCTTGAAGTTAGAGTGGCATAATATAGAGCCGATTTTATACTTTTAAACCAGTTTTCATCATTTGGAGAATGTACAGAAAAGCTACCCCCCCCACACAAAAAATCCTGTTGCTTATGAATTTATCATTCTGACATTTTTATGCTCAACTTGCAAGATGCATGTCTGCGTGTGTGTGTATGTGTATGTGTGTGTGTGTGTGTGTGTATGTGTGTAAGTGCATGTGCATATGTGTGCTTGAGCAGGTAGAGGCCAGAGATCAACATCCAATCTTCCTCAGTTGCTCTCCATCTTACTCACTGAGACAGAGTGTCTCACTGAACCCAGAGCACACAGATTCAGCTAGCTTCGCTAGCCAGCTTTCCCCAAAGATCTTCCTGTCACCTCTTTCGCTCTGGGATTACAAGCCTGTGCCACCATGCCCAATATTTCACTAGGTTCTAACGATCTGAACTTGGGTTCTCATTCTTATGTGACAAGCACCTGACCATCAGTCATGTCCCTAGCCCAAAAACTTTTTTTTTTTTTTTGTAAAATCTAGAACAAAGAGTAGGAAAGAAGTAGCAGACTCCCATTTAAATGGGAGTCCAAAGCTCAGCCTTTTGTCAGGACCATGTCCCTGCTGAGAACTGTTCCTCTCCAGGGCCTTTCATGCTCCCATTCATAAAGGGAAGGGCTAGCCTGGATGCACCATTGTCCTACTCTCGTTGTGACTTGACTTCCTTTGAATCCTATGCTGAAGACAATGGCAATGGAAGTGGGGCAAAGGGACTTCTTAGGTGAGATGAAGGCAGAGTGGAGGGACTCATTGGTCTGCACCACTCATAGTGGCCAAACTTGACCTCTGAGCCCCCTCCTTACATGCAAAGCTCACTCCCAATGCTGATCCTAGAGAGGCCATCGTTGTTTCCTCATATTTCATGCTCCATTCGCATGCCTGTCTTACCTACCTGACAGTGGGCTGTGTCCTTTGAACCTAGAATATATCATGTACTCCATACATGTTCATCATATTTCTTTCTCTTTTATTTCAGAAAAGTAAAGTGGTTTCTCTTTTGTCCTGCCTTCCAGTTGTGTGCCCGCCTATTTTCTTAATAACATCTTGGGCAGGTTCAATAGCTGCCTGGCCACTTTTAAATTTTAATGTTTAATGGTAATAAAGTACATGGCACATAACCTGTATCATTTTGAAGCTGCAAGTCAACAGTGCTAAGTATGTTGTGCAACCACTCTTTAAAACCGTTTCATCAGGTGAAGGTGAAACTATGTATCCATTAAACAATAACTCCCCACTCCTCTTCTGCATCCCTGGCAACTATCTTTTCATTTTTGTGTACAACTACTCTGAATGCTTTATGTCACTGGGATTGTATGGCATGCGTTTTCTGTCACTCAGCATAATGAATGCCCTCTAGACTCATATTGCAGTGTGTGCCAGAATTTCTTTCTTTTTAAAAGACAAATAATATTCTATTGCATGTATAAACAGCATACGATCTCTCCATCCCATGACAGACATTTGAGCTGCCAATACTTCCACTTTTGTCTTTCTTTTTTTCTGGTGTGTGCATGCACATGCTTGTATACAGGCGGGTGCATATACATGAAGGTTGTTATTGGGTGTCTTCCTCAATCTTCCTCCACCTTATTTATTGAGGCAGAGTATCTTTCTTGAACCCAGAGCTCATCAATTTGGCTAGTCTAGCTGGCCAGCTCATCCCAGGGATCCCCCTTTCCACATCCTGAGTGTTGGGAATACAGGTGGGCTGTCACTCCTGCCCATCATTAACATGGGTGCTCGGGAATCTAAATTCCAGCCCACATTCTTGCACAGCAAGCACTTCATCCACTGAACCATCTCCCTAGCCATGCTTTTTTTGTGAAATGAAAGCCCAATCTTGCCTACAAAGGGTTGGCTTTCAAACCATGCATTAGCATGTGTCAAACAATGTCTCATATGCATAATATTCCTCATATGAGACAATCCTGTCTAAACGTATCCAATTTCTCAGAATTAGGAGGAGGTTTTTCCTGCCAAATGAAAAATCAAAGAAAAGAAGCTAACCAGCGTACTGCAAGTTTGCTGCAAGCCATAGGCCTGCCACCACATCTCATAAGCGAGAAGAGGACATGGTCATCATGTAGCTCGTGACACTTTGAGGGACCCTGAGGGGTGCCAAGAGCTAGGCAAGGAGCACAGATTGAAACTCTGACCCAAACACACGTATCCTCTCTAAAAGGACATCACTGCATATCACTAACATTTTCTTTGTGCTTTTGCATATGTGTGCACATATATGTGCAGAAGCATGTGCACTTAAATACACATGTGCATGGAGCCAAAGGAAGACCTTGGGTGCTGTTCCTCAGGCACCACCCACCTTCTCTTGAGACAGGTCTTTCATTGATCTGGAGCTGACAAGTAGGCTGGACTGGCTATGCCAGCTAGCCTCAGGGATCCACCTGTCTCCACCTCCCTAGTGCTGGGAGTACCTGCACATGCCACCACACCTGGCATTCTTATGTGGGTCTAGGGATTGAACTCATACAGTCATGTTTGCATGGTAAGCACCTTACTGGGCTAAGCTATCTTGCTTGCCTTCATTTTGATATTCTCTTAATTTTTTTAAAAAAATTTATTATTTATTTGAGAGGGAGGGAGAGAGCCAGCAAGAGAGAAAAAGAGGCAGACAGAGAAAGAATGGGTACACCAGGGCCTCCAGCCAAAGTAAACAAACTCCAGATGCATGTGCTACTTTGTGCATCTGGCTTATGTGGGTCCATGGGAACTGAGCCTGGGTCCTTTGGCTTTGTAGGCAACAGCTAAGCAATCACTCTAGCCCAAATATTGTCTTATTTTATCCTAATACTGTTGACCCCTGAGACATATGAATCATATATTTGTTAGAACAGTTTTCCAGCAAATGGTCTAAGATATCATGTAAAGTAAAAAAAAAAAAGATTAGTAGATAACAATTGGGACAATGGAAGTTAAATAACTTTACATTTTAACTGAATAAATTAAAATGAAGTTGAAATATATTGCTATTCTGACATTTAGGATAATTTGTGCTTTTAAATTGGTTTTGTGGGTAATCAATTCATGGTTGAGGATTTAAATGCAAAATAGTTTAAAGCCTGGTTAGGAATGTTGTAGTGCTAATATTTGATATTCTGTGTTAAAAGTATTTTTATTATGTTTACATGTATGTGTGTGTGCGTGCGGTGTGTGTAGGGGTGTGTGTGTAGATAGGCGCTTGTGGAGGCCATAGGTCAATGTTGGGCTGTGTCTAGATTGTATGTGGGTGCCAGGGAATCTGAACTCATGTCCTCATGCTTTCAACCCAAGTAATCTGCAGACTGAGCCATCACTCAGACCCTTTATATTCTTTGTGAAGCTCATATTACCTATTTTCTTAAGGTGCCAGGATGAAATTGCTGGGTCTCTAGTTTAAATGTGCAATTACCTCCATTACAACATGCATCATTACATAGTAAGTCATTATCAGTTTATCATTAATAATCCATAAATATTAATTATTATAAACAGTTTTATATATTATGTAAATTTAGTAGAAAATAACTGATGCTGAAATTTAGTAATATATGAATGTAAAATTATTTTTAAATGTTAAAAATTCAAATGTAAAATGCTACCTTCATATAATGTATCCCAAGATATGAAAATAGTTATTTGAAAATGATTTGAGCCAGAAGAAGGCAATTAAAACTAGAGCAAAGTGAAAGAAAAAGTATTTCATTGTTAAGTCAAGCTTTAAAGAAAACAGTATATCCAGAAGAATGGAGCCATTAGCAGAGCAGATGTCTCCCGTCAATTCTAGCCCTATCCTTCACTTCTAAAACCTGCAAAAATCTGCTGAGTAGGCTGATGCACACCTTTAGTCCCAGCAGTCAGGAGACAGAATTAGGAAGATTGCTTCAAGTTAAAGGCCAGCCTGGGACTATTGAACGAGTTCCAGGTCAACCTGAGCTAGAGTGAGAACCTACCTCAAGAAAAGAAAAAGTATGTGTCCCATTCTCACATTAGCCAGTTTGATAGATTTCAGTAACAATGACATATACCCAAAGATTTCATTGAGCCCAGTACACTTCTTGTCAAATCAGGCAGGGGCTGAGGGACCCAAAGATCCCACAGGAACCTGGCTTTCTTTGGAGGTACCCTACCACAGCAGACTTGAAGACTTCCAAAGAAAGCCCTGACATGGTGCAATCAGAATTCATTGCACAAGACTTTTGAAGAGCTGAGAAAACAAACAACATAAATGGGGCTCTTCCTTATCCCCAAGGGTCAGTATATAAATATCTTGCCTATTTTGCAATTAATGGTGTGTGTGATGAGGGGGGATCAGTTTACTGAGCATAAACATGCTGGAAGTTGGTGCAGTCCTGAGCAGAATGGACCCGTTAAGGTTTTCTTTAGGTGACCACATCATCAAGTTGTGACTGACTATCACAAGTCTTAAAAAAAATTATTTGGGGCTGGAGCGATGGCTTAGTGGTTAAGGTGCTTGTCTGCAAAGCCTGAACCCATGTTTGACTCTCCAGGTCCCACATAAGCCAGACAGACAAGATGATGCAAACACGCAAGGCTGCACATGCGCACAAGGTGGCACATGTGTCTGGAGTTTGACTACAGTGACTGAAGGCCTTGGTGCACCAGTCCTCTTTCTCTCTCTTTGTCTTGTTCCCTATCATTAAAAAAGGGGAGCAGTCTGTTGGGCTTGCCTCAAAATAAAAATAAAAACAAATTGTATTTAATTATGAGAGACAGAAAAAGAGAATAGGTGTGCCAGGGCCTTTTGCCATTGCAAACAAATCCAGATGTGTGCTCCAGTTTATGAGTCTACCTTTCTAAAGGTGGCTGAAGAATGGTACCCAGGCCAGCAGGCTTTGCATGTAAGTACCTTTGACAACTGAGCAACATCACCAGTTTTAACCATCACAATGCTTTTGGGGCCAGGCAATGACCTGAGGCCAGGGGCTTTGGGCAGCACAGGCACCCTTGAAGGATCTTCCTCACACCCTCCCAGCATAGCCCTGCTTAAAGAGACAAGAGGGAGCTCATGATGTCAGGAGTATGGCACACCAAGTAACCACAGCAGTCTGGTTTGAAGGAGGCTGAGCCAGGAGTGGATTGGGAGCCAGCACTGGGGACTTTTATGGGGGAAAGGTTACATTTTCATTTGAGGTCAGGGAGGCCAGGGAGGAAAGAGAAATGGAGCTTCTGAGGGCTGTAGCCCACTCCTCACAGGCTCTGTATTTAGATGACAGCTCAATTCTTTAATCAGAGAAAATTATGAGTTGAATTTACATTTACATTTTTTTTGAGACAGAGTCCATGAAGCCCTGGTTGGCCTTGAAGTTACTATATAGCCAGGAATGGCCTTACATTGCTGATCCTCCTGTCTCCACCTCCTAAGTGGTGCAATTTTAGGCATGCACCAGAACACCCAGGTCCACTTACATAATTTGAAAAATCTTTTTTTTTCTTTTTAATTTTTTTGTTAACAAACTCCATGATTATAAAACATATCTCATGATAATGCCCTCCAGTCCCCCACTTTCCCCTTTGAAACTCAATTCTCCATCATATCTCCTCTCCCTCTCAACCAAAATAAAATCTCTTTTATTTTTATGTCATGATCTTTTCCTCTTATTATGATAGTCTTATGTAGGTAGTGTCAGGTATTCTGAGGTCATGGATATCCAGGTCATTTTGTGTCTGGAGGGAGCATGTTGAAAGGAGTCCTACCCTTCCTTTGGCACTTACATTCTTTCCGCCACCTCTTCCACAATAGACACTGAGCCTTGGAAGGTATGATAGAGATATTGCAGTGCTGAATACTCCTGTCACTTCTTTCCAGCACCATGATGCCTTCTGAGTCATCCCAAGGTCACTGCCATCTGAAAAGAGAAGATTCTCTATCAAAAATGAGAGTAGCATTAATATAAGGGTGTGAACATTAAGAGAAGTGCTTACTGGGCAGTTTTATAAGCATACTATTTACATTTAGCCAGACAGCAGCAGATGTTACACCCCTAGGGCTCATGACTACCCCTGTTTTAAGTTTTCAGTATCAGGGATGTATTCCCTCCCATGGAGCGGGTCTCCAGTCCAATTAGAGGGCAGTTGGTTTCCACCATGACAGACATGCCAGTATTGCACCCATTGGCTCATTTGGCCTGGCTGGCCAAATATAAGGCTTGCAGTGTCCACTGTTGAGCATCTTCACTAGTGATTTCTTTCTGCCCCATTGAACTACATGCAGCATGGCTTTTTCCAGCTTTCTGTCAGCTGGTCTACATGGAGGAGGTTATCAGCTCAATTCCAGCAGGATTTCTCAGTGGCCTTGCAGCCCAAGTATGTGGAGTCATCAGCAATAGGGTCTTGCCATCTATTCCTGGATGGAAACCAAGGGCCCCGGCAATGGCCTATAATGTTTTGGGGTCATCAGGGACCTCCCTGGCCAACAACTCACTGGAAGTATCCCATCTCTGGCACTGAAAACTTTTTAGCAACAATCTACGGCTCCTGAGTGTTCCATTGTCCAAAAAAGGTAGGATTCCATATGATTTATTTATATCCTCTTAGATTTTGTTTAGCCCTTCCTCCACCTATCCTTTACTCAATCTCTTCCCCTAACCTCACTTGGGCCTTTTTTATTTGCAAGGAAGGAGCAAAAGAGAAGAGGAAAGAAATGGAGAGGAAAGGAAAGGAGAAGAGAGGAGAGGAAAGAAGAGGACAAGAGAGAAGAGAGTGGAAGAGAGGAGAGAAGAGGAAAGGAGAAGAGAGGAGAGGAGAGGAGAAGAGAGGAAAGGAGAGGAGAAGAAAGGATAGGAGAGGAAAAGAGAGGAGAGGAGAGGAAAGGTGAGGAGAGGAGAAGAAAGGAGAGGAGAGGAGAGGAAAGGAGAGGAAGAGAGAGCAGAGGAGAGGAATAGAGAGGAAAGGAGAGAAAAGGGGAGCTACAGGACCTCCTCCTGCTATAAACAAACTCCAGATGCACATGCCAGTTTGTGCATCTGGCTTTCTGTAGGTACTGGGGAACTGTACCTGGGCCATCCAACTTTGCAAGCAAGTCACTCTAACCAGTAATCATCTCCCCAACCCCTGAAAAATCTTTGAAGAGTTTTTTTTTCCTTTCTATGAAAATCAAATAATATTTGGAGGAGTTAATTTTAGACATGTGAATGATAAAAAATTAATTTAGTATTCTTTCACAAGATTGTTAATATGTGTGCTTCCATTCTGGAAAGCGGAACACCAAAACCAATGTTTCATGAGGGACAGTGAAAGAATTGCACAGTACATTCATTCCCGGTCACCTTGCCTCTCACAGCAATGCCTGATGTTTCCTGGTGATCTTTTGCAAGACAACTTTTATCTCACTAACTTCCAAGTTGTTTGTAACATGGCAGAGGGTGGGGAGATTGACTAAAATGTAGCCAGAAAGATGTCACAATTCTCTCAGTGGAGAATGTCAAATGAGCAAAACCAGTCTGCTCTCACTTAACCCTCAGGAGTCTGCTGACAAGTGACAAGTGAAGGTCACCTGTAACTCATCCTGAAAATAAGTCTCAGAGCAAACTCTCTCAGGCAGACTTTCATTGCCAACTCTTTTTTTTTCTTCTAATTATCAAGCAGTCACAGCATAGCTCCAGCTTCTGCTATGGGATCCCCTCAACATCTCTGCTCACTGCCTTTTTAGGTACTTCCATCCCTGGGCTTCAGGGAACAGTCTCAGTGTTGACACAGCAATGTCCCAGGTGGCTTCCTTTAAGCTGAGAGTTAACCCAAGCTCCTGACATCCCCTCCCTAATGACTGGAATGAACATGACTCAGGTACCATGACAAGAAGCAAGGAAATGGGCTCCAGGTGGTTTGTGTACTGTTCATGAAGGGCAGAGAGTCCCTACATTTGAACAGATCTTGGTATACCAGCTTCCCTCTTTCCTCTCTCAGTGTGTGGCTGAGCAAGCTGATGGCAGGCCTCATGGCTTCCAGTAGCCCCTCTCCAGTCTTATGGTGGTGGCTCAGTTGATGATCCACAGTCCTGATGTATCCATAATGGATACAGTGAGATAGTACTTAAATTCTAAACACTACATACAGTCACACTGTGCAGACTGAAGTACAGTTGTTTCTTGAAGTTCTCAGGACATTTCTTCCAGAACCATCACCCTCCACAGAGATACCAAAATCCACAGCTCCAAGTCCCTCATATGAAATGGTGCAGTGTTTACCTTTAACCTATGCACATTCCCCCATGTACTTCAGATCACATCTAGATGACTTATAATATGTAATGCAGTGTAAACCCTGGGTAAATGGTTGTTTCACCGTTCTGTTTAGGGAAGAAGTCTGCATGCACACTGAGAGAGGGAAGGGCCATATTGCTGGTGGCATGAGAGGTGCTGAGATCCTGCCTTTGCTGAGTACAGATACAACTTTCTGTCCTTGTATGAGGCTGTTTGCTATTGTGCATGTCAGGCTAGCTGGCCCAAAGCTTCTGGGATTCTCCTGTCTCTACCTCCCGCCCCATTGCAGGCAGGCAGGTGCTACTGACACTCGCTGTCATGTCGCACATTCATGTAGATTCTGAGGGTCTGAAGTCCACTTGTCATTCTTGCACAGCAAGTGTTTACATGGTGAACATCTCCCCAAGCCCTAGATGTGATGTTTTTAAAAAATAAAGCATTGTTGGTTGAATCTGGGAACACAACATTTGTGGATATGGAGGGCCAACGGATGGCATATTAATTCTTGTCTTTTATACTAATTATGCTTTATAGAGCTTCTACAGACACTACTGAGGGAGTATGGAATAGTTAGTCTTGTGTTACTGTGACCAAAATACCTGACCAAAGCATCTCTGGAAAACCATGGTTATTTGAATTCAAATGTTCCCTACAATCTCAAGTGTGTGAAATGCAGCTTCCTACTTAGTCCCCAGCTGGTGGAGCCTTGGGGAGGTAGAGCCTTGCTGGAGGAGGTGTGCCGCTGGGGCGGGCCTTGCATATGGTTAGTTCAGCCCTGCTGGGTGTTAAGCGTGGCTTACCTGGGTTATTTCCTTGCTGCTTCATGTGGAGGTGTGACACCCCAGCTTCCTGCTCTGCCATGCTTCTCTCTTCCCTGGTAACACTTAATTTACAAAGTATCTAGCTGGAGAGATGGCTTAGCAGCTACAGTGTTTGCCTACAAAGACAAAAGATCCCAGTTCAACTCTCTAGGACCCATGTAAGCCAGATGCACAAGGGAGCACATGTGTCTGGAATTTGTTTGCAGTGCCTGGAGGTCCTGGCAGGCCTATTCTCTCTCTCACTCAAATAAATAAATAAATAAAATACATTTTTAAAAATACAAAGTCTTAAAAAAAACTACTCTTCAAGGTCATGATTTATTTCATCCCTAAGTTAAAAATATGACTGTGAGCTACTCACCTGGTATTGGTTTCAAAAGCATAAAACATACATGAAGTGGGTCATAAAGTACACATGATTCCAGGAGCTGCTGCTGAACCGTGACAAGAGATAGGACATGATAACTCTAATTTTTTTTTAAAAAAGGGCTAATAAAGCCATTAAAAATAGCCTATGATTTATATAGAGACCTAAAGAGTTCTTGGATATAACAAGACTATACAAGGGATAACCATTGAGGCTGTTGGCTCAGGATAAAAGTTTTCCCTGGCTACTCAGCACAGCAGGAGGAAAGGAATTAAAAATTCCAAGGACTCATCACTGTTACTGATTATAGACATTAGACTTGAACTACAGATGTTTGTCTAATGGTTGTTGCATTTACATTGGTCCAGTTTCTTCTTGTTATGCCTTATAACAATAAAAATGTTTACTCCATGCCACTACACATTAACAGTATATAACTTGGCCTGAGATATGGTTTAGCAGTTAAGGCACTTGCCTGCAAAGCCAAAGGACCCCAGTTTGATTCCTCAGGACCCACGTAGGCCAGATGCACAAGGAGGGGCACGCATCTGGAGTTGGTTTGCGGTGGCTGGAGGCCCTGGAGAGCCTATTATCTCTCTCTTTCACTCTCTCTCTACCTCTTTCACTCTCTCTCTCTCTCTCTCAAATAAATAAGTATTTTTTAAGTATATAACTTGCTTTGATTTTATGACTCACAGTTAAGGACATTCTTAAATCTCAGATGAGACTTGAGAGACTTGAAAACTATCAAGTTGGGACCTATAAAGTTAGACTAGCTACAATTTATAATGCAAGATGGTTATAAATCTATTGGGAGCCAGGGACAAAACGTGATAATTCAAATAGATATGCCCCCATAAGATCTCCAGCAGCCTGGCTCAAGGTGGTGTACTTTGGGCAGATCCTGAAGTATAGCCCTAAGGTATTACTGGGATCAGATCTAAATTCCATCCTAAGATATACAGAGAACAGTCTGAGTTCTGCTTGGGTTCCATGCTATGTGGCTGCCAGTTTTTGCTCTTGCTTTTGGCGGTGGGTTTTTTTTTTTCTTTTCTCTTCTTTTTTGTCATTATGAAAATTCCCGTGATTTATAAGCCTAAAATAAATTCCATTCCTCCTATAAACAATAACTGGTTTGGAAGTCCATCCCAACAACATAAAGCTGACTACAACACCTTCAAAACTGCAAGTATCTTTGACAATATTACACTTTAGCCTATGAAGACTCATTTTCTTTCTTTCAGAATTTATCTAGTATGCAAAATACAGCATATTTCAGCAGTTCCCTTGAAAGGATGTACCTAGTATGTTGAACTTAGTTCTTTTAGGTGAAGCTGCCGTGGGCATTCTTGACCAGATCTTTTCAAAATTATGTGTCTTCCTATAGGATGAACACACAGGAGCAAATGCACTTGTTTAAATTTTAATAATAATTGTCTCAAAAGTCACCAGCTTGTATTATGACATCTAGCTGGACTAGAGGCCACCTGAAAGGCAATTGACCTAAGAGCCAGAAATGTCCCCACCACCACTTGGAGTGGTGGATGGAGAAACCTGACTTATCGTTTGGCCTTCTGAGTCTTGTGTATGTTACGTGGGCCTAGCACCTTAGGGAGTAGGGGCTTTCCAGACTGCCACAAGAAGAGGTCTTTGATTTCTGACAGTTACTGCCCGTTGAGTTGGTTACTCTATTCCTCTTCTTGTAGGTCACTCCCCTAGACCTTATTTGTTTACTCCATAAATACCCACCAAAGCATTAATTCAGTGCCATGGAGGAGTGACATGTGGACATCATCCAGGCCCAGCGTGTCAAGTTAGAAAGCATGAGAGTCCCATCCAAAGCCCACCATCATAAGGCACAACTTGTCTCTGTGTGTAACAGGCAGACACAGGACAGTTATTAAAGCTGGCTACAGTCTCAGACACAAACAGGCTGCCCTCTGCAGTCATCTTTCCAGAAACTAGATTGGCTTCTGCTTTCTCTTATTAATAAATTCTGCTATTCATAACAACAGGAAGAACGTGGTTCCTGGGCCCAGGTATGGAATATTTATAAACTCTAAACAAGAAGGCAGGGGCCAATGTGTCTCCTGCCCCATGCTTTTTCCTCACTTGTGCAGCCCCTAAGCCAGCTCTGGCTTCCTTTGTTTGGTATTCAAGGCACAAGAATAGTGGCCATGAATATCAGTGAAGAAAGAGCAAGGGGATTTGGGGTGGAATATCTTAACCCCAGGAGTGTGGCCCACGCCGGGTGGTCAGATGTTTGTTCAGCAGGATGGGCTGCGGATTGCAAACCAGGGACTAAAATGCTATAATGGCCTGGATTTGAGGGATTGCAAATATTTCACATTTGGTATAAGCACTGGAAAACGATTATTTTCCTTGAATATCTTGTCTGTTTGGTCAAGTGGGGTTAGGAAGCAGGATATGCTGCTGAACAGATCATGTTTTTGCACCAACACAGAGCCACCTAAAGCAGCCTGGCAGGGAGAAGTGGTGTCCTGATTCCCAGTGTCACCTGAAGAAGGGAACTCTTCCTTAGAGCACCTGCCCTCCTCACCTAGACGGACAGGTAATAGGTGGGTGACTGCATAGATAGGTAAACTGATAGATAATAGAAGATAGATAAACTGTTAGCTAACTAGCTAGCTAGATTGACAGATAAATAGACTACAGTAGGCAAATAGACAGATAGACAATACAGAAAATGGAAATAATTTGAGTATGTATTTTAAATCTTGCTTATGAGGAGGAGATAATCCTCAGTTGCTTCTGAAAAGCTCACCATGGTCATAACATAAGTCAGTTGAGAAGACACAGCTCAGGAAATTACCTGTAGTAACACACAGTTGATAGTAACACCCCATTGGTATATATAGTTTTTAAGTTTTATTTTTTTTTTTAATTTTTGGGTTTTTTGAGGTAGATTCTCACTCTAGCCTAGGCTGACCTGGAGTTCACTATGTAGTCTCAGGCTGGCCTTGAACTCACAATGATCCTCCTACCTCAGCCTCCTGAATGCTTGGATTAAAGGAGTGCACTACCATGCCTTGCTCCCACCTGTGACTTTTAATTTAATTTAATTTAATTCAGAGAGAGAAGAGGCAGATAAAGTGCATGCTAGGGCCTCCAGACTGCCAACAAACTCCAAATGCACACAGCACCTTGTGCATCTGGCTTTATGTGGCTTTACTGGGGAATTGAACCTGGGTCCTTAGGTTTTGCAAGCAAACACTTTGAATGCTAAGCCATCTTTCCAGCCCCACCACCTGTAATTTTTAAAGCGTAGTGAGATAATGAGAAATTTGACAGCAAGTGCATGAGGGGATTTAACCACTGAGGACTTTAGATTCCCAGCAAGCATGGACCTTCAGGATGACGGCTATTCATGGGGACAGGTTCTGCAAGAGAGGTCCTAGCACATTCTCTCTTCCAGCCATCCTCTGCTCTGGAACATGTCCAAGGTATCAGGTGTATACACAGGAAAAGATGCCAATGCAGGATTTGGCCAGAATAAATTCACCTAAGAGCTAAGGCAAGGACCCAGTCACTGGTTGACTTCCACTATGCCTAGGGCCCCCTAGAGACTGAGGGCAGCATAATCATTCCATTTCAGAGTTCATTCAGGTCACCTTCATGTTGTGAGAACAAAGTCTAACTGAGCCAGGGTCCCAGCTGCGAGTTCACTGGGTAAACACAGTACAGACAGTACCAACCACATGTTAGGGTCCCGGGCTTTCCATTGTGAGTTTATACACATAATTGTAGACTCACTTCCAACTGAGCCCTGGTTCCCTCCCTTCACATCAACTCCCTCCTTTTTTTTTTTTTTTTAATGTGTTCTGACTATTCTTGTACAGGACACATCTCAGGCAGTTCCCTCTTTTTCTTCCCCAAGCTGCACTCCTACCACACCCAAGTACTTTGACGGGACAGCATCAACTGGAACAGTGGCCAGGTGGTCCCTGGTGGGATACTTTCCCATCCATCGCCATGACCAGGATTCTCTTAAAGTCAGGTACGAGCAGGAAGCTGAGTGAAGTCTGCCCTCCCTCAGTATTTCTCCTTCTTAGTCACTCATTCTCAGTTATCACTTGGCCAGAGTCTGCTCCCTAATGCCCTGGTTAATAGAAACTCTGAATGCAGGTTCACACCCGCACTCTTAGGTGTTCAAGGGTGCTCACTGGGAAGCACCCAGACATCAATCACTGTCCAGGACTACTTGAGAGATGGTGCTGATGGACTGGCCAGCAAAGCCCCCACACCAGAGCCCTGCACGTTGCAATTCAATTAGTCATGGTCAGAGGGAGGCATTATTATTCATACATCACCGATTGTTCCCAAAGTAAACAGAGCTGGGATGAGGTCTCTGATCCTCCCACTGCCTTTAACTGGGACACAAAAGAAGAAAACGCCAGCGACAGCAGGGAAGGACATTGCTCTGAATTCCGATCTCCTTTGCAAGCTTCCCTCAGATCTCCTTGATTTCTTTCTTTTCTTCATTTTCTCCGTTTCTCTCTTTCTTTTTTTCCTACAACTTTCCAGATAAGTATCCATTGTGTGTACAAGCAAACCCACTGGGACCATTTTATTCCTTTATTGCCAACAATAACAGAAAGACCCTCCCTCCCAGGGCAACCGCCCCACCCCAACACCACTTTATAATGGGTAGTGTTTCACAAAAATCAGGAAGTAGATATTTTCAGTGGCGTGAACGGCCCTGTTAGAATATAACAGACCAGTAACCTCCCAATTAGCAATAAATAATCCCTGCAGAAATAAAGGTGACATTTGTGTTTTGGAGCGTACTAACCAAATTAGCCGTGGCCTGGCCAGCCCCCATCTGTTTATCAGTTTAGCCGGGTGCAAGTGAACCCAAGATAAATGCCAGTTTCCCTTGGATAAATTTTACAGCCATGCCGAAACTGCCAAAGCACACAGGAGAAGTCAAAGCAGAGCTGTGTTCTCATTGACAGAAAAGTCAATTCCGACACCGGACTTAGGCAAGAGCCTGGAGCCGCCACCCCCACTCCAGTTCTGTATGTTTATAATAGGACTTTCTTTCTTTTTTCCTGGTAGGGGAATGAGCCAACTGGAGCTGTAAGTTCAATGGAACAGGCTCGCCTTGAAACAAAGCTGGCTGGAACCTGTTGGTAAAGCAGGCACAAAACAAGACCCTCCTGTCCCCTCTGCTTTGCTGGAAGCCCAGCCCAGACAGCCCATGATACAGAAAGAAATCTCTTGTGTTATTTCAGTGTGGGACCTTCTGATGGACACACAGCCTATGCTGGTTCTTCGACCCAGTATCCTGCTACCACAATTGGCCTCCAGAAGTCCTCTGAGCCATCTGGCCAATGCATGGAAACCAGGCTGGGACACTTCAACCACCAGGAGCCTTTTACCCACTGCATTTCTAGCCAGACACCAGATCTGGTCAACTGGAATCTCCCGAGGGCAAAGTCCTGGTTATGTGAATCATGATAATTCACTATGATGTGCCAGGGAGACTCCTTTCAGAGGAGGGGCTGCTCTAGGGTCACTTCACTAGCAGACAGACTTCACTGACAGCAACTGGGGATCAGGCTCAAGGCCCATTCTGCAAGGCAGCCAGTGACCATGCATGGGCAGAGGTGCCTAGTATCAAGACCCCACTTGGAACCATTCAGTTGCTGCATTCCATTTGGTTGCCTTTCAGAGGTGTAACCTTCCAGGCAGGAGCAAAGATACTCTAAAGCCAAACATGTGTGCCCCTCCCTTTGGCTATCAGACCACTGAAATGATAAATCCCAAGGAATTGGAATTTCCCCAGGAACCCCATGCTTGGGAAAAGGAAAACCTGAAGTCCTGGTGCCAGCTAGAGGTGGAACTTGTCTCCTAGGAAGAGATTTCACAGTTCTGACCACTTATCAGACCACATTGCAGGATAGACTAGAGCTGATACAGGGGTGGGTCTGCAATGGGTGGGACCACACCTTGACCAGGACTGCTTAGTTACACATATTGCCTAGACAGCTATTGGAGCCTTGTGTCAGTACCTGAAAGATGGACTTCAGCATCACTGCCTCTTTACTTGATCTCGTCTCCATGTGACCACATTGAGTAAATCTCCTTTCTCTGCTTTTCACTTTACTTGTCTCCTTATTTTTCCAATTGAGGACAGATGACCAATCCTAGCTTGTTAGGGCAGCCCTGGCTCAGGTGTTTGTTCCAAAAACTCCAGTAGCACAGGTATGTGTCACAAAATTCTCCATGATGTGTATCCTGCCACTTAAACTATATATCAGGTGGAGAATTGTCTTCGTTTATTTTCTCTTGCTGTATACCTGAATACCTGAGGCTGGCTAGATTAAAATAAAAACATTTTATTTATTTATTCAGAGGAGGGGAGAGAGAGAGAGGGAGGAAGAGGTAGATAGAGAGAAAGAGAATGGGAGCTCCAGGGCCTCCAGCCACTGAAAACGAAGTCCAGACACATGCGCCACCTTGCATCTGGCTTACATGTGTACTGGGGATTTGAACCTTGGTCCTTAGGCTTTGTAGGCAAGCACCTTAACCACTAAAGGATCTCTCCAGCCCTGTTTTTTTTTTAAAGACACTTATTGCTAACAGTTCTGGAGCTGAGATATCCAGGAGTTTGCCATTGGCATCTGGTGAGGGTCTCCTACTGCTGCAGAAGATGGAGGGCATCATGTGGGAAGACAGAACAAGCATGCTAACTTGGGCCCTTCTTCCTCTTCTTTTTAAAAAATCTTATTTATTTATTTATTTGACAGAGAAAGGGAGACAGAGAGAGAGAGAATGGGCCTCTAGCCACTGCAAACAAACTCCAGACGCATGCGCCCCTTTGTGCATCTGGCTAATGTGGGTCCTGGGGAATCGAACCTGGGCCCTTTGGCTTTACAGGCAAGCACGTTAACCGCTCAACCATCCCTCCAGGCTCCTCTTCCTCTTCTTATGAAGCCATCTACACTATCACGGGGGTCCCATCTTTAGCCTCATCTAACCCTAATCGCAATCTAAAGTCTTACCTCCAAATATCATTACCATATGAGTTTGAAGATTAAATATTCAGTGCATGAATTTTGGGAGCACACATTCACACCCTAGTCAGAACCCTACCTGTAGTAGTGAGGTTTAGGGGAATGATGGCCAGGGAGACACTGTTTTGCCCAAACATCCTACCTACTCATAAGTTATTTCCTGACTATCACATAAGGCATAAGATACCTGGTCCCTGCCTGGGAGAACCAGAAACCCAGACAGAACCTACCAATCTCCAGCCCTATTCCTTCGTGCAACTCCGGAATGACAGACAGGTTTCTTGACTTAAAGTCTCATGCTTTCCGTAGAATATTTAGGTGCTCTGGGGTTTTGCTGCTGGTTCTGTGGGTAGAGATGGTTGAATGCTTCTAGATTTTTTTGTTTCAGGTTTTCCTCTGTAACAATGCAGCAGGAATGGGGAGAGATTTTGGAGACTAAAAGACAAACAATCTCCTAGACTTTTTCCAGTCCTAGACCTCTATGAGTCAAAGACTTTGTCCAAGGACCAAATTTGGAATCTTGGCTTCTGCCGTGGTTTATATCTTTATATTATTAAACTCCTCACATCAAGAAGTAGAGTCCACTTTCCCTCCCCTAGAATCAGGCTGGCCCAATGACTCAGTTCTCATGAGGAAGAAGAGGTTAAAATGATGCTACATGACTTCTGAGGCTGGGTGGGATTAGAAGCTGATAGCTCCCACCCAGCATACCCTCTTAGAACACGAGTGTGCCGTGCCATAGCATTCACGTAGAGAGCAGAGGATAAACACAAGCGTTGGTCTGGGCCTTCTGCATTATTTGAAGCAAGGTCTCTCTTGTGAGCTGTTGTATATGCCAGGCTAGCTGGCCACAGTTATAGGATTTGCCTGTCTCTGCCTCCCTTCTCGCCAGGGGCACACTGTGGGATTATAGACACTTACCTTATGCACCTGCTTTTTCATGGGTTGCCTCTGGTTTTATGTGTATTCTGGGGATCCGAACTTGGGTAATGAGGCTTTTGCAGCAAGCTCTTTACCCACTAAGCCATCTCGCCAGCCTCTCTTCATCTTACATGAACACCAATCCCACCATGAGGGCCTGTGGAGACTTACCAAATGTAACCACTTTCCCAAAGGCCTCCTTCTCCCCTAGCACCATTGACCTGGGAATTCGCGATTTACCATGTGAATGCTGAAGGACACAAACCCACAGTCCAGTCTACATCCGAAGAGCATAACAGCAACATGTTAATGAAAATAGTCACCAAAGAAATTATTAAATGTGAATCCAGATTTGAAATGTCATGTTTAAAAAAAGCAGAATTTTATCAAGACTTTAGAATGATTTCCACCATAAATTATTTAAAGTTTGTTTTACCATCTTACCACCTAAAAGCAGAAGACTTCTTATTATATTTGATTTATTTTTGTTGTACAAGAATAGAACCCAGGGCCTCATTCAAGCTAGGTACATGCTCTACCACAGAGATACATTGGCCCCGAGGACTGGCATGTTCAGAGACTGATCATGGTGGAAGACCTCCTATAGTTCCTGGTCCTGTGTTTGTTGTCCTCAGACACTGGATCCTTTCTTTTCAGCAACACTTCTTGTACACTCCAAAGGACAAAAAAGCCCAAACTAAGGTCTGGGAAACAATAAGCTTGACATCTCTTGATGGTACAACCAAATAAAGGGCTAGAGTAAGACCAATCAGAAAACTTTCAAAGATACTAACAGTATTGGAATACGCATCCATCTAGCTCAGCCTGATAGAGAGGGGTGCTGGACACTTGGAAGTTAAGTGACCAGAGTCACACAACCAACCCCTCGTGGGCAGAGCTGGAAACCAAGGCTTCCAGTCTCTAATTTAAAATTCCATTTTGTGAGCCTCAGAGTAGCACTGACAGAAGAAAAAAAAATGTTTCTTCTGCATACTCAGGGCAGGTTGAGCTAAGAACAAAATTGTGGTACTGTGGGAATATGAGGCATGCATTAAATGTTTGGTCCTACTTTCAACAGTGTTCCTTACTATCTGTCTTGTGCTGTGTACCACTTCTGTTACCCTTGACTGCCCCCACCCACACATACTCCATGTTCTAGCTGATGACCGACACTTAGAGGTGGCTGGGGCTGGACTGCCTTGAGCTGGGAAAGGGATTTGGAAGTGATTTTGAACACATTGTGAATGTCTGAGGCTCTGTTAGTGATTAACACAGCAAAGAACACTTCAGACGGTGGACTCAGGCACTTTCCCTGAATTCTTTATACAGCTGGATCCTCCCAACCTGAAAAGTTGCCCCTGGCTTAACCACCAGATCCCTAGCTTGGGTTTTGCTTTGGCTTTGCTTTGCATAATATAAGTTATTTATTTTAGAAGTGGAGAGATGCGCTCCAGAATTCTTCTCTCTCCTCACTGTAGGAGAGTTGTGGGGCTTCTCCTCTGCTATATAAATTTGTTATGTTAGCAGAACGAAGACTTCCTTCAGTGTCCTCTGACTGACTCAGTCTACCAGTAGAGCTACCCTGTGCTTCTCACTTGCCTTAGTTAAAAACAGACTGTGGTTGGGCTGGAGAGATGGCTTAGCAGTTAAGCGCTTGCTTGTGAAGCCTAAGGACCCCGGTTCGAGGCTCGATTCTCCAGGACCTATGTTAGCCAGATGCACAAGGGGCGCACCGTCTGGAGTTCATTTGCAGTGGCTGGAGGCCCTGGCTCGCCCATTGTCTCTTTCTCACTGCCTCTTTCTCTCTCTGTCTGTCACTCTCAAATAAATAAGTAAAAATGAAAAAAAAAACAAAACAGTCTGTGGTCTTTGAAGAAGCAACTGGCTTTTTTTTTTCTCTTTGTGTTATACAAAGAGAAAAGGCTTTTCTGAGTTTGTTAGAAAATTAGGCAAGTTTCTGTTAAACATAATTTGATGATAAAATTTTGAATATTTGTAAGGAAAAATACCTGTGTGTGTGTGATTGCATGTGTATGTGTGTATATATGAATATGTATATACATATATACATGTATATGTATATTTAGATAGTTTTACTTTTTGAAGAAAATCAATAAAACTTACATTAGTATGACATATTAGCATATTTATCTTACCTTTTCAGATAATTTCAGAGTTCATTAGTGAGTAAATTTCAAATCTATCCTGTGTGAGCACCACCCCATTCAAACATCACCCCATTCAAACATCACCCCGGCATCTCATAGAACAATAGCCTGATGCCAACTCACCCCTACCCCGATCATGGTGCAAGCATGCATATCCTCTCTAACGTGTCCTTCAACCATTCTTCTGAAGGCCAGGGTCTGCTCAACTGACTTGTCATCATTTTTGTCTAGCTGCTTCTCATAAGGAGATTCTGTTGTCTGAAACAGTCTGCCCTCCAATATGTTAATCTGTGTCACTTACCTGGAGTGCAGGGCAGAAAGACTGTGAAGGGGCTGGGCACAGAAATAAGAAACACAGAAGGCTAAAGGAAGAGCAGATGTCAAGCTATAGTGTCACTAACTCAGATAGCACTTTGACTGCCGGGAAATATTTCACTCTTCTATGATTCTGTTTATTTACAATATACATCTCCATTGTAAATAACCTTTATCCCCAAGGTACACTTAAATTGTATGTGAACCAGCTCAGCACCAGAGGAAAACCAGGAAAAACCAAACATTCCATCACTTTCACATACCCATACATGCACATATGTGTATGCCTGGATACATGCATGCACATGCATATACACAGTTGTGTCATCACATGTGTATATGGATGGGTGGAGGAGTCATGTGCACAGGCCTGGTGTTAGTTAGCTTTCTCATGTCATACTATAATGATAATAAAGTCACCCTAGGTAGACCAACAGCAGTGACTTGGTACTTCTGTGTGGATAAGGGGTGTAAGTAGAGCAAAAGGACTAAGAGGGGATCAGAGGCCCAGCCAGGAGGGCTCCTTCACACCTAGTGGTCCAGAGCTTGGGCGTTCTTCCTAGAAGAGATGAAGAGTGAAGATCTGATGTGCCACCTACGAGGAAGCAGCAGAAGGTTAGCCTTTGAGCATTCACAAGGATACGTAGTGGTGTTGTGAGGCTGACATGAAGTAAGGACAGAATTTCTCAGCCACCCCTGAGACATGGAAAATGACCAGAAAGGGAAGAACATGTATGACGTGTTTACAGACAGAATTGTTAGCATGTGTTGATAAATGAGAGAAATCATCAGTACTCATGGTTCCAACTTAGGGCATCTATCAACGGTGGCATAAAGACTATGAAGGCAACACAGGGCAGAGGTTGTGTGGGCATCAGGCAAGGGTGAGGCTCATGGATTTCAGCCAAACTATTTGACTTATAGATACATGCTGTATTCTAGTAAAAACACTCAAATTTGGGTAAGCATTAGAAAAATTCAAGAATGGTTGTAAAATCTGGAACTGAATTTTGTGATCCTTTGGAATAATATACATTGTGAAACTCAGATTCACTTTAAAATAACATTTTGCTTCTATATGTTCACATTTGTTCACAGACTCAAATAGACATATACTCATGTGTTCTTTCTCCATCTACATATCAGGGTTAGAAGTTTTATCAAATTGTTAATTTGAATGTGTCGAGAGAGAGAGAGAGAGAGAGAGAGAAGACCAGGTCTTGGATAATGCTCTTCTGCAATTGAGTTGTATCTTCACAAGCCTGCAGATCATAAGTTCATGAGTTGAGGCAAAGGACTGTGGGACATAAATATTTACAACACTTTCTGTAATAATCAGCCTATTTTGTGAGTATGGCCATATTTATAGTGTATGTGCAGAGGCAGTTTATAGCTTTAGTTATTTAAGAAAGAAAAAGAGCCAATGAGAGAGAGAGAGAGAAAGAGATGAATAGATGAATAGGTGCACCAGGGCCTCTAGCCACTGCAAATAAACTCCAGACACATTCTTCATCTTCTGCATCTGGTTTTATGTAGGTATTATGGAATAGAACTTGGGTCCTTAGCTTTTGCAAGCAAGGGCCTTAACTACTAAGTCATCTCACCAGCCTCTAGTTGCTTTTTAAAAAAAACTTCAAACTAAAAAAAGAAAGCTTTTCAAATTGTAATAAACAAAAAAAATTAAAAAGTGTTTCACAAACAGTGTCTTGAATCACTTTGTTCAACTTGTGGAAGAAGTCAGAATCCCAATGGGCTAAAGATATTTGTTAAAAAGTCAAAAACAATTACATTAGCCAGAAGAATCCCTTTCCTTAATTCTGAGAGATTTGTCTTTCAAATGAGTTTTTGGTTTTTGTTTTTTTTTTTTTTGTTTCATATAGTATGTTGAATGATGATAAACTGTGACATGACTCATTATTCTATTTGACAGATTCCATGTTACTTGTCATATCAAGTGTTGGCAGAAACTCCATTAAAAGTTCAGATAGGTCTAGGAAGATGGCCCAGTGATTAAAGTGCTTGCCACTTAAGCAGAAGGGCCTCTCAGGCTAGATGGAGATGTAAAGTTTGACTCCATGTGGCCATGCAGGTCTGTAACTCCAGTCCCCTGGAGGGTGGGGAGACAGGCCAATCACTGGGGCTTGTTAACCAATGGCAGCCCTGGAGTGAGGAAAACCCCATCTCAAGGAAATACATGGGTGGGCTATCAGAGATGAACACGAATGTTCTTCTCTGGCCTCCACAAGCACATGCATAGTGCAGGCACATCTGCACACACATGCATATATCACACAAGTATTCTCACACACATATGCACATACACACTCAAAAACAAAGGGTCAAATATTATAAAAATTTTATTCATTTATTTTCAAGGACAAAGAGACAGAATGGTCCCACCAGGGCCTCCGACCTCTGCAAACAAACTCCAGATACATGTGCCAGTCTGTGCATTTGACCTTACATGGATACTGGGGAACCAAACCCAGGTCATTAAGCTTTGCAGGCAAGTGCCTTAACCACTGAGCCATTTCTCCAGCCCCCAAACAAAGGTTCAAATAGGAATTATTTCAACAATTAACTTCAACAAATCCATAGAGAATCTGATTATATTTTTCCTTTTTACATATTTAAGAAACATGAAGATCTCTAAACCTAATGATTGAGAAGCTGAATGGAAAAGTAATAACCTTGTTCTAAGTGGATCTGGATAACTCTCTAGAATCATGTTTGGCCTCTAGTCAGTCAGGGTTCTGGCATGGCAGTGTGAGAAGTGTTGGGGAACCCCAGGAATGGGGCAGTACCCATGTCTAGCCACAGGGGAGCTGTTTCAGAACTGGGCCTGACAGGGAGCACTTACAAGGCCTTTTCAAATGCCACACAGAGGAAGCACTGGACAGAGCCCTCAGTGGGAGGATACTGCCAGCCCATGTCCTGCTGATGATGTGTACTGTTGGAGCCATGGAGGAAGTGAGAAGACAGCAGATGATATAGTCATCAACAAAGAAGGTAGGAGCTTGTTTGGAGAGCCGAAAGAAAAAGCCCAGTATGGATTCTTTTTTTCTTTTCCAAGAGGCTAACCATATATACTCCAGTTTGATTGTATGCAGAGAAACCACCAGGATTTCATAAGCCCCCTCGGCCATTCCCGTCATGTCTCTGCTGACTTGGAGCAGAGTTGGTTCTGTCCTCCTCCAAGTAGATGTCACGAAGAAGGTAAAAGAACGACAGCTCATTGTGGTCAACACCTGTTACTAACAAAGCAGAAAAGTAACAGAAGTGGACCATGAACCTTTGGACCATGAGGAAGGTCCAATACCTACAAGGCTTAGAAAGAGGCATCTCAGACACAGCTGGGACTCACAAGGACCTCCAGCACAAAAGTTCCTCAGACAGCATCTTGTCCATATTGAAGGAAGTGACCAAGCCTTTGTGTCATTGTGTCATTAACTGGAGGTCATCCAGGAGGGGCACCAGGCTCAAAAGCAATGCAAGATCAAGAGGGCTAAACAGCTCTTCTTTCAGCTAACCACTGTTTCTATTCCTTTGGTTGACCATGCCTTTCCAGAAGGGTATCTGACTGGCACATTCCTGGGTTAGTCAGATAGCATGAATGTCACTTCAGAAGGAAGAATTGAGACTCAGGGGAAGTCCCAGAACAACAGAAGGAAACTGTCTTGTGCCTCCTGGTGAAGGCATAGTACAGGGACAAGAGGTGAAGAAAGACGAAGCCTGTGACTTGAGCCTCTCTGCCTGGCCAGAAGTCTTGGGTGGGGTGCTCTGTTGAACTGAAGAAACCAAAACCTTGAAACCCTGGTAGAGAGCTCACACAGGGTGGCCCTGACTTGATACACAGTGGTCATGGTTGAGTAGAAATGGCACAATGGCCTGATTAGGCTGAGATAAGACCCTATCTTCAGAGCCTACCTTGGCTGCTGTGTAGGGTAGGAGGGGAAGCAGTTGCTTTCCCAGGAAATAGGACTTCACAGTAGTTGCTGATGATGTTGGGTAACAACAGGCCTGTCAGGCAGAACCAATGTGACAGCTGTGTGCGTTGGTGGAGGGGAAAAGCCCTCTAACCTAGGTTAATTCTTTGACCACAGACCAAATTGGAATTCCAGTCCTAACACAAGGGATTCTGTAGGGCTAGAGAGGGAGAATCTCTCAGCAGGCTCAACGTGAGAGCAGACAGCAGCTTTATGAGCTGTAGACTTTGCCAGCTGAGTGAACTCCCCAGTAGAGACCAGCGGGAATCCATAGCATGGAGGCACCTCCCTGTACCACAATGTACCTAAAGCCAAAACTATCCACAGTTGCCATCTGTCGTGGTTTGATTCAGGTGTCACTCATAAATTTATGTGTTCTGAATGTTAGGTCCCCAGCTGGTGGCCATTTGGGAAATGAAGCCTCCTGGAGGCAGGGTATTGTTAGGGGAGGGCTTATGGAAGTTACAGCCAGTTCTTCTTGCCAGTGTTTGGCACACACTCCTCATGTTGGCCAGGAGGTGATGTCCACCCTCTCCTCATGCCATCATTTCCCCCTGCCATCATGGAGCTTACCCTTGAGTCTGTAAGCCAAAATAAACCCTTTTATTCCATAAGCTTCTCTTGGTTGGGTGTTGTCTGCCAGCAATATGAAGCTGACTATGACACCATTTTAGGTATAGGTGAGAATTGTTATGTGGAACCCTATCTTCTGTTCATGACATAGTCTTTACCCTCATGAACTCTCGGCAGCTGTGATTACCCTGAAGAGATCCACACATGTTGGACCCATTAATGTTCCCTCATGGATGGGGAATGGGGCTCATAATGCCCCACCCCTACTTGAGGTATACATAAGCACACACAAACACATGCACACGCACACACACACACACACACACACACACACACACACACACACAGTTAAGGGATCCTGGGGAGACAGACTTTCCTTAGGCAGTTTAGCCACCCATATGTTGGCCATGCCCCTGTAATTATACCAGTTGGTTCACCAGGCTAGACTTGGCTGCAATCATTTCTTTGACCAGTGGTTAGAGTCCTGTCTACATTTGTTTTCAAGTTCAAACAACAGTTAGACACATCCTCACAGGAGCAGAACTGTGATCCATCTGAAGTTTGAGTGAAATGAGAGGGTACAGGAGTAGAAGACACTATAATTTTATTTTTTTTCTTTAATTTTTTTTATCGACAAGTTCTATACCTACAGATAATAAACCATATTTCCCTCCCCTCCCCCATTTTCCCCTTCACAACTCTGCTCTCCATTATATCCCCTCCCAATCTCCCTTAGTCTCTCTTTTATTTTGATGTCATTGTCTTTTTCTCCTATTATGAGGGTCTTGTGAAGGTATTGCTAGGCACTGTGAGGTCATGGATATCAAGGCCAATTTCTGTCTGGGCAGTTGCATTGTAAGGAGAGGTACCCTTCCTTTGGCTCTTACATTCTTTCTGTGACCTCTTCTGCAGTGGACCCTGAGCCTTAGAGGGTGCAATAGAGATGTTTTAGTGCTGAGCATTCTTCCATCACTTCTTCTCAGCACTATGTTGCCTTTTGGGTCATCTCAGTAGTCACTGCCATCTCAAAAGTGAATCTTCTCTAACCAAAAGTGAGAGTAGAATTAATATATGAATATGAACATTAAGTGTAGTGCTTTCAGAACAGTTTGATGAGAATAATATGTGCAGTTAGCCAGACAAGAGCAGGCTTTATACCCCTAAGGCACATGACCTCCCCTGCCATAGGCTTTTGATTAGGTTTTTAGTACCAGGCATGTATTCCCTCCCTTAGAGCAGGCCTCCAGTCCAATTAGAGAGCAGTTGGTTTCCCTATGAGGAAACATGCCACTATTGCACTTGTTCAGTCGTTTGGCCTGTCTGGCCAAACTTGAGGCTTCCAGTGTCCACTGTTTCACTGCTGATGACTTCTATCTCCCATAGGGCTACATGCAGTGCAGCTTTTTCCAGCTTTCAGTTGGATGGTCTACAAGAAGGTTTTCAGCTCAATACCAGCTTGATTTTTCAGTGATCTTGCTGCCCACGCATGTGAAGTCTTCAGCAATAGGGTCTTACCATCTGTTACTCATGGGAAACCAAGGGTAAAATTTTCTTTAAATACAAGACTAAGCTCTCTTGCCCCAACTTTGCTATTAACGACTGTTGGCTCCCCAAAATTCCTCATCAGTAGCTGTCCATGAAAAAAAATTCAGTGTCTTTGTTCTACTGGTATATGAGACAATGTCCTAAAGGTGTCTGAGAATGGGCAGGTTAGCATCTGGACTTGGAGATCGGTAGACAGGTCTGGCAGGGTGGAATCACTTTATAGCTGGGCAGAGTTTTATTTAATTGTATGGACTTCATTAGTGTTTATCTCATGTCATTTTCCTGTCCCAGGATCCCATCCAAGTTGCCACATATTGGTAGTTACCATGTTTGCTGAAGTTCTTCTTGGTTTCTTGGCTTTTCCTTATTTTTGATGATCTTGACAGTTTTAAGGAGTGCTTGTCTGGCATTGTATTAAATGCTCCCATTGGGATCTGCATGAAGCTGTGCTCATGTTTATATTCTGGTTATAGTCTTGTGAGAGGAAGACCACAGGCAAAGTTTCTCTCTGCATCATGTCAAGAGTACATGCTATTATCACATGTCCTACGGCCAGCATTGACATTGGCCCCTGTAAAGTTTCTCTTTACACCTTGCTCACCTGGGAAGGAAGCCACATCTAAGGGGATTTGTGGTCTATGTTCTGGAGGGCAGTTTCTGAAAATGGTTTGGAATCTTTCTGCATGGGAGATTTGTCTCTGTTACCTCTATCTGTCTATCTATGTACCATCTATCTATTCTCTATCTATCTTTTGATTAGCTATCATCTATCAGTCTATCATCTATAATTCAATCATTCATTGTACCATCTATCATCTGTCTATCACCTTCTATTTGGTTACAACTTATCACTGATTGATATCTATCTATCATCTACCTATCTATTTATCTATCTATCTATCTATCTCCTATCATCCTATATATCCTGTTACTTATCTAGCTAGCTAGACTCACCCACATTGATTTCACATTCCATTTGTACTCATTCGACCCTTGGGAGTCCTTTTAGTCTGCTCCTGGACAATGTCCTTGGACATTGGGTGCCTTTTCCATGAGAATTTTCTCACTTCTGGGCACTACGTGCCACTCTAAGTTTGTCTTACATACTTTTTAGTTCTGAGAACAAGTCATCATCCCAGGAACTCTGGTTCCTCTTTTAGGAGAATGGTATTAGAAATCAAAACTGGTGGGCTCATTGCTAATGTCGTTGCTTCTGGTGGTATTTCAATTTCACGTGTAAATGCTATCTATATACACCACCACTTTTACCTGTGAAATTACATCTGTCCTTTCCATAACTGGCATGTGAGAAGTCGTAGAATTCAGCCACAGGAAAGGTGGTCTAGAAACTTTCTCTCAACAATGACATTCTATACAGGACAAGAACAGTTCAATCAGGAGTCCTCGATGTACTTCCAGTACCAAAGAATTTAAAAAATGGTCTCCACATGTTATGAATGGAAAATCACAGGGATGTTTATACTGCTTCAATGCAAATTCCAGGTCTGGAGCAAGGTAAATTAAGAGTCTGGAGGACAAGGACTCATCTCCAAGTGACGGATGAGTCCTCAGGGCACCGTGATGAATGGTTCTCTAAACTAAACACATCAATACCTGATGGGCGTGGGAAGGAGGACACTCGTCACCTTCACCGAGGTTAAATGCTTTTCTCTCAGACTTCATGTGAAACAGGCTTCCTAGTTACAATTTGATCCCAAGACAAAGAAAGGGCAGTGATTGAAAGCAATTCTTTACCATCAAATTAAGATGTGACAAATTTGTCTATTCTACACTGACAATATTTTGTTTCTTCTGCAAAACCAAGATTAAAGTGAGAAAGGGTGGGGGAAAGACTGGGATTTTAAAGATTTCCCATGTCAAGAGTCTGGTTATAACTGTTTACTAATTAAGATGTTATCCATAATTGGTGGAAATTTAGTACCATACCATAAATTTTCCTTTTCTTTGAATTTTATTTTCTGTTTTGTTTTGAGACGGGATCTCACTGTGTACCTCAGGCTGCCTTCCAACTTGCCATCCCTCTTGTTGCCACTTCTTGGTGCTGGGAATATACATGTGTGTACTCAGCCACAGAAAATTTCTTAAAAACCAAAATAACAGAATAACTTTAACAAAGAGCTAAGTCTGACTCCAGTGAAGAGTTAGGTTTCAGTAAAAAAACATAAAGATATAATGAGATGATGGAAAAGGAACAGGTATGGGAAATTGGAATCCCTTCATCATTTATGATTCTGTTACTTTGCACATATTCATTCCAGGTAGTTCATAGGTCATTATTTAAGGGATTTTACAGCCAGCATGGAAAGACAACCCAGAGTATTTCTTTTTCTTCTTCTTATTTATTTATTTAAAAAATTTTTTTTTAAATTTTTTGGTTTTTCAATGTAGTATCTCAGTCTAGCTCAGGCTGACCTGGAATTTACTATGTATTCTCACGTGGCCTCGAACTCACTGTGATCCTCCTGCCTCTGCCTCCCTCCCAAGTGCTGGGATTAAAGGCATTTCCTACCACACCCTGATCTCAGGGGATTTCTTATACACACGGTCATGGGCCTGTCTAGGAGTAGTACTCTCTGTGAGCCAGAATGAGCTGGCCTGGTATGTAAACCTGAGAAAGCCATGGGCGCGTCATATTGGAATGTGACTACTCATCCTTGCCTCCTGCAGATGAGATGGGCCCCACAGAGCTCCTGAAAAGATCAAGTGGTGGTAAAATCACCTCTCATCTCTCCAAAGGCCTGGAGTTGCTGAGTAGTGTATTGTACTGTCTATCATCCTTGGGAGTGCTTCCAATAAAAATAGTCATCTGTCACCTGAGCATGCCTTGGCTTCTTGACAGGTGAGACTCTAATGTCATGGTAATATATTCAAGGAACCAAAAACCTACATTCTAAGTTCTGAGCAGTATGTGATTAAGTCTTGCTTGTGTGTGCTATGTGAGGACTATAAACCAACACTAATTATGTAATGAATACAATAGTGAATGAGTGAATGGGATGATAAAACCCAGAGAAATCAAATGACTTATCCAAAGCTGTTGAGACCAGAAATATACATTGTGCTCAACAAATACAATATTCTTCCTTGTTCTGGGGTTATATAATAAGGAAACTGAGGAATGAATGTTAGCTCCATGCTCAGGAATACTAGCTCCTAAAAGATAATGCCAGAAAACATCTCAACAGTTTACCTATTAACAGTCCCCACTTCCTTAGCAAGACCCACTTCAAGACCCTCCTGGCCTTGCTACATATCTGATTCCAAACCTCTATCAGAAATTCTGTGCCATCAAGTCCAGGGTCACCTGGAAAACCAGTAATTCCGGGCCCCAGGATACCACTTACTCTATTTCTCATCTTCAGCCACTATTGAGGTACTTCAAATTGGTGTTCTGTGTCCTTACTCACTGTTGAGTGTCTTAACCAGAGTTTTGTTTCATAAGTAAATTTCTCAGGTGATCTTCAGGGAAGTGGACACTCGGTATAAGACAATAAGTTTCCCTCCGTTTTTGAACATGGCACCACATTTCTTTGAAAGTATCAAAATGGACCAAGCACAAGGAAATGTGGATGACGCTGCTTTCCTTACAGAGCTGGGAGCCCAAAGCAAAGAAGTCATGGTCTGTGTTATTTATCATTCTAGGACTAAAACGAGAATTGGCCTGGAAATAATTTCAAAAAAATCTTTCCAATTATAGGATTCGGGTATCAGTAAATCGATGGAAGTGCTCACTATATTCTATTTTGATTAAAATTACTGTGTTGAATAAGAAGAAATCCCATATTGCCTCAACTCAAACAACAAAAAGGTTGGGGGATGTATGGCAAACTGCGTTACACGCTGAGTTTCATTTCCCAAACATACACAGAAGTGCACAGCTCTGGGCTTGCAGTAAAGGGTCTGCCATGAGAGTCGTTTAGTTCAAATGACTCTAAAAAATGGCTGTCAATTCCAGACGTTTCCAACTGGAGGGGACAGCAGCCACCACATGTCCTACAATACACCCCACACAATGTAAACATACCATTCATGTCCACAACTCAGATATTTATGGCATTTTCCATCGTTGCCATGTCAACCCATGCAGCAACGGGGTCATTAAATCATGCTGTCAGCATCCAAGACAGTAATGCTACAAAAAATTCCAGTTGCTGACATGAAACATTACATTGATCATTTCAAGACTTGCTTTTTTTTTCCAGCTGCCTCTTGCTTTATGCTCTTTGCTGCTTTTGAGCTTGTCTCTTAGGACACAAGAAGAATACAAATGAGCTGTTTAAAATGCAATTGAAATCTCAGCCCACTCCTCATTACTTTTATTGTCAAAGAACTTATTTTTCTTGAGGTCATATGCCAAGAGAAGAAGGGATGGGTTATGCTATTAATACAAGTGATCAATTCTTAATATTCTAACTTGAATTCATTACCTCCCACCCCCACTCCCACCTTCTGCATGGGATTGTTCTCAGGAAAATTCCAAGATTCTTTTATTTTTTTTTTGCAAGTGGGCTATATATAGTATGTGTGTTTGTGAGATATGTGTTTGTATGTGATTAGATACATGTACACGTGTGTGTGTGTGTGTGTGTGTGTGTGTGTGTGTAGGCTAGAAGTCAATGCCAGGTGATCCGCTCAGTTGCTCTCTGCCTTAATTTTGGAGGCAGGGTCTCTCCCTGAACCTGGAGCTCACTAATGAAGCTAGACAAACTAGCTAGCAAAACCCAGGGATCCTCCTACCTCTGTCTCCCCAGTGAAGGAATGACAGGCACATGTCACCACACCTGGTATTTTATGTGGGCGCTAGAGATTTAAACTCATGTGCCCATACTTACACAGCAAACACTTTATACACTGAGTTATCTCCCCAGCCCAATTTCATGTATTTCAAGTGAATTCATTCTGTTTTCCTCATTGCTCAGCTTGGGAGCCTCCTGTTGAAAAATATATATATTTCCTTCAGGAACATGGTGGAAGGCTAATCTTTAAAATGTTAGTTGTACAATCAGTAACAGTGATGAGCAGATTTTTCTAGGAAGTTCTAGTGATTGTATAAATTTCAGAAAAATGTGATCCCATGAATGTACAACTGAATGTGATTTACATTTTGTAGCATTATACTTTCATAGAAACTCATAAGGCAGAAAAAAGAAATGTTCTGTCATGTTATGTGCTAGGAATATTAAGTAATAAAGAAATTGATATTTCAACATAAATGGTGATGAAGTTCTCAGACCAAACCCCATCATTTTTAGATAGAATAAGGGTGAGGCAAAATTTATTATTTTTTACTCAATACTCTCTTTTCTCTTGCATATAACTGTCCTCTACTGCATTTTGTTCACCTCTGAGCCATCACATTTTGATGGGACTTACGGGAATTTTTGCTGTTCCCATTCTTTTGAGGCAGCTTCTTGCCTTATACTCCAGGCTGCCTCAGACTCAAAGTGTCCCAGATTGGCTTTGAATTCATGATCCTTAACCTCTGACTCCTGACTGCTAGGGTTATAGGTGTGGACCACCAAGCCTGGCCATAATGTGGATTTTTGATGTAGAATCTTGATGATTCCCCAAGTAAGTAAAGACTCCTCTCCTCTTCCTCCTTCCTTTTCTTATTCTCCTCTGCCCTCCCAGGTGCCCTATTCTGCTTTGTGAGCTGTGCTGGTATGGGGAACCACTCACTAGTGCACTTCTATGCTCTGTTCCCCTTGCTGAACTTCACTAGGTTCACACTAATTGTCCTTCCTTGCCTTGAATACCTCGGTCTTGAAACAAGTGGTCTGTAAATGTTCAGCCCTTGTATCCAAATCAAATGGAGTCATTAAGGCCATGGATTCCAGGAAGATCAAGAACTGTGATTCAGCAAATTCAGCCATTGCATCATACAGTGAAATAGTGAAACATGACTCTCCCAACCCCCCTCTGCCAGCCAGACTGCAAAGCTTGATCAGCACCTATAGCAAGGACACTCTGTCACCATCAGAAAGTTACCACCTCACCAATTTTAGGAAAGTATAAAAGTAAAAAGTGAGGAAGGGCACAGGGGCTCTCTCTGTCTTAAGCAGCTCAGAAAAAGGGCTTGGTTTTTGCCATATGTTAAAAACTTCTAGCCATGTTCCTTAGCACTACAGAATTATCAGAGAAGCCTATAATGATTAACCGGCCAGCACAGCCCAGTGTGTCCCAGACGTGGTTGTCTCGTCACCCAGGAGCTCAGCACAGTACGTGCCGTCATGCTCCATGTTCACACAAGGAAGTTCACAACCACTAATGCACTTTGGATTCAGCATTAATTCCTGTTTTCTAGTCAGAAAACCCTTCCCAATTCCTCCCTGTCTGGGAACAACAAAAAAAGTTCAATGAGAGAGAGGGTGGGAGGGAGAGAGGGAAAGAGAAAGAGAGAGAGAGAGAGAGATGCCAGATTGGTGTTGGATGCCTGTAATCCCAGCAGTAGGGAGGCTGTGGTCAAAAGAATAGTGAGTTTGAAGTTAGCCTTGGGAACATCGTGAGACCTTGTCTTGAAAAACCACACACACACACACACACACACACTTCCGCAAGCAGATTCTTACAATGAATTTCTCTCTATATATTACTGACAGCTTCTATACTTACAGACAACAAACCATGGTATTTCCCTCCCCTCCCCCGCTTTCCCCTTCATAACTCTGCTCTCTGACATATCCCCTCCCTCTCTCCATTAGTCTCTCTTTTAATTTGATGTCATCATCTTTTTTTTTTTTCTATTATGGGGGTCTTATGTAGGCATTGTTAGGCATTGTGAAGTCTTGGATATTGAGGCTAATTTCTGTCCGGACAGTTGCATTTAATTCATTTAATTCATATTTTTCACAAGTATTAGATTATGAGGGAGCTAGGACAAAGAATGAAGGCAGTGTCTGAATGACAACACAGATTAAAAAAAAAAAAGTGTTCAGTCATCCTCATGTATAATCTTGAGTACCTCTCACTTGAAAATGGCTCCTCTGAGTAAAACAGCCTTTTCCCATCTTCATTGGAAGCAGCCATGACTGAGCAGAGGAAACTCTCCAGATTTGGTCTGTTGGTATTCCCTCATAGAAGGAGGAAGGTGGGAAAAGATAGACCCTCACTTTGGATATCAGGTAAACCTTATGCATGCTGTATGCAATGGTACACGAGGTCATGCGGCCTCAGGAGGGAGATAAACTACATAAAGGTGAAAGATCAAGGGATAGAGAGCTCTACCTATTCAATCATGAGCAGGTTTTTATGCATATTAGATTGAGACCTTTCAATGAGGCCAAGGCTGCTTGGGAGGCTCCATGCTTCTGTAAGTAACCTCCCAACAGTAATCTGTCAGAAAGCCCAATCAACTCATTGGTTTGCCCAGGTTGAACTCTGTTGGCCTCAATCTTTAGTTTGTTAAGGGTGCCCTGCCTTGGGGAGCAAATAGCTGTCTGCTTCTCCTATCCACACACTGCAACACCACTCCAAACTGTGGAACTCTGAGCCCTCACATAACAATACAAATGACAAATTCTACTACTTATGCTCTGTGATCAGTCACAGCCAAACTGCAGGTGAACTAAAACTCCTGTATAAAATTACCTCCAGGCCAAATATATGATGTATAAATGAATTTCATGAATAGATCTGGGGTACCATCTACAAGATATCATGTTACATATATAACAGTATTAAAACATCTGAAATGACAAGAGGTCTGACATCCAAAAACATCTTCCAAGCATGTATAGCTATGGATACTCAGCCTGTATGTAATCATCTATAAAATGAGGGCTGAGAGATTGCTCAGTGGTTAGGGTTAAACATGCTTCTGCTCAAGCATGAAGGCCTGAGGGGGACTGAGACAGCCTGAACTTGGTTCTCCAGAACCCACATCAATAGTTGGTCATGGCCACACACATGTGTAACCCTGGTCCTGAGGGGAGCAGAGATCAAATAATCACTGGGGCCCATAAATGACAAGCTCTGAAATCAACAAGAGATTCCATTGCATGGAAAAAAATAGGCAGGTGAGTGATGGAGGGGATAAAGGGGACACCCAATGTCCTCCTCTCCTCTGGCCACCACAGGTAAGCCCATGGGACTCTGCAGGCGAACATTAGCATTTACACACGTGCATATACCACACACTCCACACATGCATACCACACTACACATACTACACACAGGCAATACTAATAACAAAAACTTCTAGATTATAATCACCACTGTGATCTTCCCATCAGATCTGGCCAACATAGACAATGTGTTTGCTTTGATGTAGAACACACTCACGGACACATAACCTCATGTCATTCAGTGAGCTCACTCACTTAGGGGTGGTTCAGATTGCACCCCTCATGTTTATAGATGGTGTTAAGTGCTGTCCACACACCTTTTTGAGGTGCTGGAGACAGAGATAGCAGTAAGTGGGACCTGACCAAAGCCTTCAGAACTGACATTCCTACTGAGGCCTGAGGTAGAGTCTCATTCCTTCTGATACCTCTGTAAGCTCCTCCCATGTCCCCACCTCTACTCTCAGTTTCTTCAAATTAGAGTGACATCCTTCAACAACAGATAGGATCATCTCACACTATCCGTCTTTTGTTCCACCAAACTATATCATCAAATAATACATACATGCAATGTATCCTGCATCAAATAAAAACATACACCCCCTAAAAAACACACACATCACTTCTTTAAAGAGCTAAAGGGCAGGCCCAGAGAATAAGAAATGTGTATGAATCCTTTAGAAATTAAATCTCCCAGGGCCTTCCTTAATGTTCTCTGATACCCTACAAATGTCCAACTGCTTTCTGTATTTTCCTTTGATTTAATTGTATCTTTTGCTTAGAATGACTTTTCCCTTTATTTCTACCCAAAAAGTCACTAGCTTTTAAAAGCCAAATTCAGAGACTGGAGTTAAGGCACTTCCCTGCAAAGCCTTATGACCTGGATTAATTCCCCAGTACCCATGTAACACCAGATGCACAAAGTGGCACACATTATAGAGCTTGTTTGCAGCAGCTGGAGGCCCTGGTGTGCCCATTCTCCCTATCTGTCTCTCTTTTCTCTCTGCTTGCAAATAAAGAAGAATATTTAAAAAGGGGGAAAAAGCCAAATTCAAACACTGTTTCTTAAGAAAATTACAGATAATAGAAAGCTACTAACTGTATTGGTTGTGTGTCTGGGTCAAAATACCTGTCAGAAAAATTTTAGGGAGGAGGGATTCACTTTATGGTGGTGGAAGCGTGTGGAGGAGGCTGTTCATCTCATGGCAGACAGGAAACATGGAGAAAGGAAGAGACTATGACTTTCAAGGGCACATACCCAGTGACTCACTTCCTTTATCCAGGCCCCACATCCTAAAGTTTTCAGATCCTCCCAAAATAGAGCCACCAAACACACACGAACCTGAGGGGTACATTTCCATTCAAGCTAAAACCAGTGATCTCATGACAGTTGGCTAAATTCCGTTTCAGTGAGCATACTTTACAGCATGGAAACTGGCAAATACTATTATATAGAGAGCCCGACATTGAAGAAAGCAGTGGAGGGGAAAATAGCAGATTAAACCTAAATGCAGCAGATTAAACTTAAAAATGTCCTGTGCCATTATATTGTGACAGCAATCTATTTGAGGAAAGTTTTCCACTATTTCAAAAATGATTCTCCAATGTCAGGAAGAAGCTGTTCATCCTATTAATGGACCAGTGGCATTCTAATGAATGTCTTCATTGTTTCATTTTGCTAGATAACCTCCAAGAAATATCAGTCCATCTTCATATTCAAACTATACTCACTCACTCATCAATGACTTGAGCAGCTTCCTGATCAAACCTCATAGCAGTCATGAATTGGTACACTGCCTGATTTTCAGAAAGCATGGTGGAGTCACAAGCACACATTCACACCCAGCCATATTTGGCTATGAACACAAAGGTTCAGCAAAATCCATATGACCATCCTATGTTGTTAGAATCAATGAGCTGGACATAACTTATGACAAATAATATTTCTGAAGAAGTATCGGAAAAGAATTTTGCATAATTGAGGTACACAAGTGGATGGTTTAACATGCCTATACATGTATTCTGATTCCACAGTCAGATTAACAAATACATCATCACACGAGATTACCGAGGCTGCAGTGAGGCCATGCTGTCTTCTGGACATGAAGTGATCATTGCAATTATGACTTCATAGCTACTGTTGTTGACTGCATAAGACCTGTACACTACTGGGCCCATCAACATGGTAGAGGAGGGGGAAAAAATAAAGTAGAAGAGAAACTAGTTGAAATGAAGAAGGGATTCAGTGGAAGAGGGATAGGGAGAAGGAAAAAGAAGTCACAGGTGGGATTATGATCAGAATAGATTATGTACAGCTGTGAAAATTGCCAATAAAAAAGGTTTTAAAAATTATAAAACAGGGCTGGAGAGCTGGCTTAGAGGTTAAGCGCTTGCCTGTGAAGCCTAAGGACCCCGGTTCGAGGCTCAATTCCCCAGGACCCACGTTAGCCAGATGCACAAGGGGGCACACGCATCTGGAGTTCATTTACAGTGGCTGGAAGCCCTGGCGCGCCCATTCTCTCCCTCTCCTTCTCCCTCTCTCTCTCTCTCTGTCGCTCTCAAATAAATAAAAAATAAACAAAAAAATTATAAAACAAAAAGAATTGTATCAAATTTTTATTAATTTGTTTTAGCTTTTTGAGAGTGTTTTACTCTGTTATGCAAACTGTCCTGGAATTCACTGAGTAGGCTAGGTTTGACTCAAAACTCACAGATACATAGCCTCAGTCTCCCAAGGGACTGGATAATAGACGTGAACTACCACACCCACTTCTTACTGAATTTTAAGCAAACATTATATATTAATTCTAACCTTGTCACTATGTTACGCATTGCATTCCCAGACCTAACTCATCTTATATCAAGGTTTGTCCCCTTTGACCACCAGCTCCTCACTTCTAGCTTTCATCAACTGACAACCATTCATGCAATCTCTGCTTCTGTGAGATCAATTCTTTAAGTTGCTACACATCAGTGAGATTCTGCAGTATTTGACTTTCTGTATCTAGCTTATTTCAGGTAACACAGCATCCAACCTGTTCATATATGCTGCCAGAAATGGCAAAGCTGCCTTCTTCCTAATTACTGAATCCTAGTTCATTGCATGGCTGAAAAATCTGACAAATTTCCCCTGCCCATTCATGTGTCTTCAGTGAACACTTGGGCTGTTTCCATATCTTTCAGACGGTGACTGTGGGAAACATGAAGATCAACATATCTCCTCAAGACTTTTATTTCATTTCCTTTGGATATATACCCACAATTCCATGGTCATATTATTTTTGGCTGCTTTTTTTCAGGAATCTGCAAACTGTTTTCTACCATGCTTACACCAATCTACATTCTCATCACCATTGTATAGGGTTTCCTTTTGTCCACATTCTCACCAAAACTTGTTATCTCTTGTCCATTTCAAAACAGACATTTTAGGTGTGAGATAACATATATCTCACTGTGGTTTCAACTTGTATTTCTGTGGTGACTAATTATATTGAACACATTTTCAAATATATATTATACATATAATATATAATTCATAAATAATATATATTTATTATTAACAATAATAATAATATTGTATATATATTCATATATAATTAGTTACTTTTGCTTTGCTGGTACAAAACACCCAACTTAAAGCAGCTCATGGGTGGAAAGGATTTATTTTGGCTTTCAAACAGTCTCACTGGGAAGCTCCAAGGTGGCAGGGGTGTGCATGGCATGAGTAGAGACTGGATATTACCTCTGTTACAGCAGTTGTGAGAGGGAGTCAGGTAGTTTTGTTTGCCAGTTAGGGTGGCCCCTGAAAGTAAATAGGGGGGAGGAAGTTCTGCCCTTGAAATCTGCACTTGCCAGAGATCAAAGATGATCTGACTTCTTATCTCTTGCCTTGTTCCCTAGACCTGATTTTCCATACCTAAGACCCTCCCTGGGAAGGAGGTCTTTTCTAGAATTCAAAGCTAATCCTGACATTGTGGGTGGTCAAGCTTAGACCCCAGAACTTGGTGTCATGGCTGGCCTCTTCCTGAGCCTCTAGCCCAGACCAATCAGCTGCCTCTCTGGTCCAACTGAACCAGAAGGTGAAACCCACCATAACAAGGTTATAAACAGATGTGTGAGAGGGGATAAGCTTCTCTCACTGGGCTGCCTGACCACTCCTGAACCTCCAGGTCCTGGTGAATTTCCCCTCATCTGGGCCTGACTGGGCTGAGATAGGGAGAACCCCCGGCCCCTACCTCCCGCACAGGCTCTCTGCCCCTCCTGTCCTCCACACTGCAGGGGCTCTCTGCACTTTCTTTTTTCCTCTCTCTCTTTTTACTTTTTTTTTTTTTTCAGGCCTACCACATGGGCTTTCATACCATGGGAGTGTATCAATTTTCCTTCCCTTGGTTCTATACTTCCCTCAAGAAATATAATAATTTAATAATTACTCATCTTAGTCTTATTCAATTATTTTATTAGAAGTAGGCACGAACCTGGGGCTTGGGGTTCAAGGACTTTCTTGAACCTTGAACGCTTCATTTCAGGTGAAAGAGTGAGCCAGTTCTGGCAAGGTGGAGCTGACTATAACATGTCTAAACCTGCCCCAAAGAACACACCTCCTCCAGCAAGACTCTACCTGCAACAACCTACCAGTTGGGGATCAAGCTTTCTGAACGCATGAGTTTATGAGGGACATCTGATTTAAACCACAACAACATGTCTACAAACACATTCACATACATAGCTGTTGGACATTTATGAATCTTTTTAAGAAATAGCTATTCAAGTACTTGGTTTACTTTATTTGAAATGCATTTTATTTATCTCTTTGTGTGTGTTTGTGAGCCCACATTCACATGTGCATATATGTGTGTATGGGTATTGTGTATTGCAGGGTGTCTTGCTACTGCAAATGAACCAGACGTATGTACCACTTTGATGCATCCAGCTTTATGTGAGTGGTGGAGAATTGAATCTGGACCATCAGGCTTTGCAAGCAAGTGTCTTTAACCACTGAGCTGTCACCTCCAGCCCTTTTGCTTATTTTAAAAATAAGGTTATTTGCTTTTTGCAATTGAGTTGTATGAGTTCCTTACATATTGTGAATACTTAAATGTTTTTAGATATGTGGTTCATTAGTATATTACCCCATTTTTCCAGGTGCCTTTGTCATTGATAATTTTCTCTGTAGTGCAGACACTTTTTATTTTGTGGCATTACCACTTGTTTGCTTTGGATCTTATTGTCTGTGATTGTTGTGTTTTGTGAAAAAAATGTAATGGCCAAGGCAAATATTAAGGAGTTTTCCCCAGATCTCCTGGGGATCTGTGAAGAACATGAAAAGGGGACAGTGCTCAGGAAGCTCTAGGTTCACCATGAAGAGTAGTAACAGCCTCCCTGAACACTACCCTCTGACCCCCAACCCCCCACCCACCTGCCCGCCCAGCAATACCTGAGGAAGTGTGAGAGCTCACACGCTTATGCTGGGCTGCCGGCTTACTGCTTAAGGCAATGCAGTCATGAGCTCTGCTTCATGCCCACCTTATAGATGAAGAAAGAAATGCTTTTAGGGTCCCAGTAAGGTACTAGAAAAGATTTAGATAACATGAAAATGGGGCTTACAGATACAGTGTCCTTGTCTCTCCTCTCTTCCTTCCTCTACTTCTCCTGGTTCTTCTTTACCCTCCTAGTTTCCCTTCCTGCCACAGTTTTGGCTCCTTACTCAAGCTTCCTAGTCAGAAAAGGAGAGTGAGAGGAAAAGCCACCCAAGAGTCCTCTTTGTTCTGTGAATGCTTCATTTTCTTAGTTGCTTACTTTGGGGTTTCAGTGACCAAAAAAAAAAATTGTCATGTACCCGCAAACTTGTAAAAGTGTTATGATAACTATTTCAATAAATACCACCAATAATTTATTTGAATTATGTGCTCGTTTCTATATGATTTGCTTTATACACTCATTTCTATTTTGTCGTACTTGCCGTATCAACTCTGTCTCTGCCGACTTATCCTTTGCCAAACACACAAGTGAATGCTCTCTACTGTCCTGGTCAAATGGACCCCTGTCGTAACAATTTATATTTTTCAGCTCCTCCCATCCTCATATATAAACAAGATGGCATTTTCCTTTTCTGATTATAACTTTCCTCCTTGTCTGATCATAGTGGAGCCCTACTGGCACATGTTTTAATGGTCTGGGAGAGAGGCAAATTGCTTCCTGTTCTCCCTATACAGCACCTCAGACAGGTATGCATTATGCTGCCCAAAGCCTGAGCTTAAAAGTGTTTTAGGGGCAGCAAGCTAAGAATGGTAAAAGGTAAAGTGAAGAATGCTGCCATGTGCTTAAAGACATCCTCAGTAAGTGTTAGGGGAGCAATGTCATAATCCAACACAGATATGTCTGCTGCAAATGCATGTGGAATAAGCAGAGACTATACATAGTCTCACCTTTGTTCATGCTAGTATAGCCATCCACAGAGCTTCCGTGTCAAAACTTCAGTATTCAGAGCCTCTGTAACCAGTGAGCAGTCTTCTCAATCCAATTCAGAGCCTCTTGCTTTGTGGGATTGCACACAAAGTGTGCATGACTGCACATTTTAATGTGGCCAGCAGTAGGTACAGGAGTTAAACCTTTAGTGAGTGATTCATACTATGCATCTAAAATGCATAGAAAACTGAGTAATTTCTCAACTTTATTTGAATTAATATCAAAAAAAATAATAATTCTAATGATACAGGATTTTTGGGTCCAGGAGCGATTAAATTTTGTAAAGATGCAGGGGACTTCAGGCTTGTGGACCCCAATTTTTGAATTCTTATCTGAGTTAGTAAAGAATTGAAAAACATGGACTCCAAGCAGGGTAAATTATGAAGCTTAACTTAGGGAGAATTAGGATTCAAGGGAAACACTATCTAAAAGACCCAATCCAAAAACAGTTCTCCCCCTTGCCTGGCTGGAAAAGTGGAGGGGAAATGGAGAGAATCTCCTTCACAGAGAACTTTTCCAGGGCTGGGGAGGAGCCCCTAGAGAAGGCGGGCACGCATGCGCGCGCGCGCGCGCACACACACACACACACACACACACACACACACGGAAAAGAAAGCAAGAGCCCAAGCCACAAGTTCCCCCTCGCATGAGGGTGGATAGCAAAGACTAAGGAAAAGAAAATGACTCAGGGCTTAAAGAGAAATAATACATATAGTAAAGCCAGAAAGCACCCAGAAACAAAATGCACGTAGAAGCCAAACAGGAAAATGCCCAGGCAAATGACAATCTTTCCGCTTCCCTGAGAAGGGGGAGAGCGTACCAAAGCAAAGACCAGGAGATTTAGAAACTAAGAGAATGTGAAGGAGGTCCAAGAAGGGATTACACACACGTGCCAGGCCCATTTACGGATTAAACATCCAATTAAGATGCACTTCCTTGTCAGGCTCAGGTGTGTGAGGGAGAGACCTGATTTGTTGGTGGATTCAACAGGCTGACCCAGAAGGGGCCAGCCCACCCAGGTATGCTAAGCTAAGAAAGAAGCAGGGAACTACTGCCTCCCTCCTGGGACTGTGCCTTGTAGCTATCTTGGATGAGACTGGATCAGATACAGGTTCTAGTCCTGTCAGGTCAGGCAAGATGGCATCCGTGTTCTCCTTAGACCTCTGTCCCTGGCTGACTGCCTATCAAAATGCTTCCTTTCTCCCATTTCTCCTCATCAACAGTACTTAGAGCCAAGAGACATGGAGAACTAAATATCCGCCTCCCGGTCAGAGTAGAATTAAAGTCAAAGATGGTTGAATGAGGACACATGGCTTCTCTCTCAGCAAGAAGGGCTTCTTTGAAATCACAGGGAATCAAGGGTTGATCTATAGGGAACATTGTGCATTTCCAGGATAACAAGCTACATTCTAGCCAGGAGGATTCCAGGGTGTTAATAACATTCTGTATTAAACAACAGACCAGGTAGCAGTCTTTCTAACAAGTTGATTCACAGAATAGTAAATAGCATAATCAATTTGATAGTAGCACACTGGTTACCTTTAGGTACCAGTTCCCCCAATGTGTTACACATGTCTTAATATTTACTAAATACAGATTGAATAACTACATCCCTATTGAGTAACTTCTAAGGAGTCCTCTCTTCTCTATAGTTTTCATTCTGCTGCATTTTCTAGCAGATTCCACTGTGCATGGGGTCAGGCATTCTCACAAATGACTCATCAGCTGTGCTCATATACAACATCTACTAGAAGTTACATTTCCGAAGCAAAAAGCTGATATCAAACAAATACTCAAGGCTGCTTTCAATACACGTAAAGAAAGAATGGCAAACTTGAATTGACATGAAACTTATCTTAGACACTTTAAAATTTTTGTGGCTAATTTATTGTTTCATATCATTCATTCTCTATATCAGTTTATTGAAGTGGACTCATTATATTTTAGACTGAAAAAGAATGAGTTTTAACCACTAACTATATGCTTAAATCAATGCACCAGTCAACAATGCGAAGCTCTCTAGGTTCTAGTTTAACCATTGAGTTTCACAAGGTACAGCTGATGGTGTTCTGCCTATTTATTGCTGGGATGACAACAGAGACCTGGAATAGCAAGCCATGCTCCTTTCCCAAGTCGGCAGCAGGCTCCCCTTCTGCAGTGGGTGGATGTCTCTGAGTTGATATGGCCTGCTGACCCATGGATGAGCTCAGCACTGTGTGCAAAACAGCCTCCTTACCAGCATCAGGGACATCAAGACCCGTCACGGAACTGCTGGCTTATCTTTATCTTTTCAAAAGAACGACATACTTGGATTCATTGAAAAAAAAAAAAAAAGTTTCAATGCTATACCTGCTGCCTGCCACCAGCCAGGCCAGTCTAAGGCGAATTATTTAGCAGAAAGTACCATGAAGTCCTCCAAAAATAGAGGAGGCAGGCCACAGGACCCCAACCAGGCTCCTTGGAGAAGGTTAACAATACCAGCCTTCAGAGCTGTTGTCCTGGCAGAGGGCAGGGAGGGCAAGTCCCTTACATGTCCCGAAGGCAGCACATTGTAGGAAATGCATCAGAAAAGGAAAGACAGGAGTGTTGGACCACCAGAACTGCAAACTGGGATGGAGTACATATTTAAAACAAGGCTTCTCAGCTCAGACCTAATATTATATTTAACCGTCCTGCCTGTATGCTATCAAAGAAGCACTTCAGGCCTGTAAATCGGCAACTTCCTAATCCCGGAAAGTGCACACTAGACTTCTTGCCTCCATGGAAACAACAAAGCATCCAGCCAACTGATTGGCCTCCAATGAATTTTAGATAAGACAGCTTGGAAGGGAATGGATGTGATTTTAATGCAGAAGAAATCGCTGGAAGGGACGTCCACTTGGTTCATATTTGAATAAAGCAAACAAGGCAGACGAAAGGCTGACAGCTGTAAATGACATTGTCAGTACAAAAATTATCAGCCAGTTTACAATCTGTTTGCTTATGTTGAACAAACAGACTGTGTGTGGCATTCTCCGGCCGTGAATGGCAGAAATACTTGCAGGCTTCAGAAAAGCTATCTGCTCTCCTGCAGCCCGGCCACATTAGATCGCCATTTGACAGCCACACTGAAAAGGAAACTGTGTCCTCCGCCTCTCGCCCACACCCCCTTTCTCTTTCCCTTTCTTTCTTTTTTCTTCGCCGTCCTTTTTCTAAGACAAGCACTGGAGTTGGGTATAGACACTCCTCTTGTATCAATGGCGTGAATTATGTTAGCTCTGTTGCTGGATCGAGTCGTTTACTGATGTGTCTGACATTCCAAGTGGGAGATCTTCAGTAACCTAGCAAGGCTCAGGGCCAAGTCTTCATTTTTTATTCCTTACAGGAAACAGAATCCGGGAGCGCTACAAAGAATGTCACTTTTTTTTTTTCTTTTCTTCTTTGTGCCGCCTGTCTCGTAGACCCTTTGCTTTGAACTTGCTAACATTGTGGGTGCTGAAATAAAACTCAGAACAAGAAGAAGAGCTGCGCAGCCCGAATGCAGCCCTTGTCTCCCAAGCTGCCCAGAAGACTCTAGCTCTTTCTGGGGGCTCCTCTGGAGTCACACCCAGCTCCAGCGCCAGCCCAGCCCAGCAGGAATAAGTTGTGTGGTCCCATTGCGTAATCCCCAGTATTCTGTGAACTCATAACATAGAAATAGCTTTCTTTGTTCAAAAGAATGGAGAACAAACACAGGTACTGAATTCACCCCTCAGCTCTCCCTCTTGTTGAATGCTTCAGAGATTTAAGCTCCTGGTCCTGGCTTTTCAAGGGGCCCCCCTGCAGGCTGTTTGGATACTCTTAGGTTCTTACCAAAGAGCTTCCAGCTCACCTTAGAGTGAGGTTGTGACACACCCTGTGCCCCAGGGAGCAACTCACCTCTACAGAATTATATCCAAGACAGAATCATCTTCAAGGAAGTCAATTATCTACGAAACCTGTCTTAGACCATTCCACCCCAGTATTCTGCCTCTTTACTTACACATCTACTACTATACCCACCCCTGAAGTTCTTCCCTCCCTCCCTCAGAGCCCCCTTCTAGCTTCCTCCTCTCTACTACTGACTTTTTTTTGTTTTTGGTCATGCACCCTCCTGTTATTATTTGCTGGTCTTATTTTTTTTCTGGATGGAGGATCGTCTTCCACTGTGCTTGCTCTGCTCTCCCTTTAAATATTAAGAATCTGTTTAGAAATACTTAATTTATTTGATCAGAAAAATAAAATGAAATAATCGCAATGGTAGATGAGTAGGCGTGTTGGTAGGAGATAAGGGGGCGCCACACTGGGCTGGCAAAGCCAGAGGCCACAGTAATTACTGTCGGGCAGCAAAGCATCCAGGCACCTCTCTTTTGGAAAGTTTATCCAATTACCAGCAACCTGGAGAGGAGAGTTGTGTTGCCCTGCGCTTTTCATTTTAATCTAAATTGCTGTTTCTTTTTCTCTGATATGGCCACTGGTCATAAAGAGTTGACCATCATTAAAACTGTTTGGTTTGGAACCCTGTGGTGTTTGGTTAAGAGGGGAAATGCAAATTTGATGAAAGAATCAGGATGAATTTACATATCAGCCTGGGCTCACATGGAAAGAGTAAACATTCTGTTTATCTCAAGTGTCACTCTATGATTTCAGTGGAATATGAAACTGACCTTGGCCCAGTCATTGCAAAAGGCCTAAATGAAATATATGGTTGTCCAAATACGACTTACTCAAGTAGAACTTGTCGGCAAACAGGAATGGGAGTGCAGCGAGAGCACTTCGCTCTGATAAACTCCAAAATGAAACCATGGACTGAGGATTGGTGAATAAGAAAGGATTAAAAAAAATCCTACCTCATGAATTGTATGTCATTACCATGAATTTAATCAGTCTATTTAGCTAGTAATATTGGCTTTCAGCTAGTAAAAATGAGGGGGTGGGGGCAAAGAAACATCTTAAAAGCTAGTGTTATTGCTATATGTTGAGTACTGTTTCCCAAACCTTTGTTTTATATCATTTGATGACAAGAGTAAGATCATCATTTATTTGGGTTTCTAGAAAATAATTAATTGGAGAAACTTTCACACTGCCTAGGTGGAATGAATTGGACCCAGACAATTCCTATAGGCTGTTTAAATCAACCACTTTTGCATTTTCCACAACATTCCTAATTAGCTTTCTCTGGAGCTAAGTCAACATTCATTCGTGGTGGTGAAGGGACATCGAATTTCTGTTCACACAGGAGGCTTTGAGTGTGCAGAAAAGTTCTCAGAGACATTTGCAGGCATCCGTGTTGGTATTTTACTCCACACATTCTCACATCCAAAAATTGAATGTGGAAAAGGAAGCTATAAAATGAGAGTTATTCCTCTGATGGAAGGAAAAATGGTGACCTAAATTTGTGGAGGTGATGTGTATGCATGCCTTAACTTGAGATACACTAAGAATATAGCCATCATAGAGCAAAAAACACCCTGAGAAAAATACAATGAAGGTGAAAAGTATTCAAAGGATATAGTTTTAATGAGAGAAGAATATTTTTGTAGGGCAGTATTTATGCATTTATTTCTATAGCCTACAAACAAGTATTTTTAAAATAAATATTCATCTTTTAAAAATATTTCATTTGCAAGGGCAGAGAGAGAGAGAGAGGGAGGGAGGGAGGCTGAGGGAGAGAGGGAAAGAGGAAGGAAATGAATGGGTGCACCAGAGCCTGTAGCCACTACAAACAAACTCAGATGCATGCACCACCTTGTGCATCTGGCTTTACGTGGGCAATGGGGAATAAAACCTGGGTCCTTAGGCTTTTCAGGCAAGTGCCTTAACTGCTGAGCCATCTCTCCATTTCTTAAATATTCATTTCTATCCACAAAGAACACAATGCTTTAAAAGATGTCCCAAAAGGAACTTCTCATCTGAGGACAATTTGTAGCTGGACTGTTGGGCTGCAGATAATGCAGGCATGCTTCACACCTTTACCAGTCAAGGTTATGCTGGAAATTCTCAGGCTAAGTGGGCGGGGCACTTTGTTATTAACAGAAATGTGTTCAACTTTTCCAAATGATGTTTGAAAGGAAGCTGTTATGCTGCCTACAATGGAAAGGAAAGAGAGAGAGAGAGAGAGAGAGAGAGAGAGAGCTGAAAAGATGGCTTTGTTGTTTAAGAGCTTGCTGACAAAGCCAGCCAGCCAAGGTTCAATTCCCAAGCCACCCACATAAGCTAGAGGCCAAAGTGGTGCAGGTGTCTATTGTTCATTTGCAGTGGTGAGAGACCCTAGAGTGCATGCACATGTACACACACACACACACACACAGAGAGAGAGAGAGAGAGACATGTACAAATAAATAAAAATTAAAGCAGAGCACTTTTTAATAAATTTTTTTATTTTTATTTATTTATTTGAAAGCGACGGGCAGAGAGAGAGAAAAAGGCAGATAGACAGAGAGAGAATGAGCGCGCCAGGGCCTCTGGCCACTGCAAACGAACTCCAGACGCGTGCGCCCCCTTGTGCATCTGGCTAACGTGGGTCCTGGAGCATCGAGCCTCGAACCAGGGTCCTCAGGCTTCACAGGCAAGTGCTTAACAGCTAAGCCATCTCTCCATCCCCAAAGCAGAGCACTTTTGTGTGTGGGAGTAAAGTTACATATGTTCACATACAGGTGAATGTAGAATTCTGCACAATGCATTGCTTATGGTCTGAAGTAACTAATGCCAAATAATACAGGCTCATAGCTGAAGAAAAGATCGTGCACAGCCCTTCCTTATGCCTCAGAGTCTTCAACTGAAGACATAGACCTCTAGGTAAATGAAATCTGTCCACAGCACAAGGGGAGGGGATCTTTACCAAGAATAGAGACCCACATGTCCAGGTGAGGACACCAGTGAGGCAGGACAGTAGACACCTGTGCAAAACTGTGGGCATCATTTATCCCTTCTGCGTGCTTTCTCTGGGCCTGAAAATGATAACTAGAAAAAGGGACTTGAAGATATGGCACATTTATACTATGGAGTTTTACTCAGCGGTAAAGAAAAATGAAGTTATGAAATTTGCAGAAAAGTGGATGGATCTGGAAAGGATTATACTAAGTGAGGTAACCCAGGCCCAGAAAGCCAAGCGCCACATGTTCTCCCTCATATGTGGATCTTAGCTACAGATGATTGGGCTTCTGTGCGAGAAGGAAAAAACTCAGTAGCAGAGGCCAGTAAGTTAAAAAAGGAGATAGAAAGGAAAGAGAAAGAAAGGGAGGAGGGCTTTTATTAGGTTGGTATTGTATATATGTAAGTAGAAAGATTGAGATGGGGAGGGGATATGATGGAGAATGGAATTTCAAAGGGGAAAGGGGGGAGGGTAATACCATGGGATATTTTTTGTAATCATGGAAAATATTAATAAAAATTGAGAAAATAAAAAAAAAGAAAGAAAAAAAAAAACCCAGCAGCTCCTCAGGAAGCCTCCAGGCTTTCTGGCACCATCTGCAGTGCCGGGTCGGGCCACAAGGACTGAGCAGCTACCAGGTTCGGTGATTCTTGGGCCTGCAACTGCTATTGGACTACTGTAAGCTGATCCAATAAATCCCCTTTTTAAAATAAAAAAAAAGAAAAAGGGACTTGAGCCTTGTGTTCATCAGCTGAGTGTGGACAAGCAGATGCAGCATAGCCTGGCCAAACAAGAGGACATTACTCAGCAATAAAGAGGAGCCTCACAGGGGTCCATACGAAAGACGGATGGCTCTTGAGAACATTATGTACTGCGAGAGATGATGTAAGGCTTGATTCAGTTGTGTGACCTCCCGGTCCTTGGGATTGGGAGTGTCTCAGAAACTCAGCTAGGGAAGAATAGAAGAGAAAAGAAAGTCTTGATTGCAATAAGCAGGCTTCAAACTTGGGGAACACAGCTTTCTGTGCACATTGACAGGGAGCTTTGGGAGGAGCGTCTACAGAAGATGTCTCCCAGGGTCACGATCTGGTCTGAAACACAGATGAGAGATTCAAAATGTTCAAATTTGATTGGTTAGTTTTATGTAAATGAAGAGTGCAATCATGAGAGGCCCTGATTGGTGGACGTTTACATGAGCTGGCAGGTCATGGCTCACTGGTGAGGTCTGGGTACAGAATGGGACTCTCAGTTGATGTTTATTTTGGGGGTGAAACAACAGGAACGTATCCCAGCCAGGGCAGTAAAGTCCTCCAGGAGCACACACTCTATGACTCCACAACCCACAAAGGACTATTGTGCTTCTTTCTGCTTTTAGGCCCAGTTAGCCTCTTGGAGATCCAGTTTCTCTTAAAGTTCTCAGGGGTGGGAATTCAGAATGGTTGCTAAGACATTTGGGTATTTCTTATGGAAGGTGACTAAAATGTTCTAGAGTTAGACTGTGGTATTTTACAGTCTGGGCATAGGTGCTGAACTGTGTATTTTATTATTTTTTGCATATGTGTACATGAGTGTGTGTGTAAGACAGGGTCTTACACTTAACTTAGAGCTCACCCATTGGGCCAGACTATCCAGCAAGCCCCAGAGAATCTCTGTCTCTGCCTTCCAGCACTGGGATTACAGACTTCTGTGCTGTGCCTGACTTTTGTGTGGGTTCTGCAAAGCTGAACTCAGGTCCTTCGGCTTGCAACAAAATCCCTTTACTCATGGAGCCATCTTCCCAGGAACATGAGCTATATATTTTAAATGAGTTCATTTTGCAGTACATGAAATGCAGTTCAATAAATGTGTTTAACAGAGAACAAGTCAAGCATGGGGCCACAAACCTTTAATCCCAGCACTCAGGAGGTTGAGGTAGAGGATCACAGTGAGTTTGAGGCCAGCCTGAGACTACATAGTGAGTTACAGGTCAGCCTGGGCTAGAGGGAGACCCAACCATGAAAAAAACAAATAAGAAGAAGTAGGAGGAAGAGGAGGAGGAGGAAGAAGAAGCAAGGGCTTTTGTAGATCCAAAGACAATTGTGTGGTCCTCTGTGGGACAAGTAGAAGGCACATGACTAGCAGCCCAAAGCCTTCCACTCACCATGTTGGCCCCAGGAGCTTGAAGGTTATCTGACTCAGGCTGGAGAAACAGCTTAGCAGTTAAGGCACTTGCCTACAAAGCCAAAGGACCCAGGTTCAATTCCCCAGGACCCACGTAAGCCAGAGGCACAAGATGGTGCATGCATCTGGAGTTCATTTGCAGAGGCTAGTGGCTCTGGCATGCCTATTCTCTGTCTCTCTCTCTCTCCCTCTCTCTCTTTCTCTCTGCCTTTTTTGTCTGTCAAATAAACAAATAAAAATAAATAAAAAAGATTATCTGACTCAGCCTCCCATTGTCATAGGTGCACTAGGATTACAGACATGTGGGGCACTTTTTGTATCTAGCTTGCCAATGGTACTGGAGATTTGAACTCTCATTCGCAGGCATGCAGAACAAGTGGCTTTAACCACTTAGTCACCTCCCCAGACCCCTAACAAGGTTCTTGACTGTATAGATGCTGTGTAATTTCTCAAAGCTGTCACTGACTGTAGCACTTCCACATGTTCCCCAGGTGCAGATAGAACCAAACCCGACTGAAGTGTGGTAAATGTGTTCAGAGATCTCTACCGTAGCAGCTGTGGCCGGCCACGAGGGGGATAAAACTCACAGTGGACCGCCCAGTCTGGAAAGACAGAGGCAAGCATGTGTGCTGCCCGCCAGCTAGACAACAGCACGTGTCATTACGAGTGAGCTTCGCAGTGCAAGGAGTATCCAGACGCTTCTGGAAACCAGTGTGGAGGAGCAGAGCCCTTGTAGGACACGGTTCTGAGGTTTGATTCTGTGGGCATCAGAAAGTCAGCAGAGGTTTTTCAGAAGGAAAGTGGCACAGTTTTTTACAGAGCCCAGTGCCAGGCTCTGCCAGATTCTAGCATAAACCATAAACCTATAAAGGCAGGCCCAAGGAGTAAGCTTCAGTATAGTTCCAGAGTCCATGAGAGCTACTGTGAGCTCTTTGTAAGTTGAAAATTCATACTTCTGTTAGAACCTATTGGCACAATTCTTTTTTCTTCCTTCCTTTCATTTCATTTCATTTCATTTCATTTCATGTCATTTCTTTCTTTTTTTTGTTTTTGTTTTGGTTCTTTTGTTTGTTTGTTTGTTGAGACAGTGTCTTTCTTTGCTGCTGGGAAAGCCAGACTTGCTGGCCCCAGAAGCTTCAGGATGATTTGACTCAGTCTCCCATTGTCATAGGTGCATTAGGATTACAGACATGTGTGATACTTTTTGCATCTATCTAGCTTGTCAATGGTGCTGGGGATTTGAACTCTAGTTGGCAGGCATGCAGAGCAAGCAGCTTTAACCACTTAACCATCTCCTCAGGCCCCTAACAAGATTCTTAATACACAGATACTGTGAAATCTCTTATAACTGACACTAATTTTAGCACTGTGGAACCTAGAAACCACCTCTGAGGGTCTGTGTTCAAGGTCACACACTAGAGTCAGAAAGTGACCCATGTAGAGGAATGTGGCGAGGGCCACGGAAAACTGCCAGTTATACACCACACAGGGGGGTGGAAGAGTCCAACACCCTCCTGGGCAGGAGCAGCTGCTTGGCCACACTAAGGCCTTGCTCTGGACCTGTAGCTTTAGTATCTTTCAGAACTCTATGAGAGAGATGAGGAGCAGTGCTGTTTTATAGAAGCTAGAGCACCCAAGGAATGTGTCTAAAGTCAATTAGTAAATATTCAAGTGGGGTATTCCAACACAACTCCATTGAGCATTCAGCATCATACATTTAATCTCTATACTATTTAGATTTCTTGCTCCAAATAATAGTTCAGCAGTTTTAGACTTTACCAATAAATAGAAGCTGTGAGAGGAAGGAAGCTTGTATAGCAAATTCCAGAAGGGAGATTTGTTTTCAGAGACCGTTTCTAGTCACAGAAGATGCTGCTGTGGAAGCCAAAGGGTCCCTTGTTGGAACTATGGATGGTCTAAAGTGCTGAGCTTCATGATCTTTTTCTGTCCACCTAGTTGTTGTGACGCGAAGTCCTAAGAACAGAAACGGAACACCGTGCACGTTCATGCAGAGCAGATCCTGACCGTGCCTTTGCAGGTGGAGATTGCTTCGTTGTCACAGGCAGGCCTTGGGGATTCAAATACTGATGACAGCTTTTCTGAAGAGCTTAGTGAAACATCTTAAGGGGGAATAGCTATTCTTCATATGTACTAAGTTCTCTTGGGCCCTTAGGGGTGTTGACTGAGGTGTGTTGATTTAGAAGGATCATCCCAGAGAAAGGGTGGGGACTGAATAGTTAGTTGGGGGGAGTTAGAGTTGAGGTCACTTCCATGATAGTAATGGTTGAGGTTGAACATGGAGTAGGGTGAAGCCCACAGATCTCTTCCAGAAGAGCTTCAGTCCAGGAGAGAGTAATTCCCAAATATAGGAAGACAGATTACATTAAGAGATATGCAGAGTTTACATGAGAAAGATCAAGGGACAAGAAAAGACAGGCATTGAAGGCCAATGAGAGCAGTGTGCAGATGTAAGTAGTTGGTGAGGAGAGCCGGAGAAGTCAGGCGCCTTGTCATCTGCTATGCTTCAGAGAGGACACGTGGGGGAGGATCAACAAGGTGACGGGCTTCACACTTCACAACGCTGGATTCTTTTTTTTCTCATTTTAAGGAAAGCTATATTTTTAATTTATTGATTTTAGAGAGGGTGTGAGCTTGACAGGGTGTTTTTATTAATTAATTAATTAATTTTATTTATTGTGTTTTTGCCATTGCACATGACCTCCAGACTCAGGCACCACTTTATGGCCCTGGCTTTACATGGCTCTTGGGAAATTCAGCCCTGGCTGGCAGGCTTTGTAAGCAAGTGCTTTTAGCCATTGTGCATCTCCCCAGCCCATGGATTCTGAATGAGTTTACTTTCAGTGGATTGTTCAAGGAGAATGGGTCTGAACAAGATTGACTGATGGATAATGGGAGAATAGCTACAGAAAATAGAATTAGCAAGCAGAGCAGGTTGGCATTGAAAAACTCTGGTTTGAAAGTGAAAGAATTCAAAAGACATTTGGGGTTGGGGGCAACTGGGATGATTTACAAGCCCAGATAATAAATCTATTGTAAAAAGGAGTCATATCTTAGGCACTTCCGCAACAAGAACAATTTTGATATTCAGTAACCATGTCCCATAATTCCAAGCACAAGCAGTTCATTTAACATCTTTTGGAGGTAATAATCTATATCTTTGTGCTTGAATGCTTGGAAGAGCGGCTCTGCTCTCCCAGAGCTGAGCTCACACACACTTCAGCGGTCTTCACACAGTGCAAGGACCCTCACGCAGCAGGGAGGAAAGCATTCATACAGCCCCTGACGAACCACTCAACTTTGGTGTCTATGGGTCCTCTCGGTCCAGACACTTAAGAGAGTTTTGCTTTAGGGAGCCCAGATAAGCTTGGTGACCCAGAGACGAAGGCATGTCCTGGAGCCACGCCCTGTACCTCAAACCCTTCCTCCTGTACTGCTGAAGCATCCACGAAGCTATGACTGAAATCATGCATCAAAGTTCATTTATTAGCTCCCGGCAATTGGCATTAAAAAGGAAAAAAAGAATCACCTGGAACAATTTTGCTCTTGATTCCGTTGTACCATTATTATTAAATTCTTAAAAGAAGGAGTTTTGCGAAATAAAAGGCTGACATATTATACCTTTGGGGAAAAGGATGATAAAGCATGACACACTTTTGAAAGAGGGTGTATTTTAAAGCAACTTGACATGTCATCACCTCATTACTGATCTTTGATTTTCAAAGTCTCACATGTTTGTCCAAATGGACAATGATGAGGTTAGGATCCCTTTTCAGTATCTTCATTGTAATTTTCAATACTTAAAAGTAACCATTCTTATGCATTTTCTTTACAATACATACCTAAGTTATTATTACTTACATAATAATTTCAGCAGTTAAAAGTGTTGGATAAATAAATAAATGCTTGTACATTTTGGAAAAATTTCCCATGGTAAATATAGTGCTAATTGTTTCATAGTAAAAGGTTTTTTTTTGTCCCATAAGATTTGTGCCTTTACATTATTCCAATCCCATGTATATATACTGTAAACTGGACTTTTAAAAAATATTTTATTTATTTATGGGCAAGGAGAGAGAGAATGGGAATGAGAGTACAAGGGTTTAGAGCCACTATAAATGAACTCTAAGCACACAGACCACTTTGTGCATCTGGCTTTACATAGGGCCTGGGGGATGGAACCTATCCTGTCAGGCCTTTCAAGCAAGTGGCTTTAACTGCTGAGCCATCTCCCCAGCCCAAGCTGGGCTTCATTATTAAGAAAATTTTATACAGGAACATAGTATAATTTGATCATTATCCTCTCCTGTTGTCCTCTTTTGACCCCCAACTCCCATTCCACTGAGCCCTTTCTTCTTTCCAAGTAGTTCTACTTCTAATGTCTCCTTTTAGCCCTCCTCCTTCACCTATGTCAAAATGTTGATGGCTCAACGTCGTGCAGGTCGTATAGTGGTAGCAACATCCACTGTGAGGTCAGGAATGTCCTGGTCACTTCATGTCCAAAGGGTAGTGTCCCAAAGTTCTCCTCCCCACATTTTTTCTACCACCTCTTCTGAGATGTTCCCTGAGCTTTGCAAGGCAAGTTAGGATCTTTTTTATTGATTACCGAGATTATTTCTGTCATTTTTTGTAACACACACATATATTTATATTATGCACACACATATATTTGTCAGTGAATATAACTTTCTCAATTCCTTCTTATTATCCGTAGGAAAATCTGATATTCTAACATTTTCTATATCCTACTTCATACAGGAAACATTTATTTATTTATTTAATCAAGGATCTCCCTATGTAGTCTAGGCTGAATTTACAAACCTCCTGCCTCAGCTCCCAAGTGTTCAGATGAGACATACATCCCTGTGCCCATCTAAAAGTATTGTTTTGTTGTGTTTTGAGTTGCTAGGGATCCAATCCAGGGTCTTGCACATGTCCAGGAAGCACTGCCACTCACTGACACAGCCAGAGGATGCAATCTTTTTTGTTTGTTTTTCAAGATAGGGTCTCACTGTAGCTCAGGCTGACCTGGAATTCAATCTAGAACTCACAGTGATCCTCCTACCTCTGCCTCCCTCCCGAGTACTGGGATTAAAGTTGTACACCACCATGCCCAGCTCAGAGGATGCATTTTTAAGATCTTAGTATTTCAATATCAATTTCCCCCTTAGAATGGTTATTCCAACGTACATTTCTATAAGTATGGAATGAATGCTTATTTTTGTGTACTCTTTCTTTTTTAAAAATATGTTTGTTTATTTCTTTGGAGAGGGTGAATGGACACTATTGCCTCCTGCTATAGCAAATGAACTCAGCCACATGCACCACTTTGTATATCTGGCTTTACATAGGTACTGAGGAACTGAACCCAGGCCATCAGGCTTTGCAAGCAAGCACCTTTAGCCACCCTTAGAAATCTCTCCAAGCCCCTTTTTCTGCACATTCTAAGAAGAGCTGGGCATGTTCATTAAAGCAAAAATATTGACCAAATTTAAAGGATGAATGTTGAGTATATATTGATATATAATGTAATTATAAGCTCATCATAATAAATTATATCATGTAATAAATAAATTCAATATGGCTATGATTGAAACTTTCACCTGACTACAAATCAGGCTATCAACTTGAAGCATATGTTTGACATCCATTTTTATTTCTCTTTTAAAGAAATGCTATAACTTGAATCCTGTGCTCAATTTTCAATTGATTTATCAACATATCTTTTCTTATATATTTATAAACTCTCTTCATACAGTAAAGATATTTAGTTTTTCCTCTATCACATATATCATGGCATATGTTTGTGTTGATGCATCTACTTAAAAATTTGCATTTATTTGCTTGTTCATTTATTTTTGGTGGTGCTTGGAATAAAAGTCAGGACCTCGTGCGTGCTTAACATTTGCATTATCTGTGACTGTCCCCAGCCATAAAGTAGTCTTATGCAGCCAGACATAATGCTTATTTACTTTTGGGGGAGACATTTATTAAAAAGAAAAAATGTTGGATACTGGAGAGATTACTCAGTGGTTATGGTGCTTGCCTGCAAAGCCTAAGGACGCAGGTTTGATTCCCTAGGGCCCACATAAGCCAGATGCACAAGGTGGCGCATGCATCTGGAGTTTGTTTGCAGTGGCTAGAGGCTCTGGCATGCTTATTCTCTCTTCCTCTCTTCTCTCTCTTTCTCTCTTCTTCTCTCTGACCCTCCCTCTCTCCTCAAATAAATGAATAAATAAATAAGATGTTAAAAAAGAAAAACAGTCTTTGCTGCCATGCTTACACAAAACTCTCCTATACTAAAATTATGTATTCTTCTATTCCTTTTATTTTGATTTTGTTGCCTGAAAATATTTAATTCTGAAGAAATCATAATTTTATCTAGAATGTATGTAAGTATATATTTTATATAAGGCTTTCATTTTCATCCCCCCCTTGCAATTTTAGGAGCTGTTTTGGTAATCTTTGCTTTTCCTAATGTCTTGAAAGCAACTCTCATTACATACAGAATTTTGTATATGCTTAACTTCTCTAGGTTTCTATTCTGTTCCATTAACCTATTTTTCTATTGACATCATACTATCATAATGACATGACATGTTTAACCAGCCTCTCATTCTTCTCTTTAGAGGAGAAAACATGTAACGTAGAGTCAGGAACCTTAGTGGGACTCAGCAGAGATGCCTGGGAACCAAGTCCCAAGTGACTCGAGTTCTAAGTTTGGTCAGGGCTCAGTCAGCTGTGTAATGTTGAGTGAATGTCTAAAGTTTTTAATCTACTTTCTAATCTCTTCTGTGAGTGTAAAATTTGGGGTATCACACTTCTTCTTGCCAATTTCCAACCACGATTCCAGAACCAAATGCATGAAATTAAATCACCTACAATCCCAACCCAAATGTTGCTATGTATTCCTTTTTCCTTCCTAAGTCAGAACAAGAAGGACCTCAGAGTTTGTAAAACTGTTTTTAAGAAATGAGTAACTCTTGTTTGAAATTAGGGGAGGAAGATTACATGTCTAGATTTTTTTTATCCCTAATTAGTCATTAAGAAGACAGAACATTTAAATTCACCACCCAGCTGTAAGACCAGCTAAAAGAAAGAGAACATTCAGGGGGAACAAAAACAAACAAACAAAATGCTTGAGGTATTGGTAGCTAAATTTTTGTTGTTGTTTTAGGAGGAAAAGATGATTCCAAGACAAACCTTTGTCGTGAAGGCACGAACTGCACTGGGCATGGTCCTCCCATAAGATTCAGCGGCCATGGCTCGGGTGATTAAATGCCTACTGAGCTATTTCAAGGGAAAGGCTGCAAATTCCAAAAATAAGTTATGAGCTGCTATTGCAATAAAACGTGTTGACATGAATACTTCTTCTGTGTTCATATTTGGATTAAAAAGCCCTCAACCACAGAAAGCTAAACTGGGCAAGAGGGAGACAGGGTCCTAAAGATGGAATGCAAGAGGTACAGGGCAGGGAGTATGGGAGCTGGGAGATGTGAATTAACCCCATCTTGGTGGTCCTGCTTGTCTTGACTGGATCTGGGAGTCTGTATCCTTGTTTGCAAATAGCTATGCTGCCTGGTTATGTCTCTGGTCACCTTCAACCCATGTCTCCTGTGGTCAGAGTCAACAATGAATCTGGTTCCAGATGGGGCCATGGCACCTGTTTTCAAGCTGCCACAGGAAGACAATGGCTAGGTTTGGAAGGGAATGTGAGCTGCTTGTGGGCAGGGATCATGCAGCCCTATGTGTCCTCCCCAGCATCTAGCACCTTTCAAGGAGCACCACCCAAGGGGAATGCTTGTTGAATGAATGAATAGACAGAATTGAATAGATGGGAAACAGCACAGGTGGTCCACACCAGGAGCTGAACCTAAAAGATGTTTACCCTTTGCAAGAAGTATCAGAATCTCATTTCTTGATCTCACATGCTCAGCCAATTTCAAGTCTTCTATCCCACCCTGGATAAAAGAGACCAGGACTCCTCCCACAGGCAGACCACCAGCTGGGTCTTATTTGTCCACACAGAGAACCTCCCTCCTTGTTTGTTCTGCCAGCAGGGTATGAGCCTGTGAGGCCAACAAGTTCCCTCCAGGGGCTACATCCTGATGGACAGTGTCTACCTACCCCCATTACAGGCAAGCAACCGCTTCCCTTGAACCAGGATGAAGTTCCCAGGAGCTAAAGCATTGTTCTCCTACCTTAGCTCCCTTTAGACAGGAGGCTGAGCTTTCTCCTCAGTAGCAGAAGTTTTCTACTGTTTTTTTCTCTTAGAACTGTCCTCCTCCCAGCTGGGCTCTGGCCAGAAATGGGGGAAGGGTGACAAAGAGGTGGGGCAGAGGTAGACACAAGCCCATTCATCAGAGCTGCCTTTTGATGGGATGGGATTACTCTGTCTTCGTTTGTCAAGAAATGGAAGCCAGAAGATTAGGGGCAGGTGCAGTGATCAAACATCCCCCTAGGCCAGTAGGGACCTCCACAGTGCTCTCAGGGACCCCTTGGCCAGGGAAGTCTGGAGCAGATAAGCAACTCAAGGAACGGCCCTGGCCCCATTGTCCACTCTGACTGTCCCATGCCTCATGTGTCAAGCCGGCAGATGCTCCACTGTGTCAAAAAGGTTCAGCCAGCCAAGAGTTCACAAGGCTCGACGTCATTCACCATTGTGTCTCAATGCACAGGTTTTGCAAAATAACCAGCTTAGGTTGGTAGAGGTCTTGGAAGGTAACCAAAAAAGAAACCATTCTAAAATATTATTTCCTTCAAGCTACAACTCTGCATAGATTTCCAGGAAGGTGGGAGGGCTTTCATTTCCCAGCTCATCCTAATAATGGTGTTATTTATGATCGGAAATGTGTCTCAACATGGGCACACATCCTTACATTTGAAAAGATTTATGTGGCAAATGTTCTTTCTTATGTCAGAACATAAGGTGGGGCTAGGGAGACAGGTCAGTGAATAAAGTGCTTGCCATGCAAGTATGACTATTTAAGTGTGGATCCCAGGACCCAGGTAATGCCAGACTCTGTAGTGTAAGCATCTGTAATCCTTATGTGCCTACTGTGAGAAGGGAGACAGACAAGAGAATCCCCAGCAGCTGTTGGGCCAGATTCTCTGGTAGACACAGTAGAGAACAATGAGGAACCATGCCTTAAGTGAGGCATGATATCCACAACTGTCCCCCGACCACTGCACATATGCTTTGGATTGCATGAATCCATATATGCACACATGAACACACACAAACTCTCCCTTCCCCCCAAAAGAGAAACCTATAAGGTGATTCCTATAAATTGTTTAACCATTCCATAGCTGAGGGATGTGAGTAAATGAAGATAAACACCTGTTGACTGTCACTTCTTTAAGAACTCTCCATTTCCTGCTCTAGCCTCATACAAGTCAGTACCCAGCTTTAGCAGAAGTCACTGAATAAGTCAAGAAACAGCCTCTTTGGGGAATAGGGTATTGGGCACACAGCTCTCTCCATTCAGAAATTTGAATGGTTTTAGCATTTGTATACCAGCATCTCAATTTGTCCTGTTCATATCTACTCCTCTACAAAATGAACAACAACGCTTGGCCACCTAGACATTGCAGGCTTCTTCCTATGCTATTCCTGCTTCTCTGGGAAAGGAGAAAGGGTCAGAATGACCACCTTGCATGTGAAAATGTAAAGGAACAGGAAGCTAACTCAGGCATTCTCAGGAGAACAGGTCACCTGCTAGAACCAAGACAGGAGCCAGAGAAAGAAGTCCTCAGAAAACAAAAGGCTGAAGGCTGGAGGGGATCCTCCTGAGCCTTCTCAGTAATAATGCATTCTCATACAAACATAGTTCAGAAGGCAGCGAGAGTGAGCAACCTTCTGAATGAGGTTTTATTCACTGAAAGAAAGGTTGCATCTTCATAGGTAGGACACAGCAGCATGTGGAGATGAAGTTATCTGTCATAGAAACTGGGTCATGTAGTTTGCAATTCCTACTGTTAATTCATAGGAAAGAAAAATACTCTCAACAGAAAATATGGTATGGTTGACCTTATAGAGACCATATTTGTGATTTTATAGAACTAGCAGACAGGTGATCTAACAGGGGGATTTGTTTATGTTGGTGTTTTTCTGTCTTGATCAGTCTTGCATAAATCTTTCCTGAAATGTCACATGTGAATAAAGGTAGGAGAAGGATCATGTTTTCAAATTGCCCAAAACGTCAATCATTCCTTTTCATTTGATTATTGTATTTCATGTGTGTTCTAATCTTATACCTGAGTTGCTGAAATGTTATTTTCTTATGTTAAACTTAGGCAGAACTTCTATATACTTTTGTAAGATGGATATAGTCAATTCAATGAATGAGTACCCTTCTTTACACACAGAGCTTTAGAAAGGAGAATGTTAAAGGATTGTAGAAAATGATTAATGTCACATACTCACAAGCCTCCCGACCTGAGTTCAAGTCTCTAGTACCCACATAAATCCAGACACAAAGTGTCTTGCATGTCTGTAAGCCCAATGCACCTCCATGCATGGGAGGCGGAGTCAGGAGAATTCAGAAGTGTATGGGCCAGGAGACTGGTGAACACACAGCAGCAAAACACCCAGAGACCCTGTCTCAAAGAAGGTGGAAGCCACAGACAAACACCCCGAGATTGTTTTCTGACCTCTACATATGTGCTGTGGCATGCACCCTCCCAACATCACATATATGCACACATATATAGACACAGGGAGATACATAAATAAATTTTAAAAACAGAAAGTTGAATGTCATATATTCTTTTATGGCTCCTTAAAATTAGAGAACATCCTTTCACATTTTCTCTTTATATTAGTAATATGTAAATATTTGAAAATATAGCTCCTGATCCAATTGAAATGCAGGCAGATAATTTCAGCACTCAGGAGGCTGAGACAGCAGGACCTTGGATCTGAGTTCTAGGCCACCTTGAGCTACATGTGAGTTCAAGGCCATCCCAAGCTACATAAGGAAACCCTAAACCCTATCTCCAAAAAAAAAACCAAAAAAAAAAACCTGACAAAGCAAATAAAAATAGCTCTGAGCTACTATATAAATATTAACATAAATATAATACACATAAACTTTTTAGATACTATTATATGTAAAGTTTTGTTGTTGTTTTTCTCCTTTGTTCCCTTAATAATATATTATATTTCCCCAAAGCATAAAGTGTTCCTAAAAAACAAGCTCTTTGAACATTGAAGAAGAGGGGGCAGAAAGATTATAAGAGCCACAGAGTAGATAGGGATACCCTGAGGCATGGTACTCCCCCATCCTACAGGGAATGGCTAAAGTCTTCATGACCCCACAGTGAATACCATAACCCCATTGAGGAGGGCCCTGGAGAAACAGGAGCAGGAGAAAGGGGAAAAAAGAGTATAACCGGGCTGGAGAGATGGCTTAGCCGTTAAGCGCTTGCCTGTGAAGCCTAAGGACTCCGGTTCAAGGCTCGATTCCCCAGGACCCACGTTAGCCAGATGCACAAGGGTGCGCATGTGTCTGGACTTCGTCTGCAGCCTCTGGAGGCCCTGGCGTGCCCATTCTCTCTCTCTCTCTCTGCCTCTTTCTCTGTGTCTGTTGCTCTCAAATAAATAAATAGGTAAATGAACAAAAAAGAGAGAGAGAAAACATTGCTTTCTAAAAAAAGAGTATAACCTATTAAAATATATGTATAAAATAAAAACTATGAAAACAATCCCCTAGTGCTTTAGAAATATGAACAGTCTAGAATATTGTTATATTTTAGAATGCAGAGCAGTTTCCAGTCAATTTGATGTAAAAAAGGGAAGAAATGTCATGAACCCCATGAAGTTGAAGAGGAAAAAAAAGCACATATTGTGGCATTGAACTAACAGATACACAATGTGATCAACAGTTTGGCTTTTTGACTACTGTTGTAAGGTGCACTTGTAGCAGGTTTGGGGGATATGAGAATCCCTCCTCCTAGAGTGGCAGCTGATTGCCACGTTGCATTTTAAGCTGAGATCATGTGTACTGCAGCTGGGATGTGATATGTCCACTCAAGTTCATGTTGACATGCAATTGCTGACGTCATGATGCTGAGGGGGCGTGGGGCTTAAAGAAGTACTTGGTTCCTGAGGGAGATTCCCACCTAAACGAGTGTTTAAAGGTCTCCTAAGAGCAGGTGATGCAGTGGCTGGGGAGATGGCTCAGCAGTCACAGGTGCTTCCTTGCAAGACCTATAGGCTTGAATATGTTTCTCCAGCATCCATGGAAAGCCAGATGCACAGAGTGGTCCATGCAACTGGAGTTCATTTGTAGCCCTGATGTTTCCATCTCAAATAAATAAAAAATTATTTCTTTTAAAAAGAGAATAGGTTATGTGTTGCAGTAGTGGGTTGTTATGAAGAGTATAATTTCTCTTGACATTTTCCCATTCTTCATGAACACCCTTGTCCTTCCTCCTTCTGCCATTACTGGGAGCATCCCAAGCCCTTCATCACATGTAGTCCCTTAATCTAACCTCCAGAACCAGGAGTCAAAATAAATGTTGCTTCTACTTTTCACTTAAAAAATTATTTATTTATTTATTTGAAAGAGAGAGTGAAAAAGAGACACAGAGATAATGGGTGTGCCAGGGCTTCTAGCCACTGCAAAGGGACCCCAGACATATTCACCACCATGTGCATCTGGCTTACATGAGTTTTAGGGAATCCAACCTGTGTCCTTAGGCTTCATAGGCAAGTGCCTTAATTGATAAGCCATCTCTCCAGCCCCTTTATTTTTAACTTTTGCTTTTCTGCTTGTGTGAATGTAATGTGGTATGTGTGTGTGTGTGTGTGCATGTGTGTGTGTATGTATATGTGTTGTACTATGGTGTGGTATGGTATGTATATTGTGGTGTGTCCATGCCCTTGCAGTGCCTCAAGCACTTCCTGTAAATGTGGCACTCACCTGAGGTGGCTGGAGTCAAACTGCTTTTAAAGCCATTCTAATTTGAGCTGGAGTCTCTTACTGATACCAGAGGTTTCTGTTTTTCATGAACCCACATGATTCCCTGGTCACTACTCCCCTTCATGGGATTGGCATTACAGGTGCATGTGGCCATGCCCAGCTGTTTACATGGGATCTGGAGAGTCAAACTTGGGACGTTTCATGCTCCCTCAGTCCCTCATGCTTTTGCAGGTAGTACATTTATCTGTTGAGCCATCTCTCCAGTCCTAAATCTCTTTTTTTTATAAATTGCCCTCACTCAGCTATTTAGTTATCACAACACAAAGCAGACTAAGCAACCTGGAAAGAGGCACCCTGAAGACAGACAGTGAGGTACTGAGCAAGAAGATCACACTTGGGGCTTTCTGATGACTGAGTCTCTTGTAAGCTCTCTAAGGATAATCTAGTTTGTGGATGAGGAGAAGGAAGAGCTCAGATGAAAAGCAAGTGGCTCCTCAGTAGGGCGCTGAACAAAAATATTTTTCTATAGAAACCATTGTCTTGTGGCTTCTACCTAGTTATATTTCCCTAAGTGAATTTTGTCCCCAGTCACCCTGCACCAGGTAAAATTCTACTGACAATGGAAGCTGTGGTCCCCATCCATCTCTCGTGCTTTTATCTCCCCTCTTTGGCCAATGGTCATTCTTGCCGAAATGATCCCTCACAAATTTTAGCAAGTTGAAATGAGGAATTTCAAGCAAGGTTTAAATATCAGATATTCCTTGCTGTTTCTTTACTCTCATGCTCTGTAGGCTTTTGGAGCTCTACTGATTTATCAAACATTAGAAAAGATTAACACAGACACTTAAGGGGAGAATGGAGTGTGTAGCAATCTGGGCTAATATTTAGACTTCAATCATGCAGTCCCATCCTTTCCAAGTTGCTGATTCATTCCTTTGTCATATCCCTTAAGTCTCCTTGGAACTCTAGGACTTGCTGTTCTCAGTTCTAACCTTCAGATTCCTTTCTGAGGTTGAAAGTTATAAAGCTTCTCCTCATTTAGAAAGTGTGGAATTGGGTTTACTCCCACTCTTAATAGGCCTTTGTGCCTATGAAATGGGGATGAAAGGGGAGTTAGTTCCATGCAATGACAAGTAGAAACATCAAGGAGGCTAAGAGAATGTCCATTCAAAGTAAGTGAGATAACTGGGCATGGTGGAACACACCTTTAATCTCAGCACTTGGAAGGCAGAGGTCGGAAGATTGCTGTGAGTTTGAGGTCAGCCTGAGACTGCGTAGTGAATTCCAGGTCAGCCTGAGCTAGAGCAAGACCCTACCTTGAAAACCCCAAAACAAAATAAAAAATAAATATATTAGCGAGGTAAACTGGCTCTTTCTGACCCAAGCACACACCATGACCTCAGAAGCAACTCCCATGAAAACATTCTTGGTGAGTCAAGCATCACGTTTCTCCTTCCTTCTCTCAGCCTCAGATTGGGCAGCTCCAGTGTGTGCCAGGGCCCAGCCCACCTACAGCCTGTCAAAGTGTCCCATTGTTATCCCACGGAAGCTCATGATTCAGCAGGTACATGATATGCAGTCTCTTAGGAAACACCTGGGCATCTGAACAGTTCACTGCCGACCGACCACATCTCTAGCCAGCAAATGCTTCCCACAAAATGAGTAGACACTTACTGGGCTGACAGGGCTGCCTTGGACCTAGGACTGAGGAGGGAATGAAATTCTCTGTCCAGTTGGTCTCCTGCCTAGGGAAGTCTTAGTTCTTTCTTTTCTGGGCATTGTCTTCAAACTAGGCCACTGAGTAGAAATAGGTCCAAAAGAAAATGCCATTTATAACCAATGTGAAAACTTCCTGGCTTTTAGCCACTGACTATTTCTTCCTGATAATTCAAGAATAAAAGACTAAGCAAGAGCTTTCAGACATGCACGCATGTAGGTACCTGCTGATCATGACTGTAAATGTCTGGCCATGTGGCTGAGTCTCATGGGTAAGGCACTAAAGACACAAAACTGGTCATGAGGCCTGGAGAGCTGGCTTAGCAGTTAAGGCACTTGCCTGCAAAGCCAAAGGACCCAGGTACAATTCCCCAGGACCCACGTAAGCCAGATGCACAAGGTGGTGCATGCATCTGGAGTTCATTCACAGTGGCTGGAGGCCCTGGTACACCCTTTCTCTCTATCTTTCTCCTCTTTCTCTTCCTCTTCTTCCTCTTCCTTTCTGTCTCTCTCTCTCCTTCTCTCTCTCTCTCTCTCCCTTTTTCTCCCCCAAATAAATAAAAATAGTTCTTTTTTAAAAAGGAAAACAAAAACTAGGCATGAGCTGATCCTATAGAGCTCAGTCTAGTAAGAAGAATGACTTTCTTGGCTGTAGAGATGGCTTAGAGGTTAAGGTGCTTGTCTACAAAGCCAAAGGACCTAGGTTTGATTCCGCAGGATCCACATAAGCCAGATGCACAGGGAGGAGCATTCATCTGGAGTTTGTTTACAGCGGCTAGAGGCCCAGGTACCCATTCTCTCTCTCTCAAATAAATAAATAAAATATATTTTCTTTAAGAATTAAATGAATTTCTGATCGAGTTAGTATCCTAACCAATACATTTCACATGCATGCAAATATGAATGAAACACTGTAGAAGATAGCTTGGGTATGAGGTAAGCATCAAGCAAGCACTCACATAGATGGTGGTACATTCTCTTGTGCATACATTTCCCTCCTCTTTTCTTCAATAAATTTCATTGTATACATTTCAACAATCTACTGTATGGAACACAAAGACAGTAAGAAAGATGGATACCATAATGAAACAAATCAACATATTCACCATTTCACACATGCATCCAGTTTTGTGTATGTAACAAGAGTGCGTAAAACCTATATGAAGTTAGTAAATTTCTTCAATACAATGAAATATTAAAGACTGTACAAGAGCTCCAGACTGGCTCATCCTACACACCTGCTACATTGTATCTTTGTGTTTACATCTCCCCCTCCTCACTCTCTCTTGGAATGACTGTTTCATTCTATCTCTGTATATATATTATTTTTTTATTGACAACCTCTGTACTTACAGACAATAAACCATGATATTTCCCTCCCCTCACACACTTTCCCCTTCGCAGCTCTGCTCTCCATTATAGCCCCTCCCTCTCTCCATTAGTCTCTCTTTTTTGTTTTGATGCCATTGTCTTTTTCTCCTACTATGAAGGTGTTGTGAAGGTATTGCTAGGCACTGTGAGGTTGTGGATATCGAGACCAGTTTCTGTCTGGACAGTTGCATTGTAAGAAATCGTACCCTTTCTTTGGTTCTTACATTCTTTCCGCCACCTCTTCTGCCATGGACCCTGAGCCTTGGAGGGTACGATAGAGGTGTTTCAGTGCTGGACACTCCTCCATCCCTTCTTCTCAGCACTATGTTGCCTTTTTGGTCATCCCAGCGGTCATCACCATCTGAAAAGAGAAGCTTCTCTAACCAGAAGTGAGTGTAGCATTAACATATGAATATGAACATTACATGTAGTGCTTTCAGGACAGTTTGGTGAGAATAATATATGCATTTAGCCAGACAAGAACAGGCTTTATACCCCTAAGGCTCTTGACCTCCCCTCTTTATATATATTTGACATTTTAAAAGATTTCTTAAATAAGTGAGGTAGCACAAGATTTTTCTGTGTTTGGTTGATTTCACTTAGCATATTTTTTCATCTAGTTATATTCATGTTGTGGCAAATGCCCTGTGTTGTTCCCACATTCACTTGCACATAGACACTTAGACTATTTCCAAATCTTACTTACTGTGAGCAATGCTTCAGTGAACATGGAAATACAGATATCTTCCTCAGGTAGAGATTTCCTGGAAGAGGGTGACCAGTCCTATGGGAGACGTATTTTGAATACCATGGAGCCTCTATACTGTTTCCACAATGACTATAACAATACCATTCCTACCCACTGTGTCCAAATGTTGCCTTTTGTTCAACCTCTTGCCAGCAGGTCACACAGCTTGTATCTTTGATAACAGTCATCCTAACAGACATAACATGAAATTGGGCCTTGGAGGGTGAATGAAAGTTTGTCAGGCAGCGAATGAGGCCGTATGTATGTCTGGCTTAACCACATGTTCTATTCCCCTCCTCTCACAGTGAGCTTGAGAAGAATTCATAGTTAGAAAACTCATAAAAAGATAAATTCGAGTACTTTTTTTGCTATAAAATCACTTTGTCATCCATTTCAATGGTGGTTCTGCTTTTTCCTATTGATATTTTTAGGTGAAAAATATACTTTCTGCAGCTACTTCAAACTGAAATGTTGTAGGTCTCCCAGGACCTTCCTCACTTGTTTCATTGAATAGTAGGAGCTCAATCCAAGTACATCCTTAGTTATACAATATTTTGCTCTCAAAATTGTCTGAGTAACTTGTTTTTGACAGCTGTATCCGAGTTACGTCTCCAGTGAAGCTATCTAAACTCTACCAGCATTTTCAGACACTGTACTGGCTTTGCTTCCTCCACGGTTCTACTCCAGCTGTACCCCATCTCCCTTCTTGAGGCTTCTATGTGTATGAAGGTGATCCTTCTTGATTTACAATTAAATCACCACTTCAAAATCTAGTGCGTGTGTCTATGTGTTGAGAAACTGAGGTTGTGGTCTGAGCCAACCCAAGGAGGAGGAGGGAGTTGTTTTCCATACTTATGTCAGTTACACAAAAGTAATTCTACTCCCATTCTCATGAGTCACCTGTGAACTCTTCTTTAAAGGTATCAAATATAACTGTGGAATGAACACACACCCACAAACTACAATCTGTGGATGTTTCTTCTTGCCCTTTGCCTCTTCCTTTTGTCTTTGGTTCTGCTTGCTTACCAGAAGGTAGCCAAGAGAAAAATAATAATCAGTTATCAAGATGGAGAAAGGAGGGCTTTATTGAAAATTTATTTTCAAATCTTTCAACTTTCATACTCAGGAAGTTGGAGTCATCAATCAGTTCTTGTGACAGCGTATTATAGAATATTGAGAATCAATTAAACATGTGATTGAGCTCCAGAGTGGGCCAAGATTGGTGTCATTGTTGAAATGATTTTGCCATATGGTGATGACAGGTGTGAAAGTTTAGCCTCTCCACAAAAAAGGGTCACATAGCCACAGACACCTTCCCCGCTCTTTTCCGGGTGCCTTGGATGCTTGCAGGCTTCCTCGCCGGGCTTTGGAGGCTCTCATCACTCAGAGTGGTCACCCCTGTATCCCAGTAGGCTCTGTGCCTTAATCTAGGAGTCATTACAATTCAAATCAAGACCAAAACTGAGACTGAAACACACATTCAAATGCTACTTGACAGGAAGTGAGAATACACAAAGTGACACGGGTTATTAGCAGACATTAGTCCAGTCATTCAGCTCTGATCTCAGGTGCAACTCTTTTGGTCAGGACCCCTGAGGCCAGAAATTCATTTTCCTCTTTCTTTGTCTTTCTGCCCCAGCCCTAGTGATGCTGTGAACATGTCTCTCTCTGGCCTCAGCTCTGACTACAGGCTGTTTGACCTGGCTCTGAAGCCAAGTGAGCATTCTTAGAATTTAAATTCTAGAATATTTCTTCCCACAGCTGTGACCTGCTTATGTTCTAATCCCAACTCTTCCTTCCAGATGAGCATTTCATAAAAATAATGGCTAGCAACAGATGGGGGAGGATGGTCATAAACAGTTGAATGTTGCTTTTCTATGCATACTTGAAATGTCTTATTGTGATCTCCCAGAGTATCATATTGGGGAGAAACAGAGAAATGTCATCTGTAGAAAGTAGAATCTCTTTTTTTTTTTTTTTAATTTTTTTTTTGTTCATTTTATTTATTTATTTATTTGAGAGTGACAGAGAGAGAAAGAGTCAGATAGAGAGAGAGAGAGAGAGAGAATGGGCGCGCCAGGGCTTCCAGCCACTGCAAACGAACTCCAGACGCGTGCGCCCCCTTGTGCATCTGGCTAACGTGGGTCCTGGAGAACCGAGCCTCGAACCGGGGTCCTTAGGCTTCACAGGCAAGAGCTTAACCACTAAGCCATCTCTCCAGCCCGAAAGTAGAATCTCTAATTGTTACCACTGATGGGATATGGAGTGTTCATCTTTATGTCACTTCAGAGGCCATGACGCATACCTGGCTTGCTGTGAGGGCATTCTTAGAGATGATTAGCTGAAGATGGGGACCCACCCTGAGGAAGGGGAGCGGCATCCCCTGAGGGTCCAGGCAGACTGAAAGTGTGAGGAGAGCCAACAGAATACTGCCATTTCTTCCTTCCATGACATCTACCAAGAAATGAAAGCCAGCCTTCACCACACACTTCCGCTCCCATGATGCTCTGTCAAGTGTATGGGGCCTAGTGAACAGATCACTGTGAAACCAAGAACCAAGATTGATCCTTCCTCCACCAAGTTGTTTCTGTCATGTATTTTGTCACAGTGACCAGAAAAGTAACTAATACACCACTCTGATTTTTTACTACATATAATTTACAAATTACAATTTTAGATGATAGGCTCTAAGAAAGCAATCCCCCCCAAAAAAGTTTAAGTAAATGCTCAAGTTTGGGTAAGGTTTTAATGTGTTCCCCCAAAAGCTCAGGTATTAGAAGTTTGGTTCTCTGTAGGAAACAGAAAGCAAGAAATCTTGGATTTTCAGCCTCCAACTGCTAGTTAAATAAGGTTTTATTTTTATTTTTTGTAATATACATAGCCTCAGAGTCTTTGTTATAGCCATTGGAAACAAAATGATATAGTCACTATCAATCATCAATGACCCTAAAAGGAAAAGGGATCTCTTCAGATAACTGAAAGTCACCATTAGTTTGAGATTCTATCCTGGGTGGCTCATACAGAAGTAGGGTATGAAAATATGCAGGTATTTTTCAATAAACTGAAAAACCCAATGTAGCTACATATTTTTATGAACAAAAGGTAGAATGCATGATTTGATACAGTGTCTGATAACAGGACAGAATACTTGAAGTGGAGACTTCTGAGATGCTCACAGGTACTGATGAGGGGACATGGGAAGGGTGGTCCCCAGCACCTCTAAAATGGTGGCTGAGACCTTAGGTCATTGAACCCTCATGTCTGCATTAGTTCTGTGCCCAAGTTTTTGCTGAAATCATGGAGTAGGGAAATGGAAATGAAGCATTATTGCTAACTCCTAAAGGCATGCACTTTGAGTAAACTTCTGGCTGCCTCAGAAGTTACTTTTTGCCTAATTGTGGCAAACTTCACCATAGATTAAAAAACAAAGAGGTGAAGGTGATACAAGGACTAATTAACATTTGAGGAAAAAAAAAGATACAAAAAGTTATGTTTCTTTTAGTATTTTTTTCCTGTTGTTGAAATGTTCTGACATTTTACATTTTGTTTTATATTTATTTGATTTTTAAGTGGCATATAATGCTCATACAAAGTTATAGGGTACAAAAGTGTCCATTCAGGGATACCTTTATAATGATCAAATCATGGTAACTAAAATAAGCATTGTCTCAAGTGTTTGTTATTTCTTTATGGCTAAATGCAAACCACTATCTGGATGAAATTGCTAAAAACCTAGATTGAGTATTAGTTAATTATTTTTGGCCACATGGAGAATTTTTCCCTTAGATTTGACATGTATATATGGTAAAGAAAAAGATAGATCCTCCAAACAAATATACAATGTTGGTTTTAAAACGCCCTAAAGTAACAGCCTCCTGGAAGTTTTCATTGCTGACTCTGTGAGAAATGAGGTGTATGATGGAAGTGCCAATGCACCACCTTAATTATCAGACCACCATCAGGCACCAGAGTAATGAAGGAATTTCCTTATTGTGTGCACAATGAACACTAACGGAAGCAGGAGAACCAGAGACCGCGGTGTCCTGGCAGCAAAACGGCGCCATCTAAAGGAGAGGAGAGCGAGCCACAGCGTGGGAGTTGTAGAGGTGCAGGGCATCCTCTGTTAGTATCCAGAGGACTTTCTGTGCTCAGATTTTTGTACCCTAAACACAAAATCGAATTCTGTTGTATTTCTAACACAGCTGGTTGTCAGGTAGAGAGGGGGACTGGACTCTGAACCCCAGCTCCGTTCAGCAGACTTCGCACCAGAAGTCTCCTGAGGAAAGATGGACTTCATTCATCAGGTGTACCCCAAGCAGAGGGAGGGAAGGAAAGAAGAGGGGAGGAGATGTAGATGCACAGAGGGAAAAAGGAGGAGGAGAGAACTAGGGAGGTTATTTTGGCTTGGGATATGCAATAGAAAATCCAGCCTTTAGTCTCCACAAGCTGTCGCATGTGTACACATAAGGAAAGTAAACAGGGAGGTCCAATAAATCAGCCCAAATGGTACAGTTGGCAAGCCACGGAGCTATTCTGTCTGCTTCTAGGACCGGTGTTTCCGCAAGCACAAGGTCATGAAGGAATAATGCAGCTATTCCCAGACAGACACACTCATTGCATTGCTCACGTGTGAGTTCACATACCACTGAAAGCCGTCACCAGCCTGTCCCATTGACCAGCCTTGTGGCAGACCCACTGGCACCCTCACTTCCTCGCACTCACAGAGCTCTGCTTCATATTCCTGCTTCACTTCACTTTTCCTGCCTTAAGAATGTGCTCTTGAGGCTGGGTTATAGCTCAGTATAGTCCCTGGGTTCCATTCCCAGACCACATAAAACCCCAGGCCTCATGGTATTCCCCTGTAATCCCAGCACTTGGGAAGTTGAGACAAAAAGATCAGAAATTCAAGGTCAGCCTCGGCTACATGAGATGCTGTCTCTAAACAAAGGTGATTTCCCAGGCTGGTGAGGCAACTTGGTGGGTAAAGTGTCCACCACACAAGCACGAGGGCCTGAGTTTAGATCCCCAGAACCCACGGAAATCTGCACACTGTGTCATGTGCCTATAATTCCAGCTTCGGGGAGGTGGAGACAGGAGGATCCATAGGGCTTTCTGACCAGCTACTCTAGGTGAATTGTGAGCTCTAGGTTCAGTGAGAGGTACCCTGCTGGCATGAAACACCCTACCAAAAACAGCTGGTGGGAAGAAAGGGTTTATTTTGGTTTATAGGCTCAAAGGCAAGCTCAGGGATGAGAGAGGAAAATGTGGCAGGAGCAGAGGCTGGACATCACCTTCTGGCCAACATCAGATGGACATAGCAGCAGGAGAGTGTGTCAAACACTGGCAAAGGGTGGCGAACACTAGATGTAACACCCATAGAGCACCCTCCACAACACACCTTCTCCAGCAAGGCTCCCATTCCTAAATTGCCATCAGCTGAGATCAAACACTCAGTCCACATGAGTTTATGGGGGAAACCCAGTGCAAACCACCAGACACTTTTTCAAAAACTAAGGCAGAAAAAAATAAGATGCAGAGTGATTGAGGAAGACACCTGTTGTCAGCCTCTGGATTTCATATGCATCTGCCTATACACATGTGCCCACACATATCAACATACATACACCCATTATGCACACACACACATATATGCATGTAAAGTAAGAGAAGAAGAATGTGATTTCCTGGCATATCAAAAATTCATATAAGAACAGCAGAACTGAGAAAAACCCACTGGGATTTTAACTTTAACTTCGACGATAAGGTCTTTTCCATAAACTATGAGCAGCTTGGCCCCAGCTGTTCCTTCATGGCAATAGATGGAAAAGAAATGTCACTTGGTGACTAAGAGATATTAATAGACTGAGAACTATACAGGCTTGAACTGTCACCTAAGATCTGGTTAATAACAGAATGGACATGGGAGTTGAGACTAAATACGGCATTTCCAAAGTAGCAGAGTGTCCTCAGTGCGGCTAGCCACAGAACATTTCCTTGAATGGAGGCCACTTTTTTAATAGCAGCAGAACAGTACCATGGAATAACCAGAGTCAATTTCACAACCTGGTGGAAGCTACAGAAATATTCAGGTGGAGGATGGTACCATGATTTTGCTAATATTGTCTGAAACACTGTCTCTCGCTCATGCCTCAGAATGCTTGGCTATATTCTTTCAACATGCCAGCTTGCCCAGCCTGGTTTTGGTTTTGTTTTTGTTTTCCTTTTTTTGTCACAGTCAGCTCAAATGATGGGGGAGAGGCCTTGGGGCAAGACTACCACCCCATTCACAGAGGTCAGCCTCTTGGAACAAGTGAGTCTAACTGGGATAGCCCCTGTTAGTTTAATACAAAGAAAAATGAGAAGATGACCTTACAGGTTCCTGAAGATCTCTAAGGTGGAGGTGGTTTAAGTCTGCTGAGATGCGGAACGTTCTTCATGAGGCTTGGATTCTTCTTCAAGGGCAAATGCAGTCAGGACAACAGGAATCATGGCGGGAGGGCCGAGTATCATTGAAATCCTGGAGAAATATGCTTCTTGCACCAACAACACTGTTTCAAACACACAAGGATGCCACCATGATTGATAATATATAATTAATGCCAACATCAAGGTGCTTATGGTATTTGGTTCATAAGAAAGTTCATATTATGTATTGACCTTAAACTTTAAAAAAATAAACAAGAAATATGTGATTCAAAACCCAGAAATGACAACGGACATAGGACTTTAAAAAAATACTTCCTATATATCTCTATCCAGTCACCTGTCAAGACCCCACAGCTCTGACTGGACAATTCTTATTAATTTCTTACAGGCTTTCTGCAGCACATATAAGCACCTAAACTGTAGCTTTACTCTACCTTCTTTTAAAGATATCTTATTTTTATTAATTTTTGAGTGAGAGAGATAGAAAGAGAGAGAGAATGGGCACACCGGGGCCTCTAGCCACTGCAAATGAACTCCAAACACATGTGCCATGATGTGCATCTGGCTAGTGTGGATTCTGGAGAGTCAAACCTATGTCCTTAGGCTTTTCAAGCAAGTACTTTAACCACTAAGCTATCTCTCCAGCTCCCCCTTGTTATAAAATAAGTGACATGTCTTTCCTTTCTTTGTCTGTACACCAGGGACCTCTATGATGCTGTGCATCCTGTGTTCAAATAGACTCCTCACCCTCATTCAGCCCATAATTGCAGTTACAGCTCACTGGGCCTTGCCCCATTCCCAGAGCAGTTGCTCTTGTGTCTTCCTTCTTCTCCAATGAACACCGGATGAATACATTGGGTAATGCAGAAGACAGAGGCCTCATCATCTCTTGGTGACCCTCATTCTCATTGGCCTCCAAGGGCAGTCTATCTCCTTCTGTCTCTTGTGAAATGGCACGATTTCATCTTTGATCTCAGAATGTACAGGGAGTTTACAGAAGAGCTTGCTGCTTTCCAGTGTCCCTCTGGCCGAAGGGCGCCAGTGAGATGAGAGTTCATGCTCAAGACTGCATGGAAATACTAGGTGCTAAGTGTGTTGCAGGATCTTGGTTCTTTGGATGCTCTGTGCCTGTCACAGCTCAGATAGAGCTGATTCTTCAGAACAAGCAGCTGTTGTGTCTGCCCAGTCCTTACATGATCTCTGATGCTTGGAAAATTCCAGCACCATTGGTCCTGCCATTTTTTAGAGTCCCAGAGGCTGCAGAGCTTTCAAAAATACAGTTTCCTGGGTGCTGGAGAGATGGCTTAGCAGTTAAGGTGTTTGCCTGAAAAGCCAAAGGATCCTGGTTCAATTCTCCAGGACCCACATAAACCAGAGGCACAAGGGGGCACATGCATCTGGAGTTCATTTGCAGTGGCTGGAGACCCTGGCGTGCCCATTCTCTCTCTCTCTCAAATAAATAAGTAAAATATATAGTAAAAATACAGATGCCTGGGCTCTATCCAGACCCACCTTTCTTTTTTATAAAATATTATATATATATATATATATATATATATATATACAGAGAGAGAAAGAGAGAGAGAGAGAGAGAGAGAGAGAGCATGCCAGACAGAGAGAATGGGCCACTAGGGCCTCCAGCCACTGCAAACAAACTCCAGATACATGCGCCACTATGTGCAGTTGGCTTATGTGAGTCCTGTGGAATTGAACCTGGGTCCTTAGGCTTCACAGACAAGCATCTTAACAACTGAGTCATCTCTCCAGCCAGAGACCCACATTTATGATTCCCAGAATCCCTAGGGGTCAATGGGCATGAGTATTTTGAATCTCCTCAGGTAGTTCTAATGACCTCCAGGAATGAAGATGCTTAGTCAGATCTTATAGCCTTCCCAGATATCATGAGAGATGGATAGGATGAGTAGCTCTTCCAGAAATGTGTATACTCTGACTCTATCCCATTTTAGTACAATGATGAAAGAAATGCTGTCTGTCTAGGCATATGGACCTGTCTTAATTGGCAAGTCACTTAGAAATGACGGAGGAAATAATCAGAATAAGAGATGGGGAGAGGATTCCTTTACACAGAGATATCTTAGATTGCCCCTCCCCCTCCAAGAACTAGACATTATGAAAGAACCTGTGGATGAGGTTTGAAAATTCAAGTTCAGGTGAAGCTTTACTCTAGATAACGCTGCTCCATGGGGCCCTACACAGTGTCCCTCCACCTCAGGCTGCTTTCACATTAGGTGCCCTTATGACCTCAAGCGATTGGGGCAGGACTGGCAGAAAGGGAAACCAGTAGAGTTCATCACTAGATGGAAGTGGCCATTCAGAGCTAAAGGAGAACCCAATGTCCATATCCCAAGGTCAGATCCACATCTGGCCAGTGGCTGAACCAAAGAATATTGAAGACATTAACAGACTCCAAGAGGGAAGCCAGTGGAGTATGAAGAAATCCAAAAGATGTACTTCTTTTACATGATATGCTTTTTTTTCTTCTTTTCTTTTTGAGATAAAATGTACCTCCCAATGAGCGGAGGAGATAGCTCCCTGGTTAAGAGTGCTCGCTGCTTAAGCATCATGGTCTTTTAGGTTGGAGACTGCTGAGTTTGACTTCCCAGAACCTATGTCAATGCTGGGCATGGCCACACACAGTTTTAACTTCAGTCCACAGGGCCTGTGGAGATATGGAGGAGAGATCATCCCTGAGGCTTTCGGACCAACAGCAGCTCCAGGCTGAGGGAGAGACCTGTCTCAGATAAGCACACAGCTGGGTAATAAGAGAGGGACACCTGATTTCCTCTGGCCTCTGTACACACACGCATGGGGTGCATGGACACAGGTGCATATACCATACACATATACACATATAAAAATCCTTATCACGCATTGTAGCCTTAACCATGTGAGCAGAGAAAGAGAGAGAGAGCAAGAGCACCATGGCCTCTTGCTGATGCAAACTCTAGATGCATGCACCACTTTGAACATCTGGATTTATGTGTATACTAGGGAATTGAACCTGGACCAGCTGGCTTTGCAAGCAAATGTCTTTAACCACTGAGAAATCTCCTCAGCTCATGTAGACCTTAACTTTTGCAGGTTGAAGTGTGACAGCGAACTTCTTCTTCCCTCTTCACAAATTTCACTGGTGGAAGATTTGACCTTACCATAGAGCTTCATAGACTCAGCAGGAGTTGTTTCCATTTCCTTATGAAGTTGAGAATGCTGGCCTTGTCACTTGCAGGAGGCACCCATAGCTTTGTTCTCTGGATTATCAGAATGGCCAGTGCTCTTCTTTTGGGCTGCGGGGGCTTTAGTACATAGGGTAACTTTTACTTGAGCAAAAGCACTACAACCCACAACAGAACATCTGATAACCAGGATGGCCACAAAGTGACCAGAGGCTGGAAGCATTGACAATATGGGCTCCCTGTTCAAAGAGGTGGAACATGTTCTGGAGGGGACAGAATTGGATGGCCTGAGACTTTAACAAGCTTCTCTGAATGAGCTCAATTTAAAACTTATGAGCCACTTCTAGAATTTTCCATTTGATATTTTTTTGTTCCATTGTTGACTATGAAACTGCAGGAAATGAAATTGTGGATAAGGTGGGGCTTCTGTCTTATTTTTATTACTGAGAACTTTAATATATGAACATAAGGCAAATTAATCATAATTCCATCATGTTACAGTCATGTTTCCTCTCCCCCTGCCCCAACCTCCTCCACTCCACTGAAGACCTTCCTCACTAGGGTTATCAGTGATCCTGGCAGAGTTAGCAATGCACTAGTCAATTTCTGGGGCAGGGGCAGGGTACATCTTCAGAGTACACCTTCTCACCATGTGACCCTTACATTCTTTCTGAGGTGGGACTACCATAAGGTGTAGGAGGATCAAGAAGGTGTCTTCTGTCTAGAGTACAAACTGACCCAAGTGGTCATTAGGTCACATGTTAGGAAAGGACAGTTGACCTCTAGCCACCAAGAATGATCCTGTTGATGTTGAGCAAGAAGACATGCACCTCAGTCCTACAACCACAAGGAACTGAGCTCTACCCACAGGCAGTGAGCTCAGAGGATCTTTTGTCTCAGGTGAGCTGACAGTCCCAACCAGTCCCTTGATCTCAGCCTGGGAGAGTATAGGAACCTGGTAATTGGTGCCTGGGCTCTCAAGAGCTTCTCATGGAAGCTGGGAGGAAGAAACTGTGTATTGTATTAAGCTGCTGAATTTGTAGCAATCTGTTACATAGCTCAAAAACCCTAAATATAATATCTAAAGCAAATTGTCAAAACATGAATAACTAGATACTTTGGGAAAATTTCTGTATCTTTTGGAGTCTTTTTAATAAGTCTGAAATTCATTTAAAATAAGATGTTATCCAAGATATTTGCTGTGCCATACACAGTTTATAGTACTTAAGATATCTTAATACATTAAATTCACCTCAGAAATAACTTCTCCCCAACATGACTTGCTTTGCAGCTAAGGAAGCCAAGGTATGGAGATCTGAGGGACACAGTCCACTTTGGGTCTAAGGTCTGAGTGCAGTCATGTTTGTTGGCATCACTGACTTGTGATACTGCAGTGAAAAGGCAGAGGTTAGCGGACAGTGGAGATGATGGAACACCATCCCACAGTGCCAGGAACCCATGGGGTAATCACTTCTGTTTTGCTCTGTGTTTTGTATTAACCAAGCAAGTGTTTGCAGTCATGGTGTGATTGACACCACAGAGAAATTCACAGCACTAGGCTTTAAGTTTGCCCATATTGGTCAAATGCACTCATACTATGTAGCTCTGCCGCAACAATCTCAAACCTTTAGGCTACATCAAGTAACCCAACTGTCGGTTGATGAGTGTTGTTGCAGTTACCTTCTTGTTGCTGACACAAGGCACCCAATGGGAAGAAGTTTATTTACTTTGGCTTACAGTCTGGAGGGGGAGCTCCATGACGGCAGGGGGAAATGATGGCATGAACAGAGGCTGCGCATCAACTCTGCCAGAGCAGATGGAAAATAGTAGCAGGAGAGTGAGCTGAACTACCACTGGCAAGATAGGGTTAATGAAACCTCAAGGTCCACCCCCTAAAACACACCTTCTCCAGCCACTTTTTGCCTCCCAAATTGCCATCAGTTGGGGATAGGCATTCAGAACACACGAGGTTCTGGGGGACATCTGATTCAAACCATCGCAAATGCAATGAGTAGAAGAGATAAAAACTGAAGCATAGAATATGGAACCAAGAATGAAAACTAAAAAATTGAAAGCACACAATTCAACATATTTAATCAAAACCAGTAAAAAATGTAGTTCCCACCTTCTAATATATTGATTTTGTGCATTTATCATATTTCAGGCTTTTGAATAAGATGAAGCCAACCAAACTCCATTGTGAAATCTTGTCTCCTCGAAATCGTCTGACCTCAGAGAGGCAAACAGTGAGTAATTCAAAGTATTTTTGAATGAAAGTGTCAGTTTAAGATCCTCGGCATAAAACATACCTACAAAGCCTATTTGCAAAGTAAATTTACTCTGGATTCTTGATACCTATGAAAGTTTTTTCTATGATATTTATTTAAAATTACAACAGTTTACATTAGAAACAAGCTCAAACAATTAAGGTAAAAGATAAATAACTGCATACAGTTTAATTTTACAAAATGCAAACATACATCTTTCATTGTTCCATTATCTGAGTATTAAGCGCCACATAATTGCACAAGGCATTTTCAAATGTCTTAAAGGCTCTAAAATTACAGAGTTGACTTTTGTGAATTCGTCTTTATTTTCATCCATTATCATACAAATAATTGACCACACAGATTAAATTGAAATCAGAATTGGATATGTCCTTTGTAGAGTTCATTTGTCGCTTGTAGCTAAAGGTTGGCAACTGATGAGAGATCATGGAGCTTCCTTGAGGCTCCCGTGAAATATGGAATGGGGCTTCAAGATTCCAGAATTTTTAGCTGGGTGTGGTGGCGCACACCTTTAATCCCAGCACTTGGGAGGCTGAGGTAGGAGGATCACAGTGAGTTCAAGGCCAACCTGAGACTACATAGTAATTCCAGGTCAGCGTGGGCTAGAGGGAGACCCTACCTTAATAAACCAAGAAAAATAAATAAATTTTAAATAAAAAAAAAAGATTCCAGAATTTAGGATGCTTAAGCCAAGAAGTTCCTTAGAATTCTTCTGGGGTTAAGATGATGTCCTTCAAGGTTTGTGTAAGAGATTTTCTTCTAGACATCCCAGGACAATTCTACTCACATTCCTTTCACTCTCAGATATATTCAGCTTGAGAGGTGAATGAAGCCTGGGTGGGATTCACTCTACCCAGAAGCTGGAGTTGATGCAGGGAATGCAGCCCTTCTCCTGTTGCCCTCAGAGGTGCATTCTGGGAGCAAGGCTGGAAAAGCCAAGCATCCTCCGCATGGTGTGAGAAATTATTCCTCCCTGCACATAGGAGACCAAGTCTGTGTTGCTTTTTCTTTCTTCCTTCAATAAAAAGTCACACAAAGCTTTGCTTGCTGATCAATTCCATGGCTTTTATGTAGAAAAAGAAACCAGTTACTCATTGCCAAGACATATAGGAGTGGCAGGAAGTGGCTATAATGCTTGTTGGCTACAAAGAGTATTTTCATGGTGTGTTCAACTTTTGGAAACCTGATCCAGGTACTCAGAATGACTTCTGAAACATTATCCCTCTCCGCTTGCCCCTGCTCAATGTCTCATAATTATAACTCTGAGCTATTTACCTCTGTTACTGCATGGGGTGGATGAGAGAGGGAAAACAGAGGAATGGAGTTGATTGTTATGGTTTGCAGAGCCTGAGGATGAAGGGTGGATGTGGGTCCCTCTCACGCAGCATGGAGACCTCCTGACACCACAGTGAGGTCCACTTGCATCTCGCTGTTAGATAGCACAGAGGTGGAAATTGGGGCTACAAGGAATGACAATGACAACTCCACTGGGCTCACCAGGAAAAGGATCTGATTTCGCTCCAGGATCTGACATGGTGCCGAGTGGTTGACCAGGCCCTTGGCACATCTCTACTGAACAAGTGAATAAAGCTGGCTTGAAGACTTGTGCTACTGCTGGGCTCATTCTAAGTTAAACTATAGAGCAAAGCATTTCCTGTTGATTTCAAAATAATTTCCCTCTTTCCAATATATCATGACTCTCACTTCTCTGCCTGTTTATACAGACACAGGAGTGAACAGTAAAGGGCCCCAGCTTTTGAGGATCTCAGAGTCACACAAAGAACTACAATATTGGAAGCAATGTGGTATAGCTGACCAAGTTAGTGAGACAGGCTTGAGTTCAAATCCCAGCTCTGTGCTCACCAATTTTGACCTCGAGCAAAACACGTATTAATAATTCCTCTTCATCGGAGCTAATGAAAATGTTAACTTACTGATTGAGGATTAGATGCTATGATTGATGAAAAGCACTTGGGAGCCTGCTCACCACACGATACCCTTTTGTGGATGGCGCCAGTCACTGTCATTTAACAGCTGTGCGATCCTGGGCAGGTGAAACTTGGTGAGTGTGTTTACTTAGGTGAAACGAAGGTAGAGTAATACAATCATTCATAATGAATGCTGTATTACAGTGTTTTTTGTTTGTTTGTTTGTTTGCCTGAACCACAAGGAATGGATCTCCATGATAGCCCCAATTTCAATTGTTGGGGTCATTAAATCCCAAGGTTTTAAGCTGGGTTATCAATCAGGTACTCACAATCTAAGGCCTGTGTTGGGACAGAAGCCCAATATGTTAAGACAGAACACCTGGACTCACATCTGTTGTGGGTGGTCGCTCGGTCTTGGTGCCTGGCCAACATCTCCTGAGTCCTTTTAAGAGGTTCAATGCAGCCATTCACCAGCTGTTATGTACTCTGCTAATAAGAGCCCTCTGCCATCTTCAGAGGGGAATTAAGCAGTGGCACATCCTCCAAAACATAAAGAGAGATATGGTCCTACCCTCAAGGCCAAAAACTCCGAGGTGTAATTTACAGAGCAGAGCATACCAGGAAATCAGTTAGGCCCTGTGTTTCATATGAAGTCATCTTCTAGGGCCTGGGAAAGTACCTTAGTGGTTGAAGTACTTGCCATGTGTGGTGGTTCTGAACTTAGGTGTTCTGAATGCTAGGTTCCCAGCTGATGGAGATTTGGGAATTAATGCCTCCTGGAGTCATTGTAGTATTGGGGGTGGGCCTATAGGTATTACAGCCAGTGCCCCTTGCCAGTGTTTGACACACTCTCCTGTTGCTATTGTCCACCTTATGTTGGCCAGGGGGTGATGTCCACCTTCTGCTCATGTCACTCATATCATTGTTTTTCCCTGCCATCATGGAGCTTCCCCTCAAGTCTGTAAGCCAAAATAAATCCTTTTTATCCCAAAAGCTGCTCTTGGTTGGATGATTTTAGCCAGCAATGTGAACCTGACTACAACAATAATGTTGGTACAGAGAGTGGGGTCATTTGCTGCTAGATACCTGACTGTGTGGCTTTGGCCTTTTGGAGCTTATATTCTTATTTTTTTTAAATATTTATTTATTTTGAGAGAGTAAGAGAGAAAGAGAGAGAGAGAATGGGAACACCAGGGCCTCCAACCACTGCAAATGAACTCCAGACACATGTACCATCCTGTGCATCTGGCTAATTTGAGTCCTGAGGAATCAACCTGAGGTCCTTTGGCTTTGCAGGCAAATGCCTTAACCACTAAGCAGTCTCTCCAGCCTTGGAGCTGATTTTCAAGAGGAATGTGGAAGGATTTGAAACCTTAGCCTGAGAGATGCCTTGTAGTGATGTAAGTACAGCTTTATGGACTATTCTGGTCAGTGTTGAAAGACCTGAATGCAGTAAGAACTATGGACTGTGAGGTTTGGCTTGGGAGGGTGAGAAAGAGCTTTGCTTGGACTGGGCTAGAAGCCGTTTGTATGAGAGCCTTGCTGTTATGCCCATGTCCTGAGAATTTGTGCAGGGTTGCATTGCGTAGAAACAAACTGGTGTGTGTAGAGGGATATGGCACAGAAAGAAATCTTTGGACCAAAACTTTTGCCCATTCAGCTGCAATTGTATGAGAGATTACAACCTTTGAGATTGGGCCAGCTGACCTGTATTGGGATGAGAGCAGGATGTAGACTCTTTTGAAGGAGCCTGAGTGCTCAAGGAATGTCCTGTTCTTCAAAGTCTGCTTTATCCCCCACCCCCAGGGTTAATAAATTAGCACCCCATCTGGTACTGTGGAGTATAGGAAATGCAGGAAAGAGAGCGTCACTGAGTTTGCAACACGGTCTTGTGTTTTGGAAATGGCCATGGGCAGTGTGAAGCAGGTTTGCTGGATGCCTGCATGGAGACCCAATGGAGCCATGAGGATGAACTGTGGATTGCAGTGGAGACCCAGGGAAGATGCCAGGACCACGAGATGGCTGCCAAAGAGAGCTGCTGGCCGTGGATGAAGTTTTCCAGGACTGTGAGTAGCCTAACTGGAGGGGCGTAATTGGAATTCCAGAGACTTGTTGCTGGTTAGAGTTACTGGACTTGGAAACTTGTCATTGACTAGAGTTGTTGGACTTGGAGCTACAGAGTTTGATGCTTGCTCTGGTTGTTTTAAATCTTGTATTGGTTGAATATTTCTTTTCTATGCCCAATGTCATCTTTTGCAGTGTAAGAGTTTATTCTGTGCCATTAAGGATTTTGAGGGGGGGGGATTTTATGGTATTGTGGTTCAGTTAAAAGAACTTGGATTATGGGGATGTTTGAACATCATTACAATTGATAAAAATTATGGGGACTTTTAAAGTTGGACTGAATGCATTGCATTTAACATCATGGATAGTTATCAGTTTGTGGGGGCCAGGGGCGGAATGCTGTGGTTTGTTTTAGGTGTCCCCCATAAACTTAGGTGTTCTGCGTGCTAGGTTCCCAGCTGATGGAAATTTAGGAATTAATACTTCCAGGAGTCAGTGTATTGTTGGGGACAGGCTTATGGGTATTATAGGCAGTGTCCCCTTACCAGTGTTTGGCATACTCTCTTGTTGCTATTGTCCACCTTATGTGGGCAATATCACTTGTCACCAGGGGGTGATGTCCACCCTCTGCTCATGTTATGATTTTCCCCTGCTATCATGGAGCTTCTCTTAAGTCTGTAAGCCAAAATAAATCCTTTTTCCCCCCAAATCTGCTCTTGGTCAGGTGATTTATGCCAGTGATACAAACCTGACTATAACACCGTGCAAGCATGAGGGCCTGAGTTCAGGACCCCAGAACGCACATGAAGTTGGACATAGCAGTGCACATCTATAATCCCAGTACTTCAGTGGCAAAGTGGCAGGCAGGCATAGGAGAGTCCCTAGAAGCTTGTAGACCAGCATTTATATCAGTGAACAATAAGAGACCCTGCCTCAAGCAAGGTAGAAGGTGAGGACTGACAGGAAAAGCTGTCCTCTGACCTCTGTGCACATGCTATAGCACATAGGCACCCAGACGCACATACACAACCATGGAACAAATAAAATATAACATAAAAATTAAATTACCCTCCAACTTCACCCCTCTATTTCCTCTCCAGCTCCATATCCCGCGTCAGTCTCCTAGGAGCCTTTGGTGTAGAGAACCTGGAGAAAGGCTCTATGGGAATACCACTGATCACATTAGGGACCTCAGCACAGGCCTGGGCAGATGGCTCAGTGGCAGAGGTGCTTGCAGCAGAAGCATGATGCCCTGAGTTCAGATCTCCAGTGCCCACTTAAATCCAGATGCAGTACTGAGTGTCTGTAATCCCCATCCTCCTATGGTGAGAAGAGAATTAGAGCCAGGAGGAAAATCCCAGAAGCCAGTGGGCTAGCTGGCTTAATGTACACTGTGATGAACAATAAAAGTCCCTGCCTCAAATAAGGCGGAAGTGAGGATTGATATTCAGGGTTCTACGCGTACATTATGGCACACACACATCATACATACAAAAATAACTTTAGGGCTGGAGAGATGGCTTAACAGTTAAGGCACTTGCCTGCAAAACCAAAGGACCCAGGTTCGATTTCCCAGGACCCACGTGAGCCAGATGCACAAGGGGCACATGCATCTGGAGTTCATTTGCAGTGGCTGGAGGCCCTGATGCACTCATTATCTCTCTCTCTGACTATTTCTCTCAAATAAATTAATAAAAATAAAATATTTTAAAAAATAATTTTAAAAAAGGTTTCAGAACAATTTATGATAATCGCTGGGTTGTTCATCAAAACGTTTCAAATATCAGGTGCTGATCTAGGGAAGTATGGCTGACCTGAAAGGCTTGTGCCCTTGAGGTTAGCCTGGCCTCAGTTCTTTGCCAAAGCCATAAGTACTTGCTATATGCCAAACCACATGCCTATTTATTCTTTGTAGTCCTAGCCCAGCTCAGTCTGAATATGTTTGCTAAGTGTCCTCTGTTACTATCTCATGGTACCCTGAAGTAAACTTGAGAACAAGTGGCTGCTATCTTCTCCACATTGCTGGTAGAGAACTGTGAGTTACAGGATTGTTTCCTCAGCCAGAGTCCACAGCACACGAAAGAGATGGACCCTCCAGTCCCTTGTGTGTGTGTGTGTCTCAAGAGCTTCCTAACGGGAAAACTATTTGGCATACACATTCTCAAGGTCCACTCCAGATACACTAATCAACGTCCAACAACAGAGTTTAGGAGGTCTCATGGGTTTTTCAACCCACTCATCAACATTTAAAGAGTTAGGGAAAGAAATTAGGGAATCAAAGATGATATCCTAGTTGCTGTTTTGTTTGTGTGAAATGCAAGCATAAGATGTGTATGCTTACTGAATATGGCTATAGTTGATGTTTGTTGTCTTGGTGTTAACTGTACCAAATACCTCATGAAATGTGTATACAGTGATAGGATTTGGGGTGGAAAGAAAAAATCCACTTTCTGAGGAAACTGCAACAGAGATCTGCTTGCAGTGCCTCCCTCAGAGAGTTCTGTCAGGGAGCCTGTCACCAAATACCAAAGCAATCTTTGTCCAAACTATTTTCAGGCCATAGAGCCTTGCTAACCATAGGGTGACTTTGCATTTTGATGGGCCTACTATTGTCCCAGGCATCCCCAAAAGTGTTTCTTTACACAACCAATGCTCTGTGTTCTGCCAGCAAAACAATACCCATGGGCTCGAGGAAATCACAGCTCTGGTTGCCTTTGGTGATCTTGGTAATGGATTTGTTAGTGTCCAATAAGATCTGGGTCCTCAGTCTAAGGTCTCTCCCCTCCCAATCCTCTCTTGCCCTGTTTATTAACCTCTATCTACCATACTAAAATGAATGCTCAAAGCAGAAAGGGCTGTCTTCACATTCACTGCTGGGTAGGAAGAAAGTGGCCTACTGTCAGTTACGTCCCCCAGAAGGCCCTGGGAGAAACCTGTGGCTCCACCAAAGTCAAGCTGTAATAGGCCTGTCAGTGAGAATTTGGCCTTGAGAATCTTAGTGATGTCTCATAAGGAGGATGTCACAGGAGGAGGACATCTACAGGATCCTAGGGCTCAGGAAGATTTACCATAGGCTCTTCAGGCTGGTAGGCACAGCAAGGTGAAGACCCTAAGGTGAGTATTGCAGAGCAAGCATCCATCTTGACTGTTGTTGGCAGGTCTAGAATCTCATGTTCTGGAGCAGAACTCCCCCCTCCTACAACACAGCAGCCCCAGTTGCCTGTGGTCTTGTGCAACATTATAAAATGTGCCCTGTAGGACTAAACTCGGGGTCCTTACTCAACAACCAGGCTTTGAATTCCAATGCTCTCACTTCACTGAGCCCCAGTGATTTAGTTCTGTGAACTCTCACCCAGCATGGTATGGGAAAGTACAGCACCCCCTCATACGTGGACTGCTGGACTCCAGGATTGCCTCTGGAGACCCAGAGAAGGAAAGATTCCTCTCTAGTGCACATACATGATGATATTGCACCTCCACCCATCCTCTGCTGACACAGAGCAGGGTTCCCAAAGTACATGTAATACAGGGTGGGGGAGTGCTTAATTTGCCTCAGTTTATTATATTACATACTAGATGAGAACAGAAAAGAGAGAGAGATTCATTTACCTTCTGTGGCCTCAGAAGCCATCACATAGCTAAGAGCGGCATGCAGCTGGGTAACCTGGGAGGTGGTCTCAGGGTGCTCCAGGTAGGGAGAAGCAAAGGCGAGAGCAGGAGCAATGCAGTGCAGACTGCAGGGTCAAGCTTGGGGACAGGAAGCCTGTGGAGTCCTATTCTCAGGAGGTTCCACGTTCACAAGCACATTGAAGTACCAGTAGAGTGCTTTTCAAACAGAGTAACTTGAAACGGCTGGGGCTTTTTGTTGCTGCTATTGCAAAGAGAAATACAATCAAATACCACACTGTCTTTCTTCCCAGCTGGGCCTTGAAAGCTGTTCAGGAAGGTTCAGGTCTAGGACCCAGCAATGATGTTTATGCTCTGGACTGAGATGTCAGGCCCTGAATAAGACATTGTAGCCTCCCACATATGTAGCACATGAGGGAAGTATGCAAAACAATGAGTTCAATTTATTTCATTCCAAAGCATAGTGCTGGGCCAGATAGGTGCTGCTGGCTTCTCTGCACATCACCATTGGTTCCTTTGAACAGAAAATGACACAAGTTCCAGGTCTTATGGAGTCACCCCAGCTGGGGAGGGACGCACCCACAGTGAGGTGCAGCATGATTGCCTGTGGTTCACCTTCTCTCCTTTCTCTCCCACCTGGACTTTAAATAAATGTTGACAATTCTTTGCTGTCCAAAAAGCAGGCACTATACACATGACACATCATGAAGATAGTTGCCTCCGTCACTAAGAAATTCCTAGTGACAAAGGAAGACTTCTCACACTTGGAGGCAAAAGGCCAATTTTCTGCTTCCCTTTACTGTGAAGGATTGAATGGTCTCACCACCTCCTACTCCTATCTCTGCAGACTGAGTTTCTTTCTTTCTCTCTCTCTCTCTCTCTCTTTTCTTTATTTATTTCTTTCTTAACGTAGGACTGGAGAACTGGCTTAGCAGTTAAGGCACATGCCTGAGAAGCCTAAGGAACCAGATTAGATACCCCAGTACCGATGTAAGTTATATGCACAAGGTGATGAATATGTCTGGAGTTCATTTGCAATGGCTAGAGCCCCTGACATGCCCGTTCTCTCTCTCTCTCTCTCTTAGCCCTCTCTCTCTCTATCCCTCATTAATTAATTAATTAATTAATATTTTTTTAAAAAGTAATATTAGGCCATCCCAGGGGAAAATGTACAATATTACAAATGATGTTCGTTTATTACTGAGCAGTGAATTCAGCTTGATTGTCATCATCCATTATTAGGAAGAACTTGGAGACACTGACATTCTCTAGTATCAAAGGAAGTTGCCATGAGTGTTAATAAATAATTGCCAGGCCAGGAATGAAAACAAAGATTGGTAACATAGCCTTGCAACAAAGGTTTGAGCTAAAGAGTGACTTCTGATTAAGTCTTGTCTATCTATCTGTCTATCTAGCTATCTATCAACTATTTTTCTATCATCTGTCTTCATCTATCATCTTCTATTGAATAATTAACTATGACTTTTTTGACATGGTAGAGATCAAATCCAGGGACTCATGCCAAGTCCTGTCTCACCAAGCTGCATCCCTAGCCCCTGGTTAGATCCCATTTAATCAGAAAAATATGTGAGTTAGAAAGCCTCATACACAATAAGAAATATCAGCCCTATGGGTACCCAGACTCTATTCATTGGCCATTGATGGCTGTGCCTTCCTCCAACCTCCTGGACCACACACAGGGTCAAAGACAGGAAAGGAGTCAACACTTTCCTCTTGCCTTGATTTATTGCTTGCTTACACTCATTTCTTTTCAGCTTTTTTCCCCCAAAGCAGCCATCAGTATTTTCTTAAGAAATGGCTCTTCCTTGTTTTCCCACAGAACAATGATGAGAGAGTCGGAACAGAATGTAGCACATTAAGGAAAAGCAAGGAAGGGAGTCCCCTGCTGGCTTTATGCATCTGAAGAGTAGCAGGTGTGTTGGGAAGACCATAAATCAGTACTTACTATAAGCTAGAAGATAGATTTCATCCCCAAAGCCTGGCTTCTGTCCTGTGGTCCAACATGGCTACTATATTCCTCATTAACTCTCAATCAGGGAGAAGCAGGAAGAAGGCACCTCCCTCTGAGTTTTCAGGAAGTCACTTATATCCTGTTGGCTCACAACCCACTGGAGAGAGCTTGGTCAGGTGGCCACAAGAACCCAGAGCAGCGTGTATTAACAAACACCTAGCAGCTTCTGGTATTCAGAGTCCCTGCGCTGGCAAACACTGGCTGGGAAGGCATGGTGAAGGGCTTTCTTTCATCACTCAAGGTGACATGTCTTGGCAGAAACCACCTATGACCACTGTGATACAAGCCTGAATCTGAGTGACAGCACTGTCATGGGTAACAGAGTCTTCATAAGTGTGGGTTGGAAAGAGTACGTGACACCTAGTGTGAATCAGACAGCTGGAGGCAGGTGCACCGGAGCATCTCGCTCTTACAGGGGATCAGTGCGGCCACTCTCTGTCTGTTACAATTGTTTTAGTCTGACATACCCAAATTGTGTTCTCTTGTACACACCATCAACTTCCAAGGAATACAAAGCCTTTGGAGCAGAGGGCCTATAGCACACAGAAAATATACAGTGTGGCTGTCCAGTAAGACACTGTCCTGATGGGCGCCTCTGGCTTTATGTGTCTCAAGAGTAGCAGACACACTGCTGTGTTGGGGAGACCATAAATCAGTACTCACTCTAGAAATCCCAATAGAAATCCAAGCAGGCTCTGAAAATACAATTGATTAGCTGCATTGAGATGAAAACATTAGCAGTCTTTTATCCACAACCACAGAATACAACGTAATCCACAGATCTGCAGGTGTTTGGCTGTGTTCCTAAATGGCCCTGCTTCCTTTGCTCTAGCATCTTGGAGATTTTCCTACCAGTGGCCAGGGGCAAAGGAAGGCTACCACAGTGCAGCCTTCAAGCAGCTGTTGCATAGTCCCTCCCTCAGCCAGCCCAGGCATTGTTCTCAGGGATTCTTTCTCATCAAAAGAACACCACAGCACAGGCTTTTGGAGCCTTTGTGCCTTCTGGTTTTCAAATTTAGAAAGAGTTGGATTGCTTGCCAGCTATTATCAAGATGCTGTGAGCTGCCGCTGAGGTACACAAAAGACAAGAAACATTGTCTACGGAAAGCTAAAGGACCCCAGGTGGCAGGTGAGCTTCCTAACTCATCCCAACTCTAGCTCAGATGAGCCAAAGCTCTGCACCCAAGTGGAGGCACTGACTGCTGGACAGATACAGCGTGCACTTCCCCAGAGAGTAGAGGCCGAGCAGGCCCAAGGTCACCTCAAGGTTGACTGCGGTGTGTTTCTGCTTACTCTTGGGTGACTTTAGTTTTCAAAGCCGTCATCGTCTTTTCTAAGAAGGATGGGATCACACATAAGAGTAGAAGAGAGAAAACATGCAAGCAGGCTTTCATCTGAAGTCACTCCAAACTCCTGTGTACATAATTGCTTTCATTCTATTGGAACAGAGCATGTCACAGTACATGCCTTTTCCCCTTTTTATTTCACATTTTCATGTCACCACATATGTTCTAATAATTCTTTTGTAAGCATCTCTAAAAATACCTGAATTTCTCTGGCAGATGTCATTTTATATTCTCCAATAGACTTCACCCGTTCTCTTTGGAATAGTCTCGACTTTATGTGAAAGGATCCACAATATTCTAGGGTGCCCTCACCTTCCATGTTGCCTCCTTTACTCTCGGCCCTCTCATGCTTGTTCATGGGGACACTGATCCACACGGTGGGGACCCTCCCATCCCATGGGTAGTTGGGTCTACAATTGACCTATGACCCAACCTTTGCATCATGTGTTATTTTGCTTTAGCAACAAATATTTTAGGATTCCTAATGCCTAGCATTACTTCTGCAGACACAAAACCACAGGATTAAAATATGTATCTGTGGTCCTGGGTCAGGCTGTATGCTTTGGCCACAGGCTGCAGAGTTCTCTCTGATCAACTTCAGTGTAAAGTGAACCCCATATGCTCTATGGGAAAGGTGAGGGGGCCAGGACAGGAAATAGACAGGAACTGGAGGGAGGGAGGGTCCCTGTATGTGGTGGGAGATCACTGCAAGAGTTGTTCTCTGCAACCATTGCTGCTCCCCACATGCTGAAAGCACCCACCCAGTGGTCAAAGTCCAGAGAAAGAATCTTCTGGGTTGAAGGAAGCAGCCATCTGGCTGTGGTGATAAGAACGTGGTAGAAAAGGTTCCTGAGGCCAACACCATGTACTAGAGTGGGTGAGGTTATGACTACAGTCTCGCAAAGGGAAAGAAAGTCTCTCTCTCAGCCACACACGGTGCCTTAGGAAGGGGTCCTGATGCTGCACAGCCAGAAAGGGACAGATGCCCACGGGGGCGGGCTCTTCATCTTTCAGCCGGTGGGTGTGCTTGGCTGAAGAAAATCCAAGTTTAGGGGCTCTCCCTGCCTCTGTCTTCTGGCATTGCCTGCCCTGGCTCCAGCTTCCACCCACTCTCAGGCATCTCTAGCTGGAGAGTGCTTCTGAGCAAAGCCATTGCCTCCAGCTCATATACATTGAAGAATTTCATGGATGTCATAGATACACTGCTTTTATGCCCTTTCTCTATAAGGGTACTATAGATCCGAGCCCCATGCCATGAGAAGAGCAGGGTGGTAAGCATTCCTGCTCCTTAGACACTGGACTTGGTCTTGCCATGCTGGGCCAGTGGGATGCAAAGAGAATGTACAGCATGTGCCATGTTTAAGCCAAGGTTTTTAGGAGAATCCAGGAATGATGTATCCACCATGGAAGGTTCTGTTTGCATGAAGAATTCAGGAACAAAGGGCACAAAGAATAGAGCCACAGCTTGTGAAGAAAGCCATGTTGTGCTGCCGGAAAAGCCACAGGATGTTAGGAATCCTTGCTACTTAGCAAAGCTGTAGGCGAGCAAGGCTTTCTCCCTTAGAAGTGAAGCCCATCTGACTGCTCAGGTCACATGGTTTTCTACCTACCTCCAGCACCTGTGGGAGTCCTGAGGGTGCTGTTACTATCAATAAATGTTGGCTCCCTGGAATGAAATCTCTATCTCCCTCACCCCAACTCCGCCCCCACTTCGAAACTCTAAGAAGCAACACAACATGAGAAGATGAAACAAACGGTGGTAAAGACACAAGAAACAAGTTGAGAAGGTAGCATTCAAGACTTCACAAAAGCAAATAAGCACACATACTATTTCAAATCTGCCTCCGCTCTGCCTCTTTATTGTGTAGGGGAAAAAAAGATACAACAGGTCACCAAGGAAAGTTGCAAAAATCATCATAACTCAATCCACAGTCTCTCTGTCTTAAAAAGGTATGTCGGGGGCTGGAGAGATTGTTTAGCAGTTAAGTGCTTGCCTGTGAAGCCTAAGGACCCCAGTTCGAGGCTCAATTCCCCAGGACCCACGTTAGCCAGATGCACAGGGGGGTGAACATTTGTAGTGGCTGGAGGCCCTGGCGCACCCATTCTCTCTCTCTCTATCTGCCCCTTTCTCTCTGTGTCACTCTCAAATAAATAAATAAAAAGTAACAACAAGAAAAAAAAGGTGTGTCAGTGGGGAGACAAATGCCTCACCACAACGGGTGGGCACAAGCGAGGAGGGCAGAGGTCGAACGTTGTTTGTGTTTGTCATGATGCTTTGATGGGGAGAACACTGGACTGAGACAAAACCCTAAAGGTCAGTTTTGTCTGCTCTTCTGGCTCCCTGCTTGCACCTGCCTTGGTGACCCTTTGCATTCAAAGGAGGGGGCAAGGGGCCTGTGGAAAAACCAATACCAAACATGCTGTTGCCTGCTGTAAAATGAAGCCCAGGGCTGACTTTTTTTTTTAATCCTTAGTATGAAAGAGGCATTCTTCATAAGCTTGGTTTCAAACGTGATGTCCTTCTCCCTCTCCTCCCTCTCCTCTCCATCCTCCTCCTAGTTCCTTTCCTCCCTTTCCTTCTCCTACCCCCTTCTCCTTCCTCCTCCTCCTTTTTTAGAGAATCCCTAGCAAATGAATTTTCAGGGAGCCCAAATCTGAGAGAGTATGTCATTTGCAATGACTCTTTGGGTGGAGAGAGAAATCCAAACTTGTCCCCCAAATCCCAACACAGAATCTGGAGAAAGCATGAATGATTCCAGCAGAAGATCTGGAAATCTAAAATAAATCACAAAAACCCAAAACCAGCATAGAAAGAAGCCTTTGGGCCCCAAATCAGGATTTTATTATTATTATTATTATTTTGTCTCTCTAGGTTCCGTCATAAAGGTGGCATCAAGGGGGCAGGGGCCTGTCCCAAGGAAAGAAGCAGTGTAATGACCTTCTCACCTCTGAGCATGTCACTTGCAAAATGAGGGTGGGGACCATAATGCCACTGGGTTACTGGGAGGATTCAGTAAGAAGTTCAGGTAAGTGCTGATTAGACAGCTTGGCACATAGTTGTCCCCAAGGAGACATTAGTTCCTTTGCTCCCATCGAGCAAAGCCTTTCATATGTAGATCCTATGTATAACACTTGTATAAGAGTGGGTATAGACACATGATCACAAGGAAACATGGGTATGCTACATATTATGAAGTCATTACATATTGTGTTAGTCAGGTTTCCATCATGATAATAAAATGCCTTGGATCATTAATTTATAAAGAGAAAAGCTTATTCTGATTTATGCTCACAGTTTTAGAGGTTCCTGTCCAAGATCCATGGCCTCCTGGCCTTGGGTCTGGGGGAGGCAGCACACCACCGTAGGAGTGTGTGGCAGAGAAAAATCACGTACCTCATGGACAGGCACAAAAGAAAAAAAGCCAGTTTCTGAGCTCCTAAAATGTCCTTCAAAGGCACCCTTCCAGTGATGTAATTTCCTCCTACAAAACCCCATCTCCTACGAGCTCTGCCATCTCCCAGCAGTGGCACAAGCTGTGGCACTGGGCTTTCAACATACAAGCCTTGGAGGAGCATTCAAGATTCAAACCATTTCACACAGAAATGTCAAATGGCTTGAGAAGCTCTTTTTTGTTATTATCATTACTATTATTATTTGTGAGTGTTGTATATATACTTGTGTATGTGATGTGATGTGTGTGTAGAGGTCAGAGATTGACCCTGGGGTCTTCCTTAGTTGCTCTCCACCTTCTTTGAGGCAAGGTCTCTTGCTGAATCCAGAGCTCACCCATTTGGCTAGACAAGCTAGCCAGTGAGTCCTAGGAGTTCCCTATCTCAGCCTCCCCTGTGCTGGGATTGCTACTTGACATTTTTACATGGATCTAGAGATCCAAACTCAGACCCTCATGCTTGCATAGTAAGCATTTTATGCACCGAGCTGTCTTCCCAGTCTCCTCTTCTTTTATTATTATTTTACAGTAACACAGTGAAATGACTAACGCAGTGTCACTGGGATTTGTCCTAATCACAAGCTCATGAGATAGGCAGTGACAGGGATGTCCAGTCATGACAAGGCAAGCGGCAAAGTGAAGAAAAGCAGCTATTGGTAAAAGCAAATAACATCCACTACTTTAAATGGATGCCTACGCTTCTAGTTACACCTGTGGACTACATCTTCAATATGCTCACCTGTGTGGCAAAAATAACAGAAAAGATGGTACATTAAACATCAAACCTTTCTAGAACTTCCAGACCTTCTAGCTACGCATGATGGACCTAATTCACTTTAAGCATTCTCTAAAGGACAAAATTTGAAAGTGTCTGGGAAGTGACTTGAAATTAACTAACTGCAACATGACAGAGCACATCTGGTTGTTTCAATGTCACAGACTGCCATTTTGGGCCACAAGGAAAGGATGACAAATTTCCTTGCTCATAACCTGTCAGATGGGAATCGGGAGCCCATGCTGGGTAACAGCAAGAAGAAAGGGCAGGAGCTGCAAAGTTGCTTCTCAAAGTCTCCTCAGTGACTATGGCCCTACCATGACCTAATGAAAGAAGAAGCCTGACAAAATCATGTGTGATAAGAAATGAATGTAAAAAAGAAGTAAGAGAACAGCAGGAGCCCTTTGGCTCTGTCCCAAGACCCTTCCTGAGGAGAAACAATGGCCCTTTCCAAGACAGAATTCATTTCGATTTTCTCAGGTCAGAAACCTGATGTTTGGAAGGCACCAAACATGCAGAAATCCATTTCCTACTCTTTCTTTGCACAGAGGAATTAATTAATTACTCACCACACAACTAGGACACCAGGAAATGGAAACGTTGTATGTTTTTAATTACGTTCACATAAGGCAGAGATTGCAAACTGGGGCACGGAGGGCTGTACTCAGCATAGAGTTGGGTGTTATTTAACTTACTCAGTATTTTACAATTGAATTAAATCTCTGCATTTCAACATTTGAATATTTCCCATAATGCCATCTGAAAAAAAGAAATGACAGACCAAGCACCACTTTTTCAAGGCTGCCCCCTTTAGGTCAGACATATCTATTACAGGTCTTCCTATAATCAATTCTTCCCCTGAAATCCTTGGGTTTCTGAGCTCTAATCTAGAATCTGCTTTCACGGGCATCTGTTGGTTCTGTAAACCCACAGCAGAAGAGCTGCCTTAGCTATGAAGTCTCATGAAACCCATTCTAGATGACAGTACAAAACCCTCAGTGCTCTGCCTGGAGAGTTGACAATGCTCAGGAGAGGGGCTAAAAGCAGAATTGAGTAAAGGGAAGGGTTTCATGGAAGAAAAACAAGGATCTTTCATCACTTGTTGGTCCCATGTAAGATGCACTAACCTAATTTTTCTTTAGTTTACTCATTCTTAGGAAGGGTGGGAATTTGTGGTGGGAATGTCCTCTTGAGAAGCTGTAAAATATGAGAGTTAATTTGTGTGTGTGTGTGTGTGTGTGTGTATGTATGTGTGTATAGTTCAGTAATATCAAGAACATTCAGGTGGTTTTTCACTCAACTTCATGTTCATCTCCAGAACCTTTTCATCATCCAAAATGAAAACTAAATAGCTCTCTGCTCCTTCTTCCTGCAGCCCTGGTACCCCCATTCTGCTTTCTGTAGGTGAGTTTGAATATTCTAGTTGCATTGTGTAAGTAAAGTCATGTAACTTTAGTCTTTCCTGTCAACCTTGTTTTGAGCAGTATACTAATTCCAAGGTTTGTATGCATCATAATTTCCTTCCTCTTTACAGGCTAAACAGCATTCTTATTGGAATTCTAGACCACATTTTATCTCATTATTCATTGATAGACTTGTGGCTGGCTGCCTCTACCTTTTGACTATTGTGAACAAGGCTCCTGTGAGCATGAGTGTGCAAATATTTGTTTGTTTGAGTGCCCACTTTCAGTTCATTTGGGTAAATCTCAAAAGTGTGATTTATGTATCTTGTGGTAATTCTTTGCTTTGCAGGAACCATAGCATCGTTTTCACACCAAAAATATTTATAGTCCCACCATCAGTATACAAGAGTTCTAACTTCTCAACACACTTCAAATCCCTTTCTAGTTTCTGCTGTTCTGAAAATATATAATGGCCATCTTCATGGGAGTACTGGGGGAATCTCGTCATACATTCGATTTCCATTTCCCTCATGATAGCATCAGGTACTGCCTGTCTTTGTTTCTTCCTTGAACAAATGTCCATTCAAGTCTTTTTCTCATTTTTAAATTGCATGTGTCATTGTACCTTATAAGTTCTGGGTATTAATTCCTAATCTGATATATGATTTACAAATATTTTCAGTGATCACATCCTTTGATGCACACAAGCTTTTACTTTCTTGGAGTTCAATTTCTCTAGTTTTCATTTATTTTCCAGTGCTCTATGCTATGTCCAACAGTCATCAGATCCAATGTCATGAAAATTTCCTCCATGTATTTTGTTTTCAGACAGGGAAGCAAACTCATGATCTTCCTGCCTCTGGTTTTGAAGGCTAGATTCTCAGTGGATGCCAACCATACCCAGCATCCCTGTCTTCTAGAAGCAGCTTTAGAACTTTAGCTCTTACAGTCTGATAAGTGATAAGTTTTAAAATTTTTATTTATTTGTTTATTTCAGGGAGAGAGAGAGAGGAAAGGCAGATAGAGAGAGGGAATGGGCATGCCAGGGCCTCCAGCCACTGCAAATGAACTCCAGACACATATGCCACCTTGCGCATCTGGCCTATGTGGGTACTAGGGAATCGAATCTGGGTCCTTTAGAAGTACTGACCGTTCTATCATTACCTAATGTTCTTCTTTACCTCTTATTACAGATTTTAACCCAAAACCCATTTTGTATAACAGTGTAGCTACTCCTGCTTTTATTTGGTTACTATTTTATTGGAAATCTTTTCCCATTATTTCATTTTCAATCAATACATGTGTTTAGATATAAAAATGAATATCTTTTAAAAATATTTTATTTATTTAAGAGACAGAGAAAGAGAGAGAGAGAATGGGTGAGCCACTGCAAATAAACTCCAGACTCATGTGCTACCTTGTGCATCTGGCTTTACATGGGTACTGGGGAATTGAACCTGGGGCCTTAAGCTCCTTGGGCAAGTATTTTCATGGCTAAGCCACCTCTCCAACCCTAAAAATGAATATCTTGCAGACAACATAATAACAGGACTGTACCACTACTTCCAGATAGCCCTCATGTTGGAAGGACAGTTTTACCAGGTAACGAATTCACAACTGGCCAACTGTGTTGGCACACACCTTTAATTCCAGCAGAGGTAGGAAATAGGAAGATCACTTTGAGTTCCAGACCAGCCTGGGACTACAGAGTGAGTTTTAGGTCAGTGTGGGCTAGAGTGAGGCCCTATCTTGAAAAGAACAACAAAAATGATAATGAAAATAATTCACACCAGATAGCTTCAGTATTTGAAATATGAAATTTATCACTCCACCACTTTTCCCTCTAGGGATTCCTCTGAGAAATCCACTGACAGCTTTATTGAGCATCCCTTGTAGTAAAGAGTAAGTTTTCACTTGCTGCTGCCATCGTTTGCCCTTGGCCTTTTTTTTTTTTTTTCCAAGGGTCTCGCTCTAGCCCAGGCTGACCTGGAATTCACTATGTAGTCTCAGGGTGGCCTCATACTCACAGCGATCCTCCTACCTCTGCCTCCCAAGTGCTGGGATTAAAGGCGTGTGCCACACCTGGCTATCTTTGGCTTTTGACAGTTTTGTATATTCATAATATATTTCAGCGTGAGTCTGCCTGGATTTATTCGATTTGGTGTTTGTCAAGCATCCTGGATTTCTAGATCCATGTCTTTGAATTTGGCATTCAAATTTTTTAGTTAATTCTTTTAACCAAAACATAAAAAAAAAAAAATCCTCTGGAGTGGAAGCATTCCTGAACTGAGTGTCCATCTTATCTGAACCTATCCATATACAAAGAGGAGGCCCTTCTTTGTCCCTGCATTTTAATGCTGTGCTCTTTGGACTCTGACTTGCTTTGAAATCTCATAACCTCTCTTTTATAGGATACCTTTCAAGTCTACACTCAGATTAATATGTGAAAGCAAAAACAAAACAAAAGCCCAGGATTTAAAATTAGAGAATGGAAGTTCAAGCCCATATTTTTCTTAGCTTAATTACTCCACCTCACTGTGAGTTACAATTTATTCATGTAGGAAATTGGAACCCAACTTAGTAAGGCTCAGAGTGAGACCCAAACAAAAGTGGGCAAAAGTTTCACCTTTCAAAACATTTACTGTCCATCTGGGCATGGTGGCGCACACCTTTAATCTCAGCACTTGGGAGGCAGAGGTAGGAAGATCACCATGAGTTCAAGGCCACCCTGAGACTGCATAGTGAATTCCAGGTCAGCCTGAGCTAGAGTGAGATCCTACCTCGAAAAAACTAAGAAAAAAAAATTTACTGTCATTAAATGAAGAAAAGATGCACAAGGTGTCACATGCCTTTAATCCCAGCACTCAGGAGGCAGATATAGGAAGATCACTGTGAGTTCAAAGTCAGCCTGAGACCACATAGTGAATTTCAGGTCCAGGTCAATCTGGGCTAGAGCAAGACCGTACCTCAAAAAGAAATGTAGAAAAATGGTCAGTGCTCCACTGGTGTTTCATTTGGTCCTATTATGACATAACATTTGCTCAAAATGCAGATTTCCAGAGGATGATAGTCCTTCCGTACTAGTCTCATGTCAGTCTATGTCAAGGAGAGGAGAATGGAGAGACAGCCAACCTTCCTCGCAAAGTCAGTTAGAAATGGCATTGTAACTTGTACTTCCATCCTGCTGGTTAGGATGGAGCCTGTGTTCATCTGTTGGGTGACTACTCCTGGAGATGCATAAGGAAATGCCCATCTTTCCCAGCTAGAGGACATCTGCAGACCAAAGAAAGGATCTGGTCCAAGTCTATCTTGGTGAAGAGCTTTCTGCTATGTAATGAAGTCAGACAGAAGTTGGGAGTACCCTGAGAGTTTACTGCTTACAAAGGATATAAGAAGGAGGGAGCATTCTTTTGGGACTCAGCTCTAACAAACTGCACAAAGACCAAGCTGGGATTAGAAGTTTATTGTGGTTATTTACAAGAACAAGGGTGACTCAAAGACAAGTTCTATTACTAGAAAGTCCCATCTCCAGCATGGTTAATTAGTTGCACCACTGGAGAGTCCCAATAGTGGGTTAACCTTCTACCTCCTGTGTACTCTAGAAGTACCAAGACCATTTTCAACTGGGGCAGGAAGTAACTGGAATGTCTGGCAAGAACCTCTAGGTCCTTTCCCTCCTTCCTCAATACCACTATCACCGACCTACACTTCAGATGTGTTGTCTACTTTAGTCACTGAAACTGCAAGCCAGGGTCTTTTGAACGTTATCATAGTAACTCTGCTTCATGATGGTGTTGCTCATGTTGCAAAGTCTCTTGAACATTGTCATAGTAACACTGCACCATGATGGTGTTGCTCATGTCACATGTAGAGAGAACAACCCTACACCACTTAACTGTTCTGGAGATTGAGTGGCTGTATATTCTCATGGGGATAATAAGAAGATGGATGTAAGATTACTTGTTTTGGAGAAAGCAACTATTTTCCCTTGTACTTCTGGGACCAGATGTGTTGGTATCTTTTTTTTTTTTTTTTTTTCCGTAGCAAGCAATGTTCTAATTTTCTGTGCATACAAACTGAGTGTCTTATACAATTCCACACAATGTCAACACTAACTACCTGGAGTTTGTTAGAGCTCAGTCCCCAAAGAATGCTCCCTCCTTCATATGTCCTTTGTAAGCAGTAAACCCTCAGGGTACTCCCAACTTCTGTCTGACTTAATTACATAGCAGAGGGCTCTTACCCATGTCTCCTGATGTTCAATCATTTGCTAGAATGGCTGACAGAACTCAAGGAAACATTTCTGTTTCCTGGTTTATTATATAATAAAGTAAACCCATGATAAAGAATACAGGCAAATAACTACATAAAAAGGTCCTTAGGTGAGGTTGAGAAGGGTCTCAAGAAACTTCTGTACCTTGGGAACAGGTGTGACAACCTCCATGGACCCAGACCTTGAGGGTTTTAATGGAGACTTGAGCACATAGGCATGATTGATTATTAACTCCCTCTCTAGCAATTCTCCCCTCCATGGAGAATGGGGGATGGAGCTGAATGCTCTGGGCTTCTAATCCCAGCTTGGTCTTTCTGGTGACCAGCCCCCACCCAGCAGTCCACCAAAGCTTTCATAAGAACAAAGGACCCCTATCATCCAGGAAATTCCAAGGGATTTAGGAGTCCTAAGTGAGGAACTGGGTCTAGTGACCTCAGCATTGTAGAGGCTGAGGCAAAAGAAACCTTGTGAGTTCAAGAAATCCTGGTCAAAACAAACATACAAACAGCCACTCCTCCCTGCTCCCTGCTGCCCAAGATCAGAAACAAAAGATGCTCCTCACACTACCCTTTTGCTTAGGAAATTGTAATTAGCAGTTCTTTGTCAGGAACTGGGAACAAAGATATGATTTCATGTTGGCTGTCACATGGAACATGTTTATATTAAGCTTTTCTGAGTCTGAACTGATGAGTGAAATGATTTCTCACCAAACTGAAGCTACTGGGTTCCCAGTAGTCTTGTGTGTATCTCCTAATTGAGAGTGCCTTTCTTCCCAATCTTCCTCCACTATGCTGGCTACCTTCCTTAGGAGGCTGGGCACAGCATGTCATGGACTCTGAAGTCCAGGTACATTGGGAAGAGAACTCAGATCTAAGGATTGCTGCATGTCCTGTTACAGATATTCATTAAACATCACTTAGTGCTCAATTTATGATATCTTTATAATAAATAATATACCTGCTCGGACTTGAAGGACCCATGCCACCTGGGCCTTGTTAGTAGGTCTGAGATAAGGCCTGGAATTCTGTATTTCTGAGTCATAATCTATATTTTATCAATACCTGCTGACTTAACTTACATAAGCACTGGCTTTAGTGTTGACTGACACAACTGAACTCTCTACGCTGGAGAGTAAATTTTAGGCTAGGAACTTCCAAAAGCTAACTTATCAGTTCTGGCAGTGTGTTTCCACATAGGGGCACTTGCATGTTTACAAACCAGCCCAGGGCAAAGACGAAGACTCCCAACACGTGAGCTGAGGGTATAGCTTAGTGCTAGAACAATTGCAGTTAGGATAGGTGAGGCCCCAGCTTCCATCTCTAGTATCACAAGGCAAGAACAGGGACGGTGATAGCCACCTATACTCACCTGCATACAGTAGGGTCACCACTTTTGTAATGGAAAAAACAGTGATTTAAAATAATTTCTCTGAAGCCGGGCATGGTGGCGCACGCCTTTAATCCCAGCCCTCAGAAGCTTCAGTAGGAGGAGGATCACTGTGAGTTCGAGGCCACCCTGAGGCTGCACAGTGAATTCCAGGTCAACCTGAGCTCGAGTGAGACCCTACCTCTAAAACAAACAAACAAAAACAAAAACCTTACTCTGGTTGGACCCTCACTGAGAGGCTCAGTGACTACCTCAGTTGGGATTTATTTATTTATTTTTGATGCAGGGTTTCACACTAGCCTTGGCTGGCCTTGCACTCACAGCAATTCTCCAACCTCAGCCTCATAGTGCTGGGATTAAAGGCATGAGTCACTGTGCCTAGCTTCAGTTGGGAAATCTTGAGTCCTAGTTTGAATTTCAAAACTTAGACAGAATGTTTTCTGAAGCTCTGGTGAAGAAACACAGTATGAGAGAAAGAGACTAATGAGAAGCCCAGTTCTAGAGTCTGTACCTGGTCCTACCAGATCTAGACTAGCAGGCCAAGGCCCAATGCCACTGAACCTCCACTATCAAATAGAGATCTAATTTATTAACTCAAGATTATGGTATCTCTCTAACTCTTTGGCAGTACTGTGGACTTCTAGTTCCACGAAGTAAGTCAGTTTCAAAATTTGTTAATATATCTTGCAAGTGCACAGCAAATGACTTGTTTCTTCCCCACAACCATCAAGTATCAGGATAAAAATTACCAGAACCTCAGTGACGGAGTCAAAACAACATAACAAGTAGGAACTTCTGTCACCTGACCATCAGTCATGTGCATGTTTTGAACATGTATCTGCTCGTTTAATAATTCCCGTGACACAAGGGAAAATCGTATTATAGTTCTTGTATTGATATGAATGAAGATTAAGATGAATACTATTCTGAAATCATTGTATTTACTGATCACTATTTCCCACTCCACTTTTCCCACCTGACTTAGAGACAAAGATCACTTCATGTGTCATAACTCTCTTCCTGAAAACAACCATCTGAAATGCAACTTCAGGGATTTGTGAATTGCACATATGTGCCAAACGCAAATGAGAATCTCTGTCTAGTCCTGATCAGAATGTCTCCTAGAGGCATTGCTGTTTAGCTCCAGGATTTCAAAATGTAGGGGACCACCCTTCATCTTATCTCTGGTTTCTCAAGGGAATAAACTTTTTAGTGGATAACGGCCTCTCGAGTTACAGTCAAGTTCAGCTATCAGAGTAAGTTATGGGGGAAATGCATGAGAACCACACATAATAAAGGCAGGCTTCACTACTTCCCAAAGGAATTCATGTGCTCTCCTGAACTGGGTGGAATCCCAGAACAGCATTTATCCAGACCTCAGCTAGGAATGGGCTTCACAATTCTAGAGTTCTTTTGCTAGAGGTGACATAGCCCATGCTAACTTCTCCTGTAATGGAGGTGTGGGATGTGCTCTGGGAGATCAAGAGACTCACTCGGGTTTACAGTTTTTGGTGTGAAAGATGTAGGAGCAGAAATCATGACCAACATAATGCTTGTCTTACTAATATAATTGGAACTGGTTCTTGGGAGTTAGGGTTATTGGACTATAAAATTGCCACATTCTGAGCTGGTTCCCACCTGGCCAGGAGCCCAAGTGTGGCCTTATGGAGAAGGTCTATAGGTTGCTTATGGCTCAGTTGCTCTATTTTGTAAGACTTTGTAAAATTCCATAGTTATGGATTAATTTATGGCTTTGGTGCCACCATAGGAGGCATGTACCAAACGACACGGTCACAAGATGGAATTCTGGGGTGAAGGTGAAGAGAATAAGAAGAAGAGCTGGCAAGGCACATTAGCTGTTTTATTTCTTTCTCATTTTAAAAGGGGGGACTAGACCTTAGCATGATCAATCTCATTCAAAAAAGGGGAAATAAAAGATTAAGATTTTATCTTATGGAAATTATTAATTTAATCAATGCTATTTATGGCAATTTTTTCTCCCCTGAAATAGTGGATTTGTTGTTTTGTTTTCTAGGTCTGTAAGTAGAAAGCGTTGGGTTTGTGGTTTTCCCTCTTTGTATAGTTCAATCCCAGGTAGACATATTTTGCGTTCTATTTTCCATTGTTCTTGGCTCCATCTGGCCCAGATGCCTCTTCCAAGAATTGACGGTTAAAAGACTAAGATCAGTACGAATAGTTGGCCATTATTTTAATAAATATTTTCCTACTCATAGAAATATTCATCGATGCTTCTATAACACTGAAAAGAGAGATTTACATTTTTAAATATCTTATTTTGAATTAGCTCGTAGAAGAAATAATACATTGACCAATTTTCCACTAGCCGTTGGTTATTTGACTACTAATTTGATTGTAGAATTGTTCTTATGGTGTAGATGTTGTTTAGAGTAAACTATGCATTCAAGAGGGTTTTAAATTGCTGCTTACAAATGGACTCATAGTTAAAATATACAGAAAACATGTTACACAAGCATTAATTAGGTTTTCTAGCCATGTTTAAGATCCTTATATTCTATTTGAAAAAAAAATAAGATAATGGTACACATAGGACAACAGAATTTTTAGTTCTTCATCCGAAAAACTTGAGGATTAATATGACATAGAAAAAAATACAATACCAAAAGGAAGTAGTGAGTAGTTGCCTTCCTGCTTTCCCCTATAGAATTCACACTAGTGAAACAGGGAGTGAGTGAGTCAATGAAGAAATTGAAGCATTTCATGACATAACTAAGGAATAACTCAAGTATACAAGATAGCCATCCCTTCACATACTTGTAAGAAGCAGACACTTTAAAAGGTAGTCACACACCAGTACACTCAAAACTGTACTGTCCAAAGCAGGATCCTGCAGTTAAAAATAGATTACAGCAGAAACTATTTTAAAGAATAAAGAACAACTTGAATAAAATAAGCCCTATCCTTAGACTTTTGAAATAGAATAGAACACATTCGACTTCTCCTTGAAAGGGGACAGGATAATGGGTGAGGCCAGCAAAACAACCACACACTTGACTTCTGAAACATCCAAGGTATCAAGGTAGATTCAAGATTACATATGCCCTCTTTGGAAGCAAAGATTTCAAGTGGCTTCACATAGAATGACCCCCCAATGCCATGGGGCTAGCTGGGTGACTTGATCCTTCTCCCTTGGGTTCTGGGGATACCTCAGACTCCAAGACTGAGCCTCTATCATAGGAAAGTGTTTCTTTTATGAGGTCACAGGATAGAAATGACTGGGGTTTTGCAATGCTCACCCTCCTTTCCAACCCACAGTCCAGACATGCCCTCATCTGTGCATGGAGTCAGGAATTCAGTGAAAGAAGAGAACAAGTTCACACCGTGACAAGAACCCCCGAATGAGAAAGTTCTGCTCATGTTGGTGCACCTCATGTTGGAGAACTGAAATGGAGTGAAGCAGCAGTCCTTAAGCCTCTCTTAACAGAGCTTATAGGAAAACATGTCCTCCTGGCTACTGTAACTATGAGCTATTCTGGAAGCTGAACCATTTGCCCCTTTTGACCTTGAGCTAGAAACCGCTGCTTAGAATTCTTTAAAGGAAGCTCTATGGGGGAAACTCATCCAAAACCTTCTCAATAAGCCAGTCATGGAATGAATGAATCTGCCCAGGCACCTAGCTCCCCCCCACAGAAGGAAAGAAGGTTTCCTTGTGTGTGTCGCTCCTTAGGAAACCCAGCTCCCAGCGACTGGGCAGACTGTGGCCAGCCCCAGCCAAGACACAGCCTCGTCCCCGCCCTTAAACACAAACTGCCTGTTCAGGTGCAGCTTTCGCTCCTGAGTCTTCATTCTCCAAACTGCCACTACTATTAGGATAAAATATCATTTTAACACATTTGAACTCATTGTTGGAGGAATAGGTTCAGACATAACACTAGAGAAAATACTCCCCTTCCTTGTGATTTCCAGAATACTTTCTCAAACAAAAACAGATGTATTTTCATGGCAAAAAAAAAAAAAAAATCATCTCTTCAGGATTTACTAGCTTTGTTGAGATCTCCATACCCGGCCCACGCACACAATAGGGAGTTTCTTGATGATGAGATTCCCAAGTTATTCTTTTAGATGTATCAACAATGAAAAGACTACAGTACCTAGGCCAAATTCTGTATCCTACTTGTTGTGAATAAAGTTTTATTGAGACAGAGCCGTGTGTTCATGACAAGTTGTATGGCTGCTTTTCTGCCACAGTGGCAGAGTTGAGTGATTGGGCCAGATACCGAAGTATTCACTATCTCGCCCTTTTTTAGAAAACATTTGCTGAAACCTGTTGTACAACTTGAAAAGCAGCTACCGAGCCTATCCATGTCCTCCTCTCCTTCTCATGCCAAGTTCAACACATGCTTCCTGGATTTTCAACAGCTGCTTTCTTATTCATCCTCCAGCTTAGCTCATGAGATTCTAAATATAGAGCCTCCTTGCCTCTCCCAAATGATGGCTGGTATTCTGCCTCAGCCTTCAGATTAAACTTCCTGCTGAATCTGGCATAAAGGAAGCAGTGTGTATACCTGGGTTCCAGAGCCACACTGTGCACCTCCCCATTCAACATACAAAGTATTGCTGTGCATAAGTCATGTGCTGAAATGCCTTCTCCAGGTTGACACGTCCTTTATTTTTCATCTATCTGTTTGATTTTCCATCTTGCTATGAGCTTGTGACTTTACTGGGTACTCTGTGGTCTAATGACAATTTACCATTCAATGACACACAATACTCTAAATGAAGCCCACTCTGCAGATGACAAACTGAGGCTCAGAGAGGTTAGGGGGTGTGCTTAAATTTACAAATCACATGAGCCACAGAGCCAGAATTTAAAGCTAGACTAGCTTTGCTCTCAACTGCCTAAGAAGACATTGACTTCTATTATATCACCAGGGAGTGACAAAGAATGATTTCTGCTCGCTATTCTAGTGGAAAGATTCTAAAACATTTCACATGATTCTCTGCCCTCTGCATTGGGTCATACCAAACACAAGTCAATCTCTTCAGAGTAACTTGGCATCATAACTATTAGCACAAATTTTATAGCGGTCTAAAGTGTTGAATCTACAATGTAATGCGCTGGCTGACTGAAGTGGGGCAGGGGCTTGACTTCTTGGAGTTTCAGCTGCTTCATGTGCATAACGGGGTCAGAAATGCTCACATGCAGGGTAACAGAGGCCCATAGGAAATATAAACTAGGTGGCTATTACTAGATGATGAACTGATCCAGGATTCTCTTTAACTTGGATCCCTGGAGACCATGTAGATCAGCCCTCAGAGTCACTACTAAGAAAATCAATTTTTAAAATATTTTATTGATTTATTTGCAAGCAGAGAGAGATTAAAGAGAGACTAGGCACACCACGGCCTCTAGCCACTGCAAACAGACTGCAGATGCATGCAACACTTTGTGCATCTGACTTTTCGTGGGACTCAGGTCATTGGGCTCTGCAGACAAGTGCCTTAACCTCCGAGCCATCTCTCCTGCCCTAAGAAAATCATTTTTTAAGTGATATACTGATATCTGCACCCACGGCCTATCTTCTAGATGACATTGTGACTTGATAGAGGTCACTTCCTTTCCTGTGCATGTTTTCTGCTGCCTCTAGCATCTCTCTGTCCTTGAGCATTATTTCATGAGGATTTATTGCAGCTGTTCATTGAGTCTCAAAGCCTTGTCCTATAGCTCTGACTGTCATGTGGGCAACACTGCAAGAAAACAAGCAGTCCCTGCACCCACCCCATCATTTCTCCAATGGACCAGCTAGCTGTAATTTTAACCTGTGCATACATATTAATAAAAATGTGTGTGTGTGTGTGTGTGTGTGTGTGTGTTTGGATGTAGCTAGAAGATAATATTCAGTGTCATCCTCAGAAACATTCTTTTTTGTTGTTGTTTATTTGTTTTTGGAAGTAAAGTCTCCCTGTACCCAGGCTGACCTGGAATTCACTCTGTAGTCTCAGGGTGACCTTGAACTCACAATGATCCTCCTACCTCAGCCTCCCAAGTGCTGGGATTAAAGGTATGCTCCACCATGCCCAGCTTATAAACTTTCTCTTTTTTAAAAAATATTTTATTTATTTATTTGAGAGAGAAAGTGGGAGAGAGAGAGAGAGAGACAGATAAAGAGAGAATGGGCATGCCATGGCCTCCAACTGCTGCAAATGAACTCCAGACGCATGTGCCACCTTGTGCATCTGGCTTGCCTGGGTCCTGGGGAATAGAACCTGGGTCCTTTGGCTTTGTAGACAAGTGCCTTAACCACTAAGCCATCTCTCCAGCCCAGAAACTTTCTTTTTGAGACAGAGCCTCACACTGGGCTGGAGCTCTCCAATTAGACTAGATAGGCTGGCTAGTAAGCCCCAGCTATTTTCCTATGTTTGCCTCTTCAGTGCTGAGATTATAGGCATGTGTCACCATACCCAGAATTTTACATGGATACTGGGGATTGAACTCAGGTCCTCTTGCTTGTGAGGCAAGCACCTTATCAATTGAGCCATCTCCCCAACCTGATAACTATAATTTTAGTAATGCATTTATAAGTCAGAAAATGTGGAGGTATCCACCTTCCCCTGATGACATGGTAGCAAAGAGGTTCAGAGACACTGTGGGGAGACAGTTCCTCAGTGGTGTGATTCTGAATTGACCAGAGTTCTTCCGAAAGGGATTGGAAGAGGTATCAGACATGGGAGCTGCCATAGCATTCCAAAAAACCCTTCACAGGGAGAAGGACCCAATTTTTGCTTGGTGTGTAGGGTAGCCTGGTACATTTCTAGGCATCCAAGTTCTAACTTGCACTAACGAAGCACTAATGGAAAGTTCTTCTCCTAGGGTAGAACATGGGAAATGCACAATAATGTTGTGTAGGTGGGTTGGCTCAGAGGGAGTGGAGTAATCCTTGAGGTCTTTCCACCTCTGAAATCCACTAGATCTAAGACTTTGGAAAACTTATTTCTGTGAATTCCAATGGACAACAAAAAGCACTTGAAACTTATGACACACAATGCTCCTGGCCACACTTTCCAAGGCAGAGGCCTTTAGTTGTAGCATGCATACGGATCACCGATCACCTCGTTTCTGCTAAAATGTAGATCGGGGCTCAGTAGCTCTGGGATCTGCCACCCAGGTGAATCAGTGTGGTGGCTTGAATCAGATGTTGCCATAAACTCATGAGTTCTGAGTGTTTGGTCCCCAGCTAACAGAAATATGGGAGGTGGAGCCTTCTTTGAGAAGGTGTGTTGTTGGGGGCAGGCTTAGGGGTGTTATAGCCAAGATATCCATTTACCAAAGCCCAGCTCATTCTCCTGCTGCTGTTTTCCACCTGCCATGGCAGAGGAGATGTCTAGCCTCTGCTCATGCCATGCATCATAGAGCTTCCCCTGGAGACTGTAAGCCAACATCAAAACCTTCCTCCCATCTCCTACCAGCTGCTTTTGGTCAGGTGTTTTGTTCCAACAAGAAGGTAACTACTATAGTCAGTGTTCCTGGTCAGGGGCACAGATCACATAGTGATGCTGTGTGGGGACTGAGAATTATGGTGGGCTAAAACACAACTCCCCTTACTCTCTACCTGGAAGTCAGGGTCTGGACCAGCTTCTGGTCTGTCCAGCCTTTCCCTCAGTTCCTCCACAGTTAAGCATTCTTCTAAGTAAGGTTACAACATAATTTCTCACCCAACACAGAACACTCTTGGAGTGAAAATTATCATGTTGGACTCTAAATTGAAACTTTTTTTTAAAAAAATGTTAAGCCCTCTAGTGAGTTTTTCTCCTCTTTCCCATAAAATTTCTTGTTTTCCCATTTGCTTCTGTGGGGTAAAGAAAGCATCTTAGGTTATCTGTCCAGAGGGAAACAGGACAAGATGAAAAAAAAAAAAAAACCCAAAACCATTCAATCAGTAAACAAACTATTTAGGATGAGATGTGTATTCATGAGTCACAGGGTAGGAAGAGGAACTGAGCTGCTCTGAGTTGGTAAGCCACAGCCTGAGAATCAATAGTGCACCGTTTGCTATTCTAATAATGGCAAACACCAAGGTGTACCAGAGTGGGCGTGAGGGCTTTCCTCCTTGTTATTTCTCATGTGATGTTTGAACATAGTGCTGAGTTCATTCAGAGGCAACAGGAAGATTTTCTGCTACTCTCTGAGAGTTCTACCTGCCATTCGAGGAGAGAAGAGTACTGGGGTGGGGGGAGGGAGACAGGATCATGTCCCCTAATGGGCGGGCTCCATCCATGCTACTGGACAGAGCTGAGACCACTGACATTCCTTGGAGGGAGCTGTGTCTCTGTGTTCCACTCACGCCTCATGAAAAGCCATGGGACTGGCACCACCCTCTGTCACCAAGAAGGAAGGGGGATTTGAAATGAGCTCCATGAGATGAAGCTGGGTTTTGAATTCATACCTCTCTGACTCCAGAAGCCTAGCTAGTATTTATCAAGGAATGGCTTATGGGATGTGGGAGGCTTTGCCATCTTCCACACCATGATCTGGCAGATGAGAAAATCAGACCTAGAGGACTAAGAGGTCTATGACGCACATAACATATAACAAAGAGCAGGAAGGAGAAATAGCACCTTTTTCTTGTGTTTTTGTTTGCTTGTTTTTTTTGTTTGTTGTTTCACTGCTATTTTTATTTGCTATGTTTATTTGCAGTGCTGGGGATCAAACCCAGGGCCTTGTACATGCTAAGCAAACACTTTACCACTGAGCTACATCCCCGGCCCTTGAGATGCCCCGTTTTAACTTCTGGACTCATATTCCTCTGTACCCACGTACACAGTGGTAGGAAAAGCCAGTGCTTGCCTTTGACCTCATTCTCAACATATATAAGGGCTTGCATATCCTAGCCCCATGTGAGCATATGTGAGACAGCGTGTGTGTGCGCACAAGGGTGTCCTCGCATATGGTGCAGTACCTAAGCTTGAACCTGCCCAAGAATGCATGCATATTTTTGATAGAAGAAAAGCGGAATAATCTCCATTGAGTCCCAAAGCCATCATCTAAGTTATTGTGCACATTTGAGGCAGACATCATCACCATCCACATTTTTCATCTAATAAAATGTGTGGGATTTTAATTTCAACTCGACATCTGAATTTGATGCAAGTTAGTGATGTATAATAGATCATTTTCAGGGGTCATTGGGATACAATGCAATGATTCTGAGACCCACAGGTGAGTACCACATTGCAGTGTGAAGATGTACCAGCTAAGAGGCTGCTGGATAATCCAACATTGTAGCTACCTTGGTCAAAGGGCAGAGACTTAGGAGGCCAAGGTTTGTTCCCAAGCTCAGCTTCCCACCAGCAGTACATGTGCAGTCAGATTTCTGTGACAAGGCCATACAGCAAGAGCCCCATCCTTTTCAGACATGACGCCACATTCTCAGAATGACAGTTTGGGGCAGTTGCTCTGTTCACACTCAGACAGTCAAGCACATCTCTTGCCATGAAAAACACCATGGTATTTATTATATTAAGTCATACAAACTTTCCAATAGTCAACTATGTTCATTTAGTACAAAAATAATCATTCTATATGTCTTAGCCCAATCTTTTATTATTGAACTCTGAGAAAACAAAACCTAGCCATAATGGTTTAGAAAACCTCTGAGGGGAAATTAATTAGGCAACAGAAGTGTTTTCCCTGGTTGTCCAAAGCAGACCTCCGCGAAATTCCACCTGTGATGATGTCCTCTCCCTCATTCCGCTCATACAAAGAACCAGGGCTGCCAGATGAGACTCAGGGTCGGTGCTCAGGGTTTTATATCGAACCAGGGCTCCTGGAAGGTGGGAATAGTGAGGAAGAGGGGTCAGGCAGGCTCCAGAACATGTTTTCAGAACTCAGTGTGCTTTCCGTTGCTGTTAACTTAATAATCTCAACTATTTTAGATCAGCTTTTTACCCCCTTTACAGCCTAAACTCTGCTGTGCAGCTGGAATTGAGAATGGCCATATCCTGTTGTCTTGAACATATTGAATCTCCTGATTGACAGCCCCAACTCCAGGCAACTCACACCTCCTGCGTAGCAAAACCACCCTACCCCATCCCATCCCATCCCATCCCATGGCCAAGCCTAGCATTAACCTGATTCCTTCCTCAGGGCAACTGTGTGTGTTTCCCAGCCCTCAGCAGTTCATGCTGATTTAAACCTGGGTCCATGGCTGGTGTCTAGTGTGCCCTGTTGAGAGTTGTCCCTTGAAGACAGATTTTTCCGGAGGGCAGGGAATGCATCATTTTTTCAAAACAGTGTCAGTTGCAAAGATTTCAAAGACATCTACATCTTCCTCCTTTGTGATGACATTGTGTGTGTGTGTGTGTGTGTGTGTGTGTGTGTGTGTGTGTGTGTGTGTAAGAGAGAAAGAGAGAGAGACCAGGCTTACCCTGTTATCCTGTGGCAATCTCCACATGCAGGAAGCTCTCCAGGTTCCGTGCCAACCCTCCTCATGCCCTGAGTCCTAAGGCTACTGACACTTCCAGCTACCATTAAAAGGCTGAGTGTTGAATGTCCTCTGCTAATGGCTCAGTGCTGGGTTCAAGATGAGGAACAACAATGTCCGCAAATTGGAGATGCTTCCTCTTGCATCTGGGTGAGGAGGACCTTCTGGAAGAATGTTGCATCACAGAAGTGACCTCACCACTGTCTATATGGAGGGTGTCCTGTTTCAAACCTGTTCCTTTCTGTGGGGTTGGAACCTCCTGCATTGCAAAGGCACCCAGATGTCCTCTCTGGAGTTCTATACTGGGAATAGGGTGACTTACAGGAAGCATTACATTAGTGCAGAATAACCTAAGGAATCAGTGGTATAGACCCTTAATATAGACTGCACCCATGAATGTAGAAGATTTTATTTTAGGAGAGAAACATTTCCATTCAGAAAGAGCAAGTGCACAAGAGAGGAATTGAAAAAGAATGTATGTGTGTGTGTGTGTGTGTGAGAGAGAGAGAGAGAGAGAGAGAGAGAGCTTCTTATGTTTATCACACTTGGACCCTCTCAGATTCCTCAGGAGAAGGTCAGCGGACTCCACATACAAGGTTCTAAGGCTCCACCAAGTCCCGAGGTTGACAACTGCACCCTGTCATTAACCAGCCCTAGCACTGGGTGGTATGAAGCAGTGGAAAGGTAGTTAGTAGAGTGAGGAACTGAGTCTGTAGTGATTTACTTTTACTTATGTTTAAATTTACATTTAAGAATAGATACTCAAGTTAGTCACTGGGGACTTCTGAAGATGTTTTGAACAGACTGGGTTGAGACCTTTGCCAGCTTCAATTTTACGCAGTCTAGACCATGATTTCTGTTGCAGCTTCATTGTCTTGACTGAGAAATGCTGTCACTGTGTTTGTTTATTTTAAAAATCCAGTAAATTTCTGAGATTTTGTATGGAAAAAGCATATATGGAACATATCTCATTGATCATTTGGGGAATTTGTTACATGTGGAAATACTGATAGTTTGGGTATATAGGCATATGTAGCTTATTATGAATTAATTTTACTTTTCTAACATGCATTGGAATACTGGTCCTGCCTCTGGGGTCTGGGTTGTATCTCTGTTGGGCGATGCTATTCCCGATGATCTGGACAACTTGAGAAGTGGCCTTGACCCCACATGGGGCATCTTAGCCTGAAGCAGGTTTCCAGAGTGTATGTGCTATATCTCTGTGTGTCCAGTGGGGATTTGTGTGACAACAACCAGGGCATGGGCTTCAAGGCAGGTGACATTGGTGCTGTCAAGACTGTCCCCTAAATTTCTGAGTTTCCAAGGATCTGAGCACTGGGAGTTGCTCTAGGATCATGTAGGAAGGACCATGTTCTCTCAGGAAGCAGCTCTGTGAGATGGGTCCTATTAGTTTTCCAACTTACAGAAGGGGAAACTGAGGTTCAGAGCTTTTAGGTGACTTCTCATGTCTCAAAGCATAATTGGAATGAAAGTTTGTCCAATCAAAGCTCTTTCTTCCCCCTGCTGGGGACATATGCCTGTTTGACTCTTCCTGCAGTCATGTGCAAAAGCCCAGATACCAATGCCTGTTTCCATGTGCTGTGGTTTCAGAAATGGCACTGGTTTCAGATCCGAGATCTACCATGTTCCAGAAAATTATTTAGCCTTTCTAATGTCTCATCGGGTAAAAAGAGCGAATAATGGTGCCAGTTCTGAGGGAGTGGGGAGAGGATCTCTGTGAGACCCATCATGGCCCTGGCTTAGAGCTTGCAGGATGGTTATTTGTTTAGAGTTAGTTTTCATGAGGTGCAAAACCAAAACAACAACAACAACAGACTTCACAGAATGTAAACTAGCTTTTGCAGTATCTCTGTTGCTAACTTCCTATTTACAGATATTAGTGACCAGAAGTGGATTTAAGAAGAGTGTTGCATTACCTTAGCCCTCAGTTTCCAGGACTTCCATAGTTTAACTTTGCTTTTTCCTTTGACACCAAAATGTCCCAACTACTCAAAACTTTACCTGAGCCACCCGTAATCATCATCCCCACAAGAGAAGGGATGAGGAGAGGGGGTGCACCAAAGGCAGATAAGCACAGGCAGAGGCAGAGAGCTCAGCAACAGCCGCTTCTTCACCCAGACTGGATACACCTCTGGGTACAGAGATGTGTGGTGGAGTCCAGGCTAGTTATTTCTCTGAGTTTTCAAAAAGTGATAGACTGTATTTTTAGAGCAGTCTTGGGTTTCTAGAAAACTGATCAGGATGTACTAAGGATTGGCACTTGCTCCCATCCTGTCCCTAGATTCTGCATTGCCTTTCCTTTAACATCTTGATAAGTGAGGTGCCTGTTACATGTGAGGAACCTGTGGGTATGCCATCATTAACTAAGGCCTGTAGTTTACTTTGGGGATTGTTCTTTGTATTAAACATTCTATGGGTTTTGACAAATGTCCAGTGCCCAATATCATATCTCATAAATATCCTACAAGAACCTCTTCTAGCCGGGTGTGGTGGCGCACGCCTTTAATCCCAGCACTTGGGAGGCAGAGGTAGGAGGATTGCCGTGAGTTCGAGGCCACCCTGAGATGACATAGTGAATTCCAGGTCAGCCTGAACTAGAGTGAGACCCTACCTCGCAAAACCAAAAAAAAAAAAAAAAAAAAAAAAGAACCTCTTCTATCCTAAAACCCCTATGTTCCACCTAAGTATCTCTCTCTATTTGCCCCATATTACCCAGTCTGATCTCTGCATTGATCTTTAAGTTATTTGTGTGTGTGTGTGTGTGTGTGTGTGTAGACATGTGTATGTGCCAAGGTATATGTGTGAAGATCAGCAGACAAACTGAAGGTGTTTCTTTTCTTCTTCCATCTTTTTAAAATTTAGTTTTATTCAGTAGAAAACGTTGTATGGACACAACATATGTTGGTACCATCATTTCCTTCCCCCTACCCCCATTCCACTGAGGGCCCTCCTCAGTGGGCTTGCTGGTATTCACGATGGGTTGTGGGTTATAACTTGGGAGAGCAGCGGTCAGTTATTGTAAGGGGGGTGGCAATGCCCCTGGATGTTCCTCCTACGCTGTGGCTTTTACATTCTTTGCACCCCCTCTTCCACAAAGTTCCCTGAGCTGCAGCAGGGAACTTTAAGTCTACTTCAGTGTTGAGCTCTCAGCAGCTTCTGGATTTCTGCTTTGAAACATTTTCAGTATCCTCAGTGTTTGTCTCCTTCACCCTGACGCAGGTTGTCAGGCTGGCCATGGAAGCAGCACTCTTGTTCATCTTGCTAATTCCCTTGTGGTTTTGCCAGGGCCCTGGCTGATGTGCAAGGGGTAGTTCATCTGTCCTAGCTGCTTTCTGCCCCTGGAAAGCACTTCCTCCAGTGTCTACCTCTCCATCTTCTGTTGAGACAGGACCTCTCTTGCGGCGGCGGCCTGCTGCAGAGATTCCTGGTTCTCCTGTCTCCACTTTCCATAGCCACGGGCACTTTGGGATTACAGGCTTACTTGGGTGCTGGGGAGGATCTAACTTGGGTTGGTAGGCTTGCAAGCAAGAACCTTTAACCACGGAGCCGTCGCTCCAGCCCAGCACTGCTCTTTTTACTATTTCTTCGGGTTTGTTTTTTCCTGAATGTCACATAGTTGGAAATCATCCATTATGGAGCCCTACCAGACTGACATTTCTTTAGCAATACACATTTAAGGCTCTTCCATAATTTTTGATGGGCGGATTTCTTTCTTTCTTTCCTTCTTTCCTTCTTTCTTTCTTTCTTTCTTTCTTTCTTTCTTTCTTTCTTTCTTTTTTGAATCAAGTAACACTCCTATAAAAATAATGTACTGAAGTTGGTTTATTCAGTCACTGTTCAGGACCTCTTTGTTGTTTCCTTATTCTGATCATTGTAAAGCTGCTGTAAACATTCTTGTGAAACTTTTTGTGTGGATACTGGTTTTAGCTCATTTGGGAAAAATCTGAGGGACACTGTCCTTTGGTGTTAGGGCAGGAATATGTCCAGTTCTATAAGGAAGTGTCATACTCTCTTGTAAGGCAGTTGTACTGTTTTGCACAGTTCAGAGGACAGGGGAGTGGTGGCTCTGGTCCTTGAGTATTAGAAAACTTAAACAGGGTTTAGCACGGGGGTGGGAGGCCAGGGGGAATTGGCCGTGATGGAGGAGCCCCAGAGCCGGGGATGCTGACAGAAAGAGGAGGCGCCTAGAACAGTGGTGCCTTCCTCCCGCCCTCAATGTCCCATGAGTCTCCCCAGGTGGAACCTAGCAAGGAGCACTTGGCCAAGCCCACTGTGGTTTGCAGTACCAGATCAGGTACCACACACACCATAGGGCAGAGCTTAGAACTGTAGATTTGGAGTCAAGTTTCTAGAAGTCTTTTGAAAGGGTTCACTCCAACTCCCTGGTAGGAAATGTTCCAATCTATGGTGGTAGGGAAGCAAACAGAGCTAGGTGGGGTTCTCTGCTGGACATGGGTGTGTCCATGGGGCAGTTTTTTCTCTTCTGAAGGCAGAAAAGCAGCAAAAAGTGGGCGACTTGCTCTTTGGTCCTTCCACTCTGCCCGGGCTTCCTTCCACATAACTCCCCGGCTTCCAGGAAGCAGCTTCACACAGGCAGTATTGTAGTTCTTTATTCATCACAGCCCCGCCTAATTCATACTGGAGTCCCATTTTGTAACGAATATGGAAGGATATTTGAGGCCAACCTCAAGGATTCAGAGGATGGGGTCTGCCTAAGAAGCAGACAGGCAAGAAAAATCACCACCAGGTCTGAGCATAACTCAACAACAACAGAAAAGACCTCAGAGTTCCTATTCAAAATCATTCTCCCTCTTTACCTTCTTTCAATCATGCCCAAACAAGCTCACAGCCATCTTTGTTTAACCTTTAATCCATTTTAACAGGCTGCTCCCACACCTTTCCTAATCAGCTCGAGTTCAGATGGCCTAAACTAACCTGGGTCAGTGCCTGGGTCAATTTGATGGTCTAACACTCCCTCTGGTGGTCAAACAGGTGTTGTCGAGGAATTAGACAACCAAGTGTCTGTCTTAAGGACGTTTTTAAATTTTTTAATAAGATGAAAAGAAAAATAAAGTTGAAGCCAAAATATGACACACTGAAAAAAAAACACACAGAGCCTTCTTTGGGATACAAATATATCTCTGGTTAACAAAAATATGCCAAAGGTCTTGCCACTTCATTTTTAAAAAATAGATCATTCATATATTTTGGTAGTGTTCATTAATGCCTGTGTTGAGGCTCTGTTTCGAACTGTTTTGACATTTCTGGGGTTTTGTTTTTGATACAAGTCAGAAGGAAGGCCAGTGTTGTCTCATTGTGCTGTAAAGGCGAAACAAAGGATGTGTGGGGAGCTCTGACTTGACAGAAAATGAGCGTTCCTCATAGTCAGCATGGATGTTATAGATAAACTCAAAGATTAAAATTCAGTGATAAATTAAGTAATCTATAAAGTCAGATAAAACTAATAGAGCTTAAAGAACAGGAGCGATAGGCTGGTATTCTCAGGTGATTCTCAATATGGAATTTTTAAATAGATTATTCTAAGTAAATTTCCACAAGGGGCATTTTATTTTACGGATTTTTTTTCCCCTCTCAAGCATGCTAGGCAAGTGTTCTACCACTAATAGATATTCCCATCCCCTCTGTGTGTGTGTGTATGTCCATCTGTCTGTCTCCATGTCTGCATGGTGTGCGTATGGTGAATGCATGAGTATGTGTAGATGTGCACACCTTCCCCTATTGCTCACCTGTGTAGTTCCTTAAGATGGAATCTCTCTCTGATTCCGGAGTTTGCTACTTTTAACGAGACCAGTGAGTCTCTGATCTTTGTTGCCCACAAGACTAAGGTAACAGATGTGTGTGACCATGTCCAGCTTTTGTTTTTTAAAAAAAGTCTTTTTAAGCTGAGTGTGGTGGGGCACACCTTTAATCCCAGCCCTTGGGAGGCAGAGGAAGGAGGATCGCCTGAGTTCAAGGCCACCCTGAGATTACAAAGTGAATTCCAGGTCAGCGTGAGCTAGATTGAGTCCCTACCTCGAAAAGCAAAAACAAAAACAAAAAAGTCTTTTTTTTTTGCACTACGGACCTATACATATCTAATGTGTTTTCCAACATTTCCTCCTCACATCATGCAATTTTAAGACACTCAAGATCTATCTTTCAGAAAACTTTAGGGGGGAAATAGTCACCATGCTGCCCATTAGATCTCCAGGCCTTGTTCGTTTGGCTTCATTGAAATATTTTAATTACCTTTGATCAACATCTTTGTATTTCTCCGTCCCCTAGTCCTTGGCAATCACTAGCATATTCGCCTTTCTTACAGTTTCACTATTTCAGAGTTCACATAAAGGTGAGATCACCAGTCCTTGTTTTACTGTGTTTGGCTTGTGTCATTTAGCATGAAGTCCCCCAGGTCTGTTTATACTGTAAAAAATGACATTTGTCCTTTCCTTTGTAAAGGCTAAATGACATTCCCCTGTGCAAGAGCCTCATCCTCTTCATCAAATCATCCAGGGATGGTTTTGCAGTAAGGTCTGCATTGTTGTTAGAAATCACCCAACCAAGAGCAGCTTGTGGGGAAAAAAGACGTTTATTTTGGCTTACAGGCTCAAGGGGAAGCTCCATGATGGCAGGGAAAATGACGACATGAGCAGAGGGTGGACATTACCCCCTGGCCAACATCAGGTGGACAACAGGAACAGAAGAGTGTGTCAAACACTGGCATGGAAAAACTGGCTATAACACCCATAAACCTGCTCCAAACAATACACTGCCTCCAGGAAGCAGTAATTTCCAATTGCCATCAGCTGGGGAACCTAGCATCCAGAACACCTAAGTTTATGAGGGACATCTGTCTCAAACCATCACATTCCACCCTGGCCCCCACAAACCGGTTACCATACACGATGTAAAATGCAATGAATTCATCCAAATTTAAAAGTCCCCCATAGTTTTTTTTTATCAATTGCAATGATGGTCAAACATCTCCATAGATCAAGATCTTTTAACTGAGCCATAATAACCAAAAAATCCCCCCCAAACCCATAATGGCACAGAATAAATACTCACACTGCAAAAGATGGCATTGGGCATAGCAAAGAAATATTCAACCAATACAAGATTTAAAACAACCAGGGCAAACATCAAACTCTGTAACTTCAAGTCCAACAACTCTAGCCAGGGACAAATCTCCAAGTCCGATAATTCTAGCCAGCAACAAGTCTCTGGCATTCCAATTCTGCCCCTCCAGCTAGACAACTCACAGTCCTTGAAAACATCATCGGGGCTGAAAGCTTGCCTTAGCAGCCATCTCATAGTCCCGGCATGCTCCACTGGGTCTCCACTGCAATCCACAGTTCATCCTCATAGGCCTCATGGGGTCTCCATGCAGGCATCCAGCAAACCTGCTTCACACTGCCCATGGCCATTTCCAAAACACAAGACTGAGTTGCAAACTCAATGACCCTCTTTTTCCTGCATTTCTTACACTCCACAATACCAGATAGGGTGCCAATTTGCTAATCCACGGGGGGATAAAGCAGACTTTGAAGAATAGGACACTTCTTGATCACTCAGGCCCCTTCAAAAGAGTCTACATTCTTCCTGTTGCCCCAATGCAGTTCAGCTAGCCCAATCTGAAAGGTTGTAATCTGTCAAACAATTTGTAGGTGAATGGATAGCAATTTAAGCCCAATGATTTCATTTTTTCTGTGCCATATCCCTCTGCTCACACCAGTTCATTTCTATAAAACAAAGAAACCCTGCAAAACTTCTCAGGACACAAGCATAACAGCAAGCTTCTCACACAAACTGCTAGCCCAGTCCAGGCATAGCTCTTTCTCACCTTCATAAGCCAAACCTCACAGTCATAGTTCTTACTGCATTCAGGTCTTTCAACTCTGATCAGAATAGCCCATCAAGCTGTACTTACAGCACTGCAAGGCATCTCTTAGGTCAAGGTTTCAAAACCTTCCACATTCCTCTTGAAAATCAGCTCCAAAAGGCCAAAGCCACACAGTCAGGTGTCTAGCAGCAATCCCACTCCTCAGTACCACTTTACTGTTGCAGTCTGGTTCATACTGCTGGTAGAAATCACCCAACCAAGAGCAGCTTGTGGGAAAAGAGGTTTATTTTGGCTTACAGGCTTGAGGGGAAGCTCCACAATGGCAGGGAAAACGATGATATGAGCAGAGGGTGGACATCACCCCCTGGCCAACATAAGTGGACTATAGCAACAGGAGAGTATGCCAAACACTGGCAAGGGGAAACTGGCCATAACACCCATAAGCCTGCCCCCCAAAATACACTGCCTCCACCAGCTAGGTACCTAGCATTCAAAACACCTGTTTATGGGGGACACCTGAGTCAAACCACCACAGATGGAATGTTGGATCTCTGCATGTCTTGGACATTATGAATAATGCTTCTATGACTATGGGGTATATTTTTATCTTCTATACCCTGATGGGACATTTCCTTCTCTCTACTGACAGATGTCTCAGTGGCCTGTCTCAACTGGGAGAGCAGAACAGATGTGGATATTTGGTCCCAGTTGAGCCCCAATGTTCCAGAGGTTGAGAGATCCAAAACTCAGAATTCCAATCCCAAATCAAACCCTAGTCCTAGATTTCAGCAGTTTGGGATACTATTAGCACCATGACCTCTGCTCTCTCAGCTGTCTAGTCAAGACAGTGATGGCCTCATAGATGACCCAGCTCTTCAAGACCAAGAAGCTGGATTGTAGTCACCTTCTGTCCTGGGTGGCATGAGAATGACACCAATTTTCCTGAGATACATACCGCTGAGAAGAGCAAAACCACTTCCAGAGCATTCTGCTTCTAGAGAATAGGTAAAACTGACTAAGCCACACAGCTTCCTGGTCACCAGGCTGACCTCTTCTCTTTGTCTCCTATGTCACAATCTGCAGATCCTGAGGTCAGAAGCTGTGCCCAGGTCCAATAGCTTCCCACCATCTGCCTTATAAATCACTCCCAAGTGAGTCTGGTAGATGTTTTTCCCTGATGTCCCCCTTCCAAGGCCCTGGTTATCTGCTGTCCCTCTTGCTGAGTGAGTGTTAATACACTTAGCTTGGCTGGACCAGGAAGCTCTGTCTGGGGTGTTTGAGAATCCCACAACAGGCATATATAACACAGTAAACACTGGCAAACATTGCTTACTTTGCCACCCAGACCTTTCTCACAAAATAGTGTCCTTTACTCAACACCTGAAGTAGAGCCTGAAACAAACCTTCCTGTCTGTGACTTGCCAGCTCTGTTACTGTGCAACATCCACCTAACCTCTGCATGGTTTAGTTCCTTCCTCAGGAAGCAAGGATGGATACGTCCTTACCTTATGTACTTTCTATAAAGATGGAAAGAACAAAGACATTCTCAGCCGTGGTAACTAAACCTCAATATTGCCCTTCTACAGTGAGTATGTCTAGCCCCTGGGCTGCAAAGAGTAAGCAGCCTCCACAGTGACCTTCACCCTTTGTAGCTGTCCTTGAATTTTTACTATGCAGAGACCCCTAAGGACCCCAATCTACTCCCAGGTTAACTTCCAGCTGACCTGGGAACAAGAAGTCACTTGAGTTTTCACATAACCCAGGAGAGAGCAGCCAACAGGGGGTAATCCACTAAGGCTTAGAGAAGAGCCCCCTCAGCTTATGAGTCTGAATTTCCCCCAGGGAATCAAGGGCCACAGGGTACAGCTCTATGGCTTGGCCACCAAAGCCCTTGGCAGCAGCATCTTGTTCTCCCAGCAAAGGAAGTGTGAGGAGCCCCCACAGAGTGTGGAGCCGTCCATGCGCCGGAGAATGGGGGCTATGGAGCAGCTGGGTTTGCTCTGTGACAGCAGACATGTGGTTTCAGGAGATGCGCTACTCTCCACAACACACCTGTCACCTTAGAATTCAGTTCCCCCCTCTGTGTGTCAAAAAACAATAACAAACAAAAAAAAAAAACAGTTTACAGACAGTAAGTCTGGCTCTTTGAAGTCTTGGTTTGAGCTTCTGTGTTTAACTTCTAGGAATCAATTTCCAAGTCATAAATTAAAACTTTCAGACCAAATTGGCAGAGTGGGATGTCACCTGAGGGCAAACAGCATATGCCTGAGATAATGAACTCATGGAGATGAAGGGTTCAGTTTTTAACTCACACCATTGGAGATTTCAGTTCAAGACTTGAGTGGGGCGGGGCCCTTGCCTTTGAGCCTCTGAGATGTCAGAATGTCACGGTGGTAGAACAAATGCCTCACCTCATCCAGCAGAACGCCGGGAAGGTCCCATCTGAACTGACCTAAAACCTCCCAACCTGCCCCAACCTCCCCGAGGTTCCACCACCTCTCAACAGCCACCCTGGGGACCCAGCTGTTAATATGTGGGCCTTTGCAGGACATCCAACACAAATGACAGCAGACAGTCTCTGTGGGACCAACATAGCCCTGATGGTCTCTCTTAGGAATGCAGAGACCAGGCCGAGACATCCTTTGCCACCAAAACTCATTCCCTAGCCTCTGAGCACAAGACAACCAGGCTGACAGCCGTTTTCTGGGAAGTTACTAGAGGCTGTTAATGATTTTTAAGTAGGAAGAAACAAGAAGGAAGAAGGAAAGAATAAAGGAAGGAAAGAGAAAGGGATGAAGAGAAGAAAGGAGGGGGGAAATGAGGAGAGAAAAGGGAGGAAAGAAAGAAGGGAGGGAGGAATCAAGGAAAGGGAGAGGGAGAAAGGAGACAGGGAGAGAGAAGGGAGGAAGGAAGGGAGGGAGGGAAGAAAGGAAAGAAGGAAGGAAGGAAGGAAGGAAGGAAGGAAGGAAGGAAGGAAGGAAAGAAGAAGAAAGACTAACTTCTGTAACAGGAGTGTCCACTCTAGTCCAGGCTGACCTGTAATTCACTATGTGGTCTCAGGGTGCCTTGAACTCATGGCAATCCTCCTACCGCTGCTCCGGAGTGCTGGGACATGCCTGGCTGAGTGTCTGATTGTCAAAGAGGGAGGGCTGACAGTTGTCACGGACATAAGCTTTGTTGCAGAAAGTTTATTAGTAGAGATGAAACGCGTCCTCAAATCTATGAAGGTCCCAGGGCAATGAAGCTGGATTAGCAGCAGCTCCAGGCGGCTTTCTCCAGCATTGTTCTCTAAACCCAGTCCGCGGTTGAAATGGTTATTTGGTAATAATTCCAAAAGCCCTGAAATTGGTAACATTTGTTCAAATGGGGGAAGGAGAGTAGAAGACTTGGCAGGGGATGCATGTGTTTTGCACAGAATATAGCATAAGTGGAGGTTTCTGCCATTTGTTTTTATTTTGGAAGTATGTTTGGGACTGCGAGGAGAGGGCTCCACCTTAGCTCTCTGGTAATTCAGAGCCAGGTGCACCTGAGGAAGGTTTGCAGGCATGCAGGGACTGGACGACTGATGGCTCCAAACAGCCCCCACACATCTGTTTCCGTCACAGGGCTATGTTCCTATATTTTAGAACGATCTCAGTTGAGAGGAGGGCTTACACACACTGAAAGGAAGCTAATTCAACCTTGTGAAAGATGGACAAGAAACACCCAGGACTGGACTAAATACTATGAAATTGGTTATTCAGTTATGGCAAATTCTTCTACACGAAACACTCTCCCATGTATGTTTCATAAAACAAAACGAGACTAGCAGATTAAAGGCTTTGACAGGGATAATGATTTGAAAAGCGTTAAAGGCCACATCATTCCTTAATGGAGTGCACCCCAGGAATGTCACCAATAATTTATTTACCAAAATGACTTTTCTGATGTTACTTTCTGTGAAATCGGAGCCATGCCCAGCATTTTCTGACTTGAGACCCCATGACCATAGCTGGTGTCTGCATGAAGTGCCTGCTGCACTGTGTGGGGTGCTCTGTTTAGGAGTGACTTGGTGACCCCTGGGGCCCCTAGTTGATTCCCCACATTAGCCAGGAGTCTGCTTGGGAGTTACCCCCAGAACTTCCTTAACTGAGTGGGGATTTAAGTCTAATCTCTACATTCTCTGCCTAGAAGAATCTTACATAAAAATCCCTTTTATCTTAATTACATAATTAAATAGTCACTTTAGCAAAAAAACAAAAAAACGTTGGGGGGCAAGACCACCCCGATCGTTTTGTGTTTCATCTGAACTGGCAATTGAATACTTTTTTTTTTGTTTTTGCTTTATGCAAATACCTTTGAACACAGACAGTGCTCTCTGGAGCCCCCAGGTGGACACTGTTAGGTATATCCGCTGCATAATGCCCACTGGACTAGCCAAGAGCATAGATCTGAGTCTGAAGCTGTCACATAGGTGAACATCGTGAAAGGATAGAAAGAATTTTAATACTGATTTTATGCTTAAAGTGCAATCATCAAGGAGTTAGTGTTACTGATTTTGGGTGAAAACAGGCTAAAATAGAGACAAGCTGGCATTTCAACCACACACTAATATAAGACAGAATATGTTCAGTGGATTCCTTGACAGCTTCACAATCCAAAGCGGCTGTGTTCTGAGTGGTGAAAACTGAGATTTCTCACAGCATGCAACCATATGCCATGAATATCTTTTACCTGAATAAAGCCATCTCTTTGCAGGTGAAGGTAAGTTCTAAAAATCACTCACACCATCGTGCACAGTATTGCTTTTCTGAAACACAGCAAGAGACATCACTTGTGTATTGCCAGACTTTTGGATGATAATTTAAATGTGCTTTAAATCAAGTGTTGGCTAAGAACCAGGGAGTAAATATTCTAGGTTGTAAATCAAAAGAAAATTCCAGAATAGTATGTAGATATTTATATAACTATACAAAATGTAGCCAGTTAGAAGTATTGGAACCTTTCTGAGGCCATAGGGAAGAAGGCCAGCTGGACTTGACCCAGGGCTCCTGGATTCTAATCTCTGACCAGCCTGTGATTTACTGCACATTTTAAGCTCGTGGCTCAATTTTATTGAAAACACAGTAGCTCTTTTGTTTTCAAAATAGTTTGTGCAGAAATGAGGGTTGTCCTTTTTAAAACTCAGAGCTCAGTCTCCTGAGGGCACATACATAAATGTGGGAGAGTCATGAAAATTTTGGCAACAGCAAAAGGTTTCTGAAATCTCAAGATCAAAAATTGTTTCAAAATCATACACAGTGCATCTGATGTGTTTGTGGTAGCACTGACCCATTTCATATCGTGTGACTTCACCTCAGCCTTGATTCTAAACACACAAGACACACACTTTGCACTGTATGTTGTCATGCCGCTCGTGTCAATGAAAGGCTACCCGAAATACCTCAGCTCAGAGTTGAGAGCATTGCATGTTGTAAAGTGTAGTTTTTGTAGAAACATAATAGTTTACTTATGGAAAATCAAGATTGTCAATATTCTTCTACCATAATTCCTCAGCATGTAAGTACTCAGTTAGTATACCTCTGGGTTGTATTGCATGAATATTTGATTTTATAGTTTACTGAAATTACTACTGTCCTGAAAAGAGTCCTCAAAAAATACAATGACCAATAGTCATCCAAAAATGTTTAACATCTATATGCATCAGAGAAATGCAAATTAAAATTACTTTGAGATTCCATTTCACTCGTATCAGAATGGCTATCATCAAAAAATCAAATTGAAAAAAAAAAGTCAAATTAAAACAAGTGTTAGTGAGGGTGTGGGGAAAGGGGAACCGTCATTCACTCCTGGTCAGAATATAAATTGGTACAGCCATTATGGAAATCTGTTTGGGGATCCCTCAACAATATGATCCACCATTTGACCCAGCTGTATCACTCCTGCACATAAACCCTAAAGATTCTATTTCTTTCTACAGAGATACTTGATTAGCCATGTCTGTCACTGCTCTATTCACAATAGATAGGAAATAGAATCAATCCAGATGCCCATCAATTTATGAATGGATAATGAAGATGTGGTACATTTATGCAATGGAATTCTACTCAACAGTAAGGAAAAATTAAATTATGAAATTTGCAGTAAAATGTATGAACCTGAAAATTTTATACTAAGTGAGGTTACTCATGCTCAAAAAAACAGACACTGCATGCTCTCTCTCATACATAAATTCTAACATGGAATCATTTGATTTGTTGTTTATGGGCCATAGTAAGCATCAATAGTATTGGTAAGGAAGATAAAAAGAGTATTAGAGAGCAGAGGCAGAAAGGGATCAGAGGAGAGAATAGGTGAATGGCAAGTAGAAAGAATGTAGGGGATAGAAGAGTCTGGGGGATAAGGGTAAGGGAAGGAGAGGAGGGGGAGATACACAAAACTAATTATGGCATGAATCAGTGCTGTAGACAGCTAATTAATTATCTAATTAAAAGATATAAACTCTGAGAGAAAGAGAGAACACAGAGTAAAGCACCTGTTAGGGGTACACTTTATCCTAAAACCATAGGCTATTGCTGGTGAATCCCAGTGCTAGATTTAGGTTTCTCCCCACAGAGAGCTCTTTGTCAGGGAGGTCCATGAAGCCACCAAAAAAATGTAGGACATTCTGAAAGCTGTTGGTTACCCATCAGAACAAAATGGTAAGACCCTGTTGCTGAGGACACACAGTGGTCCCAGAACATTGAGAGCTTATACTGGAACAGCAATGGAAGCCAGCTCCAATATGCTGGGGGTTGAAAGCCACCAACAGTATGAAGAAGCAATGGATGCTACAGGCTACAAAACCAATGAGCCTGGAAAGACATATCCACATGTGAAGTGGCAACACATAGGCTATGGGGGTAGTAAACTGCTCTTTGATCAGATATGAGACCCACTGAGTGGTAGGGAATTCATACTTGGTACTGAGACCCAAGCCAGAAGCCTATGGCTTGGAAAATAATAGACCCAGAGGGACACTCCCACTGTTCTTTGTCTAAAAGAAAAGTCATTCTCATCAAAAAGTCTTATAAATGTCTATGTCTTCCCAATGATCCATGCTACTCTCCCTCTTGGCTAGATTATCTGCTTTTATAGATTGCAGTGAATACAGAGGAGACCCAAGTTGCCTCAGTTTGACAAGAGAAGAAAGCTGACTGCCTATCACGAGATAACTTATCACATCTGCCAGAGCCCAGGAAATCTCACAGAAGTGATAGATTAAATATGAGTGCTGATACCATGACTAACCTGAGAACCTCCTCCATGAAGATGCAGTAGATACTGAGGAGACTCAAAATTCAGCAAAGCAGAAAATCAGGATTCTGAGAGCTCAACACTATAGGAGACTTATAACAAGCCCTTAGCTTCAGGGAACATTACAGAAGAGGGGATGGCAAGAATATAAGAGCCACAGGGTGGGTCCTCAGTGGAATAGGTGCAGGGTTTAGAGGGGACAAGAGTGTAAGTCAGTGGGAATAGTTCTATGTTTATATATTAAAGTTCTCAACAAAACATCAGTAAATACTGCAAGTTTCTGTTTTGAATTTCTAACTTGAGTTTCATAAAAGGTAGTTAAATGAATTTTTGGCTTGGGATTAAGATAGAATTTCTGGCAATTTCTGAAATGCCCCTAAGTATGTATTCATGTGAAGTGGCGTTCTCAATATTTATGATTAAAAAGTCAAAATATCGATCAAGTCTGCAAACATCCAAATCGCTCTGCATCCTGCAGTATCAGATATTCAGCCAAGATTTAACTCTTTTATTTTTCTTATATATTGACAATTTTCATACATAATACATATATTTTGATCATGACACCCAGCCATTACCTTCTTTTGAGTCCCCTCCTCCCTCCTTCTTCTGAACCCTTTCTCCTTCTTAAGTAGTTCCTATTCTATTTTAATGCATCTCTTTTTTTTTCGTGTGTGTGTGTGTGTGTGTGTGTGTGTGTGTGTGTACCACTGAATTTTATTAGAGTTGCCTGCATGGGAGTTATAAGCAGTTAACGGTGGCTGAGGTCATAGGAGACATTTTGTGTAGTGGATAGCCATCAGTAAGGACCCACATGCTCAGGTAAATAATCCCTCACACTTGCCCATGCAGGATTTAATTCTTTATGTAAAAATAAACAGGGCTGGAGAGATGGCTTAGTGCTTAAGGGGCTTGCCTGTGAAGCCTAAGGACCCATGTTCTACTCTCCAGATCTCATGGAAGTCACCACCAGCACTGTAAGAAAGCATATTCCAGGAACCTGCATGCAGAGCTCAAGTACTCTGCATACCTTAGGCTGGAATTCAGATTCGCCCCTCAAACGCACCTTAGGGCTGGACCCTGTGATCCACCCACAGTGACACCTCCTCTAGCCTTGCAGCTGGATATCTAGTAAGTTACAAGCTTTAATAAATTCTGGAATTTATTCTGGAATTGGGGAGCATCCATTCAAGCTACAATGGTGACCTAGCAATCCTACTTCTTGACATTTGCTCATGGAAGTTGAAATCAGTATGTGGAAGAGAGCTCTGAACCTGCATGTTCATTATAGTGTCACTCAAAAAGGCCAAGATATGGAAACAGCTGAAGTACTCACACATGGAAGATGGACTTTAAAAAAAATATGCTTATTATTTAATTTGAGAGAAAGAGAGAGGGGGTGGGGGAGAGAACCCCACAGGCCCAGCAGGGCTTCTTGTCACTATAAATGAACTCATGATACCTGAACCACATTGTATCTCTTGCTATACACGTGGGTACTGGGAGAATCAATGTGGGCCAACAGACTTTGTAAGCAAGCATCTTTACCCACTACCCAATCTTCCCAGCCTTTGGGAGAATGCATTTTTAAAATGTGGTATGGAAGGACAACAGAATACTATGTAGACCCCAAAACTAAGAAATCGTGTCATTTTTGACAATATGAATAAACCTAGAGGACATTCTTCTCAAGAGAAATAAGCCAGGCACAGACAGATGAAGACCACAGCCCAGATTCAAACTGCAGGAATGTGCGAAGTGTATGGAACTCAGAAAAAGCAGGCTTGACTTAGGCTAACAAGATCAACTGCTCTTGCAGTGAGGTTCGCATTGCTGGCAGAAATCACGCAACCAAGAGCAGCTTGTGGGAAAAAGGACTTATTTTGGCTTACAGACTCAAGGGGAAGCTCCATGATGGCAGGGGGAAACAATGACATAAGCAGATGGTGGACATCACCTCCTGGACAACCTGAGGTAGACAACAGCAACAGGAGAGTGTGCCAAACACTGGCATGGGGAAACTGGCTATAGCACCCATAAACCCACCTCCAACAATACACTGCCTCCAGGAAGCATTAACTCCCAAATCTCCATCAGCTGAGAACCTAGCATTCAGAACACCTAAGTTTAGGGGGACACCTGAATCAAACCACCACAACTTCTAAAGGCTATTTCACAGCACAGAGATCGGAGCCATGGTACATCCGGAAGAGGAGCTGGATGGAGGCGGGCCTCCACACTGCACTTCCTCCCAGAAGCTTCATTCTTCCCGCCTCTGCTTCCCACACTGTGGACCTGAGCTCTCCCTCTGGGCTCTGTGATGGCTCCACATGTTTCCGGACCCTGATTCAGTTCATTCTACACACTAAGGTCACACCAACTCCTTCTAACACCCCTTTTCCAGATTCAGAACTCTAAAACATTTAAGTTTATATCTTACCAATGCCTCCTAGCTTTCAAAGTTTAGTCATTCCAAGAAATCCTCCCTCTTTTATCACTTTACCTAACAGTTGCTATTTCTGTAATTTGTGAGGATAGCAGAGGAAAGCATGGTATGTGTGGCGGCTGGACATCACCTCTGCCACAGAGGTGGAAAACAGGAGAGTGAGCTGTGGCAAGAAGAAGCAGGCTCTAACACTCCTAAACCTGCCTCCTACAATATATATTCTCCAGCAAGGCTCCACCTCTCAAGTTGCCACCGGTTGGGGATCAAGTATTCCAAACTCATGAGTTTATAGGGGACTTCTGATGCAAATCACCACACCCATCTCCTAAAGGTTCCATAGCCTCTCAAAGCAGCATCACCATGGTGAACCAAGTGTCCCAACAGATGAGCTCATGAGTGACATTTCAGATCCAAAGCATAAGGCAAGCCTTCTCTTCTATCCTCTTAGCATCTCCTTTACCAGATCATCCCTGCTTCCCGGCCTGGTAAAACGCTTGGCATCTGTGAATTTTGCTACTTCCCCCTGTCACATTTGATATCCATATTGTAAGTTGTCATAAGGTTTCTTCTGTTCCTTATGTGCTGCAATAGACTTTTTGTGACACAAAATTGAGAGCTCTGTAACAACATTGTTTTTGTTGGGGATAAAATGGACAGGATGTCACCCAGGCTGGTGTTGAGCTCATGATCTTGTCTCAGCCTCCTGTGTGTTAGGACTATAGATATAAGTCTATATTCCTGACCCAAGAGCAAGGTGTGTTTTGTACACATATAGTGTGAATAGGGTACTGGACACGGAATCTAAGCCCCAGCTCTACCACTTGATAGCTGTGTCATTCTGGGCAAGTTCCCATACCTTTCTGGGCTTTAGTTTCCCCTTCTGTAAAAGTGGAGAGAATTATTCCCTGGATCCTCAAGTGGCTGATCTTTATAGGACTGTTAATACTCAAAGGTAGATGCCTTTAACAAATGTGAATTAGGCAACTCTAGGACCAGTATACAGTGTGTTACTGAGCAAGGGCTTAATAAGTGGTTGGTAAATTAAACCCAAATTAATCTTGTATAGCAGAAAGGGTACGTAGAGGATTCCAGACATAGAAGGATCTAGAAGCTCAAGAATGCCTCTCTCTTCCCGACCCTTCACTTCTGCTCTGTCTTATTGACTTTGCTAGGTGGGTGTCTCATGCTGTCAGGAAATGCAGGCCAATAGTCTGAGTCTTGATTCTCTGATAATGTGCTAACCCCAGGGAAACGAATCAACTACCTTCCAACCATGACTTCCACTTGTAGGATAATGGGGGCTCTGTTATCAGCAGAAGGGTGGGAGGTTAGGTAATACAACACTGGATACCTATCTCTGAACTCACTTACAAAAGGTAAGTGCTATGTGAATACAAATCCAACGAATCTCAGAGCTTCAGAATTTGACATGGCCCTTCATGCCTGTAATCCCAGCACTTGGCAGCCTGAGGGAAGAGAACTACCATGAATTTGTGGCCTGTATGAGATATATAGTGAGTTTCGGGATAACCTGGACTCCCCCCCGCCCCGACACACACATACAGAAGGAGAGAGAGAGAGAGAGAGAGAGAATTGGAAGGTGTTACTTCAGACTGGTAAGTAGACAGACCTTGGAAAGGAAGGCACATTCCAAACAAAATGCTAGAAAGACCAAAATAGCATACTATGATTTTTAATGATATACCTTTTTGAACAAAATACAGAAAGGTAGACTTTTAGAAGAGGAACAAGAGAGGAGAGAAACAGAAGAGACACCAACCACTAGACCACCAGAGAAGAGAGGGAAGGGATAAGTGAGAATGTACGGGTGGTGATCGTTGAGAGTTTCTTTGATATCAGCAAAAACATTGTTTTATGTTTAGTTTTGTTCAGCATATCTATCAATATGCTTTAACTTTATATAGACAAAATTGAAAGTGGGGCTGAAGAGATGACTCAGCAGTTAAGGCACTGCCTGCAAAGCCTAACAACCCTGGTTTGACTCCCCAGTACCCAGGTAAAGCTAGTTGCACAAAGAGGTGCATACACCTGGAGTTTTTTTTTTGTCTTGGCTGCAGGCCCTGGTGCACCCATTTCCTGTCCCGTCTGTCTCTATCTCTCTCTGTTTGCAAATAAATAAAAATATTTTTAAAAATTGAAAGTGATCTTGATTTGAACTGTGAACTTTTCCAACTCTACTTCTTAGCGTGTCCTAGCACTCTAGTTCCAATCCTAAACGGTCCTAGGAGGCTGAAGTCAGGCCACTGGGGTATGGAAAACTGGACCTTGATGTCACGCCTTCTGTGCCCTAGCTTTGATTCCTGGCCCCCAGGAGGTGAGGGGTTTGCTTCGTCATGTGCCCCTCACTGAGGGTTTCTACCTGTGCTGACCCGGAAGCAACCCATCCATCTGACTGTGGGCTGAAATTCTGAGCCAGTGCAAGCCTTGCCTTTTAAAAGGTGATCATCTCATGAATTTGTCAGAGCACTGGAAGGCTTGTCAACACGGTCTGCCATAGGATATTCAGAAGCAGTTTCACCCTCCTGTGATCAGGAGGATGAGCCCAGGTGGTTGTGGCCATGACATTTTATTTCTCCCTCTAAGTGTGCATTACTTTTTAAGGGCTCCTTGACAGGCATATTTCCCAATCCCCACCCTAACAGGTTGATCTGAATCTTCACTACAGAAGAGGGCTAGTTAATCACTCACTCATTCAACAATAACAGTAGGATTCTTAGACATGACTTCTGCAGGAAAAATGAACCATACTTAAAGAGATGACGGGAACAAGGTTATTCCCAGGAGATTCATGTTTCTGTGAGTACACCGGCCAACTGAGTGATAATTTTAGTAATTCTACATGAGAGATAACTATTCTTTTTTTCTTTTTAAAGAATAAAGACCTTTAAAAATATTTCATTTTTATTTATTTATTTGGAAGGAAAGAGGCAGGGAGACATAGAGAGAGAGAGAGAATGAGCATGCCAGGGCATCCAGACACTGCAAACGAATTCCAGACCACCTTGTGCATCTGGCTTATGTGGGTTCTGAGGAATCGAACCTGGGCCCTTTGGATTTGCAGGCAAGATCCTTAATCACTAAGCCATACCTCTTGCAAAAGATAAATATTCTTAATTATGAATCTCTTTACCATCTATAATCCTGCTTTCACAGTTAATTAAGAATACCAACAGACTCCTAACTTCTTAGATAGAACACTCATTTCTTTTCCCTTGGGTGCCAGATTTTTGTGGGTGTGTAATCTGCTTAATCCTTCCATGCAGCTCCACCTGATGGTTGAGTCTTCAAATACTTCCACATTATCTTTATTTATGTGGGCCTAAGTGCCAGGGTACATATGTGTATCTGGTGTTTTATGTCTGTGAGCTGGACAAATATGATGAAAGGCAAAAACAAGGCACCACATGAGGAAACCTGTCACCATTTAAAAAATATTTATTCATTTATTTTCACTGAGAACTTTGATATATGAACATATTGCAAGTTGGCCATATTTCCATTTGTTATACTCTTATTGGCCCTCCCCCTCACATCCATTCTTCTGAAGGCCCCTCACACTGGGATTATCAGTAATCACTGTGGGGTCATGAATGTACCAGTCAGTCTCTGTGTGGGACGATGCCTCAGAGTATACCTTCCCACCCTATAACTCTTACATTCTTTCTATTATCTCTTCTGCAATGTTCCCTGAGCCTTGTAAAGTTTCTCTAGTGTTGAGCTCTCAGCACCCTCAGATTTTCTGCTTTGATGAGTTTTGAGTCTCCTTAGTGTCTACCACTGTCTCCCTGGAGGAGTTCTCAGGCTAGCCATGAGTAGCACTCTTATTTAATTTTCCCCCTCCTCTGCAATGTTTCCTGGGCCCTGGCAGATGTGCTAGAGATGTCTTATACTAGGCAGTCAGCATTCTTTTCTTGCCATTGTGATGTCTTGGGTCTCACTGGTATTCACTGCTATCTATAAAAACTGATTATCTAGCCAAGAGTGAGAGCAGTATGGATCAAAGGGGATAAACATAGACATTTAGACTTTTGGCAGGCATGACCTCTCATTTTATCCAAAGAACAGTGCAATCTTCCCTCTAGGATGTATGACATTCCAAGCCATAGGCTTCTTACTTGATTCTCAGCAGCAGGCATGAACTCCCTCCCACAATCGAGAGAAGCTGATTATCCCCAAAACCTATGTGTCATTACTATACATGTGGGTATATTTTGCCTGGCTGGTTGGCTTTGTAGCTTGCTGGATCCACTGCTTGTTCAAGCTGTTGGTGATCTGTATCTTCCAGCAGCTCACACACCACTTTCCATCACTATGAGAGCTGGCCATCTCACTTCCAGCATGATCTCTCAATGCCCTGGGACCATAGCCTGTAGTTTCTTCAGCAATATAGTCTTATCGTTTAGTTCTGGCTGGTAGCCACGTGCTTTGGTATTGATTAAGTGGCCTCATGGGGGGGGGGTAGCCCCCAGTGTGGGGGGTAACCCAGTTCTGGCACTGGAATTTACCAACAACAACCTATGGCTTTAGGGTTAAGCTTTCTCCACTCCTGCAAGGTGTTTCTTCCCAAGCTATCCCTCTGTCCATAGATATTCTTAAGGATGCCTTTACTAACCATAGGATCTGCTGAAGGGAATCACTACAATGAGGCTGCATCAACCTCTGGCCCATCAAATATTAGGGCAAGGAAAGAATTAATACTTCCACTTTTGTTTTGTAAGCCCAACTGATTGGCCTCTTAATTTTTTTTTCAATTTTTAATCAATATCTTTATTAAAAAAGTCCTTCTCAGAGATCACAGAAGGAGCTTGTGATTGTAGAACAGACAAACTCTGGCCTGTTTTTAAAATGTGAGATAGCAAGAGTGAGAGAGAGAGTGAGTGAGAGAGGGGATTGGTGTGCCAGGGCCTCCAACCACTTCAATTTAACTCCACATGCAATGTTTCCCCTTGTGCACGTGTGCGACCTTGCATGTTTGTGTCACTGTGCATCTGGCATATGTGGGACCTGGAGAGTCAAACATGAGTCCTTAGCCTTCACAGGTAAGGGCCTTAACCACTAAGCTATCTCTCCAGCCCCAGTATCTCTACTTTTTAATGCGGATGGCAGCTCCTCTTAGTGTCAAGACAAGTTCAGTTCCTAGTTGGTTAACAAAGCAGAATCACGTTTCTCTAACCTCCCCCAAAGGCCTTAAACACACAGGCCTTTCTTCTTCTTAGAGTCATTCCCACGACCCACACTCCCATTGTAGGGAATCCATGACCTTGCAGCCACCTGTGACCTAAGCATGCAGCAAATCCACAACTGCTTTGGTCCCTGGTGACACTGAGGACCCCTTTAGCAGACATGGAGCATGACAGGCCACAGCATCCTATCTTTTTCTCCTTCCCATCTTCTTCCTTCTCTCCTCCTCCTCCTTCTTCTCCTTCATGGTAGTGCTGGGTCAGTGCGTGCTGGGCCGGTATTCCATCCTTCTAACCCTGAGCTAGCTAAACCCAACCCTATGTGCTCTTTTCTTTATTCTGGAGATACTGGCCTATTAGTAACTCTAACAACATGTAATTTGGAAATACAATAGAAAAAGTATTTGAACCACATACAAAAGCAGGAAAGATTTTTTTTTTTTCCAAATCAAAATAGGAAAAGCAAAATAAATCCAAGTATGGTCATAAATAGAGAACTTGTGACATCTTTTATTACTTCAAATGTTAAGCAGCCTTCATAATTATGTAAAGCACAAAACTGAAAGAATACTTTCCTAGCAAAGGGCAAGTGTTCTATCGTGACAACTCAGGAATGAAGATAAGTGTCTACTGCACATTCTGCACATGCTGTGAGGCCCTGATCACAAGTGTCAGGGAGCCGCTTTTAGGTCACTCTTGAATTGCTTGGTTGAAAGTATTATTTTTATTATTCAAAAAGATGCTGTAAAATTAAAGCAAAATGCCAGGATAATGAAAGTCTTCACTCAAACCACAGCTTGCAAAATCTCCACTTACATTAGATAGATTTGCATAATTTTCAAAGCAATCATCTGGAAGTGCTGTGCAGGATTCGTTTTGCTCTTTCCTCTTTCACCTAGTTCCTTCGGTGGATTTTAGCTTTCTGAATGACTGCATCCCCACGCTTCCCCAAATCTTAAAGGATAAAGTTCTTTGCCACACACTTTTTCCCCCCTGTTACTTCCAACAGTTTTGAGATTGCTTTAAGGTTAAATTAAAAAAAAAAAAAAACCTCTAAGCCTTGCCATTGATATTTTGTTTTCCCTTGGGGGGAAAATGCAGTACGTTTGGCTCAGTCCTGACAAGGTAATGAAAGTCATTCTAATTTTTATTTAAGAAAAAGCAATTTTCATAAATGGTGTATCACTAATGGCTCGTGATCGTCTAAAGCCCCACAGCAAATTACTCTTAATCCAGTTGGCTGAGCTGCCTTACCTGGGGGAAATAATACCCACCCTTCCTCGGGCTGGCACACTGTTCACAGGGACTGCTTCAATATATATTAATCCCACCATTTATCTTTGTCAACTGAGAACAAAAATAATTTGTAGAAGAGTAAACAGAAGCACATCGAAGAAGGGAGCTCGGCATTATTAAACAGCGGAAAGCAGGTGCTCGCAGAGCCAGGCTTATTTTTATTGCAAAACTTGAGTAATTCTCTTTCTGCATCTGTGCATAGTAAATATGAGTGAGGAAAAAGCTCATATTTTAAAGGAAACTGAAATCACTTCAGCAGAGGAATGAGGGCAGGTATTGGCATGGCAGCTTGCTGTTTAAGAATCTGAAAATGGAGAGATGAATGGCCTCCACAGGGCAGAAGGGAGAAATGCAAGAGAAGAGAGTCAGAGGACATGCTCACTTGCTTGGAAAAAAATGTGAGATAATTATATGTACATCTGATGGTCAGGGCTGGTCTGTGTCTGGCTGCACTATCCGTCCTACCCACAAGCTTTCTGGTGATTTGAACAATAGCACTGGCAATCTCTCTAATCAGCATGTCTGAGGGCCTTTTGGAGCTACGGCAAGCCCAGAGAGACAACTTATGACAAGGAACAATACCACCACTCAGAAGATGGAGGCCAAGGTCAAGGTTGTGAGCTTGAGACCACAAAAAGAGACCCTGTCTTAAAAAGAGAACAAAATAAAACCAAATCAAACTGAACCAAACAAAGGAGGTAATGTAAAATTTGGGCTCTCAGCTTCAGGTATTTTAGCTCATGATCATGTGGTTATCCTGTTTTGGAACTGGTGAGGCAAAACATCATGGTGGGAGCACATGGTGGGACAAGCCTGTTTATATCCTCATGGTGGAGAGAGAGAGAGAGAGAGAGAGAGGAGTTGGAGTTATAGGGCATACTCCCAATGACCTAAATTCCTCCTACCAGGCCCCACCTCCATAGTTTCACAATCTCCTAACAGCTTCACAGGCTGAGGACCAGGTCTTTAGCACATGAGCCTTTGGGAGACAGTTAAGATGCAAAGAATAACACTCAGTATCAAATGTAGCACCAATGCAAACACTGCTATCCCTACTAACATCACTAACTATGACCTTTCTTGAGAGCCGTGTGCCAGACCCTATGTTGCCTCGGTGAACTGTCCTCACCGTTCTATGCAGGTGAGGTGAAAAAGGACTTGAGGAGCCACACAAGGACCAGGGGGCTCAGTGAATCCCCCTATAGTTAACAGTGAGGGGCAGGCCCTATGAACACATGCTATGTGTAAGGTGCTGTGTGTGGATAACTTTTGTTGTGCATGTGGGGTGGATGTGGGTCTTATTTCAAGTTAAGCAAAACTTAACTGAAGAATATAAAAGTTTCCCCACCACCAATTTCTGGTTATAGAATTGTGTTGTGTGATAGGAACTTTGACACACTGCTCCACTGTTCTGTTGGTCATTCATTCATTCAGTACAAAATCAAGCACTGGGGGAAACCAAACGAAATCAAATTAGATCTTTCCTTCAAGGGACTTAGAGTTGATTTTGTACCAGGTTTAGTTAACCCAAGCTTCTTAATTCACACATGTGATGAGGTGCACACAGTCAGCTTGTAGATCTCCCTAGTCTTTCAAGTTTGGTGATTTTAACTGTGCAATGCTTCATGGAATCAGGGATTAGGATCATGGAAAGTTGACCTTCTTTGGATTGCCAGGTTTATGAGCAGGAGGCACAGAATTTGTTTTTGACAAGAAGCAAGCAGACACCACTCTGTCTCTGTGTCTTACTTTTATTGTCAAGGTTGCAGTGCAAATGATTTCTTGGCCCACTTGTGATAGTTTGAATGCATGTCCCCCATAAACCCAGGTGTTTTTTTAATTTTATTTTACACATATGTTATAACAGATTATACTATTATTTCCTTGCCCCTTCTCCTGATTCTCTGGGGCTGTCCTCAATAGGGTTATGGTATTCACTATGTATGGGGTCATGAAGGCTTCAGCCAGTCCCTATGTGGTAGTGGGAGGATCATGCTTCAGAGAATTTCCACCCACCCTGTGACTTTTACAATCTCTCTGCCCTCTCTTCTGCAATGCTCCCTGAGCCATGGCAGGCCTGTTCGCAGTCTCATTTAGTGTAGAGTTCTCTGTAGCCTCTGGATTTCTGCTTTGATAAATTTTGATTGATCACCTTATCTGTCACCATCACCTTGAAGCTGGTTGTCAGGCTAGCAGTAAGAGCAGTGTTCAGGGTGCTGCTTCCACTGCAAGTTCTCCCGGGCTTTGACAGATGTGATAGAGGTGGCAAGTCTCGCGGTGGGGGGGGTCGGCTATTTTCTTGTCTTATTGATGGATCTTGGCTCTCCTCTTTTTTCTCTGCCATCTGTAAAATAAAGCAGATTCTTCAACTAAGAATGAGAGCATCTTGAGTTAAAGGGGGTTTGCAAAGTTATTTGAGAGATTTTTGATGTGCAAACCCACTCTTCTTATCCAGAGAGCAGTGGGAGCTTCTCTCTGAAGCCTGAGTTTCCTGACCATGAGATTCTGTCTTGGTTTCCTGTACCAGATATGAGTTCTCTCCCACTGAGAAGGCCTCGTGTCCAATCAGAGAATGATTGGTTACCTGCAGAGATTGTATGCCACTATCGCACAAGTGTGTACTTCTTGTCCCTCTGGTTGATTTTGTAGTCTACAGGATCCCCTACTTAACTTATGACATTGATGACCATTGTCTTCCAAAAGCTCATGTAGGGCTTTCCAGCATTATGAGGGCTAGCCAGGTAGGAGCTATTTTATTTGATCAAGCATACTATTCTGACATTCAAGTGTTTTATTAAGCTTGTTACTTGGATCTCGAGCCTCCTGGCTGAAGGAGATGTCACAGAGGGCAGATCCTTGGGTCCAGCCCTAAGGTATGTTTGGGGGAGGATCTGATTTTCCAGCACAAAGGTATGCAGAGAAGTTTTGAGTGCTGCCTGGGGCCCCTCGTGTTTGATACCAGAGTTTTTGCTTGCTGCTTTTGTTTTCTGTTGGCTGTTCTGTTGTTTCTCTCTGCTTGGATGTACGGAAATAATTTCCCCTGCCATTGATTGAACTCCCCCTTGGATATGTAAGTTTAAAATAAATCCCTTCCTCCCCTAAGCTGTGCCTGGTTGGGATGTTAATTCCAACAATGTGGAGCTGATTACAACACCTACCTTCCCTGATATATCTGTTCCATCAAGTTGCTCCATCAGTCTACCAATTTCATCTATCCTATATGATTCAACAAATTTCATGGAGACTCCAAAAGTGGGTTTCCCACAATATGCTTCACTGCTAAGAGAATCCAGGGAGATAGGAATCTCCCTTAAGGTTTACTGTGGCAAGACTAATGCTTGAGGGAGGTCCTCCTTCTCAATGGCCTGAATAGTTGTGCTGGTTTGCTACTGATGTACTCCATAAACTTAGGTTTTCTGAATGCTAGGTTCCCAGCTGATAGAGATTTGTGAATTAATACCTCCTGGAGGCAGTGTATTGTTGGGGGTAGGATTATGGGTGTTATGGCCAGCATCCCTCTTACAGTGTTTGGTACACTCTCCTGTTGCTATTGTCCACCTGATGTTGGCCAGGGGATGATGTCCACCCTCTGCTCATGCCATCATTTTCCCTGCCATCATGGAAAACCCCCTTGAGTCTGTAAGCTAAAATATACCTGTTTTTCCCAAAAGCTGCTGTTGGTTGGGTGAATTCTGCCAGCAATGCGAACCTGACTGCAACAGTAATGTTGGTACCAGGAGTGGGGTCATTTGCTGCTAGACACCTGACTGTGTGGCGTTAGCCTTTTGTAGCTGATTTTCAAGAGAGATGTGGAAAGATTTGAAATTTTGGCCTAAGAGATGCCTTGCAGTGGTAAAAGTACAGCTTGATGGACTATTCTGATCAGAGTTGAAAGACCTGAATGCAGTAAGAACTATGGACTGTGAGCTTTGGCTTGGTAAAGTGAAAACAAACTTTGCCTAGGTTGGGCTAGGAGAAGTTCATGTGGGAGGCTTGTTGTCATGCCTGTGTCCTGAGAAGTTGTGCAGGGTTGCTTTGTGTAGAAACAGACTGGTGTAAGCAGAGGGATATGGCACAGAAAAAAAACTAAAATGTTTGGGCTGAAACTTCTGCCCATTCAGCTGCAATTATATGAGAGATTACAACCATTGAGTTTGGGCCAGCTGAAGTGCACTGGGGCTACAGAAAAAATGTAGACTCTTTTGAAGGGGCCCTGAATGCTCTAGGAGTGTCCTGTTCTTCAAAGTCTGCTTTATTCCCCCCTGACTTAACAAATTGGCACCCTACCTGGTATTGTGGAGTATAAGAAATGCAGGAAAGAGAGAGTCATTGAGTTTGCAACATGGTCTTGTGTTTTGGAAATGGCCATGGGCAGTGTGAAGCAGGTTTGCTGGTTGCCTGCATGGAGACCCGATGGAGCCATGAGGATGAACCGTGGATTGCAGTGGAGACCCAGTGGAGATGCCAGGGACCATGAAATGGCTGCTAAGGAAAGCTGCAGGTCCCAGATGAAGTTTTCCAGGATTGTGAGTAGCCTAGCTGGAGGGGCTGAATTCGAACTCTAGAGACTTGTTGCTGGTTAGAATTATTGGACTTGGAGACTTGTCACTGACTAGAGTTGTTGGACTTGGAGCTACAGAGATTGTTGTTTGCCCTGTTTAAATCTTGTATTGGTTCAATATTTCTTTGCTATGTCCAATGCTGTCTTTTGCAGTGCAAATGTTTATTCTGTGTCATTATGGGGCTTGGGGTAGATTTTTTTAGTATTATACCTCAGTTAAAAGACCTTGGATTATGAGGATATTTGAAAATCATTAGGACTGACAAAAACTGTGGGGACTTTTGAAGTTGGACTGAATGCATTTTATTTTCTATCATGTATGAATATCCGTTTATGGGGGTTGGGGTGGAATGTGGTGGTTAGATTCAGGTGTTCCCCATAAACTTAGGTGTTCTGAATGTGATGGCCCCAGTTGATGAAGACTTATGAATTAACACTACCTGGAGGGAGTGTATTGTTGGGGGTGGGCTTATGGGTGTTACAGCCAGTTTCCCCTTGCCAGTGTTTGACACACTCTCCTGTTGCTATTGTCCCCCCTAATGTTGACTAGGGGGTGATGTCCACCCTCTGCTCATGCCATCTTTTTCCTTGCCATTATGGAGCTTCCCCTTGAGTCTGTAAGCCAAAATAAACTCCTTTTTTCCCTAAAGCTGCTCTTGGTTGGGTGATTTCTGCCAGAAATGCAAATCTGACTGCAAGAATGGACAACCTGGAACTGTGCAGTTAACTTACTGGAGGAATTGGGACATGAGCTACTGAAATGATAATGTTGACCTATCTTAGACACCACTGTCATGGCAGTAAGAGTTGGAGGATAGTTTTCTTAGTTTCCTTGCTCGAGTGAGTAACATATTTCACAGTGCTTGGTCCCCAATGAGTGTAGTACTCACATGTTTCGGGGGGAGTGTGAGTTCCCATTCCAATTTGAAGATCACTGATGTAAACTTTATGGGTCCATCATCATCCCACAATTTGTGTTTTGGAAAACCTATTTCTCATTAGTGTGTTGGGTACTCAGGGAAGGGAGTACAGTAAGAGGGAAACAGGAGGAAGAGAAGGGAAGGTGGGAAACCAAGACAAACTTTTGCCTTACTACTGAGGTCATTCATGAATATAATGCTTGGAAAGGTAAGTTCCAAGAATATGATAGAGTCAGCAAAGGTGTGATGAGAGCTACAGCCCCGCATACTGCAAGATACAGGGCCGTGACAAAGGTGCCTGACTGCATGTGAGCTGGCTGTGGCAGGCACCGTCATTGCAAATCCTGTCACATCCTTCAATTCTGCTACAAAGCCTAGGTAAACACTCAGCCCAGGACCTTCCCTAAAGTGTTATGATTGTGCTATCATTTGGACTACTCACCATGGCTCATCTCTAGGGCAGTATGATCATCTTTAGTGTTAGAATCATGCTATTATATAATCCTTAAATGAGACAACCACTAGCTTTTGAGTTCTTACACACTCTCTGGTTCTTCCATGTGCTTCAGAAATAATCCAGAGATCTTTAGAGCAATCCTTACTGATTTCATTATGTAGATGAAGAGGTGAGTCAGCTTACTCAACATAGAAGCACCTGATGGGCCAGACAAGAACTAAGCCTAACTCTATCTAATGGCATATCCAGGGATAAGAACCACACAAAGCTACCTTGTGTGCAAGCAGACATCTGATGATCAATATTTATAACTCATTTTATAAAGAAGTTCTTTTTAAAAAATGTTTTATTTATTTAGTTGTTTTGAGAGAAAAAGAGTGAGAATGGGTGTATAAGGGCCTCCAACCACTGCAAACTCCAGACACATGTGCCACTTTTTACATCTAATGTATGTGGGTACTGCACAATTGAACCTGGGTCCTTAGGCTTAAAAGGCAAGCAACTTAACCACTAAGCAATCCCTCCAGTGCTAAAGAAGTTTTATAAACAACTCTTAGTTATAACTTTTGTTGGCCTTGACTCCTTAGCTAGACAGAACTTTTGATGGCTGTCCTTGCACTTGTTAGCAGATGACACCTAGCTCATGTTAGGAATGCACTTTGTCAGGCTTTCATTTAAGTTTAGTTCCAAGTCATTCATTCTATCTATTGAGTTCTAGGTTTTGTTCTGGATATCGTAGACATACCACAGGGAAGCAAACACCTTGCCATGACATTGGCTTGCATGTCTTTGGGGTATGATATGATCATTACTGCAGTGTCTTGGAGGGAGAAGCATGGCTTCATGTGGTCAAAATACCATGAACAGGGCTGGATGATGGCTTAGCAGTTAAGGTGCTGGCATGCGAAGTCCAAGGACCCATGTTTGACTCTACAGATCCCACATATGCCAGACACACAAAGGTAAGCCCAGTGCAAGGTCTCACATGCCCACTTGATGGTGCAAGTGTCTGGAGTTCGATTGTAGTGGCTGAGACCCTGGCACACCAATTCTCTCTCCCTCCCTCCCTCTCTCTCTCTCTCTTGCTCATTATCTCTAACTTTTTAAAAATACCATGAATATGAATATCAAGGTTTAACCTCAGGATTTCACTGAAAAGTCAAAAAGATCTGATTTAGGGAGAATAACCTTTAACTACTGAGCCATCTCTCCAACCCCTGGGCTTGTTTTTAGATAGACATATTGCTTTAATCTGTGATAGTCCGAGGTTATGAATTTTCAGTATTTTATTCCAGCAGAACTTCTATATTTTCCTGAAGATGAAAATTTCAAACATATAAAAAATTAGCATTACAACAAACACATACCTATTCATGTGTTTTATACATGCATTTATCAATATTTAACTGCTTTAACAAAATCAATGTTCTGTCTATTTACCTATATTTTGAATGCATTCTATATATATATATTTTTTTGAGGTAGGGTCTTTCTCTAGCCCAAGCTGACTTGGACTTCACTACGTAGTCTCAGGTGGCCTCAAACTCACAGTGATCCTCCTACCTCTGCCTCCCAAGTGCTGGGATTAAAGGTGCACACCACCACACTGGGCTTTTATTTATTGTTTTTGCTATTTTTTTTGTTGTTGTTGTTGTTATTGCTGGAGGTATGGTCAGTCTATCCCAGGATGATCTGGAACTCACTCTGTAGTCTCAGATGGACCCCAAACTCACAGTGTTGAATGCATCCTAAGTAAGTCACAGACAAAAATCCTTCATAAAAACACTTCAATAGGACTGGAGAGATGTCTCAATTGGTCAAGTGATTGCTGCTCAAGTGTGGGAACCTGAGCTCAGATCCCCAGAACTCACATCACAATGGCAGGTATGGCAATGAACCTGTAACTGGAGAACATGCACTGGGAGGCATGAGATGGGGATCCCTAGGACTTGCTGGCCAGCTAATCTAGCTGACTTGGTGAGCTCTAGGTTCACAGCAAGACTCTTTATCAAAAAAATAAGTTGAGGAGTGATTAAGAAAAGCCCCTTACATTGAACTCTGGCCTATATATGCTTATACACCAAATGTATGCATACCACACACACATACATATGCAAAAATTACTTCATTAGTCATATCATTATTTGAGTTAATTTGTTTATGGTTCTTTATCTCTTCATCCTTTTCCCTCATCCTTCACTTTCTTTTTGTGAGATAAAATGAATACTAAGTAAAAAGAAAAATCCTAAAGATGAGTTTGAATAAAAGTAGAAATGTGAGCACACATCTATTTGCTTAGCCACATTTCAATTGTGACTCTAAATAAAATTATGAAAATTGAGAGACCCAGTTTATCAAGCCCTCCTACCTCCTCTATACTATGGGCTTGTTATTAACTCACCATGAAGTGACTAGCTGAATAAATACCAGGAAATTAAACTTGGACAGAGTTGTGTTAGATTTCCATCACTGTGACAAAATACCTGAGTAAAACAACTTAGGAGGAGGGAGCGTTTACTTTAGTTCATGGCTTAGTGGTTTCAGGGCATGGTCACTTGGCTATATTGTTTCTGGACCTGAGACGAGACAGAATATCATGGTGGGAAGTAACTGGTGGAGCAAGGCTACTCACCACATGGTGACCAGGAAGAAGGGGGGAAGGAAGGAAGCAGAAAAGGACAAAATATATCCCTCAATAACACACCTTTATATCTACATCCTCCAATTAGTCCTTCCATCATCTCACAAAAGCCTATTAAAGTTGTAAATATATCAAAGGACTAGTCCACTGATGAGGTCAGAAGTCTTGATCCAGTCCTCTGTCCAGTGGCCCCACCTCTGCACACCACTGCATTGGGGACTGGGCCTTAAACACAAGCTTTTAGAGTATATTTCAGATCCAAACCATTATAAAGATGTCCAGGAATGAAGTTAAAAAGGAGACATTGTATGACCCAAAGAGATGAAAGAATAAAGTTGTAATGCAGAATGACATCAGAAATAACACATTGGACAAAATCCTTCTTACACTACCCTGAAGACAGGTAATGGTATGTGATCACCTAAGGTCCTGACTTATGTGTCATTTCAGGAGGATGATTAAAGGTATGTACGGGAAGTACCCACACAGAACTAGAGAAAACTGCTATCTCTCCATGTGGTTATGCATGCTATAGATACTTCTCTTATTTCATATGAGATCAGGTCATAGTAAAAACACACACAAAGTTGCATGGACCATTGTCATGGAGTGGAATTTCAAAGACGAATGGCTACCCAGTAAAATTTGGTGGAAGGGAGTCTATTATTATTATTATCATTATTATTATTATTATTTTGAGGTAAAGTCTCACTCTAGACCTGGCTGGTCTAAAACTCGAACTCACAGTGATTCTCTTACCTCTGCCTCCCGAGTGCTGGGATTAAAGGCATGTGATACCATGCCCAGCTTCAGGTGGTCCATTTTGAAGCCCTCTTCAATAGGAATCCATCGCTGACATTGTATAATGGAGTCCTTTGGCCAGAACACATGCCACATGGCAAGTAGATGTGCATTAAAAAGGCTTTATTTATTTGTATTTTGGTAGACCCAAAATACAAGCTGGGATACAGACACTCACTGCAGAGTTCAGCTTTTTGCAGGTTCTGGAAATCCAAACTCAGGTACTCACACTTGTGTGGCAAGCCCTTTATCTACAGAGTCAGCTCCCCAGACCTTAACTTTTCATTTTGATACAATTTAAAATGTACAAAAATCATAAAAATGGTACCAAGAACTCATATGCCTTTTGGACAAATTTTCTAATAGTTTAAATTTTGTTCCATTTACATTTGTATTCATCTGCCTGTCCAACTATCTATTTACAAACACACCCCCCATGCATACACATACATTTTCCCAAGTCATTTATTTATGTTGTAGTATCTTCCTTTATGCCTAAGCACTCCAATGTATGTTTCCTAAGGACATTTTTTTAAAGCTACAGTAAGATTATTGAAATTGGAATGCTTAATGATTTTATAATAGTATTAACTAACTCACAGTCCATATTCAAATTTCATCATCTGCCTTAATATCCTTTACATATGTGTGAATACATGTGGGGGTGAGCATGGGCATGTATGTATTTGTGTGTCCATGTACTGACTAATACAGAATCTGCTCTAAGATCACACATTGCATTCAGTTGTCCATGGTCCTTGGCTTTTAAGCCCTATAAAGCTAAGGATGGTTTCTTGGTGTTGGACTTTCTCAACTGTAATTTTGTGTCTTGGAAAATCCAGGCCAGATTTTTCACAGAACTAGTTCACTTGAGGTTGTCTGATGCTTCCTCATGAGGAGATTCTAGTGATGCGTATGACATGACTATTCCAATATTTCACATTAGCAGGGGCATGATGATTATTGTGTTTTCCATTTCTTGTTTAGAGACAGGGTCATGCCATATAGTTCAGGCTGACTTGACCATGATTTCCTTAGTGTTGGGATTATGGCAAGTTTTGATATTTTGTATAAAGTGATTTCTCCATGGTATTGTATTTTTCTCCCTTAAGTGAATCTAATATGGGGAAGGCACTTTGAAATGGTGTAAATATTTAATTCCTCATAAACCTCAGCCAATAACTTTTATTTTTAAAATTTTATTAATTGAGAGTTTTACTATATGAACATATTGCATATTGGCTATATTCCCACCAGGCTATACTCTTCACTCTCCTCCACCCTTTCTTCCACTGAGGGTCCCTCCTAAGTGGGGTTATGGGTGTTGACAGTGAACATCATGAATGCCCCACTTGGTCTCTGTCTATGTGTCTATGTGGTAGGGAGGGGCAATGACTCAGGATACTTATTTCTGCCTTTTGGCTCTTACCTTCTTCCCACCCCCTCTTCCACAATGTTTCCTGAGCCTCAGAGGGAGTGGTATAAGTCTCCTTCAGTGTTGAGCTCTCAGCAGCCTTTGATGACTTTTGACTTTCCTCAGTGTCTACCACCATCTCCTTGGAGGAATTTCTCAGGCTATCAGTGAGAGCAGCACTCAATCGACCACTTCCTCTGTCATGTTTCCTGGGCCCTGGAAGATGAGACAGAGATGGCTGGTCTTGTTTAGCCTACACTTACGTCATCTGCTGGGCATTTCTGACATGATTACCATGTGGAGGTGAACTCCATTACACTGGGTGCAGTGTTTAGTCAGTTTTCTCCTGCAAGGCAAAGAGCTCTGTCTTCCCTAGTTTTAAATTTATTCATTTATTTAGCTACATAAAAATGGGACACATCGATTCAGATCTTATTCATGTTAGTATACTATGTTGCTATCATTACTTTTTTTTAAATTTTGGTTTATCGAAGTAGGGTCTCACTAACCCAGGCTGAACTGGAATTCACTACGTAGTCTCAGGGTGGCCTCAAGCTCCTGGCAATCCTCCTACCTCTGCCTCCGGAGTGCTGGGATTAAAGGCGTGAGCCACCACGCCCAGTTTCATTACTTATTTTGATGCTCAAATGTTTCCAGGTGTGGCCAGTTGGAGCTCCCACAGGCCAGCACCAGTGTACTTTCCGTATGTGCCATGCACTGAATTATGTTTTCCACTCACCTAACTTTCAGTCTGACTGCATTCTAGGGGGATAATGAAGGGTTAGTGAATTCTAAGGGGTGTTAATGCCCTAGGACTCGTATTTCTATGAAAAGAGGAAAAGACCCTAGACATCCCTCTCATCTTCTTCTCTGAATGTATACAGAGGAAAGAGCAAATGGGGACATATTAGAAAAACTAAAGAGAGAACCAGTTGTGCCAGCACCTTGGCCTTGGACTTCCAGTTTATAGAATTATGCAAATACCTTTCTGTTGCTGAAGCCACAAGTCTGTGGTGTTATGTTTGGACAATGCACTGTTTGAATGCAAAATGTCCCCCATAGCCTCATGTGTCTGAAACTCGATTCCCAGTTGGGGACATATTTAGTGGGGGGACAGACTTTGGGGTGTTATAACCCACCCTCACTTACTATACTCAGCTCACTCTTACTACTTCCTCTCTACTGATGTGAAGATGTGGTATTGGCTCCTGCCATTCCTTCCCAGCCATGATACAACTTCCCCTGGAAACTGTAAGGCAGGAATAAACCCTTTCCTTCCATAAACTGTTTCTTGTTAGGTGCTTTGTCCCAGCAATGAGAATGTAATTGCTATAGGCAGTTTGAGTTGACTAATATGGCATGTCTCGGGAGTGCTTTAAGCATTTCCTCATTTTAGGGTTCAAAGTGAATTTTCAACCTCCCGTTGTCCTTTCCTTGCCCCATTTGCTCTCCAAAGCCTCTTGATTCCTGTTGGCAAAGAACAGTGCTTAATCATAGGGATCTAGGGGTGGAACATACTTGCTATTGACTGGAGATTCACTGGATAAAGCCAGGACGGATCTATACTACCTTCAATGAAGTCTCCTCATACCAACTGAGTTTTCTAATTTTAGTATCTTTTATTTTCATTTTTTGGGTTTTTGAGGTAGGGTCTCGCTCTAGCCTAGGCTGACCTGGAATTAACTATGAGTCTTGGAGTGGCCTTGAACTCACAGTAATCCTCCGACCTCTGCCTCCAGAGTGCTGGGATTAAAGGAGTGTGCCACCATGACCAGCTTGATTGTAGTGTCTTGTAATAGAGTATGAGGTACAGATTCCTTAGTTTCCAATTTCTCATTTATCATGCCACAAGAATCAAAATATATTTCAGTATGTGTGGAAACAACCTATCAACACACACACACACACACACACACACACACACACCATTCTCTCTCTCTCTCTCTCACACACACACACTCCTAATTTTCTCTGATACAATTACAGTAATCCAATTAGAGAGGTGGTATGAAGTTTATTTATTGAGCTTTGTAATTGAATATCCCTTCTACATTTGAAAGTCAAAATGCCACACACTGGCAGGGGGCATGGCCAAATGCTGACAGATTCAAGTTTTGTTGAAATAGTTGAAAAAAAAAATCCTACGAAAATAGTATCACAAGAAACTCAATCCTTGGCAGAGTAAAGAAAAGAAGAGTGCTAACATATGTCAGCACTCCACATCAGGAGATTTGACTTGGGAAGAGAAGCCAGACATGGCTTAGCTTTAGATGAGGAACATGACTTATGATGAAGAGTCAGGATATGGATGCTCCCAGAGGTGGTCACAGCCTGTCAGAGCATACCCCTGTAAGTGAACATTCTAAAACATTCTCCACATGCTTAAAAGGTAAGGATGCAGAACTGTGTAGGTGGGAGTAGTCACAGAGTGGGTCATTTCTGAGTTTGGGTAAATAATTCACTGTTAGACAGTAAGCTAGGAAAAATAATGCAGAAATGAAATAAAACTAAAAGGAAGGAGGTTGTTGTAGCTACTTTCTCATTGCTGAGATAAAGCATCTGACCAAAAACAGCTGAGGGGAGAAAGTTTTTATTTTGGCTTACAGTCTCTAGGGGAAGCTTCATGATGGCAGGGGAAAGCATGGCATGAGCAGAGCTGGACATCACCTCCTTGCCACAGCCCTTGCCACAGCAGATGGAAAACAGCAGCAGGAGAGTGAGTCAAACTCTGGCAAAACGGATCTGGCTATAAAACACATAAGCCCACAGCCAACAGCACACTTATTCCAGCAAGGCTCCACCCCTCCAATTGCCATCTGCTAGGGACAAGCACTAATAGCACATGAGTGTATGGGGGACACCTAATTCAAACCACCACAGAGGGGCAGGGGATAGTAAAGAGTAATAAAAGGGTGAATATGACCAAAGTATAATATATATGAATATGGAAATATCATAATGACAAACCTTGCTTTGTACAATTAATACATTCTGATAAAAATAAAATAACAGACCTGGGGAGATGACTAAGTAGATAGAGTTGTGCAAGCATGAGTACCTGACTTCAGGTCCCCAGGTACCACATTAAAAAATAAAAACATTTATTTATTTATTTAAGAGAGAGAGGGCAGATAGAGAGAGAAAGAATGGGCATGCCAGAGGTGAACTCCAAACGCATGCACCACCTTGTTTATCTCGCTTATATCGATACTGGGGAATTGAACCTGGGTCCTTAGGCTTCAGAGGCAAGCACCTGAACTGCTAAGTAATCTCACCCAGCCCCCCTAAGAAGGTGCTACATGGGCAGCTGGGGGAAAATGACCAATATCTGTCCAAGCAACTCATGGTCTAACTTACTTAGCAGCAAATAACCTGTCATGATGCTCACACAAGTGCAATAGTGGCACACAGCCATGGTAGGAAACCAACTGCTCTTGATTCGGCCAACTGATCCCTCAGTGGTACAGGACCCATAGCTGGAGCTGGGAAACAAGTCAGAACCATATCCAAACATAATCCCGCTCTCCATTATCAAGCTACCACCAATTGTGGCCTATAAGAGGGCCTACACCTATTAAATTCTCTATAAAAAAGTAAGAGTTATCTCATTTGTCTGGTGCTAACTTACTCTCTGTTGGAGAATCTGCTTCTCTTTTTCAGATAGATGTAAATCCTAAGGAGAGAGCCACCCCATCATACCTCAAAAGGGCCCTGGCTGGAACCAAGAACAATTGGTGAAAGAAGCAAGGGTGCTGTTTTCTTCGTGAACCGGGTACCAGCACAAGGGTGAAGGAGATAGACACAGAGAAAAATCAACTCCTACCAAATCAGAGATCCAGAGACCCAGAGTCCCCCAACACCTCATCACTGAAGCAGACCAAAAATGAACCCAACTTGGCTCAGGGAAGTTTTGCGGAAGAGGGGCCGGAAAGAATGTCAGAACCACATGTTGGGTCATGATATGCAGACATTTATCCTACCCATAACTGTGGGCTAACTCCAGAATGCATGACCCATATACCTCAACAAGAAGTGGCCAAGGGGAGGGGGTAGGTAATGGATGAGCCTAATAATGGTACCAAACTGACTGTATTTGCTGAGTACAAAACTAATTAATAAAAATAAAGTAAAATAAAATAAAAACTTAATAAAGAGTCCTCAGGGAAGAAAGTTACAACCTCATTTTTTAATGAGTTCACAAACTAAATTCAGCACAGCAGTTTAGAGTTTAGAGTTCAAAATGGAATATGGATCAAAAGGGACAAGATGCAAAATAGGTTCCACTTCTACAGTCAGTGTTACAGGAGGAGGTTGCAAGTGACAGTCATGGTCATTGTCACATGTTAGTGTTGGTGCATCAGTGTTTTCTCTCTGTGGCACAACAACTTTCCATGCCTGCATGACACTTCAGTGAAATTAAATCACGATAAATTACCAAACAATACTAAGGGACACTTGTGAGAGCAGGCACACGTGAACACACGCACACAGACGCACACACACACACACACAGCAGAAAACATGACTATGAGTTAACAGAGGATTGGAAAGGAAAGGTAACTTGAGCTGAAGCCACTGAGCTGAGGAAGTGGTCGGGATGAGATGTTAATGCAAGCCTGTCACATTTCAAAGGCAACTCCTTTTCTGCAACTCAGGGTGCCTCTATGGACCTTGGATCACGGCAAGAAGCAGTAAACCTCCATGAGACAGTCCGCCCGTTAATTAACCCCAAATCCATCCATGACTAACTTCCCCAAAGCAAATTGAGCTGCTATTATTCATACATAAGCACCTTTTATACCAGCAATAAAATATTACAGTTTATCATATCTTCTCCGTGTAATTTGCAAAGTCAGTGTACAAATCTGACAAGATGACATGTGCTTGATGTCAAGAAACTTGCAGGTATAAAAGATACACATACCCACTACCTGGCTCCAGGTCACCCAAGTTCACCTCATGAAGACATGCAGACACGTTCTCTCTCCTGGATGATTATGCCTGTATCAGTAGAAAATTCTGTGCTCTTCTTTCCCTAGTTTTACCAACAGAGTCTAGCCAAATTTTTTTTTTCAAGGTAGGGTCTCACTCTAGCTCAGGCTGACCTGGAATTCACTAATTAGTCTCAAGGTGGCCTTGGACTCACAGCAATCCTCCTACCTCTGCCTCCCAAGTGCTGTAATTAAAGTTGTGCCCCACTACACCCGGCTAACCAATTCTTAAGTAACTTTTGGACTGCTATTTAATAGTGAGAGCATCCCCAAGGGAGGTTAAAATAGGCAGCTTCAGAAAACCTACTTCCTCATATATAGACACAGAACTTTAGACATGAGTGATCTGAGCCCCCACCAGGCAACCCTGGGCAAAGACTCAGGATTGAGCTCTTGTGGCCCCATGAGCCTTGGGAAGATCTTCCTTGTACCATTGTTGCAGTCAGGTTCACATTGCTGGTAGAAATCGCCCAACCAAGAGCAGTTTATGGGAAAAAGAGGTTTATTTTGGCTTATAGGCTCGAAGGGATGCTCCATGATGGCAGGGAAAACGATGGCATAAGCACAGAGTGGACATCACCCATGGCCAACATCAGGCAGACAATACGAACAAGAGAGTGTGCCAAACACTGGCATGGGGAAACTGGCTAGAAAACCCATAAGCCTGCCCCAACAATACACTTCCTCCTGGATGTGTTAATTCCCAAATCCCTATCAGCTTGGAACCTAGCATTCAGAACATCTAAGTTTATGGGGGACACCTGAATCAAACATGCCGCCCCTGGACCCCATATACTGATATCATACATGATGTAAAATATGCATTTAGTCTAACTTTAAAAGTCCCCATAGTTTTTATCAATCCCAATTATGTTTATATGTCCCCATAGTCCAAGGTCTTTTAACTGAGCCATAATACCAAAAAATAACCTCAAAAATCCCATAATGGCACCAGATAAACATTCACAGGGCAGAAGATGGCATTGGGCATAGCAAAGAAACATTCAGTCAATACAAGACTTAAAACAACCAGGGCAAACATCAAACTGTAACACCAAGTCCAACAACTCTACCAGTGACAAATCTCCAAGTTCGATAATGCTAACCAGCAACAAGTCTCTGGAGTACCAATTCTTCCCCTCCAGCTAGGCTACCCACAGTCCTTGAAAACTTCATCAGGCCTGGCAGTTTTCCTTAGCAGCCATCTCGTGGTCCCGGCATCTCCACTGGGTCTCCCCTGCAATCCACGGTTCATCCTCATGGCTCCACTGGGTCTCCATACAGGCAACCAGCAAACCTGCTTCACACTGCCCATGGCCATTTCCAGTACACAAGACCATGTTGCAAACTCAATGACCCTCTCTTTCCTGCATTTCTTATACTCCACAATACTACGTAGGGTGCCAATTTGTTAATCTGGGGGGGGGGAATAAGGCAGACATTGAAGAACAGGACACTCTTTGAGCACTCAGGCCCCTTCAAAAGAGTCTACATTCTTCCTGTTGCCCTAGGGCAGGTCAGCTAGCCCAATCTCAAAAGTTGTAATATCTCAAAAAATTTGCAGGTGAATGGGCAGCAGTTTAGGCCCAAAGATTTCTTTTTTTTTTTTTTTTTCTGTGCCATATCCCTCTGCTCAGACCAGCTCATTTCTATGCAAAACAACCCTGCAAAACTTCTCAGGACACGGGCATAAGAGCAAGCTTCTCACACAAACTGCTAGCCCAGTCCAAGCAAAGCTCTTTCTCACCCTCATAAGCCAAACCTCACAGTCCGTAGTTCTTACTGCATTTCATGTCTTTCAACTCTGACCAGAATAGTCCATCAAGCTGTACTTACAGCACTGCAAGGCATCTCTTAGGCCAAGGTTTCAAGTCCTTCCATATTCCTCTTGAAAATCAGCTCCAAAAGGCCAAAGCCACACAGTCAGGTGTCTAGCAGCAATCCCACTCCTCAGTACCACTTTACTGTTGCAGTCAGGTTCACATTGCTGGTAGAAATCACCGAACCAAGAGCAGCTTGTGGGAAAAGAGGTTTATTTTGCTTACAGGCTCAAGGGAGAAGCTCCATGATGGCAGGGAAAATGGTGGCATGAGCAGAGGGTGGACATCACCCATGGCCAACATCAGGCAGACAATACGAACAAGAGAGTGTGCCAAACACTGGCATGGGGAAACTGGCTATAAAACCCATAAGCCCGCCCCCAACAATACACTGCCTCCTGGAGGTGTTAATTCCCAAATCTCTATCAGCTGGGAACCTAGCATTCAGAACACCTAAGTTTATGGGGGAGACACCTGAATCAAACCACCACAACCATGTATAATGAACTTATCTCAACACTTATCCACATGCTGTTTCAGTGTCCACAGATTTTTCCAAGCTCTTCCTTTAAAAACAAATTACATAAACATACTATCATTATCACATTAACTTTTATGTAATGCTATTATTAGTCTGGAGTCCTCATCTCATCTCTACAATTTGCATCACGTGTCTGCTAATCCAATACTCAGTCACACTTGACTTCATTTATTTTGCTATTTTAGATGTCGTGGGCTTGGAACAGTTCCTCAGCTTTCTTAATTTTCTCCTGGGATTGTGGAGACGTGTCACTTTGCAGAAAGTCAATAACTTTTGACCTCTTTAACATCTTTAATTTTCAGCAGGAAAGCCATAGAGGAGATGCTATGCCCTTGAGGTGCATCTTTACCAGAAAGTATGTGACACCTACTTGTTCCAATTTGAATGGCATTGACCTTGAACTAACTGTTTTATTTATTCTGAATGAAATGACCCCATGCAGCTGCTGTACTTGACAGGCATATTCTGGTGTACATAAGGACTTGCTGAACTTTGAAGCTGGTTGATGCCTCTTTAGCTGTGCTATGAACCAGTAGAGATTTTACCGGTAACTTAAGAAGGAAAACAGGCAGGATATGGTGGCCATGCCTGCCACCCCAGTAATTAGAAGGCTGAGGTAGGACGACCTTGAATTTTGGAGACCAGCCTGAGCTACATATTGACACTGGCCTCAAAAAAGTAAACAAAACACATAAAAGTGGGTGGGAGGAAAATAAAATTAATCATAAGCCAGATCAACCTGGTATTGTTGTTGTTGTTTTGAGGAAGGGTCTCGCTTTAGCCCAGGCTAACCTGGAATTCACTATGTAGTCTCAGGGTGGCCTCAAACTCACGGCAATCCTCCTACCTCTGCCTCTGCTGGGATTAAAGATGTGCGCCACCATGCCCGGCCAACTTGGTATTTTTTTAAAACCAAATTAGATAGTTTAATAAAAATTGGGCCTAAAGGTCATGCATAAAATGTTTTCCCTTGCATATGAATTGAAAGATCATCAGAAAATATTAATATTCTCTAAGAACATTACCTGACTCAATCTAGAATAAAACACACTAAGAGAATTGCCAAATGGTTTTGACTTTTTGGGCAAGCCTGCAAAGTATAAAAGGACCAGTAGGTGGCTCACTGGTTCCAGGCGTGTGCTGTTTTTTTCTAAGTCAGTTTGGCTGGGAAATTTGCTTGCTACTAGAAAATACTAGCTGCAGAGTTGTTTTGTAGTGGGCATTGTGTTTCAGATTTTCAAAAGAAAAAAATGTTATAGGGATACCGATGGTAGTAGGGCTCATCTCCAAAGCAGGGTACAGACAAAACTAAGGTACATTCACGGAAGGTTACTCTGCTCCCTAATTTCTGTTAATGCCCTATGAGTCACTTGAGTAGATAGATAGTTGCTCATATTCTTTGTTTTTCTGACACACCCCTGGAATGGCATCAGAGGGGAATAAACCCCTAGGAGTAGCACCAAATGGGGTTCTGTGCAAAGACCACATGAGCTTGGCCCAGTAACTCCATGCAGCTTCCCATCCATCACCCAGGAAGCCCAACTCCTGTCATTGTGGGGTCATTTACCCGTTCAGTCACTAGAGGGCAGTGTTTAAGTCTCCCCTCTCTCTCTCATCTTTCTGAAGGACCTCTCTCCAGAATTTGTAGCCCCAGATGGCTTCCAACTCTCCATCCTCCTCCCTACCTTAACCTCTCAAGTACAAGCACATCACCACACCCTGGAGGCTACCTCTCTTTCGACACTCTTCTCTGACTGATAGCTTGTCAAGGGACACTGGGTAGCATCTGCAATGGAGGTAGGGGTGGGGAGGAATATCGTATTCCAATAATACCAAATTTTCTTCAATTTTCAAAGTTATATTTCAATCAAGTTACTTTTGAGCATTTAAGTACAATGCATTTTGATTTTATGGATAAAAAATCCTCTTATAATTAACAAATTACAGTTCATGCATGTGTAGACCAAAATATGGAGTCAGGCCCCATGCACAAAACTACTTGCAGGTTCCACCAATAACCTTACTTCTCCAGTAATATGGATGACAAGGGAAAGAATCTTCAGTCGAGCTAATGAAGTCCCCATTAATTATTTCAAGGCATGAAAATCAAAAGTAAAAGTTGTGCTTTATTATGGAGTCTAGACTCATCTCTCTCTCTCTCTCTGTTTCATTCCCATGATAGTGCTCAAACTTTGGGGTACATAAACATTACATGAGGAACGTGCCTGAAAGAGTCGGGTAGAGAGTTGATTCAGTAAAATAGGCCTTGGAATCTGCATTTTAACAAGCACCTAAAGGGTTGCAAGCAAGCTGTAATGAGAAGGCTTTATAAGCATTGCTCAGCTTCTTCCCACTGACCGCGCTATTCTCAAGAACTGCATGACTTTCAAATCATGCCTGCCCTGGTGTCCTAAGGCATCCCATAGATTTCTTTGAAAACTCGCCCTCAAATCCCCATGCTCCACTGGATGCCAGTGTGTTTCCATTCTAATCATATAATAACGAGCCACCTCTAGCTCAGTTCCAGAAGAGTCTCACAATCCACAAAACAAAAACAACCAATCTGTTTAAATCTTTACTTCATTTGCTCAAGGAATGCCCTAAAGGAGTTGGATGTGCAAAAGCACCCTTTCCTTAGAGCCTATTCTTTCCATCCTTTTCTCTCTCATCAGCATCAGCAGCTCCAGAGCATCCTTTCTCATCTGAGTAAAAGTAAGATCTGTTGCTTGAAGACCAAATACATACCTCACATTCCTTCCCTGACTTCTCCACTTTCATAATAGCTCCTGTTATTCCTAAGTAGTAACTTTTTTTGCCCCGATAAATTACTTAGCTCCTGTAGTAATAGAGAACCTCTGGCTTATTCTCTCCTGGATCCTTAGCTGCTCTCTTTACCCAGATTCTTCAACACAGCAAGTTCCATGGGGCCCTGGGGCCATGCAGAGCCCACAGCAGATGGGAAAGGGGAGCTGCTAATTATCAGGAACTGATCTAGGTATTGGCAATGTACACACCGAGCTTCCATGGAGGAAGTGGTTGGTACAGAAACCTCTCCAGCTAAGAAACATCTGAAATCACTAGCAAATGTTATCTAACTTGGTTTTATCACACTTTCCTGAATTCTGCATTATTAACCCCATTTTCCAAGTAAGGAAGCTAAATTTCACACAGACTAATTAAATTCACCTGCCACAAAATAAAAATTCCATGGTGGTTCAGGTTTCTGATCCCAGGATTCAGGAGTAAGAGACAGGAGGACTACTTCAAGTGTGAGCTCAGATTGGTCTGCACAGTGAGTTCCTGGCCAACCTGGGTTACAATATAAAACTGTCTCCCTCCTCCCTCAAATTCCAACATCCCTTCTCTCTTCAAATGTTTAAAATATTCTGAAATTATATAATCTACTGAAAATACCTAAATGTTTCACAGTGGTAGAAATACATTTCAGCAAAATCCATTTGTTAATGTAGAATTTGATATGGCTCAACACAATATTATATGATAGTCATGGTATATAAAACACATAATTTCTGTTTAACAAGGTAACGTAGCTTCTAGAATGCCCAGTCGCTTATTTTCCTTGACATTGATTCCTGTTTGAGCATTGGCTTTGTGTTCATTGTTTTCTCCAGTCTTGCTTCAGGCTGATGGAACAGGCCTGAGGACAATCAGCATGGATATTTGTGACCTAAGGCCTTCAATGTTCTCTGCAGAGCGTGGCGCTATGGTGGATTGTTCTCATCATCTCTCCATTCCTTGGTGGTTTCACAGGAAAACCCCACAGTAGTCCTCACATAGAAGTCAACTTAGATTGGGAAGAAATGGTAATGGCCCTCCTCTAAATTAATGACCCTATTATTCTATTCAAAGTTATTATAGTGTTGTGGGGTTGACAGCCTGGGCTCAGTGCCTCTCAAAGAATTCCTCAAGCCAGTGGCTCTCAAGTTCTTGTCTATAATTAGCAAAGAACTGACAAACATAGATACAAAGAAGGGTAAATTTTTGAAAGATTTATTTATTTTTAAAATTGTATTGATTTATTTGCCAGGAGAAAGAGAGAGAGAGAGAGATGGAGAAGTGGTGGGCCACTGATCTCTTGCCACTGGAAACAAACTCTAAACACATGTGCCACTTTGTGCATCTGGCTTTACACGGGTTCTGGGGAATTGAACCCAGATCATCAGGATTTGCAAGTAAATGCCTTAACTGATGAGCCTTCTCTCCAGCACTGAAAGATTTATTTTAAAAGCCAGCAGAGGAAAAGCAGCAAAGCCCCGATGTTAGTCCCACCTCCTACCTCCCTAGTCCCCAATCTGAGAGAGGTCACCAGAGGGAAAATCCACATGGTAACTTGGATCACCTTTTTTTTAAAAAAAATAAATTACACATCCAATTAGGATGAACCTTATTGCCAAGTTAAATGTATATGAAGGACCTTGATTGGTTAGTGGGCCCAGAAGAAGAGTGCAGACTTAGAAAGGATCCACCACAGGTAAGGACAAAACCAGGCAAAGTTTAGGAAGCTGCTCTTGGATCAGGCTGGAGTCTCGCCAGGGCTGGGTGGATCTTTAGAACTGTGCCTCTACCTGAATACCTGCCAAAGAAGGTTACCTTGTTACTAACCTCTATGAACAGGAACTAGGAAGGTTAACTCTAAGGTTAATTCATATCCATAAGGGAAAAAATCTTATATATTCCTGAAATTAGCCAATCAGGAAATTAGGCAAAAATCATAGTAATTAAAAAAATGCTTCGTTAAAGGTTAGGGAGATTGTCCAGTTGTTAATGTGCTTACCTTACAAGATGAGAACCTGAGTTCAATCCCCAATTTCCATGTAAAAGAGCTGGGCATGTGGCACATGCCTATGATCATAGCGCTGGGAAGTGAAGAAAGGAGGACCTGTAGGACTCACTGGCCAGCCAGTCTAGCCTCTTTGGTGAGCTCTGGGCTAATGAGAGAACCTATCTCAAAAAAGCAAAGGGGGATGACAGGAAAGACACCCAAAATTGTTTGTTGACCTCCACACACATGCACTCTGCAGACATACACCCCGCACACATAAAGAAAATGTTCCATTAGTATAAAAACAAACCAAACCAAGGAGACCTGGATAGATATTCTAGAAATGCACCTGTGTATATGTAAGCAAATGTGGTTTGATTCCCAGCTGCTGTTGTAGGTTGGGAAAGATAGCACTGCCTTTCAACAAATGATGCAGAGACACAACCTTTTCCTGTGCCCATTCTCTCTCTCTCTCTCTCTCTCTCTCTCTCTCTCTTCTCTCTCTCTCTCTCCTTCTTTGTCTCTCTCAAAAATAAAAATATAAAAATTTTTTTAAAAGACCATGGACTGGCTGACTTGCAAACAATAGCAATTTGTTTCTTACATTGATGGACTCTGGAAATCCAAGTTGAAGATTCACATTCCACTGAGTCTTGATTTCTTCTTCCAAGATGGTGTGTTCACATGGCAGCCCAAGAAGGACAAAAATGATCAGTCAGTATCTTTAAGGCCTTTTACAGCATATCCCTTATGTCGCTCATCCCATCCATAAAGACCTGTTCCATGACTCAGCCACTTTCTAAAGACATCACCTCTTATTATTGCACTGCCAATTAAGTCCTAACATGTGAATTTGGTGAGACACATTTAGATCTCAGCTTCACCTTTAAAGATTAAAATTGAAGTTAAAAATCTGCCTAGTGCCACAACCACATAACAACAAATCAATACAGACATAATTATGCAAGTGCAAGGTCATAGTACTTTAAGTAGATAATAGAGGATGTCATTATGATCTTGGGATAGGTGGAAAGTCTTAATCTATAAGAAGCACAGACAATAAGGAAAATAATCAACGGACCAATTACATTTAATTTAAAACCTAATTTGAATAAAGATTGAAATTGGGGCTGGGGAGATTGCTCAGTGGCTAAGAGGCTTGCCTGCAAAGCCTAATAATACCAGGGGTTTGATTCCCCAATACTCACATAAAGCAGAGGCACAAAGTGGAGCATGCATATGGAATTAATTTGCAGTGGCTGGAGGCCCTAGCATGCCCATTCTCCCTCTCTCTCTCCCTGTGTAAATAAATACATAAATAATGAAATAAATAAAATATTTTTTTTCATCATGTATGTACTGTTTTTTTTTTAATTTTTAGTTTTTAGTTTACTAACAACTTCCATAATTATAGACAGTAAACCATGGTAATTGCCCCCACCACTTTCCCTTTTGTAACTCTACTCTCCATAATACCTCTTCTCCCACTCAATCAGTCTCTCTTTTATTGTGAAGTCATCATATTTTCCTCCTGTTATGATGGTCTTGTGTAGGTAGTGTCAGGCACTGCGAGGTCATGTATATCCAGGCCATTTTGTGTATGGAGGAGCTTCTTGTAAAGATTTATACCCTCCCTTTGGCTCTTACATAGGTTGAGATCACAGCCCACACAACTATCAGAGGTAAGCATTCAGAATACACAGGCATACCACAGGTGCCAGGGCAAAGAAATCTGCCCAGCAGATGAGTGGACACAGCATTCACAGAGGATCTTTACAGATGAGAAAATGTGAGTGGCTAATCAACATAGAAAAGATATTCCATTTAATGAGGAATAAGCTGGGCATAGTGGCACATGCCTTTAATACCAGCACTTGGAAGGCAGAGGTAGGAGGATTGCCATGAGTTCAAGGCCACCCTGAGGCTAAATAGTCAATTCTAGGTCAGCCTGAGCTACAGTGAGACCCTACATGGAACTCCCCCCCAAAATTAATGAGGAATAAGAGAAATATAAATCACAAGAGCAAATGAAATACAATACCCATGCTGAACTAAAATAAATAGAAAGCATTGACAATATGAAAGGTTGTCAAGGGCACATAGAAACAATAAAAATTGTTTGGTGTGGGGAGATCAACAATCACAACCTCCTTGGAATCAATTTGATATTATCCAAGATTGTTGAAAATGTGAACCTCTCACCACCAACAATTCTACCCTCCACTGGTATTAAATAGAAAAACACTTCCTTTGACACTTATGCAAGAAACTTTGCAGCAGCTTTGGTTGTGATAGTGAATAAACACACGTGTACATACATAGGAAGAAGCCCAAATTCTCCACAAAAAGAAAATGGCAAAATTCATTTTTCACACACTGAGCTAAAGAGAAGAGCATCTGCCACTGTCAAAGTGTGCCTGTCAGGCTCATGACGATCCTGAGCAGACCTCAGGCACATGACATTGAAAGAGAAAAGGCATGGCAGCAGAGAACACACCATGTAGTTTAATATGGAGCTCAACATCATATACAACTAAGTCAATTCCAAAGCTGTATTTTGAGAATATTTTCTTGTGGAGCATGGTTCTCAAGAAAATCCTATAATGATATAATGATAGGAATGAGGTGAGATATACCAGGTGTCCATGAGAGACTCCAAGGCTAGGGTACAGCTCAGTGGCAGAGAACTAGTCTAATAGGAACAGGCCCTGAATGTTCCGTGAAACATGGTGTTTGCAGCACCAAGAAAACCTTGCAAGTACTTTTATTTCTCCAGTCTGGCTGATGGGCTCAGAATGTTCTCTGTATTATCACTCACTATGCCCCACACATACGTTTATATATTTAAATCTTTATTGTCTTGTATATATTTTTATGAATTACATTTTCACGCTTAGTATTTAAAACAATCCTGAAAGAACTGGAAGTAGATGGAACAAGAATTCATTAGAATACACATAAAAGCCTTTGCAATTCATAACTTCATCTGCCTTTCCCACACTTTTCCCAGAGTTGTTTGTCCCTACAGATGTGTTGGGGGGAGGTTCCAGTTTCCCCAGTGACTTTCTGATGCTGGTCTTTGCTTCTCCCAGTGCCTTATCCGTGTCACTCCAGACAAACCTACCTGAAGCACAGGTGTCCATATTTTAGAATCCACGGTTACACATAAAGACTCTTGCCTTACCCCTATTATGTGGTCCCTATCCCAGCCTGTCATGTAGTCCTTGTCTCTCCTCCCTCATCGTGTGGTCCCTGACCTTCCCCCAATGTGTGGTCCCTCCTCCCCCACCGTGCGGTTCCTCCCCCCACTCCACGGTGTGATCCCTGCCCCTCCCCAAGTGCAGCACCCCTTCTTTAGTAGACAGCTACATCCTGGGAGATGATGATCCTGAGTGTGAACAGCAGGGGGCGCTGTTCACACAGGTGGTAAATGCAGAAAGTCCTGCCCTGTTCCCAGTAACCCCAGGGCACTTCTGTGGGTAGCAGTGCCAGGCTTCTCAAAGCATGGAAAAATCCAAACTGCATGGGCGAGACCTGGCTCCATGGTGAACCGTGGTGATTTGGCAAAAAGCACTGAGCAAATGTGATTCTAGAGCCGACTAAAACAAGCTATGAGTGCCTAGAGTGGGTTATGGAGGCCAGAAGAGGAGTGGAGAAAGCACAGAACTGGGGGCAAGATACAGAATTAGGAAACGGGTGCTGGCATGATTTTCTAAGCCAGAAAATTTGTGCTGAGGAGAAGCACATGCTCTGCTCAACCTGCGGTATTAACTCCAGCCAAGGAAGTAGAGTCCAGCCCACTAGCAAGAGGGTCACCTGACGCAGCTATGACAGAGAGTAGACGAACAGAGGCTGTGGCGGGCAGTGTCCGAAGAAGGACTGGGACTCGGGCCGCATGCTTGTACCCTGTGTGTTCTGGGCTTTTTCCTCTTGTCCCTTCCAGTGTTCCGTAGTAGTGCGTCCTGCCCAGAGTATAGCCCACTTTCACTTTCTCCAGACCCCAGTCTCCGGTTCCTAGCCCTCATTCTCCAGCTCCGAGCAAGGCCATTCCCTAGTTAAGGATGACAGGACTTAAGAAAGCTGGTCCTAAACCCAGAAGGAAAATTAAAAACTATGTAAAATATGCCATTGCTTAGAATTTAACAAATCTAGAAATCTAACAAATGCATGGAACTATTTTAACTGAAAAAGATAACTAGTTAAGAAAAATAATGAACAATTTCGCCATTCTGGAATGCTGTTTGTCGTCACCTGCTTGCCATGGGCATCCTGGAGATGTTAATGACAGCTCGTGAATCAAGCGGTTATGGTTTGCAGAGGTAGACAGAACCCGAACATCCCTTTGCTTATGTTCTCTGTGCACGTGGAGGTCGGATGCGAGCAGACCTTGACATTCCTGGTTTATGTTCTCACCTTGTTTTCACATCTTTCCCGCTCTCAGTCCAGTGAGACAGCCCAAGCCCTTTAAAGCAAGCCCCATTACACAACTCTATTTTAAAGGGCCATCCCATAAAATAATATGTGACAGGATTAGACACCTGGCTTTAAAAGCACTTCCTCCCTGTCATGTACGACTTGATTTAGCATCGGTACATGGGACTTCCCTGACAGCTTGAGGACCTTAGGAGGCCTAGGTACAGGTGCAAAACAGATCTTGCCGGGACTGTGCCCCACTCTTCAAGCAGAGTACAACGAAATGTCAACGGACTGTGGCCATCCTCTGTGAAGAAATCGCTGGGGAAGAGGAAGGATGAGCCAGTGTGGCCAAATTTTCAGGGCCGAGTGCAAATTTCCCTCGTTTATACAACAGCAAATAAATATCTGTCTGGCCAGAGCAGGTGACTGTATACACAGGTGTCTACTTGGCGATGCCTTCTTTGGTTTGTGCACATGAAGGGGAAGGTGTGTGGAAACACAGATGTGTCCTCAGTCCCATTGGCTGTACTAGGGTGGAAATAGAAGGCCCAAGTGTTAGCGCAGAGAGAAAAGGGAAGAAGGTTTGTGGTCACCAGAGACTGCCAACCACAGGCTGTTCAGTGGGCTTCCGAGAGTCCAGATGTCCAGGCTCTCATTGCAGACCAAGTGATCGTTCTAAAACTAGCCCAGGTGTGAAAGATGGGAGGTATAAGAAACATAGTGCATACAGTGTCCTCTAATGCCATTTATCCTGGGATGGGTGACCTGAATTTGGACCAAGGTGCTACACACCCTAGACTTTGAATTCAGAATTACACAGCTTCTTTCCTGCTGCCCAACTTGCCACCTGTGCTTACTTGGGCAAGTGAAATTAAATTTCTGAGCTGTAGTTATTAATCTTTGAAATGGGAGTGATATTCATCAAGTAATTTTTACTGATTTTCTGTAAAATTTAAGTGAGATATCTGAAAGCACATGGCAAGGGATCATCACATAATTGTTCACTGTCTAGGGAAAATGCATTCTTCAACCATAGGACGTGGTTGAAACTGAACTCATTTGCAGGGTAGAGGCTTTCCAACTGCATCCACAGGTGTTTTTGTTTGTTTGTTTGTTTGTTCAGTTTCTTTTTTTTTTTTTTTTCAAGGTAGGGTCTCACTCTAGCCCTGTCTGACCTGATACGATGCAGTTCCAGGCTGGCCTCAAACTCACAGTGATCCTCTACTTCTGCCTGCCAAGTGCTGGGATTAAAGGCATAAGCCACCATACTCGGCTTCACCATCCAGACTTTTTAAAAACTATTTTATTTATTTATTTGTTTATTTATTTGAGAGAGAGAGAGATGCAGAAATAGTCAGGTAGAGAGAGAAAGAGAATGGGCCTGCCAGGGCCTCCAGCCACTGCAAACGAACTCCAGATGCTTGTGCCCCTTGTGCATCTGGCTTATGTGGGTTCTGGGGAGTCAAACCTGGGTTCTTTGGCTTTGTAGGCAAGCACCTTAACTGCTAAGCCATCTCTCCAGCCCCACTATCTAGACTTTTAAGGCATCTGTCTCTCTCTCTCTTTTGGTTTTTCAAGGTAGGGTCTCGCTCTAGCTCAGAATGACCTGGAATTCACTTTGTAGTCTCAGGGTGTCCTCATACTCATGGTGATCCTACAACCTCAGCCTCCTGAGTGCCAGGATTAAAGGTGTGCACCACCACGCCTGGCATAATGCATCTGTTTTGCATCAAGTGGAAAAGGTCTAATGAGAGGGATGTCAATAATGACTTCTACATTCCCGAGGGCAAGCTCAGGTCATAATGACTCCATCTAAGTACTCATAGGCTCTTGAAACTTGGAAGCTAGAAGGGTTCTTGAGGGTACCTGGGCTAGATAACCTTTGGCTGCAGTACTTATAACTCCAAGGGATTCAGGGACTCTTGACAGAAAGTACTAAGATAAGAAATTGTCCCCAACATATATGGGGCTTCTTAGCTAAAACTTGCTTTAACTGAGACCATACATACTGCTGAGATAATACTCTGGGTTTCCATTTTCACCTTTCTTTCCAGAGTTTTTGTCCTTCCTTCTCTCCCTTCTATATCTACTGAGGAGCCAGTCTTACCTAGGCACTACCATTCTTCCAAGTATTCTGGATACAAGCTTGAAACAAGGAAATAACAAATCTTTGAATGTGAAAGGACAGACAGGAAACAAGATTAAATGTCAGAATAAATAACATTTTCAATATGAATACTTCTTGGGGACAAAATAAGGGATAAATAAATAAATAAGATATATTAAATAAAATAATAAAAGATATTTGCAAATTTAGACCAAACACTCAGCAAAGATCTCACTGCAGAAAGCTCTTTGGGTACAGACCCCAGTGAAGCATGAGGGAGCCTATCCTACAAGCTTGTGGGGCAAAAGGAAGAACTAGAATCACCATGTGCAGAAGAGGAATAGCCCACTACTGGGGAGATCATGTGAATGAGATGAGAGACTTTTAAGGGTAAAACTGTCTACTCCCATAATGCATTTTTTTTGTGGTGGTAATATGTTCCATAGAGCAAACTGGCTTGTCACCAAGACTGCCTTTTCCAGAGTGACCACTCATATCACCTTTGGATATGCTCCTGTTGGCTTGTTTCATCTTCTCCTGACTCATAGCCGTGATACAGGAGGACCTCATCAGAGACCATCCCAGCCCCTTTGCTGCTCCCCACTCAGAGCATAAGCATCCTGACAATGTGGAGCAATGGGACAGGCTGGTGTAGATGCCTCCAGCAAAGGGGTGCATTCTGCCACTCTGATGTGGACTAGGAAGAGAAGGAAGGTCTTGGGGCTGAGACAGACCTGTTTTTCCCAGTGAGAAGATGACGATAAGATTCTCTAGACAACAAAAGGGACTTTGAAAGCATGACAGAATCAGAGGTATGGCTAGAGGGATGAACTCATAGCTGGAAGTGATGGTGTGAAGCTGACTGATACCCTGTGGACAGAGAATTCTCCCATTCTCATTTTGCTTCAGAGAGAACAGTAGTGAAGGGAGCAGACACCTTAAATGTCTGTTTCAGGCAAGATTCTGGATTCTATTACTCATTCTGCTTCTCCCTTTAAAAGGAATCTGTGATCACAAGAAGGCAACATGAGTTCCCTGAGAAATAGCAATTTCACACTAGACCCTATTTCTGTTTTTAAAAAGAAATACTGGATTAAACCATGTAGTGGGTATTATGTTGTAGAAAAATTTTTGGCTAAAGATCAGAGAAGGTCCCTGTCTTCTTGCCAGAATCTAAATTAATCAACAGATTCTATTTGCAAGGCAGGGGTTAAAAAAACCACCACAATCCTAATAAGAAATAGATAATAGCCAAAGGACTCTTCAATAACCTGTCAAGAGAAAACTAAGAACCACTCAATCTTCTGCTAGAGAGATTTCCTCAAGGTGTGAGCAGAGCTGGGGATCTAGTCTTCCCCATCCGTACCACTTCCATTTTCTGAGTGGCACAAAAAGAATGGTCATCTAAGGTGGTGGTCTTAAATTGGGTCATCCATGAAAGCAGCCTCTGCACCACTGAGAACTTGCTAGAAATGTGCATTATCAGGCACTGCCTAGATCTCCTGAACCACAGGCTGTGCCTTAGAGAACATCTGCTTTTTGTAAAGCTCCATAGATACCATGTGATACTCCTGTAACTTACCTCCAACAGTAGAACTCCCCCTCTTGTCTTTTAGTGATACTTATAAATCCATTTAATGAAGAATGAACAAAGGAGTCATTTCATCTGCTCAGTAGCCAAGAGGCTCCATGGCCTGTTACACTATTGTTAGATATGTGACAGGCTATTTCATAATTTTAGAAAATAAGAAGAAATGGAGAAATAATACATTCACATGCCTTTTGAGTATTAACTGAGTGGCCACACCCCTAAGTATTCTGTAGTGGGAGCAGGGTCAACCCCAATAGAGGGTTATGATAATGAGCCTCATGGATCCTGATTTTGTCCATTGACTTACCATGCTTTACTAGTTACTCATATGAAAATTTCGATGGTGTACTACTCAATAATGAGGCGATATATTATTGGTGGCAGTGTTTAGAAAACTTAAAGTTCAAAAATATGGTAAGAATCCTCACACAATTGGCAGGGTAAATGAATTTTTGTCTTGCGGTTGGTACTCAAATTTATAGCACTAAACAAAAATGGTGGTGCATGTGTACCACAAGATGTTCAGGAAAAAGAAAATGCCCACAGGGTGTGGTAGCCAAAGATTGAACTTCCACATCTGGTTACCTTAAGAGAACCAACGGATCTTGAATGAAGGAGGTCCCAGGTCTGCTCTACTCGGTGCTAATCAAATTCTGCTTGTAGAATAACAGTCCTAGGCATCATAATTAGTGGGAGTGACACCAGTGGAAGCAGACAACCAAGAAACAGAAGCCCGCAAAGCCATATCTAAGGAAGTTTTAAAGCCTTTGGGGAAGCCGCCAATCACCTTGAAGTTCTAGTCGCACTGTGGTTGGACCCTATTTGTTTTATGTGGGAATAGAACCTAAGCATGGAAGGATAAACTGCAAAGACACAGGCTTCCAGTCAACATAGAAAAAAAAATTCCAAGAAGCATAAAGGTTTCCCAGATTGCAATAAACAATCTGTTGTTGCAGTGACAAAACCTAGAAGACCACTTTGGGGGGGATGAAATTGAGGGGGTTCAAGCAGGGTAAAAATAAACTACTCTAAAAGTCTATTTAATCCTGTTATGCATACACACATATCAATAAGTGTCCTGGAAGGAGAATGGAAAACACACCATAAAAATAGCCAGATCCTGCTGAGCACCTATGGTGTCAGCCACTGTCCTAAGCACCATGCAGAAACAAGGTGCATAGCATTCATTTTATCACCACAGGGACACAAGGAGAGATGTACTATTATCATCCCCATTTTACAAAAGAAGAATTCAAGCCATAGAGAAAATCAGTGACTTACGTAAAACTAGTGTAAGCATGTATAACAATCCAGCCTCAAGGCCACACTCTGCCTCCTTTTTTCCCTCATAGATATGATGATCATTGGCTTGTCCTCAACAGCATCTTCACTTGTCCAATAGGCCAGGTAGATCATATCATGGGGAAAAGCATGGGCATAGAAACATGCTATGCCTATGCACATACGTGTAAGCTCAGATGTAAGCAGAGGCCCCTTCCTTGTCTGTGATCTACAATGCAGTGGCACAAGTCTTACAGCAAGAAAATCCACGACGAACTCAGAAATAAGTCTGGAAAGACACACTGGAAAGAGTACAGGCCAGGCCCTCAGTCCACTTTCTTCCTTGAGAGTCTGGCATTTGCTCTTCTGTCCCCTGAAATGCTCAAATGCTCTTCCTCAGCTCCCCAGACATCATTTCAAGTAACAACTAGTTCAAAGGCTGCAATCAAATGATATTGATGGGCATATTTGGTTCCAAAATGAATGGAGTTGAGAGTATGAATGAAGGAATGAATGAATCAGTCAATGAATACATTCTCAAAATCCTGTAAAATAAAAATATATCAGTCATTCTACCTCACATGTACATTAAGATGTCTCCTGCCAAAGAGAGACAAAAAGAAAGAAAAGCAAGGGATACAAAAAGTAGTAAGTGTTGGCAAGGATGTGAACAAACCTTTGTGCAGTTGGTGCTTATATAGAATAATTCAAAAATAATCAAAATATAATTACTATGCAAGCTCCTTAATTAAAACAATTGAAGCAAGATCACAGAAAGATATTTGTTCATGTAACATAATTCATAGGCAAAAGGTTGAGGTAGTCCAAGTGTTTATAAACATATAAATAGACAAAAATGCAGCACATACATGCATCAGAAAGAAAGGCATAAACTACAACATGACTGAAAGTTTTATGCTAAATGAAATATATTGGACAAGAAAAGGCACTGCATGATTCCACTGCAGTGAGATATTTCAAGTAATCAAATTTGTGGAAACAGCAGGTATCTGACTGAATGGGAAATGTTTAATGGGTAAAAAGGGTGAGTTACAATTTTTTGGTATGAGAAATTTTGGAATGAATAGTAGTAAGTACTGCACAGCCCTGAGAAGGTTCGTGTGTATACTTGTAATGCCACTGAATTAGACAGTGAAAGACAGTTAAGATGGGGTTTTATATCATGTGTATCTTGACAGAACTTTAAAAGATATTAATTGAAAAATATTCCCTCCACCAGCTGCAGAAGGCTTTGCCTTTTAATTTATGCAGTTACCACTTGTTTCTTTGAGAACTATGTTCAGTTATGTTCAGATATAGATATATCTGCCACTCCATTATAAGTTTGCCTTCTTTAAAAAATATTTATTTATTTGCAAGTAGAGAGAGGAGAGAGAGAGAGAGAGAGAGAGAGAGAGAGAGAGAGAGAGGGAGAGAGAGAGAGAGAGAACCGGCATACTAGGGCCTCTGCCCACTGCAAACAAAATTCCAGATGCATGCGTCATTTTGTACATCTGGCTTTTAAGTGGGTACTGGGGAATCAGGATAAGTCAAAGTGATTTCCAGTTCAGCTAAAATGAGACCCTACCTCATAAAAAAAAAAAAAAGAAATGTCAGAGAGCTTTTCTTTTATTTTATATCTCAAATCAAGGAAAATCAATTAATTAATAAGAATTTAGTAACAACAGAGATAGCAATAATAAGCTGGAAGTCCACTGAAGGAGCAAAAAAAAAAAATCAATTGTGATAATCAACATTACAACTGCAACAGAGGTGTAGACACCTGGCTAGTCACATAGTAGTGCCCCTTTATCCGTGAAGCATATGTTCCAGGACCCCCAGGTGGATGTGTGAAACTATGAGCAGTACTGAATGCTATAGATACTATTTTTTCCTCTGTATACTTATCTATTTGAAATTATGTTTATAAATTAAGCATAATAAAAATATCAATAACAGTTTAGAAAAAAAATAAAACATAGCACTATAAAAATTGTGTGAATATAGTCTTTCTGTCTTTCTCAATGGTACCATAATTTTCTACTTACTAAAAGACAGACCAAATGGCTGATCCTTCACCAGGCCCTTACAGGGAACACCTGAACCACAAGACACTGGAGAGGGTAGGATCAAGACTAACCTTAATCTTCTACATCTTCCCTCCCTCCCTCTCCCTTCCCCCCCCCTCTCTCTTCTCTCTCTTGTATATTAGTTATCTTTTTCTTCATTTTCTTAGTGGGCACTGACCTGTAACTCCCAGAACCAGCACGGGGCTACCATCCACAATGAGCTTTTGATCAGAGAGACCTACAAGGTTTCCTAAAAGACAGACAGATTTCTGTCAGAGTACTTGATGACCCACCAAAGGTTAGTAATAAGACCCTACTGCTGAAGACACCTTATGTGGTTGACATACAAAATAGAATGGCATGGCTGGAAGTTGGAAGAGAGTCAGTCCCCAGACAGTTAGCGTGTCTAGTGCCAGAAGGTGCTACATGGGCGACTGGGGGAAAATGACCAATATCTGTCCAAGCAACTCATGGTCTAAGCTACTTAGCAGCAAATAACTTGTTGTGATGCCCACACAAGTGCAGTGGTGGCACACAGCCATGGTGGGGAACCAACTGCTCTCAATTTGGCTAACTGATCCCCTCAGTGGTATGGGACCCATATCTGGAGCTGGGAAACAAGTCAGAACCATATCCAAACATAAGCCCACTCTCCAATATCAAGCTACCATCAATTGTGAGCTACAAGAGGGCCTACACCTATTAAATTCTCTATAAAATAAAGTAAGGGTTATCTCATTTGTCCTGGTGCTAACTTACTCTCCGTTGGAGAATCTGCTTCTCTTTTTCAGATAGATGTAGATCCTAAGGAGAGAGCCAACCCATCATACCTCAAAAGGGCCCTGGCTGAAACTAAGAAAAATTGGCGAAACAAGCAAGGGTGCTGTTTTCCTGATGAACCGGATACCAGCACAAGGGGAAAGGAGATCAGCACAGAGAAAAATCAACTCCTACCAAATCAGAGAGCCAGAGCCTCAGAGGCCCCCAACACCTCATCACTGAAGCAGACCAAAAATGAACCCAACATGGCTCAGGTAAATTTTGCGGAAGAGGGGGCGGAAAGAATGTCAGAGCCACATGTTGGGTCATGATATGCAGAGACACTTATTTTACCCATAACTGTGGGCTAACTCCACAATGCATGACCTATATACCTCAACAAGGAGGGGCCAAGGGGAGGGGGTAGGTCACGGATGAGCCTAATAATGGTACCAAACTGACTGTATTTGCTGAATACAAAACTAACTAATAAAGAAAAAAAAAAGTAAAAAAAAAAGGAAAGAAAGAAAGAAAGAAAAAAGGGTTTGACCTCAGTACTGTGTTATCATAATGATCGACCTGGTGACCAAGATAGTTCCTAAGGGACTAAGACCCACAGTGTGGCAGCCAAGTGACCATGGACTGAGATCTCTGAAACCAGCAGCCAATATGCACCTTTCCTCCTTTTTAATTGTTTCTCTCAAGTGTTTGCCACAGTGATGAAATATTGATTCACATGTTGCTTCTATGCACATTGGATGGAAGAACATTGCTTGGTGGTGGTATATGTTCACACTGGTAGCTGGTGCTGGTTACAGAATGCTTGAGGGTGGGAACATTTCTCCCATGCCCAGAAGACAAGATGTTTTGGATTTTATTAAATGCATTAAGGAAGGCTGGCCAGCAATGAAGCGATGGCCCGATTAGCTTTGTCTTTCTCTCTTTTTGGCTTGTGTATGTGTGTGGCATGAGCACATATGAATATAGCATGTTCATATGTGTGGGGTCATACATGTCATGTGTATATGAGTGTGTGTATAATTGTGCATATGCAAATAGAGGCCAGAGGTCAACATCAGGTGTCTTCTTCAATCACTTGCATGCTATTTTTGAGACAAAAGTCTCTCACTGAACCTGGAGCTGGCTGATTTGGCTAGGCCAGCAAGTCCCAGGGATCCTCTTGTCACAGCCTCCCAGCAACAGAATTACTGGAACATGCACAGAGCCCAGCCTTCACATGGGTACTGGTGATTGGAACAAAAGTCCTCATGCTTATAGCAAGCATTTTACTACTGAGCCATCTGTCCAGCCCCAACTCTCTTTACACAATTCTAAATATAATAACCAACTCCTTTTATTTTCTTATTCAAAACTGGCCTGTGAATCCACAGATGCAACTCCATTTAATGTTTGTTAGTTCATAACCCCCCAAAGCAACCACAGGAAAGATAAGTATTTTTACATGTGTTAGTTCTAAATTCTTAAGATCTAAAAAGCTCAAGGCAAAACATGTTCAAAAAGCAAATGAAAACATGTGAAGGCAAAATGTGCTTTCCAGCCTTTGATTCTTCACTCAGGCAGGGCCCGTGTCCAGGAAAGCCATATCTATCCTTGCTCCCAAAACATTCTCTGGGTTACAGCTTCTAGGAAAAACCATCTGGCCATCCCAACTTTGAACTTTCTCTCCTTATATGATCATCTGTCAGTTATATGCACTCATGGTTTTTAATAATATCACATATGTAATGAAGCTGGAATAGCTGTGATAGCTTCTGTGATGTTTACTGACAATTTGACAGGACCTGGAATCACCTGCAAGGGAATATTTAGATTAGGTTATCTTCCAGGAAGGCATGTGATTAGGTAAGCTGAAGTGGGAAGACCCATCTCACTGTGGATGTGGTTGTGGACTATATAAAAAGGAGAGAGAGGGATGAGTACAAGCATCCATCATGTTGCTGTGCTTCCTCCCTGCTGATGTGACAATTGATGCATGCTGGCTTCCTGCTCCTGCCATGCTTTCCAGACAATGTTGGACTTCTGAAAATTGTAAGCCAAAAAAAAAAAAAAAATCCTTTCCTTCTTTAAGATACTTCTGGTATGGTATTTTGTCTTAGCAAGGAGAACATAACTAATACAGCTTCATAAAACCCTGACCCCAGGTTGAATAATGATCCTGGAGAATGCATCCAGGATTTAAATCCTCAGAGCCATAGTTACTTTGTCAGTAGCGTGATTCTGATATTTTTAGGGCTACATGTAGATAATGGATGAAACCGAGAATCCCAAGAGCACAAAAGACTATGTTTTTCTTCTTTGACTTAAAAAATATTTTAATTTATTTATTCATTGGAGAGAGAGAAAGAGAGAGGCAGATAGATAATGGATGCACCAGGGCCTCCAGCCACTGCAAACAAACTCCAGACGCATGCTCCATCTTGTGCTTCTGGCTTACAGGGATTCTGGGGTATCAAACCTCTGTCCTTTGGCTTTGCTGGCAAGCATCTTAACTGCTAAGCTATTTCTCCAGACCTCTTCCTTGACTTTATCATGTTGCTCAGGTTCTCTTTTGGGGGAATGTGTATCATGATTTTCAACTTGATTGCAAGCTACTTATAAATACAGGATCAAAGTGCAAAGACTTTATCTGACAGATCATTCCAGGAAGCTATAGAAAGGAGATGAGGAAATGAGAAAGAGAAGGGAAAAACCACTAGGATCACCAAACAGTTCTGAGAGCTATCAAAGGAGCAGCTACAGTGAGAAATCAGAGATTAACTCTGCTGAGAAACTTCACAAAGTGATGTGAAAATGTGCAACTCAGAGTTACACAACCTGAGGGTTGGGGGTGGGATGTTAGAACACCAAGCCCCATCACTCATCCCCTAATAGCTAAGCAATGCTGCAGCTACTTTGTTATCAGACCATGGCACATTCCAAGACTCCTGAGAAAGACCTACAGAAAGAAATGCAGCTATAGAGAGAAGAGATGAGCAGTAACACATCAGCCGGGTTGGCAACATTTGATTCAGATGCTTTGGGTAACACACACACATGCACACACACACACACACACACACACACACACACACATACACACACACGGTCCCTGAGTGAGCAACTACCAAACAAAAATTTGAATTTAAATATTGACCTCAAAGCCATGTAGTCTGCTTTTGCTGACAAAAGGAGGGCAGGAAATCTCAATCCTACATCAAAGATCGTATTTAAATCTAGCTGGAAATTTTCCAGTGAACTTGGCTATAATGATGTCATGAAAGGGAACACACATATGCATTTATGAATGGATGGATGGATTTGTATAACAAGTAAGTTACCAAAGCTTCTCACAATTGTCACTCAAGAAAACAAGCAGATTGCTCAGAATCAGTCCAAGGGAAAGAGAAGTATGCACTGAGAAAGATGGCAAAGGATGTGTGTGTGTGTGTGTGTGTGTGTGTGAGAGAGAGAGAGAGAGAGAGAGAGAGAGAGTCCTGATTCAGGAGAAGGGACATTGTCCAAGGATGTAGCCCTGGCCTAAGCAGTGACAGATAGGTAGTACTTAATAGGATTGGGGTGGGGATGCAGGGGGAGTCACCACAAATGGACAAAGTGCAAGAGGCCCCAGTGAAACGGGGAACATGGAACAAAGCCAGCATTGAGAACTCCTGGGATTTCACTCTGGTGCACTTGGCCAAAGTATTTAGCTTGGAATCTGCATCTCACCCTCTGCATCAGAAGGATGTGAGAAAGACTGCCCACTCTGAAGCATCACTTTCCAGTGGAAACATCTGGCATGATGGATATGTCGTATTTGTCCTCTCAAATTGAGTAGCCACTGGCTATCTCTGCCTGCATCCAAGCGGAGAAACTGGTCTACATTGTTATTTCATTTCTGTTCATTTGGGCTTAAACAGTCACAGGTGCTTAGCCTCCATTGTATCTGGGAGCATCAATCCAACATGTGGAGAAAGCATCCTTACATCTGAAGTGTCTGGAGCAGAACATCTGCCTGGGATCCCCTCATACCCCACAGTGAGATCTTGGACTCGGAAGCCAGGTCTCTATTTCCAATGCTAATTTAAAATTGCCTCTTCAACAGCAGTAAATTTGGTTCCAAGGAGGCTTGCAGCCAGCAGTCCCCACCGAGAGTCATGATGTTCTTGGCATTCTTCCAGCACCATGATTGACTTGGCCAGTCAAAGACAAAAATCCAAATGGTAGCCACTAAATAGTATGAAACATCTCAATTTTAACCCAAACTGGGAGCAAGAACAGTGAACCGGTCTGCAGAAGGAAGGCTGAGCAGATGACCCAAAAGACAAGAAGAAAAGCCCCTGTTTGAAGAATAACAATCAGTGGCTGAAAGCTATTAAGTTCACTCTTCTAGTTCAAAGGCTTTTGCAATGGCAATTTGTCAGGCAACTGTTGTCACTTTAGATGCCCCCAGTTGCTTTCTTTGAAGCTCTTGATTGACTACAGGAGGCTATGCCAGATTCTTCTAAGGACAGGATTTCCACAGTTGAACACATTTATGTCACAGTAATTATGACTCTTCCCAAATTTAATCAACAAAAGGCAAGCCAGTGCGAGTTTGAGAAAACATGAAATGCACTCTGTACAGTCCAGGCCGTGCATGAACTGGTCGCTGTTCACAAAGCCCAGCAGCCAGCTAAAGGGTTTGGGTCACTTAGCTGTGTTGATCCAAGGCTGGGCTGAGTTTCCCTTTTGGTCTGAAAGACGGGGAGATCAGGTGGAGGGCCACTTCCTAACTCCACTTGTATCTGTCAGTGAAACAGACTTCAACTTGAATGGGTTTCTAGATGGGGGGGGAAGGGGAGCAGCTAATTAGGAATCAACAACCTAACTAACCCATGCAGTGTTACCTCTTGCTAACAGAGATGAATAGAAAAGAAGATATGTCAGCTGTCCATGGAGCTAGATGCAAAGGCATGTGTGTCCTGTGAAGTGATGGATGGAGAGCTTGAGCAGACAAGCTCATAAAGGGAGTTGGCCAATATGCCAGCAAACTGAGAGGTGTGACAACCACAATGCCCTTGTCAGTCGATGGCACACAGAAAAGAGGATATAAGGCCCCCTGAGGCATTATTGCATCAGGAACTCCTATTTGCAAATTAATTTTCTAGTTTGGGGGCTGTCAAGAGCTTATGCATAAAGAATGGGAAACTGGTCCATGGGTGTCTGCACAGTGGGGAGCGTATGGCGAAATCGTCCAGAGCCCTGGCACCATCCTAAGCCTCCAAGAAGAAGGTTTCAAACCAGACATGGCCCCAGGCTGGAAGGAATTGAAGCTTTCTTCAGAGCTCAACCTCTTATTAACCTGTTTTGGACTACATAACCTGAACCTGGGCAGCATCCTGGGTCAAGTAGGGGAGAGTGGTAAAAATAGTGATGCAGGGTCCTTAGGAGAGGGCCAGTAAGATGGACTCTGCCCAGCAGCTGGGTGCCAGATGTCCCTGCTATGTATCCATGGGGACATGTTCATGACAAGTAATTGAAGAGAAGGCATGGTAGAGAAAAACAAAAGGAGTATCTGCATATGACTTGTAGGGCCAGGGCCAGGAGTGAGGTCAGAGAGGGTAACTCACCACAGCAATAGTGAACAGATGGTAAGAAGGCAAATAAATGAAAGACTGCAAAGCCAGGATGGAGAACCCCACTTGGAGCTGTTTCAGGTATAGGGAGCCAGGTGCATGCATGATGCAAAGGCATAGGAGCATACAGGCATAGGTCAAAAGCCACCAGGATATCTGGTCATTTGGATCCATGCATGCCTGTCCACTACCCGGAGAGCATCCTTGACCACCGGTTGCCACACAGGCCACATTTCCTTTAGCCTTGGGTTTATGTTCAGTGGTCTATCTCACAGGGCTTAAAAAGTAAACTCCTTCTCCCCGCACATGAACTCATGGCGAACTCATAGCGATCTTTCTGCCTCTGCCTCCTGAGTGCTGGGATCAAAGGCACAAGCCACCATGCCAGGCTCTGAAATTCCTTAAATACATACATACATATATATATATATATATATATATATATATATATATATATATATACATATATATATATATATATATGTATGTATGTATGTATTTAGTTATTTAAAACAGCAGAGAGAAAAAGAGAGAATGGGTGTGCCTTCAGCCATTGCACACAAATTCCAGACACATGAGCCACCTATTTTGTGCATCTGGTTTATGTGGGTACTGTTGAATGGAACCTGGGTCCTTAAACTTTGCAGGCAAGGTCCTTAAATGCTAAACCATCTCTCCAGCCTCAACTCTGATATTCTTATACTGAAAAGATATCATGAGTTGCTGTTCATATCAAGATCATCCAATTCCACTGATATTTTTTAAATTTTTTTGTTATTTTTATTTATTTATTTGAGAGTGACAGACAGAGAGAGAAAGAGGCAGATAGAGAGAGGGAGAGAGAATGGGCCCGCCAGGGCCTCCAGCTACTGCAAACGAACTCCAGACACATGTGCCCCCTTGTGCATCTGGCTAACGTGGGTCCTGGGGAGTCGAGCCTCGAACCGGGGTCCTTAGGCTTCACAGGCAAGTGCTTAACCACTAAGCCATCTCTCCAGCCCAATTCCACTGATATTTTAAGGCTCTGTTAAGAAACATTACCTATCTCTTAAGTATCTCTCTTGAAAGCAGAGAGGGCTGAGGGGAAGGGAGGGGAAAAGTCTCAAAGGTTGGGGTTGAAGTATGTTGGCAGAGGGTCCAGGGTACCTCGAAGGACTGTCTGGCAATTGTGTTAAGTGTCGCTGTGGGCAATGAGTTTAATCTCACCAAGTGTTAAAACAATGAGCACGTTTGCTTAATGACTGGAATTCCTTTAAGTCACTCTGTGATCGCTTGGCTGGGATTTTTTGAGTTCGTATAGGTGTAGACAATATAATATCATGGGTTATTTTGTGTCCAGGTACACACACATGATATGTATCTATATACATATATATATATATGTGTATATATACATATATATGTACATGTTTGTACATGTGAACATACAACATACAATTTAATCTCCAACTAGCCTATGATCCAAGTTTCCACTTTGCAGAACACTGGCATTCATGATATTATATAGGTATACATTTTATTTCACATTCCTTGTTTTTCTTCTAAAATCTATTGGCTTACTGAGAATAATCACCCTCCTTCTAGAACATTCATTCAAGTTTAGAGTATATTAGACATAACTTTCAAGTAGCAAAGAATAGGTACCCCAACCCAATGGCCTTAGGCACATGCGTAAGATGATGCAGGTCAGCCGCAGGGCCCAGGCTCTGCAGTGATGCCTGACCGATCACACACCCTTCTAATGCCTGGGGCCAAGTTCCTTTGTGCCACTGCTTTTATTGTTAGATAAGTTCTTGGCAAAATGGGTTAGAACAGACAGGGGACTATGGATGCCCAGATCTCTATTTTACTGTCTTGGTACCCACCACCCAAATGAAAAAAATCAGAGACAGCTGAGATGATCAGAAGTTATGCAACTGCCGGCCTGGCTGTCTTTTCACAAAAATTATTAACGGTTATTTTGCTGATGCCCCTTGAAGAATAAACCTCAGGGCCATCCTCCACGCTAGGAAGGAGGTTTGTTCATCATCTATCTCTGGCTATTAAATCTATCTGCACCTGCTTTTCCAATGTCAGGTAGGGCCAAACTATCATAGGAACCAAGAATGTGGCCAGGAAAGTTTTCACTCTGACAAAGCCTTACGTACTAAGCAAAAAATCTAGGACATTTTCCTTTTATAATTTTTTCCTAATTAATTTATTTGTGTGTGTGTATGTGTGAGTCACACATGCACACCCGTGCACCAGGGTCTCTTGCTACTGCAAATGAATGCTTGTCTGGCTACATGTGGGTGGCTGTGGAATTGAATCAGGCCAGCAGGATGTGCAAGCAAGTACCTTTAGCTGCTGAGCCATCTCCCCAGGCCCACAGGTTCTTGGCTTTCTTAATACTAAGGAGTACATGAGAGCCAAACAGTCCAAGGATCTGCTATCTTCCTCCCCCAACAGTAACTGTCATTCCCAATGTCTACTTGGTCTGCACCCCAATCTCTTGTTTTAGTATTCTACCTGAGCAGATTCTTCCTACCAACATTGCCCCCCTTCTTTCCCCAGCACAGGGAATTGCTCATATGAGATATTAGAGCACCAGGCAGCAACATCCACTGTGGCTGTCAAAGGAAGGAAGACAGAGGGACTTCAGGCAGACCAGAACTGTGAGAAAGCCCCGACAGGTAAAGAACCCCAACAAGGGATATACTGAGAGAATTAAACTAGGACCAAGTGATCTTCAGCAAGAGTGCACTTACAGCCAATTGTGGTGCATACCTTTAATTCCAGCACTGAGGAGGCAGAGATAGGAGGATCTCCATGAGTTCAAGGCCAGCCTGAGACTACAGAGTGAATTCCAGGTCAGCCTGGCCTAGAGAGAGACCCTACCTTGAAAAGCAAAATAAATAAATAAAAAATAAAATGAAGAGTGCACTTCCAAACACACTGAGTTTTCCCTGTAGCATGCCAGGGTGATTCATGGTACCTGCAGGGTAGGTTCCAAGGAAAATGTACCAGAGGTTGTGGCATCAGAGATGAAGGAAGAATGTCATCAATGGATTATGGAAATGACAAAACGCAGGTAGATAAAGCAGAGAAGCTACAGCCATGATGGGCTGTCCTTTCTTCAGTTTCTTTTTTGTTTGGTTTTTCAAGGTAGGATCTCACCCCACTCTAGCCCAGGCTGACTTGGAATTCACTATATAATCTCATGGTGGCCTCGAACTCATAGCAATCCTCTTACCTCTGCCTCCCAAGTGCTGGGATTAAAGAGTGCAGCACCACGCCAAGCCTTTCTTCAGTTTCTTCATCTATCTGTCTGTCTGTCTGTCTATCTACCTATCTATCATTTATCTCTCTATGAATCTATCATCTATTTATTGTCTATCTATATATCAATATCTATCATCTAGTTACATATCATTATCTACCATCCATATATCACCTATCTACTATCATTATAGCTATCAGCTATCTATCTATACACATACTATGTGTATATGTATATACATCTGATGTTTTTAAACATTTAGCTCTCTCTGTTAATGTTTGCATTTCAACTGTTATTAGATATTCAAAAGAGGGAATAGTGGGTGTTCAAGGGCATTTCAAAGTGGATTTGGACTTTTCTTCTCCTACTTCTGCTCTTGACTCTAGGAAAAACACGAAGAAAAGGGAAACATTGCAGAGTCATGTTCTGAGAAGTGCTTAGAGAAGTGACTTCGCCCTAACATTATAACCAACACTTAACAGACGTAGATGGTACAGGTCAATTGCTTGACACAATGCCTGAAACAATGAAGGCATACAGTACACATGAGCTGTATGAGGTTTCTTGGGTAACATTGCTGACTATTTTATGGTAAGTTGCTTAGTTTCATAGGTACGAAAGTACATCACAAAAAAATGGCAAGTATAGTACAGTGATTACATAAACCAGTAACATAGTCATTCATTATCATTTGTGATTATGTTATGCTGTTTTATTTGCTTGTGTGTATGGAGAGAGAGAGAGAGAGAGAGAGAGAGAGAGAGAGAGGTGTGGTATATGCATCTATATGTGCCCTGTGACATCCAACGTGCTTGCCTGTGGGGCGGGGGCAGGGGCAGGGTATTCACCTGTGGTGACTGGATCAGGGCATCAGATCAGAACTGTCCTGCCCTATTGCTCTTCCCCACATTCTTGACATTCTTGTTTGAGCTGGAATCTGTCACTGATACTGGCACTTGTTGCTTTTTACAAGCCTGCGTGATTTCCTGGTCTCTGCTCCCCTTTGAGGGACTGGGGGTACAGCTGTTTACATGGGCTGTGGAATTTCAAGTGCCCTCAGGCCCCAGAAGTAGCCAACCTGCTGAGCCATCTTTCCAGCCCTGTGCTGTGCTTTCATAAATGCAGCAGCATTCCGGGTTTGTTTACAAACACATGAACACCTAAGTAATGTGCCACAGTATGACACTGTAAGAACTACAGTGTCAATAGGACTTTTCAGCTCCATTATTCCGCGGGACCACTGTTGTATATGGGGTCTACCAGTGATTGAAACATCATTATACTGCGAATGACTTCCTTCAAATCCCCCTCTCCCAATTCTTTCAACGGATGCTGGGTTCTTGTCATCTGAGAGTCTTATGGTCTAATGAAGTAGAAGGATGGCAATATGCAGGGCAGTGGCAGTGTTGTACCACCTGGGCTGCGTAGAGCAAACAAGGGGGCAAAAGAGCCCACAGGTAATGAGGAACAAGAATACAGAAGCTGGAAGATGGCACCGAGCTAAGGAATAGAGAACGAATTTGAACGTGATTTAGCTTCTGCATGGCCAAGCAAGAAGACTGGGGAGAAGGTGTTGACTGTTTTAAGGAGACACCAGCTCTTAGTGCCTTTGCCCCTGTGAAGGGTTTCAGCAGTCTGTATAAGTAGCCATGGCCTTGGTACAAGGGCTTCTGAGTTGTAAGTGTGAAGGGCAGAGTGGGCCGGGCAGATAGGAATAATCCCTCAGCAGGGGAAGGAGGCTGGAAGGACCACCAGCTCCTGAGGAAATCCAAGTCAATTTCATTCTCACAGCCTGCTCTTCTCTTTCTCCACCCCAGTGCTACTTCCATTCTCACTTGCTTATGTACTAGTTACGTCTTGATGGGATCAGGCTGTTATATAGCATGGAATGAAAATCCAAGGAAATGCCCCCGATGTTAAGAGTAGTTGATTTTTAGTGTCCTGGGGGATGGGACAGAATTCATGAATCCAAACCTCTATCACGTATAGATCCCATATGGGCAACAGTCCAAGGATCTTCAGCCTGGGAGATGGCATGAATGAGTGGTGACATCCTATTATAGCTACACAAAACTGTTATAGAACATTGATTGCATTTTAAAAAGGGTTAATAGTCTTATTGTTAATTTGAAATTTTCTGAACACTAAAAGAAATGTAGATTAATTATAAAATAGTATGTAGTTTGTAGGGATTTAAGAAACAAACTTTGCTGAACTTCTTCTCTAGAAACAGGCTATTTTGGGCTAACTCCCCCAGTATTACAGGGAATGGGTATATATATATATATATATATATATATATATATATATATATATATGTGTGTGTGTGTGTAATATCAGTTCTGTCAAGAGCTTGCTGATGAATATATATGCTATGTATATTAATGTATATATATAACACACAAATATATATATATGCATATGTATATGTATTTATATCTGAATTACTTCTCCAAATTTTTCTTATGTTAAAATGAGACAAGCTGGCTGAAAATCCAGGTAATTATTTTGGAAGAATATTATATCAAGAGCACTTAGTCCCAGGATGGTGGTACACACCTCTTATCCCACTTACTGGGAAGGCGGAGGCAAAAGAATTACCAGTTCAAGGCTAGCCTGGGTTACACAGGGAGAACTTTTCTCAAAATAAAGTGAAAAAAAATAGAGCTGGCCATGTAGTTCAGTAGTAGAACACTTGCCTAGCATGTGTGAAATCTTAGGCTCAATATCCAACACTACAAGAAGGTAATAAATACATGATTCTCAGAATCAAGTCTATACCTGTCCCTTAGATATGTGGAGTTAGCAGTTGGTTCAAATCATTTTTCAATTCAGTTAGCACAATCAGGATGCTTATACCTTATCTCAGGGATGCTGGGATCAATCCAATCCAACCTCTGCTCCTCTGGGGAGCATAGAAGAGTTAGCATCTGGATATGATCCTGTGGGCCCCTCAGTCAACACAACAACCTCAGAGAGAGTCTCTGATCTCTCAGTATGACCACATGCTCAGACAAACAGAGTATTTTACCTAGAGTTTGAGTGGCTTGAAGAGTCACGGGGCCTACCCACCAAAGTGAGGCTCAAAGCTGGGAGAGTGTGTGTCAGCTTCCTTCCATGTTCTTTGTTTTGAGCTTTTGTCTCCTCAGAGGGTCACAGCAGATCAAGTCCACAAGCTCCATGGGCAGAGCTTGATCAAAGCTCCACACTCTTGGCATTGCCATTGTCAGTTCCTGTGGCTGGCACCCAAGTCTAGTAGAGCTGGCATTCGAGTTTTTCTCTCACATTTGCTTTTGGACACAGGGAACAACCAGGGCAGACACCGTGTGTCCACAGCACAGTGAGAAGCTGTTTTGGAAGTGCATGAAGAATGAAGTTGAGCAGGGTGGGCTGGGCAATGGAGCAGAAGACGCTGAAGCTCAGGGGACTGTAAGAAGCTGAAGCTCATCAGAAGGCAGCCGTGACAGGAAGATCAGAGGACAGAGCACAGGATGAGCCATAAGGTTCGTACCGAGGGCCAATGGGTTCCTCTTGGAAACTTTTTTTAAAAAAATCTGCACTGTGGAGATGAGATGTGGGGCCTAATGAACCGTGTTCAACTCCAGTATCCTGCAGTTACAGCTCAGCCCCACTCACTGGAGCACATAGAAGCCAGGAGTGTGGAAGATCAGTTCTGCCAAGAGTTTGCCCAAGAATTCTTCAGCAATACAAGGGAAGAGCAATGATGATAGGAGAAAGTCAGTCAACATCCCATCCAAAGGAATTGCTTTTAACCCAAGCTTCCTTGAGTGAGCAGGCTTAGAAGACCACAAGGGCCACATGGATGTACATGGTATGCTTTTCAGGGGGAAACTTCGTCTGAAAGGAGCAGAGAAGGAATTGGGGAATGGGAGGGAGTAAGAGAGGACCCATCCACAAACGTAAAGCTTACTTTAAAACTGAGTGAGCAAAATGGAATGACTGTCAGGCTCTGGGGTGCAGGGCATGGAGATGGCCTCATGAAGTAAATGCCGCCATGCTTGCCCAAGATCTTACCACCATGGTTTTAATAGTCATGAGTCAAGGTGCAGAATTTACTCAAAATTGAACAGGAAGCCCCTTGGATTTATTCAGGTGCATGCCAGATGTTACACTGGCATTGGCCCCACAAAGAGGGACTCTTGAAAATCAACCGCAGGGCCCAGAATCCTACACTCTTTCTCTGTTAACCCTTAGGAGGCCATGGCAGCCAAACCCTCAGACCATCCATAGTCACGAGTGCTGGCAGCCACAGTGTTTATTATTCATTGTTCCCATATTCAGAGCTATGCCCAAGGTATGCCACACAACAGGTCAGCAGGAACATGATGTGTCTCTATGTTCTAAAGCATTCAGTCAGTGTAGCAGGACATACAGATAGGACAGACAATTGGTGAGAAGGTGTATGTTGAAATTCCATTAATTAGTCATCAAGTCCTCTTTTAGGGGAAAAATGTCAAATATGCCATTTTATTGTTAATTTCAATGGCTGTAATGAATGAATTGTGGAGCCTGTGGGATGTAAGGACCATACTCTAGGTTTTCTGATATTCATGCCCAAAAGGCCTGGTGATGTAAAAAGCAAATGTCCAATCAATGTCCCCTGTTTTGAAGTTCTTCCAGGTCCTTGTAGGTTTCAAGGCTACATGCATACTCTGGAATTCAGCCTTTTTTATTTTTTTAATCTGTAACACAAGAGATGTTTCTGAGATGAAGTGTTCCATTTTCCCTGCATGAAATACATGAGAAATTACCATCTATTTTAAGAAGGCAGCAACCACCCAGTGCACACTGGGAGGGAGCTTGAATTTGGTAACAAAGCTGGATTTGTCATGAAAAGCCCATCCCTTTATTGGCACAAGCCCAGAGTGTTCCTTCTGAGATCTCCACATCTTGCTGTCTATCATTTATGTAGCAAGGTCCCACTCAGCCACAAGTACCACAATCAAGGAAGCAATTGAAGACTGGTGTCACTGACCAATAAAGATTGGGCATGGTGGCCATTGTGAAGCCTCTGAACTTGAATTCTCTAAGGGACACTTGGGTCAGGAGCTTGTTGTAAGGAGACACCTAGACCAAGACAGGCCCAGAGCATGTTCAGTTATTACAAATGGCAGGAAAGTTGGCTGGGGAGATGGCTCAAGTAAGTGTGTCTGCAGTCTGAGCATAAGGGCTTGAGTTTGATCCCAAGCACTCATGTAGACAGCTGGGTTTGGCCACATACACCTATGACCCTTGATGTGGGCAGAGACAAAGGAATCTCTGTGGCTCCCTGGTCAGCCAGTCTGATTGAAAACAGCAGCTCCAGATTTACTGGGAGACTCTGCCTCAAGGAAACAAAGCAGAAGAGTGAGTGACAGAGGAGGTCATGCCATGTTCCACTCTGGCCTCCACATATGTGTGCATGGGGCACATGCATCTTCACATATATGTGTGCATACACTACATATATCACACACACCAAAAAATAATAATACAACCAAAAAGAGAAAGAAATTGCAAGAAAAGTGATCACTGAACCTGGAAAACCAGAAAGGATTCTGTAACAAGAAATTCTTTCCTATGCAACATAGGTCCAGGCAAAGTTATCAGAGGCTAGAATGGTCTAGAATGTTCTGGTATAAATCCCTTATGGAAAAACTAAAATATGTGACCATATTTGATGTATATGATTTTTGTTTTCCGTCCAGAATGTACTTCTTGTCTTTCTATTGAGATGTTTATTTTTTCCAGGTTAAACTTTTTTTTTTTTTTTCTGGTTAGACTTCTTACCACTCATGATTCTCTGAAACAGTGAACTAGACAGTGCTGAGCAACTGACCCAGGTTGAGCTAATCAGAATTCCCTGTGAAGTCTGTTTTAACTGGAGTCCATGCACTGGATCAGGTTTCCTATCTGGACCCAGGGTTTCAGCTGGTACTGTGCCAGCTTCACCCTCAATCACCAGTGCAGGGGAGCAGGGTGGGAGCAGATAGACAGCTCCATTCAGTGAAATCTCTGTGGCCACTTCCATGTCTCTTCCCCATATACATCTCCCTGGAAATTGTTTTAAAATGTTTATGAATTTATTTTTGAGAGAGAGAGAGAGAGAAAGAGAAATAAAAGGGGCAGAGAGAGAGAGAGAGAAATTTTGTATGGTTGGACCAGGGCCTCCTGCCATTGCAAAGAAACTCCAGACACATGTGCCACTTTGTGCATCTAGCTTTATGTGAGTGTTGGGGAATTGAACCCCAGGCCATCAGGCTTTGCATGCAAGTACCTGTAACTACTGCACCATCTCCCCAGCCCTCCCTTAAGTTTTGACTTGTCCCCTACATAAAGTGTCTTTCATTTGCAAATGAAAGCCTCCTTGCTTTTGTGTACCTGTATACAGCCTCCTTGGAGGAGTAGAGCCATAGTTTGACACTTTCTGTGAACTTGAGAGTCTAGAATGTTCTGCCTTGGCACTGCCTGAGAATATTACATAGAGAGCCTGGAAGGGCTAAGCAAGTAGGGCTACCTATTGAGAGCAGAGCAGGGTCTGAACAGGTCTTTAAAGGGGACAATACATTGTCACAAGGAATATATATGTATATATTGCAGTAGAAGAGTAAAATTGGGGGGCCAATAAGGCACCCAGGAGCTCTGAATTGTCAGGCTGGGGAGATGCCCCACTGGGTAGCGTGCTTGCTGCTCAAGCATGAGGAGAGGAGTTTGGATCCATGAAAAAGCTGAGCACAGCAGCAAGTACCTGTGATCCCAGCACTGAGGAGGTGGAGCCAGGAGAGATCCCTGGGACTGGCTGGCTAGTCTGGCCAAATTAGTGAACTCTGAGTTGAATGAACATCCAAGGAAGAAGCAAAGACAATAACTTCCTTTTAGTGAAAAGTCTGTCTTAAAGATTTGGACTCTTGGCCAGGCGTGGTAGCACATGCCTTTAATCTCAGCACTTGGGAGGCAAAGGTAGGAGGATTATGGTGAGTTCAGGGCCATTCTAAGACGACATAGTGAATTACAGGTCAGTCTGAGCTGTAGCAAGACCCTACCTCAAAACACAAACAAAAACAAACAAGCAAACAAAACAAGATTTGAATTTTTTCCATTGATACTGCTCCTTATACATCTCCAATTCTGTCTTCTCAATTGTTCATTCACATTTTGTGCTGATGGCTAAAGCATAAAATGTACAAGCTCTTCAGAGAGAATTGATTTTTTTTAAAACTTTTTATTGACAACCTCCATACATATACACAATATGCCATGATCATAACGCCCTCCTACAACCTTCCCTCACCCCTCCCAAATCTCCCTTCTATTGAATCCTTTCTTTCCAACTAGTCTCTCTTCTATTTCGATGTCATCATTTTTCCTCTCCTATTATGCAGGTCTTGGTGAAGGTAGTATCAGCCACTATGGGGTCATGAACATCAAGGCTACTTTGCATCTGGAGGAAAGAATTATAGGCAGTCATCCCTTTCCTTTGGCTCTTACATTCTTCTGCCACCTCTTCTGCAATGGTACCTGAGCCTTGGAGATTGTGATTGAGCTATTTCACTTAGTGCTGAACACTCCACAGTCACTCCTCAGCACTTTGGTGAGCTTTGAGTCTCCCCAGTCATCGCCACCATCTGAAAAGAGAAGCTTCTCTAACCAAAAGTGAGAGTATCGTTAATATATGGGCATACACATAAGTACTTGAGAGGCAGTTTGGTAGGTTTACTATATCTATTTATCCAGAGAATAGTAGCTCCCCTACTAGAGCTTATGACCTCCTTAGCCATAGGGAATATTATATATATATATATATATATATATATATATATATATATATTATTTTATTTTATTTGTTTATTTTTATTTATTTGAAAGCGACGGACAGAGAGAGAGAGAGAATGAGCGTGCCAGGGCCTCCAGCCACTGCAAACGAACTCCAGACACATGCGCCCCTTGTGCATCTGGCTAACGTGGGTCCTGGAGAATAGAGCCTCTAACCAGGGCCCTTAGGCTTCACAGGCAAGCACTCAACCGCTAAGCCATTTCTCCAGCCCTATAATTTTTTGTTTTAGAAAGAGAGAGAGAATTGGAATGCCAGGGCCTCAACCACTGTGATCTAACTCCAGATGCTTGAGCCACCTAGCGGGCATGTGTGACCTTGCACTTGCCTCGCCTTGGTGCATCTGGCTTACATGAGATCTGGAGAGTTGAAATATGGGTCCTTAGGCTTCACAAGCAAGTGCCTTAATCGCTAAGCCACCTCTGCAGCTTGGGAATTTTTTTATTGTCTAGTAAAATTGAACTTGGCAAAGTACCGCAAAGTCCACCCACTTCTCTTCTAGCCATAAAAACTGAAGAACCAAGGAATTTACAAAGATGTTTACTGGATCTTTTCAAAAAACTTATTTGACATATTAATTGTACATATTTATGGGTGACTACAATAATTCAATACATGTACACAGTGTGCAATAAGCAAATTAGGATAATTAAAATTGGCTCCTTAAATGTTTATCACTCATTTGTGTCAGGAGACTTCACCTCCTCTCTCCTATTCTAAGGCCCATAGTACTGTATAGTCACCCTACTGTGCTCTAGAGCAGTGGATCTTTGAAGCTTTTCTTACTACCCTAAGATTGAAAACAACTGGAATGGCTATCACTGGTAATCAATCAATCAATCAGTCAATCACAGGTGCATTTTTAGTGCTACACAGCTGTTAAAATGAATCCATATTAATGTCAGTATAGATTAATTTCTAACATTAAGTGTGACAAAATAGGAACAAGTGGTAAAATATGTCACATAATAGCCCACTCATGGGAATTAACTAACATATAAAGCAACACTGTATTAGTCAGACTTTGTGCCACATTAGCAAACCAGCTGGCATAAACAACTGAAAGGTGGAAAAGTTTAGTTTGGTTAAGTTTTAGATGTCCATATGGTGGTCCTGGGACAGAACAGCCGACATTGTGGTGACCAGGATGGGGGGGGGGGGAGAGAGAGAGGGAGAGAGAGAGGGAGAGAAGGAAGGAAGGAAAAGAAGGATTATTATGCATTCCAGTGTTCTCTTTTCTCCTCTTTTATTCCATCTAGGCTTCCAGCCCATGTTATGGCCCACCCTCCTTCAGGGTGGGTCTTCCTCCTTCAGTTAATCCCACCTAGAAATGACTTAATGCCATCATTGACATCCCAGATGTGTGCTTTTATAATCTCCTAGGCAATTCTAAACCCAGCCAAGTTGACAATCAAGATAAACCATTACAAATACCATGTGTTATGTGCATGCATATATATCATAAATCATGAGATACGGACTGTAGGAATGCAAACAATCTCAGGATATGTGTTAATTTTGGCGTAAGAGGAAACCAAACTGGATGGGAGAGGCTTACTATGTTGGCTGACATTCGTTTTCCTTTTAAAACATGTTCTACGGGCTGGAGAGGTGGCTTAGCGGTTAAGGCGTTGGCCTGCGAAGCCTAAGAACAGTTGTTCTAATCTCCACGTCCCACATATAGCCAGACGCAAAAGTGACGCAAGCGTGCAATGTCGCACATGCTCACAAGGGGGCGCACGCGTCTGGAGTTCCTTCACAGCGTCTGAAAGACCCTGGCGCACCCATTCTGTCTCTAGCTCTTTCTCCTCTGTCTCTCTCTCAAAATAAATAAATAAATACGTAAATAAAAATAATATTTCTAAACAAATATTATACAGTTGTTTTAATATTACAGAATTTATAATATATTTCACAGTTTAAAATATTTGAAATATTTGCTAATCCTAAAACTTCTTAAAAGAACAAAGTAGATTTGATGACAGAAAAAACCTGGGAGTGCAACATAAATATTAAATAGCATGGAATTAAAGTTTAAATCTTAAGTGGATCTGAAGATATTTTAATATAGTCTCTGACTAGTATTTTATTAATACCTGACTTATTGTGCTTATGTTTTTTGTATATATATATATATATATATATATATATATATACATACATACATACATACATATACATATATACATATACATATACATATACATATATATATACATATATACATATACATATATATATATATATATATATATATACATATATATATATATATATTCCAGCTGAAATCCTTTGTGAATCAAGACAAAATATCAAAATATAACATCTAGCCTTTAACAAAATAACTGAAACAATATTCATTCTGGTTACTTTAATGATATAGAAAGTGTCACTGTTCATCTTGGCTAGCAAGCGTGTCATTTCAGATATCTCACTTGAGTTCTGCCTACCTTTGCCTTAAAAGAGACTAATGTCTATTTTAGGCCTCACAAGGCAGAGGTTCTCTGGGAAACTCCTTGATTTAATTGCAGCCAGAATGAGGTGATCACAGACAGTGTGTGAGGATGGGTTAGCTGTGTGCTCTGGAACGCTTACTAAAATAGGCATCTGGTGATGTTTGGCCAGAGGCCATCAGTTTTCCACTTCTGATTTAGGACACAGGACTTTTACAAGTCATCTAAGGAGTCGTTCAGGTCCTGTGCTCCAGGAAATGGCTTATTCAAAGACTACACAGGGCTAATCTTATTTGTGTTCTAATGGTAGACAAGAGTGTTGACTTCCAAATATGAGTGGATTGAGGCATTTTATTGCAAGCAGAGATGCATCAATTTAATTTTGATTTTCTCCTTTAAGAAAGTATGTTACAATCTTTCTCTTTAGTCTTTTAATTTGTGGTTTAGAGAAGTCTTGGGAGTGTGTAGGCCATGCTGGGTACTGAGAATATGGGAAAAACAAGACAGTCATTTCCTCCTAAGATTCAAGTCTGCTGAAACTTGGAACTTAGAGAACCTTCACACAAAGCAGGGGCCTCATTTGCTCTCAGGTTTCAACTAGACTGAAAGGTGATCAGCAAAGAAAAACAGACCAATTCAATTAGCATATACATACACCAGAAATGTAACAATTCAAAGTCATCTAATGGACATGGAAATCCCAATGTGGAAGGCTCTAGTATAGGGATCTACATTCAAGGAGGACTCTCACTTGAATGTTACAGTTGGTACTAAGGGGATTATTGTTTATCTGTGTTAATATTGCCACCTGACCTTAAGCGAGTTGGTCCTGCAAGCCTCGGGGATTTGGGTAGAGTATGGAAGCCTCCAATGAAGTCCCAGCTTGGTGAGTACTGACTCGTCCTTACCCTTGTCAGCCTCGGGAAAGTCAGTTTCCAGAGAAGCCCCTTCACATGTATACAACGTTTTGACTAAACAGCTATTCTTACGGAGCGGCTCAATGAAGTCACAGTTCTCTATCCTTCACGAAGATCTGGCTACTACCTTGCCCAGAAGGTCCTCTTGAAATAGCCACTCATGAGTCCACCATCTTCTGCTCAAGTGGTGGGCAGCTTCAGGCAGACATCAGCCTTTTGATTCCTGGCAGGATACAGAAAGATTAAGCTCCAGGCACAAGCTCTACATACGGGTGCGCCAGCTGCTGACAGCTTGTTTTAGCTAATCCACACACCTCTACTGTCTTCAGCTTCACCACATGATGACCTGTTTTTAAAGTGTAAGCTTATTAATAATTCCCTCAAATGTACACATCAAGTAACCAAGCATCAAAAGTATAAGACATGCCTAGTAGATACTCTTGTCTCAAAAATCTAAGCTCACCCTCTCTGATTAAAGTGCTGCAAGTACCCTGGTTGTAGCTCAATCCAAATAACTGGCACATCATCTCACATGGCCTATGTTATAAGATTTACAAAAGAATTTAAGGTAACACAGCAATCAAGGAAGCACATAAACGTGTCTCTGTTCTTTGTGTTTTGTGATGGCTGTGACAAAAAGGTCATGAAGGCACTGTGTTAACAGGGCTATTGTGACAATGCCAAAATCTGAACCTTTCTGTTCAGTTGAATTCTCTCCATCATTGTTGATCCCTTCTTAAGGAATAATTAAGCCATACTTAAGGAATAATCCTCTCTTTCCTTGAATTCAGCTTTCTCCCCATCCCCCCCCCCCATTAGGGTCATACTCCATTTGCTCCAGCATCTCATGGTCAACCTCAGGTTTTCACTATCCTTCTTTACCACAAAGGATGACACCCCCAGACAGAAAGCAACTTTTCTTTAATCTTATGACTTCTTCCCTTTGTCTTTCCCTCCCCAGATTTTCAGTGTGCACGTTCTGAGTTGTTTTCATACGAGGGCTGGCACTATATCTTCCTTATTCACAATCTCCTGCCCTTCTCAATGCCACCATAGTCATTTAGTTTTCACTTCAAATGCTAGATGGTAATATTTGCCTTTGTCCTCACCTGAATTTAGCTTGCGTGGCTCATCTTACCAGCACTTAAAAGTTAGTTTTGACAGCTCCCAAGAACTATGAATATGAATGGCTTAGTTGCTACTGCATAATATTTGCAAGAAAAGGCTCTCCAAAGTGCAATAAACATTTGCTGAGTGGCATTACATCATTGTAATTTTCCATTTATTTATTGCCCATTATCTTTGGAATTATGAGCTCCTCAAAAGCAGAGGTTATATTTCATTGGCCTTTATATTGCCAGCTATTGGTAACCACAAAACTCATATATCTTTAGAGCTCTATATTTCCTTTCAGGTACGTTGAATTCTGCTTATGTGTTAGTCTAATTACCATTCAAGGAATAAACTCATCTTTGCAAGACCTTGCTAATGAATGCATATTTAATCTCATGCTACAAACATTTTTTTTACTGGTAAACTGGTTAAAAATAACACTATGAAAGCAACCTTTGTAATAGCTTCAAAATATTCTTGGATTCAGATGGACCCTAATTCATATAAGTAATGTGTACTAATGAGCATTTAAATTGGTCTTGTTTGTGTTAGTGATTTTTGACCACTGTGACCAAGCATCTGAGGAGGTCTCAGCCCTGCTTCATGGCTCCACTGCTTCTGGGCTTGTGTCTTATGAGGCACGTGAAGTGAGTGTGGCGAGGGGTAAAGTGGCTCACATCATGTTGTGACAGAAGGTAGAGGTAAGAAGGTGTCAGGGACAGAATATACCCTACAAAGGCATGCCTAGAAACTAGTTCCTTCAACCAAGCCCCACCTCCTATTCCTATGAGCTCAACTATAAACACACCAGTGGACATACATGAGGTCAGAACAAAACTCTTATGATCAAATATCCTGTCAATAGCACATTAACTGGGAGTCAAGGGTTTAATTTATAAACCCTTTGGGAAGAAACTTCTTGTGAAACCACAACATGATTATTATTTTATTTGAGATAGGGTTTCATGTAGCACAAGCTGGCTTTGAATTTACTATGTAGCTGATGCTGACTTTGAACTCATGATCCTCCTGGCCCCACTTCTGAAATGCTGAGATTACATGTGTACACCACCATTCCTGGCTTCACAACATGATATTAGGTATCACTGTCATCAACATGCTTTACATAAATTCTTAACTAAATCTGGTTGTTTCTTTCAGATTCACTGGGATCATTTCTGTAAATTTAAATACAATGACAATTTAGGAAAAGTTTTGCCAGTCTATATGTTAATCAACACAAAATGAAAGTACTCACCAGAATGTACCCCATCAGTGTCTTAGTCCATTTTGTGTTGCTATAACAAGATTCCTGAAGTGGGATATTCTATGAAGAAAAGAAGTTTATTGAGCTCCTAATTTTGAAGACTCAAAGTCCCAAGATTAAGTACCCCCTATCTTCTTACTCTTTGCTGACAGGTGTTTTGTTACATGGCAATATGGCAGGTGGCATCACTTTTTTTTTTTTTTTTTTTTTTTGGTTTTTCGAGGTAGGGTCTCACTCTGGTCCAGGCTGACCTGGAATTCACTATGGAGTCTCAGGGTGGCCTCGAACTCACGGTGATCCTCCTACCTCTGCCTCCCGAGTGCTGGGATTAAAGGCATGTGCCACCACACCCGGCAGAGGTGGCATCACTTTTATGTATGCAAGAGTGTCCCTTGAAGAGAGAGGAAATGAGAGATGGGCAAGCCAGGCTTACTCTTCTCGTAGACTGCTCCCATGGGAGCTGACCCACAGCCATGAAACTTCACTCATTGCTGCCTCCGGATCATCGTGTTCTTATGATCTAATCACCTCTGCTAGCTACTTAGATATTTGCCACCTGCTGTCACAATACTCAGAGAACAGAGGGCTTCCAGAGTGTGAGCCTTGGGAGACCCACCATATTGAACTCACAACAGCCTTGGTTAATTTTTAATTCATAGTGTTATAATTTGTTGATCACAATTAACAATATTCTTATATTAATCAGTAAAAGAGTGCTACAAGCAACTTCACTTGAACGCAATGCATTAAAAAAAGGCATGAAGGGGGCTGAAGAGATGGCTTAATGGTTAAGTGCTTGCCTCTGAAGCCTAAGTACCTCAGTTAGAGGCTCGATTCCCCAGGACCCATGGAAGCCAGATGCACAAGGGGACGTATGCATTATGTCAAAAAAAAGGCATGAGGTCTGGAGAGATGGCTCAAAGGTTAAAGGCACTTGTTTGCAAAGCCTGATGGCCCAGGTTTGATCCCTCAGCACCCATGTAAAGCCAGATGTGTCTAGAATTTGTTTGCAGTGTCTAGAGACTCCCTGGTGAGCCCATACTCTCTCTCTCTCTCTCTCTCTCTCTCTCTATCTATCTATCTCTTTCTCTCTCTGATTCTTTCTCACTCAAATAAATAAATAATAAAAATGCATGAAAGTAAGATGGAGATGAGTGGGGAAGAAGGATGCTAATGGGAGGGGGAAGAGGATAAGAGAGAGTAATTGGGATAAGATCAAAATACATTATACACATATATACAATGTCAAAAATAGAAAAATAAGTTAAAAGAAAAATAAAAGGAAATTATTAATGGAAGAAAAGAACAATGGGCTGGAAAAATGGCATTGCAGTTAAGGCATTTGCCTAAAAAGCCTAAGGATCCATGTTTGACTCTTCAGATCCCACCTAAACCAGATGCACAAGGTGGTGCAAAGTGCACAAGGTTACACACGCTTGCAAAGTGGTGCACACATCTGGAGTTCGATTACATTGGCTGGAGGCCATGACATGCCAATTCTGTCTCTGTTTCTCCCTCTGTCTCTCACTCTTTCCCTCACTCTCTCACAGAAAAAAATAATCCAGTCTGTTGGGCTTACCACACACACACACACACACACACACACACACACACACACACACACAAAAACCAATGGAACGTTACCAAATAAATGAGTATTTAATATTGTGAGAACAGCATTGTCAGTTGTCTTTCCAGCCTCATTCAACAGTTGATGGTGATGCATGTACAGGCCGAAGGTGTCTTCATTGCCCCTGAAGGCAGGAGTACATTAACCCTCCCTTAATGTCACTCCCTGCTGGATCCACCACACCAGTACAAGGCTCAACAGGTGGCAGGTGCTCAGTGAGTACTTGTTCAATGAATAAAGTTACGATAAGGAAGATGGTATCTCCTTTCACTCTTCTCAGGCTCTCAGAATGAGCCCTAAGACTTGCATGACAGAGAGATCGGACCTGATGCTTTGTGCATTTCAGAGTGGCTTACCCACCCAAAGCATGTTCTGCTGCCTTGTCCTGTGGCCGTCCCTGAAGAAGCTGTAGAATTCTTGTTTGTGCGCCCTGTGGCTATGCCCACACTGGGTGACAGCAGTGCTTAGAACAGTACCTGCTGGGACACGGTTAAGATGCTCCTATGAGAAAAAGAAATAAAAAGCTTAGCCAGGTATAGTGGCACACATCTGTACTCCCAGGACATGGGTGGTGGACACAGGAAGATCTCAAGTTCAGGGACAGCCTGGGTTACATAGTGAGAGCCTGTCTCTAAATCCAAGTTCTGAAGAATAATTCAGTTATAAAACACTAATCAGGACCATGGGTCTGATCTCTATTATGGCAAAAATAAAAAGTTGAAAACAAATTATAGTTTTAAAAGAGAAACAAAACAATTTGAGCACTAGACAGAATGAAAACTATCTCTACTCTAGAAACTTAAAAACATAAATGTGTATATTGGAGAAGAGAAACTGAGGCTGACCCCATCAACAAGGCTTGGCACACTGTAGATGAGGTACACCCACACATATATACATGCTCATGCTCGTACACATGCAAACACACACTTACACATGTTGACAGGTATACACACATGCACACTTTCACCGCACAATGCACATATTCATCCACGGGCATGCATGTAACCAAGCACACATGCGTATTCAATGATTGCATGCACATGCGCAGAGGCACACACATGCTCACACACTGAGCCAGTGTCTGACTAAGTGAAGGAGGGGTGGATACATGGATGGGTGGTGTCTAGGCAGGAAGTGACACAAGGACCTGACAAAGTTTTCCCTCTTGAAGGGCAGATAGTTGTCATACCTAGTGCCTTTGCAGTTGTCCCTCCAGTGAAAGCTACACATTGTATGACCTGTCTGAATGGGAAAGCCAAAACTGAAACCTTGATGACGGCACTTCCATTCTCACCAGCTGTAACCCTCACTGCCACATTTACACCCCAGTCACTCATGCATCCAAGGCAAGTGGGGGTCCACAGTCTCCCCAGCCCTCCCAGCTCCATCCACTCCTCTAGTTTTGTCTGTCTTGCTGCCACCACACTGGGGAGTCAGCTTGAGGGACTGAGGTTGATGGCAAGGCCGGCCACATGCATCTCAGCAGACACTAAGTGGGGGAGATGTGAGCTCAGCTCTTGCAATGAGCCTGCGCTCCACTCTGTACGACCATTACTCTTTGGCCCTCGGTTTGAAAAGCAAGGCCTTTTATCTCTCTCTCTCTTTAATTTGATATGCCTTCGGAGGATCACTGCTGGGCTGATGGGGGCATCTGTTCCGTCAGAGCCGTAGAGGGGCGGATGCCTGTGGGGAAAGATCACAGGCGAGGACCCTGGCATCACGGCAAGCCCGTGTTTCTTGTTTGGCATGGTTCTGAGATGCTGAGGGCAGAACAAAGTGCATTTCATGTCAGGAGTGTCAGACATGGCCGAGGACCAGGAACAGAGGAGAAAAGGAAACAGATCTTATCTCCATCCAGACAAACCAGAGCAGATGGAAGGCTGGGCAGCCCCTTCACACCCCTGCTTGATTTTATTTATTCTTTTATTTTTTTTTTCTACAATTCCCTAACTGAAGGCAGCATTCCATTAAAGCTCCCCAAGACTGTTGGGAAAGGCGGCAGTGATCCTGCACAGAGGAGTCTTGAATTTCAGTAGAACAGGAACCGTGTGTCTCAGGCCACCCCAAAACCACTGGAAATGACTGGATTTGAAACACATTCCCAGACACAGCCACTGGAAAAGCTTCCCGTTCTTCCTGCTCAGCACAGCTGTGACAGGTGGCCCTGTCAGCTGGCGCAGATGACCTGCCTGGTCAAGTCAAGATTCCAGAACATTCTCAAGGGAGCCACTTCCATTTCTGTAAGTGGCTGTAAGGTTGGGGAGGTGGCAGTGGCAAAGGAGGACACTAACGAACAGGAAAGGGGGTGGCAAAGAAACCCTGATGAAAGAACTCAGAATCCGTGCATCAGAGTGGGGAGTGGGAAGCAGAGAGTGTACAGTCTTCCAGGAAGACAGAGAAATGAAGGAGCGGGGTGAGGTCATGGAGAAATGCTGCCTGGGGTGTTAGCTGAATAAGGGTGGGTGATTAGACATTCACCTAGGGGCGACCTCACCAGAATGGCAAAGTACTTTTGGCCCACTCCGGATCCATACCCCAGTGCCTCGGGGTGCACATGAGGTGAGGGTTTAGAGGAACATCCAAGATGCCTCTCGGTCACCATCACTGGTCTGGATGGAGACCATACTCACCATACAGGACTGGCTGAGAGTTCAGTGAGTGGATGGAGACAAACATCAGACTCAGTGTTTAACTCATGAGGTCCGCAGCTCTTTCAAAGCAGTGTCTCAGGATGCATTTATGCTGGTATTCATCCAGCAGGTTCTCTGAGAGCCCACTGTGCAGGCACCATCTGTGACACAAAAATTAGTAGAGGAAGGCTTGTTCTCCTGGAATACTAACCTCCCATGTGATGATTAGATCAGAATGGCAGCCCTGTCATGGAGCAGGCGCTTGTAACAGCCAGGTGACTAAGTCCCCGCCATGTGGTAAGACAGTCACAGTCTGCAACCTGGACTAGGGCCCTTGATGTTCACACCTCCATCTTTTAACTGCAGCCTCCAGAAGCCTAAGAATTAACATTTCTGTTGTTGAAGCATTCAGTCTGTGCTACTTCATGTTAACTGCCTAATCTAAGACAAACAGAAACACAGAAACTCCATGTAGTCTAGGATCTTATATTTTTCCAAGAGCAAGGGAACAATAAATCAGACACACATGTTTGAAAGTAAAAAGTGCATGAATGAAAGCAAAGCAGGGGTAGGGGTGGCGTGACTGTGTGAGATGGGGCACTAGTAATGTGGCATCATAATGCTATTTTTTTAAGAGACTAGGATGAGTGGAGAAGTTTCTGAGGACCAGCATTCCAAGGGACAATAAGCACAGAGGCCCTGTGGGGGATGGTGCCTGGTGTGACCTACAGGCAGGAAGAGGAAGGGTTTGGGGAATGAAGGAGAGGAGGTCTGAGAGGGCAGTGAGACCCAAAGGGAGGCCACAGTAGGGGCCTTAACATTTCACAGTAAAGGCATTAAAATGTACTTTAATTTTTTTGTTGTTTACTTTTATTTATTTATTTGAAAGAGACAGACAGACAGAGAGAAAGAGGCGGAGAGGGATGGAGAGATGGCTTAGCTGTTAAGGCACTTGCCTGCAAAGCCAAATAACCCAGTTTTGACTCCCAGTACCCACATAAGCACAAGGTGATGCATGCATCTGGAGTTTATTTGTAGTGGCTGGATGCCCATTCTCTCTCTCTCTCAAATAAATAAATGAAAATAAGCTCTTGTTTTCTTCTCTCTGAGACTCCCAAAATGTGATCATATAGTTGACTTACCAGGAGAAATTATTTAAAACACAGATTCCAGAGACCAGCAGAAATTCCAACTCAATAAACCAAGACAAGAACGGCAGCATTAAGGACCAGGCCATGACCACATGCCAAGGTGTCCTCTGAAGGGAGAGGGACACCTGACACTCTTGCTGTTATTAATAGTGATCTGGAAAAGACACATTTCTTGTGGGTTGATGACGTGTTATATGTTAGTGCAGTTCTGGTTTTCCTCTGAGAAAGACTCTACAGGCAATGAGATCTCATACAGGAAGAAGGATACACAAGTTAATGGAGGGCCAAGGCCTGAAGCACTTCCTTCCAGGCCTCATTCCTGGTAAGAGGGGTGGATGAAGCAAGGCTTGTGGCACCTTCTCCTCAGTAAGTCAGCACAGACTGCACTCCTGTTGTGGAGTCCCAAGTACCAAGCTGAGAAAAGGGCAACTATGCTAAGTCAACACTATGATACCATTGGGAGGGGAGGGATTACAGACCACAGAGAGAAGAAAGCAGGAACTTGCTACCATTCACCCTGCTCACTCTGAAACAATATAAGGAAAGCCTTGAGACTACTTAATGACAGAGCCTGAGGATGTCCTGAAGGGGTCTCACTTTTCTGATCAGCATTTGTTGAAAGGTTGGGGCAGGGACATCTGAGAAAAAAACCTGCACTAGCTTAAATAACTGCAGAAAAGCTGAAATCCATGAAATGTGAGTGGCAGTCAATAGAGCAATGACTATTTCCCCTCTAACCAGAGAATAAAACTGTGTCTTTGACACAAACCTCAAATCACAGACGTTTTGACATTGGTCTGATTCTACATGTTACAAAGTTCTGTGCATATTCAGCGCACAGGAAATGTTAAAATCATAGACTCCTAGGTTCCAGGTCAGATATTTTGGTTGTTTAGAATCCCTGAGACTCTATAACTTCAAGTAGACTTCCCAGTGGTCATGATATGCAACCAGCCTGAGCCCCAAACACTTCTGCCAGATATTCCTCTTGACATGATTCAGAAAATATAACCAGAGGCTGGAGGGATGGTTCAGCAGATGGTAGTTGTCTGCAAAGCCTAATGACCTGGGTTTGATCCTCCAGTACCCCCATAAAGCCAGATTCACAAAGTGGTGCATTCATCTGGAATTTATTTGCAGTGCCTAGAGGCCCTGGAAGGCCGATTTTTTTTGTCTCTATCTCCTTGCAAATACATCAATTAAAATATTTTTTTAAAGGAAAATATAACCAGCTATTGTTATACCAGCCTCATTAAGATCTTAGGAGCAGGTGACAACATTAGCAAATGACTTGAAAACTCCTCAAATGGTGAAACTTTTCTCATGGTGACAAGAGGACCACAGGGGACCCACATTGACTAATGTGCAACTAGTCATCATAAGGAGGGACATGAAGGAGGTGGGTCACTGTGAAAGTCTCTGTGGTTCTACAGCGCCCGACAGAGAATTGCCATTCCAGTGACTGCAGACATCAGCTTCAGTGTAGCATGTCAGGCTTGAAGAGTGGTGTGAGTCATAAGCTTGAACCAGAACCAGGTCAAACTTGAGCCAATATAGCACTGGGGGCCAGGCCCTTGGGAAAGATCAGGCCCTGATTGTGACTAATTGAAGACAAAGATGTTATTGGAACCATGAGAAGTGCGGATGATTATAATATTATAATAGTTTCTTGGCCAATCTGTGCAAACTCTTTTTTTTTTTTAATACATGGTCTACAATAAGAAGCCACTGTGACTCATCAGCACCTGACATCTAATAGCTGAGCACAATTCCAGAATTTGAAGTTGCCATGGTGAAGAAACTATGGTTCATGCTCTTGGTAACACTGACTCCCTCTGAGAACAGCACAAGATTAACTGTCTGGCGCTTGAACCTCCTGATGCTGACCTCAGAACCTCCCAGCACCTTTTTTAAGGAACTTGTGATGATACCAAGAAATGTGTCCTGTTTCTAGAAGCGAAACAGGGTTTCATGCTCTTGCTATGCCTTTTCTGGGCAGCCAGTGACGAATAGCATCATTGGCCTTGTGAGCAGAACGGTAGCAACCTCAGCACCCATGGAGGAATGCTGGGAATTCCACATTCACATTTTCTGCTCTACTTCCTTCCTACCCTCCCTACATTCTCTCTGATGCCAGCCTTTCTGGGGTCTTTCTGAAGTCACTATTCCATTGACCTATCACAGACATGATGCATTATCAGATGGATGTGTTTGAGCCCCTTAATTTTATGCCCAGACATACCACCTTCTTGCTCTCTCAGCTTTGGAGAACTCATGGTCTAGGCCTTTCTTCATGACTTCACCCGTGGCTTCAATTACTGGTGAGGTGAATCTTACCAGACTTTTATTCAGGCTACCAATCTAACATTTGTCCATGACTATTAGGCTTCGGAAAGTTATTACATCTCTTTACAAGGACTGTGGCAGAAGTCCCTATAGATAAGTGATTTGTAGCCATGCCAGACTGTCCAGTGATATCCTCTGAAGGGTTGTCTGCTTCCTTATAGAATCTTAGGAGAAAAATTGTGGGTGGCCATGCTATACATGATGAATGTTCTCTTCGTGGTTATGTCATCCCAGAGTTAACTTCCATCCTACAAGCAAGCTGGGATGTGATGCTGGTGGAAAGACTGCGGTGTCTTGAGGCACCTCCTACTCAAACTCACCACACTTCTTTTGTCTCTTAATGTCGTCTACAGAAAATGGCAGGAAAAGTGAAAGCAAAGAAGCATAAAGAGAAAAAAAATTGGCCAGGGCTCCGGATACACTGTGTGGAAACAGCTGGGTAGGCAGTAACTTGGAGGTATTAGCACATCTCATTTGGACAGCAGTGAAAGTTTTGAAAAGCATTCATCTTTCACACTCAAAGTGAAGCCAGATACAACATTTGTGAAGCGCATGAGTCTGCTACAGGGCTGTGCATGCATTTTGCCTGACTCCAGTTCCCAGATGTTTGCTCTCCTGCTTCTTAACCAATAGCTCAAGCAAGCCTCAAGAAATTTCCAAATTGTTTAACGCAAATGAGAGGGAACACCCCCGTGTTATGTCTTTCAAGGAGTGGCATCATGGGAGCAGGAAGGTGGCTAGGTACATCCTCAACCTTATGCCATTCCACAAACACAGTCATTTGTAAGCCATCAGCTGATTTTCTCAGGACATGTCTTGGTGCTTGGAGTCCTCACTAAACATTTCAATGCTGAGGGAGTGTATGTTTTCAGTTAGGAAATCATGTAGGAATACAAAAGTTCTGTTTCTTTCTGTTACTTCCCTGGGTCTCCTCCTGCTTTGGGAAAGGCAATGTCTGCTCTGGGACATGTTAGCTAAGGCAGGAACGGAAAGAAACCAGGCGGGAAAAGTGCTCTGGAGAGATTTATTTGGAAATGAATTTCAGCCAAAGGACAGGGCTGTATGTTATTTGTAGGTCATTCTTTGCTCCCAACCTCCATTCAAAGTAAGCAAGCCACTTGTTCCCTGACTCCTAGAATCGTTAGGTCTGCTGCATGCGGCCAAACTGTGCATGATGTCTTCATTTGAAATATCTAAGTAAAACTATGATGTATGTCCAGTATTTCTCTTTCTTAAATGAGTGATGTGATTCCATTAGACCTGAGAAGGGGGCATATTTTGAGACACAAAACCAGATGAAGACCTGCAATTCAGTCTTTCTTCATCTGCACCTTCTGATATAGTCCTTCCCCTCCAATGCAAATGCTATTCATTCTGAAATGCTGAGCCAAAATAGTACCTTTCTCATGAGCAAGTCTTTTCTTCATGACTCAGCGACACCCAAGTGATAGTGATGATGCTGCAGAGCTGTGATATTCAGCTGTGTCGTCCAAGGAAGGTGCCACATTACCTTCAATTTTCAGGTATATAGAAGATCAGAGGCTCTGAAACCTGCCTGTGTAACAAGGCTAGATGGTCCATAGCTAAAAAACGAAGAGTGGGAAGTTTGCCCTCAGCCTCTGTTCAGTTTTCCACAATCTGTTGGCCAACTGCTCTTAGTGCCCTTTGAGGTCTATTCACTTACCTCCATCTGAATTGTGAAGCCCTCTCATGGATCTTGTCTTTGTATCATGAGTACCACCACAAAATGCTACCTCATGGACTCTTCCCAAGTGCAAGAGAGTATCCTAAGTGCCGGCAGATATTAAGGAGAGTTCCCATGAAGATGTATAAAGCAAGCCTTGAATGACAGCAAAGTAAACCTTGAATCATTCTGTGGTGTGTTAGTTCTAGTTTATATTAATGGTTGTTGAAGTCAACTTCCTGAAACTTGAGGAAATAGTCTCCAGGCAATCATGAAAATAAGAAAACACATAAGTAACACTCATGAGCACTGGTGGAGGAATTATGATCAGTTGTAGTTATGACAATACTTGACTTAGATACAGGGAGGCTATCCAGAATTCCCAAAGCAAGCATGCTCAAAACAGCCTCCTCTCAGCCACCAGCCCTGACTGAACGTCCCATACCAGGACTGCTGGTGCTTCTTTCCATAGTGCCCTGCTATCCCAGGGAAGCCTCTCCATGTGGCACAGTCTCTGTTCATCTACCAGTAGGTCCAATCCACAGCTCATGACAGCTATGAATGCGGCCCAACACAAAATCATAAACTTAAAACCTGATGAGATTTTCTTTACATTTTTTTGTCACCTGACTGTGTGGTTTTCAAGTGTGAACTGTGTAGAAGACAGCATCATATTGCAATGTTAAAGATTGAACATGTCTAACTACATTGTGAACCATCCCTGGGCCTGGGTCTTCCTCTGGACATAGAAGGAGTTCAGGAATGCCACCTCCAAGTATGTCAAATCAATGTATTGTTTATTTCAGGCTGAAATCACTTGGGAGGGGTGGGTGTGACTGGAAGTTCAGAAATGAGCACTTGACCTAACTTTCTCTACATGCCCCAAGTCACAAAGATTGTTTGGCAAAGGATGTCCTTCCCCTACCAAAGTTAGGAAATAGCCTTTATCACAGGAAACTGGAGCTGGGGCAGCAGTAAAGCAGAACAGAGAGACTCTGAGCTAATTATGATCTTTCAGTGGCTTCTACTCCCCGGTTTTCTTAGTAACATTCTGCCCTAGTCTGCATAAACTGTTAACCCTGACATTCCTTCACAGATTTGATTTTATTCTTTCGTGAGAAAAGCATACAAGCACATGCTCTGGCCATTTGTTAAGTATCTTGTGGAGACCCCTTGTATGTGTATATTAATAAAATTCATTCAGGCTCTTTTCTTGCTTATCTGCTCCTGTAGTTGTTGAGGTTCTTGATAATTAGATCACAGAAGAGCTAAGAGGGAAGAAAGGACCTCTCTCCCCTCCATAGGCAGTGTGGGCATGAGAGGATGCACAGGGAGAATGCACTATTCATATGCCTAGAAGGAAACATGTAGGAATACGTGGAGAGTTCAAGCCCATCTTTCCAGACTCAGCCAATGCACGGGAGCCTTAGAGACTCTAGAATGACTCATGCGATTACCAAGGGCCACAGGGAAAAGAGTGAGGGTGGAGGAAGTAAGCTTTGTTGGGATTGAAGTAAGCAGGAAGGTAAGAGGGAGGGGAGGGGATGCGTGGAAAGAGAAAGTAGAGGAGTGAAGAGTGGCTGGGAAGATGTGTATGGGGATCTGCCCAGGAGAAAGGATGCTGAGGGTCAACCCCAGTGCTGCCTACTGGGACCCACCTGGGGCAGGGCTCTGGGAGAAGCTGCAACCAGATGAGCCTGTGTCCTGCTTCAGTAAAACCTCCTTGACGGGTAGGGAATGCCAACGTCTGCTTTCCGTACAGTCATGCTCTGTTCGCCACTTGTCCAAATAGTCATAAATCACCAGCAAATTCCTGGTGCTGTTTGGAGGGTTAGCACTTCAAAGCCCCAAATTCACAAACAGGAACCTTTCATTAACTCTGGAAAAAAAGTTCACTTTATTTCAATTTGTGTATTTGGGTTATTTAGTAGAGGTAAGTATCACTGACCAATGGCTTTGAAACAATGTTTTCATCATGTAACCATCAGACCTGAAAATTATGTGTCAAAGCGTCCATACTAAATGTTAGATTTCTTACCTAAAAAATGAGACCACTTTTCTGCTTAGGAGGAGGGGGAGGTCATGAGAAGTTGTGTGTGCCACTTCCTGCATGTGAAGGTCAGAGGACAACCTCTGGTGTCTGTCCTTGCCTTCTGCCTTCTGGACCACTGCATTTTCCAGGTGAGCTGGCTATGGGATTCTGAGGTATACTCTTGCCTCCACCTCCAGTCACAATTTAGCTGTGCTGGGATTACAGATGTCTTCTAAGCATCCAGCTGTATGTGGGTCCTTGTCATTCAAACTCAGGTCCTCACACTGTCACAGCAAGCACTTTATCCACTGAGCCATCTCCCCAGTCCCAAATTCAAATGCTTTGTTTTATTCATTTATTTAGTTTTTACACCCAGAGAGAGTTTGGGAGGGGAGAATGGGCACACCAGGGCCTCTAGCTATTGTAAGCAAACTCCAGATGCATGTGCCACTTTATCCAACTGACTAATATGTGAATACTGGGGAATCAAACCCAGGTTGTTAGGCTTTGCAGGCAAGTACCTTAACCAATGAGCCATCTCTCCACCCCCAATTCAAATGTTTTAAAAGCTAGGTTTTATTCACTGCATGCTATGAAAGCACAAAACAAGCAGAACTATAATACTTTTATTTTCCTATAATTCAAAATACCTTTCTTCATGAAATAGTTTAAAGCACCTTTCTCGAGAGAAGGAAATAAAAGAAAGAACGGTATGTTGTTTTGCTCAAGTGAATCAGCTACTGATTCCCTTATACTTTCCCTTTAACTCCCTTCTCAACTGTGCGCGGACATTCAATTTCACAGTTATATCTTCCATCAGACCTGTGCACAAGGAATAATGTTCCCTCTGCTGAACATCACGGGTGCTCGGACCTTTTAAAGTTCAGGTCAAACATTTCTTTTTGTTTTTATTAAGAAGCGCCATGTCTCACAAAGATGATATTAAACATTGATCTTTAGCAAGTGCATTTCAAAGCAAATTGGGATCTAGCCTCTTTTCAGCTGGGACAGCCATTTCCTTCAGGCTTGACCTGAATAGCAAATGTTTGACTCTGCCAGGATTCAAGGTGAGGCAGGAGAAACACACAAGTCTCAATGGGGGAAAAACTGGGCAACCCAACGTGGCACATTCTGTAAGATAGAGGCAGAACACTTAACTACCAGCTCCTGACAGGGCTTGGGAAGCAGCCCAGACAGTTCCCAAACATGGATGGTCAGTGACAGCACCAGAGAGCACAAAGCAGGCGTCTTCATGTAAGAGTTCCCACCTAGGGATTCAGCTAGCTGCCTGTCTATGTGGCTCTCTAGGCAGCACCGTCCAGCTGAAAGCTCAGAGCAGGATGATGCAAAGAGGAAGTTTTTCACCTTAGTCACATTCTAACACACCTGCCATGCTGCAGTCTGCGCAGGCATGAGGGAGCCGGTGTCTTTCTTGCTTCATGGTCTCTAGAATGAAATCATCCCACAGCATCCTTCTCATGCTCCAACACCAAGGGGTCAGACGGGATTTAAATACCAACCCATTACTGAAGAGTTTCTGTGTTTGCTTGCTTGTGGTACTGAGGATTGAGCCCATGCCAGTTAGGTGCTCCATAGCATAGCTGCTATAATTATCCTCCCTAGTCCTTGTCTTTTTGCTTTTCTTTGTCCTGTCCTTTCTCTAATGTTAGACTAGTTAGGCATAAACAGGTGAGGGAAAGATTCCAATATGGAGTTCAGGTTGTTAGCAGCCCAATAATTAAAACAGCTGCACTGAATCCCTTTAGAAGCATCCACATGCACCACCAATTTTAGAATTTCCTGGGAAACAAAAAATACACTTGTTTTTTCATAAAGTCAGTCATGAAGATGTGTTTTTTTTTTTTTACCAGATCTGTTTTTTTTTTTTTTTTTTTTGTCAATGAGTGCTCTGTACTTTCCTATTGGTTAGCTCAGTAAGCTGTTTGACATTCATTAGAAAGCATATGCTATTTGCATCACTAGAGAGATGGGCTAATGACCTTGCAAAGCAGGTTTGCTCCAACACCACTGACTTGAGGCACTGCACCTCATTGCACAAATGGCCAAACCTAGTACATGGCAGTATTTCTCCTTGTTTGGGCCTCAGAAATAAGGCTTGTAGACAAAGTCTCCCAAGTAAACATTGACCTTTCTACTTCAAAAGATCTCTTTCCATGAAGGATGCCTCAAGGTCATTTTCCTAAAAATATATATTGTTTAACTCACATAATAATCGTATATATTTGTGGGTAAGTATACAATATTTAAATACATATAACAAATGTGTAGAAGAAACATAGCCTCAAGGCTGTGGAGATGGCCTGGCAGGTAGAAAGCACTTGCTGAACAAGCCTGAGGACCTGAGTTCAATCCCCAGAACCTACATAAAAATCTAGGCATGGTCATGTATGCCTGTAACCCTAGTGCTGAGGGAGGCAGGCAGGAGGGTTGCTGGTCAGTCTGGATGAAGTACTAGGTGCTCTAGGTTCAGTGAGAGACCATGTCTCTAGGAAATAAGGAGGAAGAGCAATAGAAGAGGAGACTTGATACTTTGCTCTGTCTCCCCTACACATGTGCATACACCACACACACACACACACACACACACACACACACACACACACCCCTCTGAAGAAACACAGGCTCTGTTTTAATGTTAATGATAGGCTTTTTATTTTTAATAAAACAATCCCAGTTAATAGCAAATCCCTTGTGTATCTGCATGTGTGTTTCTGAAGATGCATAGTGACTAATACCACAGCCCAGTGCTATTGTTAAGGTCATGGTCTACATAGTGCTGGGTGGCAAAAGAAAGCAAACAGTAGAGGCATGAAGATTGCTAGAGCATTCTGGACTTGATTCCTTTCTTTGGTTCTTGTCTCATTAAGGCATAGAGAAAAGTGACCCTTTTATGGACAATTGTTCTAAGGATCAAATCTGATCATTAATATTAATGTTTAATCCAGTGGGACAGTGAGACGAATCGATAATGATAGCTAAATAATGAGGGTTAGCTAATTATTGCAGACATACACCAAACTTCTCACTTAATTATTTGAATGTGCATGTTTCCAGGGATTCAGCAGAGCCTCATCTCAATGCAAAGTTCTTTGGGACTGCCAGGCAAAGATTCTTGAGACAATAGTAAGACAAAATATTTTGTTTCTATGTATGCTGGAAAATTTTATGCCATATAAAAGTATGGATAAAAGCCAGTGAAATAAAGCCTTCCTTAACATTTTCCCCACAAAAATGACAGTTAGTCACTGAACGCTTTGCTAGCCTTTCCATAGAAAAAGACCTCAGAGCTTGCCCAGTAACTAGACAGAAACAAGGGCAATGATGTGCCATAGAGGAAACGCTCTCCTTATAAAACAGAACTGGACCCAAAACTTTCTTTGTCTCTGGCTATCTATATGGTTTGAAGCAAGTGCATTCTCCAAGTCATAGCCTTCATCTGCAGAAAGTCCCTCGCACCCCTGAGACTGCTGTGGGCTGGTGACAGTGGCACATTGTCTTTCCCATAGTACAGGAAGAAGCTTTGCTGAAACGGAAGGTGATTTTAGATTGCCTGGTCGAAACATGTTCTGTGAGGTCCTCATCTCTGGAATGCCATCCATCCTCACGGGGCACAGAATGGAGGACTTTGTGGTTGACTCACATGGCATCACTCTCCAGTGTATTATTTTCACAATCACTCTCTCCCCAACACAGCCCTAGATAGGTAACCAGCTGTTACACTAGTGTTCTGCATTAAGCCTATGTATGCTTAGCTCTTCAGATTTACAAACAACGTTTTGTGGTGTGATTTATAGTCAGGACTCTTGATTACAAACAGCAGAAGACACAATGTAGAGAGCTTTGGGAGTAAGGGAGAGGAGACTGGCTATTAGGAGATAGGGCTCTGTGGGCCATCCTGCCCCTGGTCTGGAGATGTTTCTAAGCCAAAACCCCAAGCTGTGGTGGAGTTCTCTGTGGTATTCTTGTAGCTCTCAAGGATACTTCTTCCTGTGAGGTTGTTCATTCTCTTTGTCATTGCAGACAAGCTTTTGATTTGCCACTTAGCAAATTCATAGAAACTTCTTATGGGAAGTTAAAGATGTGGCCAGGTTAAGACTATACGTTCAGTGGCATCACATGGAATAGGCTCATTAGCATGGCTTAGACCAGGTGCTTCTGTCTTGCCCAATCAAGTGTGGCTGAAGGATGTGGGGGAGGGTCTCACTTGATGAACACTGCTGCAGCCATTGTGACCACATAGGTGAAGATCTAAGATCTGGAGGTTGACTCTGAACTTTGCTCTAGCCACTTCCACTGGAGATGTTCCCTGCATGCTGCAGCTATGAGAGGAAACCTGAGACCTTGAAGATTCCTATCAATGTCATTAAAAAGCAGAGCTCAGATCGAACAGTAAGATAGGAAGGATTTCCACCTCCAGCACAGCACACATATGGGTGTTTCCCTCTTCATAGGAAAGCTTATATACTTCCCCAGTGCAATTCACTGGACACATTTCTTCAAAAGGTGGGGAGAAGCAATTTTCTAATATCTGTTTTAAAAACTCTTTTATTGAGCTGGGCTCGGTTGCACACGCCATTAATCCCAGCACTCGGGAGGCAGAGGTAGGAGGGTCACCGTGACTTCAAGGCCACCCTGAGACTATGTAGTGAATTCCAGGTCAGCCTGTGCTAGAGTGAGACCCTACCTCGCAAAAACCATAAAAATAAAAATAAAAATACTCTTTTATTGACAACTTTCATACATATGCATGATATATTTTTTAAAAAGTTTTATTTATTTCTTTATTTGTGAGCAGAGAGAGAGAGAGAGAAAGAGAGCATGGGTATGCCATGGCTGCTGGAAATAAACTCCAAATACACGGCCACTTTGTGCACTTGGCTTTATGTGAGTACCCAGGAGTTGAACCCTGGTGGTTAGACTTCACAGGCAAGAGCCTTAACCACTGAGCAATCTCTCCACCCCACATAATGCATTTTGATCATAATCTCTTCCCATTACTTTCTGATGTCCCCCTTCTCCCACATGCCTTCCATTCCCCTTCTTTTGATTTTCTCTTTTCTTATTTTTTGGTCCTCTTCCACAATCCATGACTACATGGTGATGGTCCCAATATTCATTGGCTGTCTCGTAAAGTTAAAAGCATTATAAGGCACATTTTTATTTTCTTTGTGCACATTGTAAATGGTTAATGTGTAGGAAAGGTTCAGCATTACAATATAAGTATACTCTTATAAAAGAGGTGAAATATCTTTTCATCATTGAAGTATAAGACATATTCGGTTCATACATAAATTGTAAACTATGATCTATACCTCAGTAGAGAATCATAGCTTTGGACTAATTTTGAGTAATATTAAACAGACTCTGGGCATGGTAGCATATTCCTGTAATCCTAACATTTGGAAGGTTGAAACAGGAGGATCACAGCAAGTTTGAGGCCAGCCTGGGTTATAAAACAAGCTCAAGACCAATGGGGTTAATAACAAGACTATATCTTGACAAAACAAAAATTAATAAATAATGGTCAACACTATGTATCAGCAAAGACGACACAAAGAAATTAGATAATAATGCTGCAGATCATATTTTCAGTACTCTATAAGCGAGCAAGCTTTAAATATAGTAAAATTGAATTACTGTTCTAAGTATGGTGTTTCTGGTTAGGCATTATGGTTAATTATGGAGTAATGATGTTATTTTGTCCTCTCTTTACTGGCTCAATTCAGTCACCTATGCAGTGCTCTCAACTATGTGAATTATGATGAATACTTTCTCATTATTTGTTCAAATCAAATGAAAATGAATCCTCTGACACAGGTGTGGATGAGTACACACATTTTATCCTGGATTTTTCTCCTCAAAGAGTAGATGACAGCCCACATACCTGGTATCCCATCCTCAGAGATGCTTTGAGGAAGCCAGAATTACTTTTATCTCCCCTCATCCGTCGCTGTGAAAGTTTCATGCAACAATTCATTATAAGAAATAAAACAAAATGTTTATGAAAATGAGTTTTTCTGTCAACTACTGCTGATGCACATTTCCTGACAGAGTGTTATCTATTTATATGTTTACCTTTGTTCTCCACTAAAACAAAGAAAAACAAACCAAAATGTTTCACAAGGTTTTGTGTTTTAAGTCCAAATGTTCTGTGTGCGTTTGCAACTATATAGGTGCACATATATGCAGGTGTGCATGCACACATATGTGCACATGTGGCCATAAATTGTTGGTGGGTGTCCTCCTCAATTACTCTCCACTTGATTTATTGAGGCAGGGTGTCTCACTTGAATTCTGAGCTAGCCTAACCATCCAGCTCACCCCAACTTCTAGGTGGATGCAAGGGACCAGGATTCAGGTCCTCGTGCACTTTGTTTTATCCACTGAACCATGTAAACAGGTTTGAAATGTTTCTTAATCTTGAGTAACTACATTAAGCTGCAAAGAGCCCTTAGAGCATGGCTTGTGCCACTTCTACCACACTTAACACGGTCCAGAAGAAGCCACATAGGAAGAAGCGACAGGAGCATTATTCCCAATGCTAGCCCAACAACCACCTCAAGGAAGTAGCAACAAACACAGAGGTGAACTGAAACACGTCGAAACAGAAATACAGTGTCTACACTAAAAGCAAATTTCTACCACAGTCAAGGTGCAGGGATTGTTGCAGAAGAGGGGGCATGAAGATTGTAAGAGCCACAGGGTGAGTAGAAATATCCTGAGGTGCCGGGTGTGGTGGCGCATGCCTTTAATCCCAGCACTTGGGAGGCAGAGGTAGGAGGATCGCCATGAGTTCAAGGCTACCCTGAGACTACATAGTACATTCCAGGTAGCCTGAGCTAGAGTGAGACCCTACTTGGAGGGGGATATCCTGAGGGATAGTTCCTCACAGAAACTAACAGAGGTCTTAATTATCCCACAAATGACCCTATTGAGGAGGGCCCACAGGGAAATGGGGACCTCCATTGTTGGAAACATTACAGAAGTAATAGACAGGTGTGAGGTTGAAACCCTGGCCATAGAGCCATGGCTGAACGTCATACAGAACAGGTAGTAAGAAAGAAACACTATGAAAGCTTATAAAATGCCCTGGTATAGGAACGGATGGCCATTTTCCTCCCATTCTTCAAGAGTTGGAAGCTTGAGAGTACAGAAACCCTGGAGCTGAGCTTTGTTGCCCCATACCTCACAGGATGGACTAGTGTTGCACCCTGGCCCTTCAGATAATATTGTCTGTATGTTCTCAAACCTTCCAGGTTCCAAGTGGGTTAGGCTTCCAATTCATATACTGCAACAGGCAGAAAATGCAGTTGTTTTTTCCCAATTATAATATCTTTACTCCAAACTATCAATAGTCATATTAATTATATGTTATATGTTTTATTAATTCTTTCCAATGACTTACCAAATATGTTTACAACTGTTCTAAAAGTAGGTGTTGTTATTTCCACGTTGTAGAACTGGAAACTTAAAGCTCATGGAAGTCGAATGATTTGCCAGCATCTCCAACTAACAATGCATCCTGTGCCATTAGGAGGCAGCTGATGTTGAGATGAAAATCATACAATGGAATTGAGTGTGTTCATATTCAAAGTTTGTGAGTTTTTCTTGTAAGTGTGCATGTGCAGGTGTGGGTAGTGGCCAAGGGATAAACTCATGTCATTCCTCAGGAAGGACATACATCTTTCTTTGAGACAGAGGCTTTCTTTGTCCTAGAGTTCACCAAGTGATCTAATGAGCCCCTGGGATCTACTTGTCTCCCTCCTCAGCACTGGAATTACAAGTCTACACCACCACACATAGTATTTATTTTTATTTTCTATGTGAGTCCTAGGGATTAAACTCATCTTCATGCTTATATGGCAAACACTTTACTCATCGAACAACCTCTCCAGTTCTAAAATTGATGTCTTTACCTCTATGTTCCTTATTTTATTTTTTTTTAATTTAATTTTATTGGGGGGGGGTTGAGGTAGGGTCTCACTCTGGTGCAGGCTGACCTGGAATACACTATGAAGTGTCAGGGTGGCCTCAAACTCATGGCAATCCTCCTACCTCTGCCTCCCGAGTGCTTTGGATTAAAGGTGTGCACCACCATGCCCGCTACTTATTTTATTTTTTTAAATTATTTTTATTTATTTGCAAGGTGAGAGAGAGAGAAAGAGAGAGAGAAGAGAGGCAGAGGATGGGCATGTCAGGACCTCCAGCTGCTACAAATGAACACACATACCACTGTGCATGTGAGTACTGGGGAATCAAACTCAGGTCGTTAGGCTTTGCAAACTAACACCTCTTCAGCCCTATTTCCTTATTTTAGTGAAATAAGCCACGAGCTTCAAAGATTCAAGTATAGTTCTGTGTTATGATTTGGCTATGAAGGCTTCCTCCAGAAGACTTACATGGTGAAAACATTTGCTTTCAGCTGGTAGTTCTATTGGCAGGTGAGCTGATCATGTGATATTAATTCATCCATGCATCAACCCATTCAAGAGCTCATAGCTAAAGGAGTCTTAGAAAATAAGGCATGGTTGGAAGAAGCAGTCACTGGAGGCTTGTCTTTGAAGGGCCTATCTGGTTCCAGCCCCTTCCTCTTCGCTGCTTTCTAGCTGCCATGATATAGGGGCTTTCCTTTGCAATACCCTTCTGCCATGATCTTTCTACCTGGCCATGGACCTGAAGCCCATGGAGTTAGCCAACCATGGAATGGCACCATCAAAGCCATGAGCCAAAATAAATTCTTTCTCCCTTATGTTGTTTGCGCATGGTACTTTGGCACAGTAATGAAAAGCTAATAAAGCTAGTCATCATTCGGAAATATTTGAGTTCAGTCTATGATGAGACAGAACATCATGGAAGTGGGAGTGGGTCCCAGAGGGGGGCAGCCCACCTCATGGCAGGTGCAGAGCGCAGAGAAGGAAATACTGGCTTTATAATCCCCCCTGCTTTGTTCCATCCGGACCTCTAGACTACAGGATGGTGATACTCACATCCAGAATGGGTCTCTTCAGTTAAGCCTCACTGGAAGTGTCTTCATAGATGCGCCCAAAGGTAGGGCTTACCAGTCTCCTAGGGAATTCTAAGCCCAGTCAAGTTGACAATGGATGGAGCTTAACCATCGCATCACCCTTGGTTAGAAATTGCCAAATGTAATTCAATTTTGACAGTATTTTATTAAAGTCATCCGAGTCAGGCTCTGTCTTGAACCACACAGACTTATTTAGTCATGAAAAAGAGAATCTTCAGGCTAGAGTGACGGCTTAGGCGTGAAGGCACTTGCCTGTGAAGCCTAAAGACTCAGGTTTGACTCCCCAGAACCCATCTAAGCCAGATGTGCATGGTGGCATATGCATCTGAAGTTCACTAGCAATGGCTAGAGGCCCTGGCACAACCATCTCCCCCCCCCCCACACACACATTCTTTAAAAAATAATTAAAAATAAAATATAAAAAAGACAATCTTCACCCAAAATGACAAATATGAAAATTGCATTTTATTGGGGTGTTCATGATTTATTACTTCAATAGTTTAATCATGCCTTCATGGAAAGTTCCCATCATGTCCTAGATACTAGAGACACAGTGGTGGAAAAGCCTGGTGTTCCTATTCTCATATAGCTTCAGTTCTAGTGGACAGAGAATTGAGAAGAAGTGTGTGAGGAACTTCAACAGGAAAAGGCTGAGCCCAGAGGATATGTCATCTACCTTGATTTGGGGAGAGAATGAGGGCCCCTGAGGGGAGCAACTTTGAGCCTTCCCTCTCAGAGGCAAGAGGCAAGTGGACTCTTCAGAGTGAAGGCCAAGATCTCCTTGTCTGTGTGCTCCAGCCTCAAAAGTGGGTGAATATTAAACTCCAGCCCATGTGTTTCATGTCGTCATCCTGGTGTTTAACTGTGGCCACATAGTGCTGAAATAGTGAAATCCATTCCAACCATTTTCTCTGTTAATGAGTTTTAAAACCCACCAAAACCCAGAAAACAAATTCAGGTGGTCTCACCCTGAAGTTTGGGAGGCAACTTAAATGATTTCTCACTTCACTAAAATGTCATCACATTTTATGAAAATAAATGTTATGAAAACGTACCATCGTCTGCCTTCCCTCCACTGAGGCTGTTTCTCTTGGCTGTACTTTTCCCAACAGCCTCGGCCTCATTTCTGGCTCTCTCCTTTCTTCCCCACTCTCCCCTTCCAGGTAGTTTCCTGAACTACCAAGAGCCTCCCATCTGCACTTGTCCAGTGTCCTCATATCACAGTGGTTCTTACCTGATGACTCACCTAAATCACTCTTGAATAATCTTAAGTTTTACAAATGTTCATCATTTTGAGCTGGGGAGATAGCCCAGTTGGTAAAATGTTTGCATGAGGAACTGAGTTCTATCCCCAGAACCCACACAGAAATGTCATGTGCTTATAATCTCAGCCCTGGGGAGTTGGAGATAGACAGATCCCTAGAGTTTCCTGACCAGACAGTCTAGCCTAATTGGCTAGTGAGAGACCTCTCAAAAAAATGTTGTTTTGGGGGTTAGCAGTTAAGGTGCTTGCCTGTGAAGCCTAAGAACCCATGTTCAACTCTCCAGATCTCACGCAAACTAGACACACAAAGTTGAGGCAAGCCCAAGGTCATACATGCCCACTAGGTGGTGAAAGCATCAGGAATTTGATTTCAGTGGCTGAGGACCTGGCACACCAATTCTCTCACTCTCTCTTTCTGTTTCTGTCTCTCTCTCTAAAATATAAATAAATAAGTAAATTGTTAAAAAAATGTCTCTCCTCTGGAAGGTTGTCCTCTGGCTTCTACATGCACATACACATACATGCACCTGTGCACACACAAATTCATGTGTACAAATATGCATTAAATCTTTTTCAGTTTTATCTTTAGTTGACAAATAAATTATATACATTTATAGGGTATAATGTGATGTTTCCATACATGTATACTGTATGAATGACCAAATTATGCTAATTGGCATATTTATCATTTCAACTACATATCCATCTCATATCATTAAAATCGCCTCTTTTGGCAATTTTGAGATGTACAGCCTATGATTAACTACCTTTATTGGGCAGTCATGGCTCCTATCTAATTGATGTTTTGTACCTGCACCAAGTTTATCTTTGTCTCCTTACCCTTCCCTCGCCTCCCACCCCACCATCACACCATTCTTGATGGAAAGAAACCTAGGACACATTCTTGGCTGTTTCTTAAGACTCAGCTTTTGCCTACTAAAATTTTAGTGTATGTTCTTTCCTGCAGGTTCCTAAGCCAACTTTGGCACCCATTTCAACCTATGAGCTCCTAGTTGGTGACTTCTATCAGGTGGGTGACATGGCTGATGGGAAGGAGGGCTTTGAACTTGAGGGATTTCTCACTGCAGATGTCAGTCGGGCATTTACTGAAAGTCCAAGGCCTTTTGCCAGAGGACTCCAAAAGAGCTGGAAATTAACCAGACAAGCCAGAAGGACTTTCAGGTATTTTTGAACCTTAGCTGCTAATACTGTGCTGGAAAACAGGGGAGAGTTGCAACCCACAGTATTATTACAAGATCTGATATACATGTAACTAACTAGTGGGTGAGTTCTTGGGCCCCTTTCAATGTGCGTATGTCTTTATGCTATGTACAATGTCATGCATCTGCGAAAATAATCAGCATTTGCTCTAGCCAAAAAATAAGCGGTTCCATTTGAAACATGACTTGTTGGATTGCCGCCATGCCATCCTATTAAGTTCCCTCTAATCATAAGACAATTTAGCACCTTTCCAAAGGCCGCAGGAATTCCTAGCTCCTATAGGGTGAACCACAAAGAACCCCTTCCCAAGTCTTAAAATGAGCTTTTGGTGCAGTACCAACGGTTGCCAATAGAGGGCAGCAGTAGTCAAGTCGTCCAAGAGGGGCCCATAGAGCAGTTGTTTTGAAGCCTAGAACATTCCTCAGGAAAATCTCTCTCTGGTTTTAGTGTTCTCACCTATAGCATTCCTAGAGCCATGCGTAATTTGGGCTTCTCAGATAGCTATATTCCCTGTTTGATTCCATGACAATATACTCAGGAATCCATCTATCTATTAAGATAGGTTTCCACTAAGAGATAACAGAGCCTGTTCCCAGAAAGGGTAGCTCAAGGTAGAACATCTGAAAAGGTGAGAAGGGAGAAGGGCCATAAAAACCCATAATTCAATCCAGGTCTAAGATGAGAGCGCAATTTTTTTTAAACATCATATGAATCACCTGTAACATAGAAAGCATCAGTCATTAGAGTAATTTTAAAGAGGACATAAGTGTATACGCATATAGGCAAGAGATATCTATGTATATTTTTGAACAACAACACCAGCTGAAAGAAAACCATTGAAATTTGATCCCATTGTGCATATGCATGCATACATCTTTTTAACACGACTTTGTGTTGATTGATTGATTCTATTTTTGTTTTTGTCCTTATAAACCAGTCTGATCTGATTCTCAGTGAACTTACGCAATCACAGAAAGATAATCGCTGTAGTCTCACTCATCTAAGGGAGGGCAAGGAAGGGGGTGAGGACGCAAATCTAGACCCAAATGGTATGGTACCATAAAATTCTATATCCTAAAAGGCAGACCAAATGGTTAAACCTTCACCAGGCCCTTAGAGGGAACACCTGAGTCACAAGGCCCTGGAGAGGGTACGATGAAGACTGACCTTGATATTCTACAGCTTCTTTCTCTCTTTCTCTCTCTCTCTCCCCCCCTCTCTCCCTCTCTCTCTCTCTCTCTCTCTTCTCCGTAACTCTTTTATATTACTTATCTTTTTCTTCCTTCTCTTTGTGGGCACTGACCTATAACTCCCACTACCAGCAGGTGGCTATCATCCACAATGAGCTTTTGATCAGAGAGACCTACAAGGTTTCTAAAAAATGACAGATTTCTGTCAGAGTACTTGATGACTCACGAAAGGTTAGTGGTAAGACCCTACTGCTGCAGATACCATATGTGCTTGGCATGTAACATGGAGTGACATGGTTGGAAGCTGGAAGAGAGTCAGTCCCCAGACAGTCAGCGTGTCTAGTGCCAGAAGGTGCTACATGGGTGACTGGGGGAAAATGACCAATATCTGTCCAAGCAACTCATGGTCTAACTTAGCAGTAAATAACCTGTTGAGCACAGCCATGGTGGGAAACTAACTGCTCTTGATTTGGCTAACTGATCCACTCAGAGGAATGAAACTCATAGCTGGAGCTGGGAAATAAGTCAGAACCAGATCCAAAAATGAGCCCGCTCTCCATTATCAAGCTACCACTAATCATGGCCTACAAGAGGGCCTACAACTATTTAAATTCTCTCTAAAAACAAATAATGGTTATCCCATTTATCTGGTGCTAACTTTACTCTCCATTGGAGAATCTGCTTCTCTTTTACAGATAGACGCAGATCCTAAGGACAGAACCATCCCATCATACCTCAAAAGGGCCCCAGCTGAAAGTAAGAATAATTGATGAAATATTCAAGGGTGTTGTTTTCTTGGCGAACCTGGTACCAGCATAAGGGTAAACGAGATCGACACAGAGAACAATCAACTCCTACCAAATCAGATATCCAGAGACACAGAGGCTCCTTAGACCTCATCACTAAAGCAGACCTAAAAGAACCCAACATGGATCAGGGAAATTTTGCAGAAGAGGTGGCGGAAAGAATGTCAGAGCCACACATTGGGTCATGATATGCAGAGACATTTCCTCCTACCCATAACTGAGGGCTAACTCCACAATGCATAACCCATATACCTCAACAAAGAGGGGCCAGGGGGGTGGGGCAGGACAGGGAGGAGGCTAACAATGCTACCAACTTGACTGCATTCACTGAGTACAAAACTAATTAATAAAAAAATAATAAAACACTGATCTGGACCTTACTATCTAATGGCAGCTGGTCTTGAACTCTTCATCCTTCTACCTCCACCTCCCAAGTGCTAGGATCACAGTGTGCACCACCACTCCTGGAGTGAATATGAATTTTCAGTTCAAAACACAGTGCCAGTCATGTTAGGGGAATGTATTTGTGATGGTTTTCTCAGGCTGGGCTATGCTTCTATATGGTGTAAGGTTTTTTATTTTTATTTTTTTAATTTTTGTTTTTTGAGGTAGGGTCTAGGTCTAGCCCAGGTTGACCTGGAAGACACTATATAGACTCAGGCTGGCCTTGAACTCACAACCATTATTCCTACCTCTGCCTCCCTAGTGCTGGGATTAAAACATGTGCCACCACGGTGAGCTGGAGTAAGTTTTATGCGGTAGCATGATCCTTTCACAATTAAAAGTGATTTTCTTTAGATAACTAAGTCATCTTTTTTGGAACCTCCATGTGGTGGTCATCCTGGATAAGGTTGTATTTCTATCCCACTTCCTGTTATGTGACATCCTAATTGTCTTCTAATTTTGTCTCCCCAACAGGAGAATAAGGAACTGAGAGCCAGGGACTGAGCCCTGCCTGCACCTTTGCTGTTGCTGCTACCACAGGTAGAGGCAGGAAGAGGGAATGAATGCAGGAAGTGGGAAGTCAGTCTATGGCCATACTACCCTGAATGTGCCTGATCTTGTCTGATCTCAGAAGCTAAGCATGGTCAGGCCTGGTTAGTACATGGATAGGAGGAAGTGGAAGTGGATTCCTGAAAAGTGTGATGTGTGAACACTGTCTTCCATGGAGCTGCCAGTGTGGACCCTCTGAAAGTCCCTCCATTGCAGATTCATTCATGGAGAGGAAGATGTGGTCCCAATCTACCTGGAACCATCCCTGGGAAAGGCAGAAGTAGGAATGAGTATCTAGATAGCAAATTTCTAGAGTTTTCTTCTTTTAATTCTTAAAAATGTTTACTTTTTTGGCATATGTCATCTGTATATTTTTGGGCACAATGTGATGTTTAGATACATTATGTTATGATTAAATCAGGTCAGTTAGCAAATTGAACACCTAAGTCATGTATTGGACCTGGGGTGTAGCTCAGTGGCAGAGCACTTGCCTAGCATCTAGCATGTTTGAGGCCCTTGTAATGTGTGCAATAAAGTATGTCTTTATAGCAAGCATCTAAGTCAAGTGTGTTACATCTTCTGGTGGTAATGGCACAGACTCCAGCTTTCAGCAGGTTATCCTGGGAGTCTTTGGAGGATGGTGTGGCACCTGCTGAGTGAGCAAGGAAGAGTCTTACAGAGAGTAATGGGTGACAGGGACAAAATGTCAGTGTTCTATAACCAACCACTATATATATATATATATATATATATATATATATATATATATATATAAGTGGCATCTTTGAGATTGAAAAAATCAGAAATTGTGTTGCCTGGATGCTTTTCAATAGGGTATTGACTAGATACAAGTGTCTTCAACCTGCAGGATACATCCAGCTGAGAATAGCAATTAATATGGCCCAACACAAAATCAATTATAAACTCACTTAAACCAAAATATGATTGTTTTCTACCTCAATTGCATAGTTTTCAAGCATGAACTTGGTAAATGCTAATGTTGCGTCACAAGATCAAAACATTAAACCAGGTTCTGGCATGTATTGGGAAATTCGTAGACAGGCAAGGATGGTGGCCATCAATACGTAGCACACACTGCTGATGAGGCTTACTAAATACAGATTCTCAGGGCTGGAGAGATGGCTTAGCAGTTAAGGCATTTGCCTGTGAAGCCCAAGGACTCATGTTTGACTGTCCAGGTTCCACGTAAGCCAGTTGCACAAAGTGATGCAGGTGCACAATGTCACACATGTGCACAAGATGGCTCACATCTGAAGTTCTATTGCAGTGGCCGGAGGCCCTAGAGCACCAATTTTCTCTCTTTCTCTCATTAAAAGTAATACAGATTCTCAGCTTCCCTGAAATACGCTGACTTCACAGCATGGCTGGCCTAGGGTTCTGATGTTTCAATGGAGCTAGCGCTGCCCACTGTACATAGTGTGAAGACCATGTTCTAGAACACTAGTGCCACCATGACGTAATTGACATAAAAGGCAGTCATGCAAAAAAAAAAAAAAAAAAAGTCCATGGTCTGTAGCACTACAAAAATTTCTAAAAGATTATACAAGCAAGTGTTTTTTGCTGGTGGGACTTAGCAGAACATGTTTTGCATGTGTGTGTGTATGTGAGTGTACGTGTTTCTGTGTGTGCATGTGTGCACTGTGTGCATGTGCATGTAGAGGCTCAGCACTTTACTGAGACACGGTCTCTCATGGACCTGGAACTCACTAATTAAGTTTGACTGGCTAGCCAAAGAGCCCCAGGGACCTGCCTGTGACTTTCTCCCTAGCACTAAGATTACAAGAATTCACCAGCATGGCTGGTACTCTTAGGTGGGCTTTGGCGGTCAAATTCAGATCTCATGCTTGCAAGGCAAGCACTTGATTTATTGACTGATCCATTTCCCCAGGTACTTTAGTGAAGAATTTTTACCATTTTTTTTTCTTTTTTGTGCCCTGTAAATGTTTAGCAAGAAATTTGGAAGCTAACTGTGGTGCTGGCTCAAACTTGAAATCTCAATAGCTGGGAAGATGAGGCAGAAGATTATCAAGAGTTCAAAGGCCAGGTTGGCTTATGTGGCAAGTTCCAGGCCAGCTAAAATACAGTGTGAGACCTGGTATCAAAAATAAAAAAGGAAGCCAGGCGAGGTGGCGCACACTTTTAATCCCAGCATTTAGGAGGCAGAGGTAGGAGGATCACCAATAGTTTGAAGCCATCCTGAGAGTACATAGTGAATTCCAGGTCAGCCTGGGCTACAGTGAAACCCTACCTTGAAAAACCAAAAGAAAGAAGAAAGGAAGAAAGGCAGAAAAAAAAAAAAGAAAGGAAATAAAGAGAGACAGAGAAAGAAAGAGAAGGAAGGAAGGGGAGAAGAAAGACAAGGAAGAAGAAGAGAAGGAAGAGGAAGAGGAGGAAGCGGATGAGAAGGAAGAAGAGGAAAAGGAAGAGAAGGTCATCTGAACCGCTTATATTAAAAAAAAAAAAACGAATTGATAAAACGATAAAGCCATGTCTTGCTTACCTGGCGGGCATGTGCAGCTGGACCAGCCAGGCCTAGCCTGAACATGACAACAAAGTCCTCTCCTCTCTTTCCTCCAGCAGCATGTAGGATCTGTGGTTTGCCAAGGGCCACCTCCCAGGAACACAGTGTCTCCAAGCAGTACGTGGGGTTTCTACTGTTCCTCCATGTTAGAAACTGACCTCCCTTATTTTACTAGGTCACATAAAATCAAATTAATAGACTTATACCAATGTGCTGTTTTTCTCTTGTAAAATTTAAAAATCACTTAACACTTGCTACTTGGAACTTGTACCTGATTACTGTGGAATTATAGAGATTCTGCTACCATACACTTAACCTCTCCCATATTTCCAAGTGACCCGTAAGTTACAAAGGAGGTGAGAACTTTCCAGCAACTTGAAAACCAGCAGCATAATGAATACCGAAGTGAAACATAAGTTCTCTGAGGGCAGATGGTCTCAGAGCCCCATTTTATGTGCACATACAAGGGTACTGGTGTCTAATTGAAAGGGCATCTATCCAAGCCAAACAGGGCAACCTAAGGCGCCCAGCACCATCTCTGACCATTGGTGGGCACTCGATGGCTGCAGCATCCACACTTGGCCCTGGAGGGCCAGCCCTGTCCCGCAGGGACAAATCACAGCTATAGTAAAGTTTGTCTCAGCTACATGGGCTCAGTGGCACAACTATCAGCATGCCCATGTCACCATCGCCTAACCTTCACCAGCCCTTGGGCTGTAGCTTCAGCCTCTGCGACCTGCTCAATTTTTATTCTACCACCTCCTTTTCTCCAGTCTGGGTGTTCTCCACAGTTAAGAACTTTACTCTCCACACCTTTCCTTCCTTACCCACAGGATGGTATACTTTGAACAAGGAAAGAGAAAATACTTCCGTGTAGGTCTCCCTTGGGGCACCTAAATGTGTGACGGAAGGAAGAATTAAGAGAGAAACATTATTTCTGACTTTCCAAGAGAATGCCCACCTGGACATGCATCCTACAGCCAGGCAGACTGCTGGAAACAGAGAACAGGTTGATTATTCCTGAGGGTGTCTACAGCACTATAGACAGGGCCCTTATAGAGTGAAGCGTTGGAAGCTCAAAGTTGTTAAATATGTGTAAAATATCAGAAAAATGAAGGGTAGAAGAGCCACATTTGTTAGAGGGGTGTTTTCTTTTATCAAAGTACATTTAGTATTAACAGAAGATCAAAACTGAGCAAGTCGGGATCTGGATTTCTCAAGGAGTCTTTCTGAATACTGAAAAAGGGATAAAACTATGGGAACTTTGGCATGGCCAAGGTGACTTCAAAAACATTTAGAACTGAATCAGAGATTGTGGTTGGAGTTGCGCATGGCATAGCAAAGAGTGAGTAGTTCTGGTGAAGAAAGTTCTAAAGAGCTGGTGGAGACCACAGTACTACAAAAATTATGAATACAAAATGTTGAGCATGACTAATTGACTTTGAGATGACTAATATCAAAAGTTGAATATCAGACATTCAAAAGTAGATTATTACTGATAGCAGTAGCGGTTAACATAAAGTAAGAGTGTGAACCCATTGGTCTGCGAATCCACCCTGCCCAGTCTAAACCTGGGTGTACCACACATAATCCTCAGCTTGGTCATTCATTCATAGAGCAGCACCTTACCTTAGCATTCTTTGGACAGTAATATGTTATTCTATATCTTGGTATGCAGAGACTGCTGTGACCTGGGCCCTGATCTGTCATTACTTGCTTTCCCCCAGGTTGCTTTTATCCTGGTAGGCTGCTCAGTTGTCTGAGCCAGCACTCACCTGCACCAGGTAAACCCTCGAGAGGCAAGAGAACCTGCAGTGTACTGCATCCTGAAAACCCTGAAGTAATAAGTCACAGACCAGCCTTCCTTAGATGGTTAAAATGTAACTAGAAGTTGGGGTTAAACCAACAGCAAAGCTTGGGGAAGCTGGCTATCACCACAGGGCAGGGGCCAACACACAGGCGCAATCCAGAAGCTAATATTCCCTCCATTACTTTGCCTACATTCCTATCTGAGCCCTTCCTGGGGACCAGACTGGGACCCTAACAAGCAGTTCATACCAAGATTGATCATCCTTTCTGTTAATTTCAGTACTTGGTTAAAGTATAGTAAAAGGAGAGGGGGCTATTGCTGGGGCATCATGTCTCTAGAAGACCATCTATCCACCTGTCCTGACACATAAACAGGACATGAGGAGGAGCCACAGTCAGCTTGTCATATCCTAGTGCTGCGTCCTAGAAACCACCTGTCTCTTACCAAAGCTGTTGGATGCTTCGGATGTAGGTGGTAAGAACTGTTTATCCCTCTGCAGGTGCATGTCAGATAACTGGTAGCTCTTATGTTGATCTTTTCCAGTGTTGGGGAAAGTGAGCTTGCTTGGTGATAAGCAGAACCTGGAGGGGCGTTTAATCAGGCCAGGTACTGCCTAGGTGTCCCCCACCCACCAGATCCATGTCATTTCTGAGCCTGCATTTACAGTGTTTTCCACAGATTTCCCTTCCCACATTCTTCTCAGTGTCTCCATGGTGCTGATGTGAGTCCAGACCTCTCTGAGGGTCTGGCTGTCTCTTTGAGATCATTGACAATGCATGATTCATGTCACTAGGGATTGACTCAAGGGTGATTCTGAGCACTAAAGCTTACAAAAGGGAGGGGGACCTCCAGCAGGATCGTTTCAATCACTGGCCATTCAGGTGAATGGTCTTTTTCAGGGTTGTTGTGCATGGGTGATGATGAGAGTTTGTGTCCTGCGTGTCCTTTCTACTACTCTTCTTCAATGTATAAGTAGTCCATCACTTGCCAGACAGCAGATCACCATAATGTAAGATGCCATTACTGCAGCTCCTATTGAGGGGAATGGGTTAAAAAAGAACCCATGATACTAAATGCCAGATACTGGACCTTCCAAGCACTTTTCACGCACTGTCTCACTTGGTCAACATTGCACACTTCAGAGATATATGGATGTGAGGTTTATTATGCCCTTTGCTTTCATCATATCTTCTCAGAATTCTCAGGACCTGCACCTAGTGTTGCAAACCTGTAATGCTGGCACGTAGGAAGCCGAGGCAGGAGGACTGCCATGAGTTTGAGGCTACGTAGTGAGTTCCAGGCCAGCCTGAGCAACTCAGCGAGATCCTCCAGTATCCTCTCCTCTCTTCTCACTGAAGACACACCGTGATTAGAACCCAACACAGCTCCTGACTTTCCCACAGGGCCTGGGGGTGTCAACTGAGGTACTCAGTGTTGCTAGGCAAGCACGATGCATTCATCCATCTCCACAACCCTTCTATGTGTAGCCCCTCTTAAAATGCCACCGAGAGCCTCAAGGTGTCAACTCGAGTCCTTTCAGCTGTTAGAGGAACACAAGGATCTCTAAGGGGGACCTGGGCAGTGCACTGTGGTATGACCACACGCCCCACATCTGTTCTTCCTGCTCATTCCCAGGAAAACCACCCTGGTGAAGACCTTAACCAATATTCTTTATTCCTACCCACCTGGTTCTTTCCCTTTCTGTCACACACTAAGCTAAACTTCTTTTGTTGTCATGAGAAACCACTGTTCAAGCACACTTCATGGCTCCCAGTTTCCTATGTATTCAAGTTCCTAAATCTTAGCTGAACCCTGAGCTCCCTAAATCTGACCCAACCAATATTTCCAAATTTCCCTTCTCTTGTTTTTGTCAACTGTCTTCACCACAGGCTCTTATTTCTATTCTCTAAGCCCATTTTAAAAAAAATCTCCTTTCTGACATTTCCATCCCTCTCCCCACCACCAAATTTTGGATTTGAGGAAATTTTGGATTTCAGATTTTCAGAGTAGGCATGGTAAGTCAGCAAAGCCTAAGGAATTATTGTAAAATTTTACAAACTATAAAACCAAATTACTACTAGCTGCCGAGTATTGTGGGTAAGGGACACTCAATCTATACTACTCTCCTGTTTGGAGCTGGCTCTGCTCCTGTGGTGAACATGCAACACTGGAGTTTAGCTTGAATTGTTAACAAGTCAGCAAGTGCAAATGCAGCATAATGTTAACAATCGGGATAAAAGAGATCAATGGAATCACGCATAAAGGAGGGAAAATGGGAATGGGGCCATTTTTGATAGGGTAATGAGGGCAGGTGTCTCCTGTATTTTTCTAATATTTGAATAGAGATCTAGTTCCATTTTTAGGTGAGAAAACTGGGGGTTGGGTAAAACCAGTCTAGTCACACATCAGGGAATCATAATAGTTGAAATTTGCCATCAGAATTTTTTTAATCAAAGCCCAAAATATAAAAGCCGCCCTGAGTCTGGGGAGTGCAGAGGCAGGTAGAAGTTCCAGTTTTATCTCTTTAAAAAAGCTATTTTATGTATTTGACAGAGGAGAGAGAGAGAGAGGGAGAGAGAGAGAGAGAGAGAGAGAGAGAGAGAGAGAGAGAGAATGGATGCCCCAGGGCTTTCAGCTGCTGTAAACAAACTCCAGATGCATGCACTACTTTGTGCATCTGGCTTACATAGGTCCTAGGGAATTGAACCTGGGTCCTTTGGCTTTGCAGGCAAGTGCCTTAGCTGCTAAGCCATCTTTCCAGCCCAAGGTTTTTCCTTTTAGTAGGTACTAGAAAGTGTTAATTCTTTGTCTTCAGAGAACCTTTTGCTTGTGGTTCAATAAGGTCAAGAGATACCCACAAGTCCCAAATGATGATCTTTTTATAGAGAACTCACTACAGTTAAGCAGAATACAACAAACACACATCTTGGATGACATGCTGACCACTGGCTGACAGAGGGGCTGTTACACTTGGACAAGGTAAGAGGAGCAAATATGATCTCTGGTTTTCTTTCCACATGCCATTCTTTGATATGTGCAGATTTAAAAGTAACATATGAAAAGCCCTTTAAATTTCCAAGCTCACTGGTTATATGGTATTAAGTTTTCTATATTTTATGTCCTGTAATTTTATTTTCAAGCTCATAAACTATGTAATACCAAATCAAAGCTTTTTCAAATATAGTAAGATGTTTCAAAACCTTAAAAATGATTGTGTTTCCCTTTAGCATTGCTTTACAATAGTAATCCCATTTCAAAATGTTTTAGGGTAGTTTTGTTGGGTCATTTCCTCTGCTAGTGTGTTAGTTTTTTTTTTTGTCATTATGACATGAATAACTTCAGAGAGAAAAGATTTATCTACAGTTATAGAGGTTTCTGTCCATAGTTCTTGGCTCTGTTAATTCAAGACTCCTGGTGAGATATAACATCATGTTGGTGGGAGCGGGTAGCCTAGCACCTCATGATTGCTAAGAAGCAGAGAGAAAAGATGAAACTGGGGGCCAGGTATAACCTTCAAACGTCCACCTCATATGGCCTACTTTTTCCAGCTAGATCCCACCTTCTAAATTTTCCACAACTCTTCAAATAGTGCCACTAGCTGGGGACCGAGCATATGACCCTGGGGGTGGTAGACAAGATATTTCATATCCAAAGCATAACAACTAGTATCTTAGTATACACATTACTGTGGAATTTGTATTTTCCATCCAATCATCCTCTAAGGAGGTAAGTTACATTAGTACGTGACAAGTATGCTTTCAGCTTACAAATGTTGTATCATGCAAAGTAAATTCGATTCATTAACATCTTGGACTTGGTTCTAATGGCCAAGCAGATGGTTCACTTGACTTCCTCTGCCTGGAAGGATCACACTAGAAAAGAAATGAAATGGAGAAGAGAAAGGAGGCTTCAGATTCCAGTTCACCCCAAGGTGACAAGATTGTTCCCTTCATGGGCGATCATCTACCAGCCTCAGTTCCACTTCCAGCCATTCTGTCTTACCTCTAGCTATTTTTGTTGTTGTTGTTGTTGTTGGTTTTTCAAGGCAGGGTCTCACTCTAGCCCAGGCTAACCTGGAAATCACTATATAGTCTCAGGGTGGCCTCAAAATCACAGCAATCCTCCTATCTCTGCCTCCGAAGTGCTGGGATTAAAGTCATGCACCACCATGCCCAGCTACCTCAAGCTTTTGAAGCCTTCCATTTTTCATCAAGTTACTCAAAGCCTTCCTCTTTACCACAGCTACTCAAGCCCTCCGTTTTACCTAAATCTATTCCAAGCCTTCCCCCACTCCATTTTCTTGCAAGCTTTTTACTCGGGTATGATTCGTGAGAACTATGCTAGTGGAGGTTACTGCTTGAGGAGAAGTTAATTCTGCAGTTTTACTTGTCATTTGCCACTGGGTCCATGATGATTGAGGCTAATCATCTGTAGTTTCTTCCAGTATGACCCAGCAAGCCCACGGGCTGATAGCAAGGATGTTGCAAGATACATCTGGGGCATCAAACGGTCAGGTAGCACACTTGACTGGCTGTGTAGAGATGAGGCATTTATGTGGTGCAAGGACAAGAGTGAGGCACTTGGCCTACACTGCTCTGTCCCCAAAGACAGACAGAGGTGAAGTTAGGGATCTCAGTTTCTTTCCTAGTGAGGAGCAAAACCTCACGCCTAGGGTTTCCACCAGTACAGGAGAATCCAGCCTCTATAGAAGGCAGCAGACGAGGCCTGCTCCAGGGCACACAGAACTGCAGAGACATTCTGCTTATGACGTATGAGCTGATGACAGTACTGCCAATGTCTGAATTAAAGTTTATGTACTGACTCATGGGGTGAAGAGAGAATTTTAGAGTCAGGATGTGAGAGTTCTTTTTTTTTTTTCCACTTTGGAGGTAATTACAGGAGAGTCTTGTTCCTGGGCTGCATGGCCAACAGAGAGCTGGCCAAACCGAGCAAGGGCTATTTGTCGAGGCCCCAGGTGAGGGTCTTCTGAGAGCCCTCTCGGTTTTCAACATGTGTGATGTTAAATCAATTAACCAACAGAACGCAAATCATGCCTGGGCCTCAGGCTGCTTCCTGAGTGCTTGCCCTCCCCTCCCCTCCCACTTGCCCAATCCATCCCAGGTCTTGACTCAGTGCCATCTTTCCCTGGCTGTTGATCTCTCTCCCCAGCCTTGCTACCACTCCTGCTCTTGTCCTGCCTGCATATTGGATTTTTATCCTTCTGACTTGCCATCTACTGTTTGCTCATGGGGAGCCTGAGAAGCAGGGACAGTGAAGTGAAGTGTCTTCCTGGTGTGGACATCAAGTAGATGAGAACATATCCCTGTTTTCAGTTAGCGCATTCATCCCCAACAAACCAGCAGTCTTGCTCCTTGTTATTTCTTCCTAGTCACTGGCCAGTTCTCCCACTTCTCCCCCACCAAGCAAATCCATATCCTAGCATCTTCCTTCATGCCCCTTCTCAGTGCATTGCAGTTGAGTATTTTCCAATATCATTTTTTTTGTTCAGTATCTGTTCCTACTTTTTCAGGACCTTTCACATTATCAGCTAAAGATCTGCATGGTTAGCAGAGGTACTTGCACACAGTAAGCATTCATGAACTGTCTAAAACAACAATAGGTGGGCGAGGTCCTTCCCTGGGTAAAATAAAATGGATTTTTCTCTCCCACTGTTACCATGAAGCATCTTTGTAAATAACAGATGAGTCTGAGTTTTTGTGCAACCAGGGCCAGGTACTTTGTGAAACTAAGGTTGGGACATGGTGGGTAGATAGAGATTGAGAAGGGTGGAAGGATCCAAGAAAGATGGAGAGTGAGCCACCTGCAAGTGAGATAGATGGTGGATAGAGAAGACACTAAACTTGGAGTCCCAGACATGAGGTCAAACAGCAGTAGCCACTGCCATTTGCCACCGGGAAAATGACACTTCAGGTACTGAGTAATTAGGAATTCTCTATACAATGTGGCTTGTTTATAACCTCAGTTTTGCATATCCCATAATACATCCCTGGACACCATACCCACTTCTGAAAGTAATGCCCTTAAGAAGATATATCCCACATGCCCATGAAAGTGTGTGGGAAGGGGGACGCTTTTTAAGAGGCAGTTGGCTTCGAGTCTTAAATTTGAATCTGTAGACCTGGAAAGTCCAAGTTCAACTCTCATTTCCATAAATACCTCATCTTTCTCTTCCATCAGCTGGCTCACTTGAGTAGACTGCTAGGTGGCTCCTGGGTGTACTCTTTGAGTCAGCTGTCCTCACGCTACCTCATGTCCAGAAATCCTTCAACAAATGCTTTGCAAGTTAAGACAGAGGAAAGCCAGTACCCTGGCTAACAATTCTTTTGAATCCTGACATGGCCATGTGGTCGATCAAGCCAGCAGGCAAGCTCGGCAGGCAGGATGGTATGAATCAGCGCTCCTGGCAATGTTTTTCATTAACTGCAGTTCTGCTTCCACAGTTCAAAGGAGAGCTAATCTGGGGGGTGTGGTCTCCCACCTGCCACTCTTCTCTCCTCAGATCCCCTCCTGGAGGAACCTCTAGCAGCACACGGTGAAATTTGCTGCTCCTCGGCCGTTCCCTCCCATTCCCAGTCTTTTATCTCAGCTCCCACCTTTCAGAAGCCTGAGGTAAGGGATGCTCCCTGGCCGTTGTGTTGGGACACAGTCAGCAAGATTCAAAATTGTCTGGGTCCTAAGCTGGTTATCATTACACTGGAAGCACAAGGTCAGATATTTTGGAAGGAAAACCAGATGCGTTCGCATATTGCATTTGCAGGCACTGACATTCGGACTCTAACTAACGGCAGAGGTTGCTGCTTGTAGGTGTCACCAGCAGTGAGACACGGCTGAGGTAGCGGGACAAGAATCTCAGTCCCAGACACGAGGAGTGGACCACAGCACTGAATAGTCTTTCCGTGGAAAAGTGTTTGAACATGACCTGTGGGAATGTGACAGCAGGACAATGAGACAAGGAGAGACAGACAGAGAGAGAGAGAGAACATAAATGAGCCTGTGTATCATATACATAGCTACACCTTGGCCTGCATTCCCCAAGACACATACCTTGAAGCCAGTATTCAAGCCCAAGAAGTTTAGTTGGTAGATAACCCCAGGAACCCTTGGTATCAAACAGAGGTCCTCAGAAACAATCAGGCATGTGCAAAAGACCTGCCCACCAAGACTTGTGAACCATAGGATTTCAATCTCTGTGGAACTATGGGAGGAGCAAGGCCTCCACGGAGCAGTATGCTTACTCACAACTTCCTGTCTCTCATTGCTTCTAGCTAGTCCTATGGTCCAGAAACCCAGGTGTTCGTAGTCTGCCTCCTCCAGTCTTTAGAAATGAGTGCCCTCTTGCATCTGATACCAGATCCAGATGATGTCTCAACGCACGAGCGTGGCTTGAATGTGTCCTAGGCACCTTCAAATAGTAATGGAAGAGACAAAGCACCCTTCAGTTAATGGACCCACATACAGAAACACAGAAAATATGGCCTGGCTCTCCCCGCCCAGGAATCCATTCTTCTCTAATTCTTCATCTGATCTCCTTTTTCACTTACAAACTCATCAGACATGTGACTCTGGCTTGAAAGCTAAAAGCAAACAACTCGCTGTGTAACATTAGGTCTCCGGCACACCTTGCTGAGTTCTGAATGCTATCAAATGACTTGTTTTTCTTCTTTTTGAAATTAAGACCTCAAAACCAAGGTCCACACAAAGAAATACCAGTAGATCATAGGAGAGGACCAGAAGGAAACCTGCCCAGGCACACAGGTTTTTTTGGGAGTTGCCCCAGCAGCGTGGCAATCCCCTTAGGCATCCCAAGCCCATGTGACCTTGGAGCAGCCATGCTGGCACCTGCGCTGCCCAGGGAGTCACAGAGACCCAGCAATTCACATGGGCAATTGATTAAATCTACAGTTTCCATATCAGAAAACTTCCTAAGCCTTAAGTGAAATAAGACCAGGTGATTTTAGTGGATCCCTGCAACTTTTGGGGATAAAAATTTAATTCTTGGGCTGGAGATGGCTTAGCAGTTAAGGCGCTTGCCTGCAAAGCTAAAGGACCTCAGTGCAACTTCCCAGGACCCATGTAAGTCAGATGCACAAGGTAGCACATGCGTCTGGAGTTTGTTTGCAGTGCCTGGAGACCCTGGCGCACCCATTCATTCTCTCTCTCTCTCTCTCTTTCTCTCCCCTGCATCTTTCTCTCTCTCAAATAAATAAATAAAAATAATAAAATATTAAAAATTAATTCTTTCTTCTTCTAGGATATATAAGGAACATTTCATAGCTTTTCTTTTTAATATATAATATAATATAATGTAATATATATAATGTCAAATTCTGTGTGTGTGTGTGTGTGTACGTGTGTGTGTGCAAATACACATAAGGATCCTTGTAAATTGTCGCACAACTAAAATGAAGTATAACAATTTTTTAAAACTTCTCCAGATAGATATTTATTGTTTACTTCATTTTCATACCTAGCTTAGGAAAATAGCTGATCTTAACACTTGAGATTTCCATGGAGTTAGTATTTAATAATAGGCAGATTTTAGAAATGATTTATGTAAAATTGGCAAAATTGTGGAGATTGGAGTGAATTGAAGATTGAGCCCTCCACTTTGTCCAACATCAAAATGGCTCAGTCTGTGCTGGGGTGGTCTGGGTGGGGAGTGTGGGGACAGGAGGCGTCACTCTCTGGGTGGTGGCAGTTTAATAGTTCAGAGTCAGACTGCGTAGAGACCTCCGGGTGCTCTGGGCACCCAGGTTGGGTTCTAGAGGAAGCCAGTGAAAGTTGGGGACACAGTGTGCTGCAGAATCGGGCAAGGGTGCTGACAATGGCTGCTTCACCACAGCCTCTCAAGCAAAGCCGGGGTTTTATGTAATTTGAAAAGCATGACACTAACAAAAAGCATCATTCATCTTTCCAGTTATGGTTAGCTGTAAAATAGAATGAAGACTTCTTTTCCTTTGAAAAGCAAAATGTTTATCTTTCAATTCTTTAGTATCCTTTCTCTTGGCCTTTTAAAGTCAAATACCCATCTCTACTTCACCTCAGCTTTACATTTAAGGTTCTAATTTAAATAGGAAAAAAGTGTGAGCTTTCAATCTTAACTGACTGAGACCAAGTTGGTCTACATTGCAAACATTAAGGAACTGAACCACATGTCCTTAGACTGTGACAATTAAAAAAACATAGCTGGCCAAGTTCTCCAGATGGCTACTTGCTCTGTTCCTTATAGTAAGTCTTTACAAAGTCAATCAAGAACATGGCTTAGACCAAAAGATGATGAGATGTGTTCAAAACAGGGGTGCGGTTGGTTTTGTTATTTGTTTGGGTTGGTAGTTTTGAAACAAGGTCTTACTCTGTAGCCCAGGCTGGCATCAAACTGGTAACAGTCGGGCTGGAGAGATGGCTTAGCGGATAAGCACTTGCCTGTGAAGCCTAAGGACCACAGTTCAAGGCTCGATTCCCCAGGACCCACGTTAGCCAAATGCACAAGGGGGAACACACGTCTGGAGTTCGTTCACAGTGGCTGGAGGCCCTGGCGCGCCCATTCTCTCTCTCTCTCTCTCTCTCTCTCTCTCTCTCTCTCCCTCTCTCTCTGTCGCTGTCAAATAAATAAATAAATAAATAAATAAATAAATCTGAATTATCTTTAAAAAAAAAAAAAACCTGGTAACAGTCCTCCTGCTTCAGCCTCTGCCAGCTTGGATAGATAACAGCCTTGATTCAACTTAGTTTTGCCAAAGAAATCTTTTTTTCAGTCTGATGAAAGTCCTCGTCTGGGTCAAAACTGAAGGTTTCTCATTTATAGAACTAGGGAAAGTACCGACTAATATACGAAGATCCTTTCGGTGTGTAAGAGTGCACGGACTTTTAGTACTCTCTGCTCCTGGCTTCCAGGCTGAACAGGAGAGACCACTGGAGGGGCCACACTCTTCACAGAGAATTGTGGAATATGACTTACAGGTATGGCCTCCCTCCCCAATATGGGCCTGCAGAAGAGGCATTAGTTCTCTGATTCCAATTGGAGAAATGGAAGCTTCAACAAATGAAGTTACAAGCTCTACATGCATGGTGCAGCCCACAGCGCAAAGGTGCGGATGATACTGAGGGCCAGGCTCTATGTTAATACCTGCTGTGTTTGCCACCACCCTTTCCCTTTCCAAAGCAAATATTGTAATGGAAATGACATTCTAAGGCTAGGCCCCTAGGATCATTTATTTTTATAAGGTGTCTTAGGCAACTAATATACTTCTCATTTAGAATAAACTCCCTAGGAACAGCTCCATAAGAGTGGGAGGTTTTCAGACAAGCTCACATGTTCTGTGTATAAACTTCATGTCCACAACCTAAGCGAGAGGTGGCTTTCGGACCATACAGTCAACTAAGGAGTCAGTGGGAGCAGCTGGCACTTGGAATGGGGAAATATTATGAAGGAGATAAGATAAAGTCCAGGGATGATTTCACATGCAGAAAGTACAGAGCCAAGGCAGACCCTGGTACATTCTAGCAGAGGCTGACCAGTAATAGAATGAGACTAACTGATTAATTTCCCATGTTTTATTTAGAGCTTGGATGTATCATTTAAAAGCTATTAAGCATAAATTTCATTTTTTAATCATAGAAGTATTTGTAACATTTACACTGAAAAATGTTCAAATTGTTAAGTATGCAGGTTGACACTTCTTCACAAAGTAAGTACACCTTCAAAAGGTTCCCCCAGCTGAGAAAGACCTCAACCACACCAAACTGCTCCTTCAAGCCAAGCCCCCTCTGGAAGAACTAGGATTTATTTTTTAACCATCTCACCATAGATCAGTTCTGCTTGTATAGAATTCAGTGTGGATGGAGCATATGGTATCTACTAGTTTAGGTCGGACTTCTTTCATTCAGCATGATTTCTATGACATTCACCCACTTTCTTTCCTGATTGCAATCTATTCATTCTCAATGAAGAATGGTGCCTTCATTCCACTATTGCTGGATATTTGGATTCTTTCAGATATGTTATGCCCCCTTAAAATTCCTATGTTGAAATGCTACCTTCTTGTACCCAAGAGTGTAATATTATATTGAGATAGGTTCTCTAAAGAGGTAAATAAAGTAAAATGAAAGCATACAGCTGGGCCCTAACTAGAATCCTTATAAGAAAAGGTGATCAGAGGACACACACATGCATATGAATATATCCATACATACATACTCACATGAGAAAGAGCATGTGAAGTCACAAGGAGAAGATCGCCATGTATGTGTGTGTGTGAGAGAGAGAGAGGCCATAAGAGAAGACAATTCTGACTTCCAGACTCCAGAACCATGAGAAAATAAATTTCTACTGTTTAAGCCACCTAATCTCTGGTCCTTTGTTATGGTAGCTCTGGCTGTTATAAATGGTACCACTGTGAGCATTCTTATAGATTTGTTTTGGTGAACTTCTGCAAAGATTTCTACCTCTTGAATTGCTGCAGGAGGGAGTTTTCATAGTTCAGTGTACCTGCCTAAGCAGTAAGCAAAGTGGGTGTGTTCATTCATACTCTAACGTTGTCTCCAGCCTCCCTCTCCTCTGACTGCTCTCTGGCTGGCTCTCCCTTCCCCTGCTCTGCATGTTTTCATGTGCCTTGGTTTTCTAAGCCCAGACTTTCTTCCCATTCTTCTTGGATTCATTGATTGCCTTACTCTTAAGAAGATGTGTTCTCTGTCATCAAAGCTCACCTATCTTTACTTCAGCTAAAAGAGATAAATTACTCGTTACAAATGGGACAGTCTTTTAAAATGTTGATAGCTTTATCCAGGTAAATATAACCTGTTATGATTTAGAAAGATTGGTCCATATGAAGAGGAATGTTCCCTTGCAGGAGACAGGAGATATGTTTATACTTCTCAAAGTCATGACCAACAGACTGTCCCGTGAATGAAGTCACTTCTGGGTACTAAAGGGAAGTTTATAAGTTCTCACTTCTTTCAGCTCTGAATTTCATCTTCACATCAACCAACACACATATATTTCATGCTGCATTTTACTTGCATATCAGCATTTATTCAGATGTCCAAGAGCCTTAGAACAGAGCATAATGCTATTAACACCACCAAAAGAAAAATATTTAAACCATAGTAGAGCATTGTTGTTCAGATTTGTTACCAGTCAAGATAATTACCATCAAAAATATGTGCGTGTTAATCCCTGGGATAGAGGAAAGTGCACTGGCTTAGAATAGTACTTTGTAACATGGGCTGTCTACAAAAAAACTGTGTGATCTTATGAGAAAAGTCTCTTGCCTAGGCTGTCTACCTCCTCCAGAGGAGGAGGACAGACTACATTTCTAATATTTCAAAAGAGTTACCCAGGTGACTCTAACTATTTCATGGTTGATGAACCTGCTTGAAAACTTTGGCCACTGCCCTACTCTTTTTATTTCAAGATTGGTATGGTGTGAATGAGTGTTTGCTCCTAGGATGGATACATAGAAATTGAAACCACCAAGGTAATGGATATGGAAGCGAGGCTTTGCTGTAGCAATCAGACCATGAGGCTGAAGCCCTCATGGGTGAGTTTAGCACTCTTACAGTAGAGTTCACAGATAATACATTTCTTACTTCCCTCTGATGAAGACACAGAAGAAAGTTGCCATCTATAAGCTAGGAAAGAGTTCTCACCAGATACCAAATCTACCAGCAACTTAATATTGGACTTACAGACTTTAGAACTGTGACAGATAAATTTGTGCTGTGTATTGGCCACCCAGTTAATGGTGTTTTGTTCTAGCATCCCAGAACAGATTCAAAGCTCTTTCCTCTAAATACCAAGTATTCACTTGAATAACATATACATATGTGTCTTGCTTGTATGTATGTGTGCTTGTATTGTGTGATGTGGTATGTATGGTGTATGCATATCTATGTGGCTTTGTGGCACCACATGTGCTCTGCTGTGGTGGGGGACACTTGCCTGCGGTGGCCAGAGCCAGATGACAATGTTTGCTCCGTCAATCTTCTGCCAATTCTTATTCGAGCTGGAGTCTCTTACTAATACCAGAGATTGCTGTGTTTCACAAGCCTGGGTGATTCCTTGGTTTCTTTGCTTCCCTTGGAGGGACTGGGGTTATACACATGCATAGCCATGCCCAGCTGTTTATATGGGATCTGGAGATTGGGACTCAAGCATTTTTAGGCACCCTCAGGCCCTGAAGGTTGTGCAGGAGTCATGCTTAACTGAGCCATCTCTTCAGCCTACATGCACATTTTTAAAAACTATTTTATTTTTATTTATTTATTTGACAGATAGAAAAAGGAGAGAGAGAGAGAGAGAGAGAGAGAGAGAGAGAATGAGTGTTCCAGGGCCTCCAGCCACTGCAAATGAACTCCAGATACAAGCACCCCCTAGTGCATCTGGCTAATGTGGGTTCTTGGGAATTGAACCTGGGTCCTTTTTCTTTGCAGGCAAACACCTTAACCTCTAAGCCATCCCTCCAGCCCAAAATACACATTTTTTAAAGAAAGAAAGAAAAAAAAGGAACTGAAGCAATGGCTCAGTTAGTAAAGCACTTGCCCTGAAAACATGAGGACCCAAATTCAGATCCCAAGCACAAACATGAATTACAGGCTTGGCATCACAAGCCTATAACCCCAGTGCTTAGGAGGTGGAGATAGGTGAATCCCTGGGCAAGTTAACTAGCTAGTCTAGCCAGATCAGTGAAATATGGGTTTAGTGAGAGACCCTGACTCAATAAATATGGTGGAGAACAATTATTGAAGAAACCTGATATCAACCTCTACCTCCATGTTCACACAAGTGCATGTGCACATACTCATGTGTATGTACACAAATTAACACATATACACATGTGCATACATACCAGACACACACACACACACACACACACACACACACAAAAGAAAACATATATACACAGATGTTAAGTAGAAGAAAGGCTTCAGAGGACAGAGGGTGTGTGGAAGGAGACAGCTATAGAGTTCTGTCCCTTTCCACTGGCCATCAAGGGAGAATGAGCGTGTACAGCTGGTATCTACAGTGTTCTCTTTCTATATGAACTCAGAGGGCCTGCGCAGTAGCTGTTCATGGCTGTGGAGGACATACAGATGTCCCATTCACTGTGTCTTGGGCCAGCTTGGCCCCGTCTTTTCAGTCTGGCCTTTATTTGTGGTCTGAAAATTTTCCATTTCAATGTTTGGTCAACGGATCCTCCAACTTCAACTCTTCTAGATGAGGATGGTGATGAAGAAGAAAAATACCTACCTGAACTTTGCAAACATTCTTACGGAACTCACACACAGGCTTAGTATAGTCTAAGGCCCAGAGCTAAGCCCTTTGTCAATACGAGGCTTTGCTCCAACTGCGCGCTGCTTGGCTTCTGATCAAAAATGGCTTCATCGTGTTAGAAATCTCCAAGGCTTACAGAGTCAAAACTTGGACATTTACTGTACACATTAACAGAACTTATTCCACAGGCTCATAATAAATCTTTATAACCACATATGGCCGAGTTATAAATATCAGCTGGGAAGAGTAATAAAAGCCCCCCTACAGAAAGGTGTCTGCCTAGTTTGGAAGCACTTTCAACTTTATTAATTTACTTATTTGATCAAACTGTGATATTTCAGATGGCAGAGTGAAATGAACTCACTAGATGTAAAGCAGAGAAACTAGTAAAGTACTAGAGTAAAAAATAATGCCACTATTATTAATCACTTTGTTCATGTGGAGGTACCATCCTCAGACAAAACAATGTGGAGTGAAACACAGGAAATCCCCCAAGAATTGCTTCTTCATGCCAGGCAGGTGGTGGCGGTGGCTTTCCTTCTGCTCATAGCCCTAGTTCTTTCCCCAGGGAACAAGTGAGAAGTTGAGGTCGGTTGTCATTCCCTTGGAATTGTAGGAGGCATAAGAAAGAAAGAAGAATGGATGCATCCGTGAGTTTTGCCCAGACACCCCCCAAATTAATAAATGCTGCGGGCTACCTGTCTTTATTTTCCCCCGATACCCATGTTTCTACACATTGTTGCCTGGCAATGAGAAGCAAGGGACCTGTTCAGATGTCTCATCTGGGATTTTGCTTCCTTAATACTAGTCTCTGTTCTACACCTGCTTGGTAGATTTGCATGTGATAAATGGGAATCAAGACTTCTCTCTCTCTCTCTCTCTCTCTCTCTCACACACACACACACACACACACAGAGAGAGAGAGAGAGAGAGAGAGAGACTGAGAGAGAGAGAGAGAGAGAGAGAGCTAAAAACAAAAGGCCTATGTTAGTGTGAAATATCATTTGGAAACATTGCCCATGCTAAAATTATAGGACTAATAGTGATTTTCTTTTGGAAGGAAAGTGATAGTTGCATCTTATATTGACTTCTTTCTGTGACAGCTATTCCCTTGTTCTATGACATTTTAAAACAACAACTGTATATTGTCACCTTAGGGAAAAATATGTATTTTTTGCTAGGAATATTTTTAAGACTACAGAGAAAAGAGTCTCAAAGAGTAAGCGCTCTCATTTTAATCAGATCACATATTAATCACAATCACCAATCCACTTTCATTTTCTAACATTCTCTTGCTAGAGAGCAACTGTGGGCACATTCTCATGTGTGATTTCTCATTTTTAAGGTTATTACATGGGTCTGAGTAACTTCCTTTTTACTTTTAAACATTTACTCTTAGGCACGGAGGCTTGAAGCTGAGTGGAAGGTGGAACTCAGGATGCAGGGAGAGGCAGAATTAAATATAGGTTTTGGAGACAAACTTGTAAAATTGTTTGGTTTCCAAATCTGATTAACCCAGGATTCAATGCATGTAGAAAACATTCCATTTTTCTTTCTATTTACATTTTTATTCATTATTAATTAGATAAATATAGGATAAAAGTTAAAAAGCATTTTTTCTCATAGTATATGTGTGTTCAAAAATTTATATTGCCCATAGAGTATAGAAATTTCCATAAAATTATATAAATGTCTTATATATTTAAGATTAGTATAATTTGATAACTGCATAAATATTTACATTATAAAAATCTAAAAGTTGATGATTTTTTCAAATATAAGTATTCCTGGACAAATTGTGAAGACATTAAGTGCTTCTTTGCTTTTTTCAGACAAGGAAAAATTATTTTCTCTGTAATATAGAATGCATTTAATAATATTTTAAAGAAATATTTGCCTGAATAGTGAAAAGTTAATAATACATATATATATGTAGTATAATAACACACAGACACACAAAAGAAATAAAACATCGTGTTTTAGGAGAACAATTTTCCCAGTGTTGGGTGTACACTAGAGTATTTCCTATTTCTTTGATATCAACAGGAGGCAGGACTCAGAGCTGGCATGGAAGAAATAGCAGGGGCATTGCTTTGACCACAGTCTACTTTCTGACAAGCATTACTGAAATTAAAATTTGACAAATTATTCAACAGAATCCCTTGAGACATGTTGCATCATAATGGTTCTGTCATGACTGATACATAAACAACCAAAGCATTACCTCTAGGCATGCAGCTTAGCGGTATAGCCCTTGCCTGGCAAGCTCAAGACCCTGGGTTCCATCCCCAGCACAGCAAGACAGGAAGCGAGAAAAAAAGAAAGACAAGCATTAATATAAACCACACATTTAAAATTAACTGTGCCATAAACTTCCTGTCTAATAGCACAGTTTGATTAACTTATCTGGGACATTCAGTAAGCCTGTTATCAGAGTATCCTCCTTGACTTTGAAACCCTGCAGTTCTGAATGAACATTTGTTTATAGGGTGCATGCATTGATTCTAGGAGCCCTTTGATTAGCCAATTTCCCAAGTAAAATTGGTGGAAACTGAATGTGTTATGAGCCACAATGGCTCACATTATCAATTGTATATTTACTGTATTTCCAAATATGTTGCCAAAGGGTTGATTTTTGAAACAACCCAATCAGTTTTAATTGGTAGGATTTCTTAGACATTAATGATGTTCATCTACCACTTTACCCAAATTCAGAACTTCCTCTACCATTTTCTGCAGGATTTAAAGCAGAAATAATCTCCCTGTGCCTTCCATAGTCAAAGTATAACTGCATACAAAGAAGAGGTGAGGTATGGGAGGATCACAGCCTATGTCAAAATATGACCCCTATGGAGGAGAATGAACTGCTACACACAGTTCCGTTGTACCTCCAATACTTCAAGACCAAAGAGAATTCTAATTTGGAATTTCCTGAATGGAGCTATTTTTACAGAGGTTCCAAGAGCTAAAATAGCATAGAGGAATTTTTACATGACACTGGGTGATTTTTCTCATTATAAGAGGCAAGACACAATAAAGAGAAGCTAAGCTAGGGTAGACAGCTCAACAGTAGAGTGCTTACCTAGTATGTGCTAGGTTCAATTTTGAGTAACATAAAAACATATATTTATACTCTCTCTCTCTCTCCACACACACACATGTATATATTCTGTTGGTAAATATATATACATATATATAATATATATAATATAAATATATACATATATAATATATTAAATATATATGCATATATATAAATAAATATATACATATATTATATGTACTTATATAAACATATATATTTAATATATATTATATATACATATATATATTTACCAACAGAATTCTTCTCTATCCATATTAGAACCAATAGAAATCTTCTGGTACAAGGTAAGCTCCAAGACAATATTCTGGAATTTCAAACATAGGCATTTCCCTCTAGGCCATGGTCAGGTGAACCTTTGCCTTTCATTTGGACTTTGCCTCTGTCCTCTGTGTCCAGAACTTTGGGAAACATTTTTTCTAAATTAACATCCTATTTTAATGTATCCCTTCAAATAAAAAACCTGATGTCAAATAAAGTATCTGCAGAATTGTAGTAAGGTTCCTGAGAATCCTACAGAAAGAAAAAGTTCCAGGAAGGAATTCAATGCCAGTCCAGGCATTTGTTGTGACCCTTGAATCAGCTCATTGCTTTTTATATTATTTTTTTCCCACAGAAAAATAAAACTTAAGTGTACAGTGCCAGGCATAGAAATACCTATTGGCTGACTGATTTAGGGCAAAGCATCCAACATGTTTTCAACACAAACTCCAAATTAACTGGGGTCTGGGGTAAGGGTGAGAATTCTGAATTCAGAAATTGCAACAGCCAGTTTTATGGTCAGTCAGAGACCAGGCTATTGCCCTCGTGTCAGTTAAAATTTTTTCTCTGGATCAAAGAATGTTTATATTAAGTTCGAGTCTTCTCTGAATAAGTAAATACTTCCCCCCCCCCACCCTTCAGAAACCAGCCCAGTTGGAGGGAGATTCCTAAAGGTAGCTCTGAGTACAGAACGCATGCTAAAAATAAGCAGCCATTTCCACGCTGCCTTGGCTAAAGCCAGTCCCGTCTCGCCCAGTGTTGTCTTCTGCGTATCTAAAGCCTTCAGTGAGGAGAAGGGGTGGGTTAAGAGAGTCTATATTAGAAAGGTAGGAGACAGATGTTTGTGTTGTAAGAGAGACGAGGAGCCTGCCATAAAGGGGTCCTCAGAGAAAACAGGACCATCCGTTTGTGGTGGCGTCTTATTTAGAATTGAGTCCCCAGCATTTGTACCAGGAGCAAGATGAGCAGGAGGCACTTCATAATTATGCACTGGATTGAAATGAATTGATGCTGTCAAATGGATAGTATTTAAATTCAGCTTTTCTTTTTAACTAAGATCTGAAAACCTAAAAGTTGTCTGTATTTATAAGTTACCCTGTAACCTGTACATACATATGTACATTATAACATGGTCATATCATGTCAATTAAGCTTTATCTGACTCCTTAAACATTCATCATTTCTTTGTGGTGAAAACACCCCCAAGTTCTTTCTTATGGCCTTTTTAAAATATACCATACTATGCAATAGCCAGGTGAATACTTATGTGGGTTTATTAATTCTACCCAGTCACTTAAGCATAAAACGTAGGTCCTGATTCATGCCTTAAAAATATACAGGATATAGAAGAATGTGGAAATAAAATACACAATCTTTGTTCTCAAAAGAAATATCTAGATGGTGGTAGTCAGTGGCAGACAGAATGATCCAGTATGGTATTCATCCAGAAGCACCTGGAGCAGCCATTCTTCTGGCTGAAGGTGCTATGAGGACATTCCTGGGAACTCCTATGCACAGTGCTGTGAATGTTCCAGAGGATGATTGTGTAAGGTGGGAGTCAGGTTCCTGTAACCTAGAAGTAGCATTACCTAAAAAATTAACAGAATTTGTGCTTCTCAAACTTGACCACCCACCCAATGGGGATACCTGCAGAGCTTTGAGTAATTGGGTACAGCCTCAACATGGTGATATTTGGTGATGTTTGAAAGCCCTCTATAAAATTAATGCACAGAAAGAGTTGAGAGCATCACCCTAGGAGAAAGTAGCTATTTTCCACAGTGCCAAAATCAATGATTATTCACTCCCCTTTCACTTTTATTTTTCTTGCATTTTACACAAGGGAAGAAAAATAAAGAGGCTTCTATTTTCTATACTTTTATAGGTATACTGAAAGGATTTATGAAGGATTAAAGTACTAAAAATATTTCATGTATTTGGAAAATATTTTCTGCCAAAATAATTTACTGTTTAATCTTTTATCTTCCCAGACTGAAGCCCTGGCCTCTCTCCTCTGGGAGTTGGGGATGTAAACAAGATTTCCTAGCGTTCTTCACATCACTTATAGAAGATCCAGGTGTGTGTAAGTGGGTGACAAAATTTAAATTTCTAGCTGCAAATTGGCACCCAGTTCACAGTAGAAAACAAAACATTTGCTTTGTCAACTAGTGAGTAATTTCAAATGAGCAGCCCCTTCCTCGTGGTGTTACCGAGTGCAGAGAGAATATACACAAATGTTGGAAACTTGGAAACCTCAGCTAGGCTTACGAGTTGGCCAAACCAGGTCTGGCTGCTAGCCACAGTGGTATATTGGTGTGATCTAGAGAGATGAGCTGCCAATCCCACCATCCTGTAGACACAACGTAACTGATTTGTTCAATGTAAGGTTCTATTTGAAGACATTCTGCACTACATTGGCTGCAAGAAGGCAGACGTGGCTCAGTACAGTCATGCATGAGAGGAAAGCCCACCTTATGGTACCCAGGTGCCGTTGGTTCCCAGAGGACTCACAGAGAATGATAAGGCATGCATGTGTTCTGCAAGCTGGTAGCTCCTATATCTGGTGCTGAAAGATCCTGTCCTGAGACCTGTCAACTCCACACCTACTTTCCTTACAGGATTTGGGGCACCAGTCCATGACCACCTACTGATTTTGAGGTTTTTCAGCCACACAGCAGGATAAAAAAAGGCACGTAAGGCATGAGTTAGCAGGGTGTGAAAAGAAAAGTTGGGTAAAAAGATCTTAGAGTGTAAGGACATAGGAAAACATGTTCTGCAAGAAAAGGGAATTTTTGATATGCTGAGAGACAAGTGCGAGGGAAATGGAAATTCCTCTCTTTTACCGAGCAGTGACCACAATTTTCATTACACTCTGCTGTTTGCAGAACTCCGCGAGCCTCATGCAGTTAACTCTGATGGTTTTCAATTGAGATTCAATGCAACGACAGCAGTAAGCAGCAAGAAATGATTAAATATTTAAAAGTTCAGCTCAGTGCTCTCAGTCATGGTGATTGTCACATTCCCTTCTTCCGTGTCACCCAGAGGTGGAAGTCCTTCGCACCTTTCCTGAGCATGGGGGAGGGAATCAACCCAGTACTACCACTGTCTGGAGGTAGCATCTTTTTCTCTCAACTTTGCTTCCTTGCTTTATTTTTCATATCTGAAAAGGAAACAAACAATACTTCTCACTTTTCCTTTAATGAAAATTGGGATAATATAGAGAAAATATAGTTTCAAAAAGTGTCTCATCTTCTACTAAACACTTTAATACTGTGAATACCAGTATTGGATATAACTTATACTCAATTTTAATCTGCTTGCTTTGATGGATAAGCCAAATCAATTCTCAAAAAAATGACCAATGCTTTTAAAAATTATTATTATGAGGAAATTCCAAAAACAAATCACCAAAAACATGTGGGAACTAACCAGTTGAGTATTTATAGAAGATTCCAAATCTGGTTTATGTGAGAACTGGTACAGAAATTCTGTGAACTCTTTGCTGCTGTATTTTTTTTTTATACCTGCCATTTGTTTCGCTTTATAAAAATGGTGAACTCTGGAAACTAAAATGTCACTGTTGTACCAAAGTTCACAAGGTCTAGACCCAAGCAGACACTCCTCTGGAGTGGTTTGGAACCAGAAAACAAAGAGAGGGGAACCTGATAGCATTGGGAGGCCAGGGCTGTTCCCACCCAGCCTGCTAACTTCTCACCTCCCATCGCAAGGGCATTTAGAGATGAAAAGGGCCCCTTCCTCCTCATTCACACTGCACCTAGCTACACCTGGGAAATTTAATTGAGACACTTACACAGGAAGTGAAACTGCTTCTGTATAATAATTTAAACCAGAGATGCAAGCCCGTGAAAGCTTGTCCACACGTGCAGTAAAACCAAGCAGAGTATCTACAAATGGGCAGCTGGGAAGTTGAGCTATTTTAAACTTTTTGTATTTACATTAGCACATTGTTTATTTTTTCCCTATTAGAAAAATGAGATCATGAGTTACATGCTGAAAAGTAGAATAATCAGTTAAAACAAAGAAGTGGGAGATTATTGACAATATGCTCCTCAAATAGTTACTATGATTTGTTGATTTTTCTACTTCTTCATATGGATAGATGTAAACATGATAATCAGGTTGCATGGACAATTTCACATCTAGTTTTGGTTTCATTTTCATCCTTACTTTCTAATTGTAACTGTGATTTATTTTGCTTAATTTTGGAGAAGTCACAAACATTGCATAAATAAAGAAAACATAAAATTAAGTATGTCCTATGATCCCACTTCCTCCACAGCCATAACAGCCAGCATCCTCTTCTGCAGACAAGCGTCACCCTGTGAGCTTCAAATGCCAGCGTGTGCTTCCTGGATGTAGTAGGCCAATGGTGATATAAGAAATCAAAGAGGTATGAGAATTATTAAACTCTGTCTCTATCAAGTTGTTTTCTACAGTTACTTAATATTTTAAAAAATTAATTCTAAAACTTGCTTACAGATGGCCCTTTCCATCTTTGGCTACATTGCTGATGAGTTCCCTTAGAATAATTCTTGAAGAAATGTTAAGGCAATTACAGGACAAGAAATATTGATTAGTGTAATATATAGCCTAAGTTCTCACAAAATAGCATTGTCTGTATGGATCGCACATATTTCACTGTAATTTTAGCCAATTGTTCTGTCACTTCTCTTGTGACTCCCTCACATTCACAAAGACTTTTGCTCACATGAAAATAGTTACACTTTCCGGTAACTTTCCAAATTTTATTATTGTTTTTAAATTTTGGTTTTTGCTATTTGCCTTTAGCTACTTAATCCAGTGAATGTTAACATAGTGAATTCCATACTGTAAGGTTTTAGTTTGCTAATGTAAGCAAGTAATCATTGAATAATGTTTTATTTCTTGCTAGGCAGTAGCTAAACCTTTAATGCACATGCAGCCCAGGTCTCCTCTCCTTTGTCCATCACTGATTGTGCACTGAAGTGAGACTGTTTTACTTTCTGTTGTTTTGGGTACAGGGAGTAAACAGGTGAGCTCTAGAATTAGAAAGAGCTAAGGGACTCAACCCACCTGAGCTGAGTGCTGAGTGAGTGGGTGCCAAGGTGCTAACTACCCTGGTGTCTGCTGAGTGGAGAAGTTATGCAGATGAATCTATTCAAGACGGTTAGCAGGAAGACAGGATACTCTTGTCACCAAAGACAGAGAGCAGCATGCACTTCAAACCCGTGGCAAGCATGAGCTACTGTTACCAACATGAATCCTGTCATTTCATATCTCAGGAGCCATGTCCACTGTGCTTGTTTGTTAAGCCCTATTTCTGCCAGTTTCTTTCCATAAAACTCCCTTTGATAGTTTCAAACAGTTTCTTCATCATGATTCTGACTAAAACTATTAAATTATTTTATTTGTTCGGGAAAAAATAACCATATCCCATTATGTTACCATATGGTATCTTTCCAGTTACTAAGATTTTGTAATTGTCAAGTGAATTTTATGTGTTTTATGTTTTCCTTATGTATATTTATTATTAAATTTGTCTGTTTTGATGTCTTGACATTTTCCTCCTGGGTTTCTTCCTAGCCTATTTTTGGAACTGTCCCTCATTTAGGCCTCATCTTCAGGACAACTTTTCACTGTCAGTCTGAAAATGCTTGCTTTCTCTCTCTCTCTCTCTCTCTCTCTCTCTCTCTCTCTCTCTGATAGAAGAACAAGTAGTTGTCTGTTCACATTTTTAATCTGGGAGTCTCCACCAGAGAATTCAGTTCAATATTGAGTATTGAAAGAAAGAACCAATATTTGTTGGTGGCATGAATAATTGAGAGTTCTGTCATTTTTAATATATATCCAATTCAAGAAATTCTAGGGGGAAAAGGTCTGTCTTCAGACACAGTGATTTTAAGGAACCACAAATATAAGTTGTGATGAATTGGTCAATAGTGAATTTATAGTTAAAATATATACCAATCAAAGACTGACCACTGTGGTATGCTCAGGGAGTTCTCTTCTCTCCTTTCTACCAAATTCTCTCTAGAAATAAGATAAATTAGAAGTAATGTAAGCAGGTTGGGCTTGGTCTGAGGATACATGCAGGCATCTTATGGTTTACCATTTCAATTCTCATCTCCTGGGGAAAAAGTTACACAGCTATTCTGCTGGGTGATTCATTCCATTCTGATGTCTCTTCTCAACTCTTGATGGTGTGAAAGTCTATCCATCAAAAATATGAGATAAAAATGACACCTAACTGGCTGAAGCTGAGAGATGTAATAATATCCTTATGACCAAGCTTTATGTTTGAGCCTAAAAGTACATTCTTAGAAAAAAAAAAAAAAAACGCATGTGGTGCTTTTACTTTGGGCCTATGAGTAATGCTGCTAATAGTATGGGTACATAAATATCTGTTTAAATCCTTGCTTTACTTTCCCAAGAAGGGAAACTGCTAGGTCATACACTAATTCTGTGCTTAACTTTTTTTGTGTGTGTGTGAAACCATTATACTGTGCTCTCTTTAAGACATACCACTTTTACATTCCTTCCCAAGGTGTAGTAATGCCTCTGGGTGACTTGTTTTCAAATTCAGGCCCATTGACAGGTGTAGAGAATGGACAGAGAGGAGGAGCTACAGGTTCCTGTAGCCACGTAAGAAATTCTGGCCATTGTAGTGATTAGGAAGCAGAGCAACTGGACTTCTTGACTTCCACACATGCTGGCTGTGTGGCCCCAGGAAAATTACATGTGTTTTCTGTGTCTCAGTTTTTACGTCTGTAAAATGGGAGCAGTTACAGGTTGCTTGGGACCATGAGTTAATGTGTGTAAAACACTGAGGGTTGTGTCTGGCACAAGGACAGAGCCATGAAAGTGGAGCTTAATCCTTCCCGAGAGACTGCTGGGTGCCAGGGGCCATGGTGACAGGACACAGTGACGACACTTGGAGGGCAAAGAGGAACATGTGTGGTCGTCTACTATAACCAAGCCAGGCTAGCAGGCACATCTCCAAAACAAATAGAAACGTCCTTGTTGCTAGTTATACGGCTGTTTTCCAGCACAAAGAAACGAGCACACAGAATGCAAGAATGCATAAAAGGAGAAATGTCTCAGAAAGCATTTTTTTCTGAGAAACATACACATCCACATTCACTATATCTAGATTATATATTTAGCCTAGGTGATTATCAGCAAATGAGTAGATAAAATGTAGTATATAGATAGATACACTGGAGTTTCATTTAGCCATATATAATGACATTATGTCATCTACAGAAAAATGGATGGACCTGGTGATCATCATTCTAATGGGAATAAGCCAGATTCAGAACAAAAAAATATCATTTTTCTTCTCATATGGGAAATCTAGACTGACTCTCTCTCTCTCTCTCTCTTTCTCTCCATATATATATATATATATATATATATATATATATATACATATACATATATATATGTATATGGCATGAATTTAGAAGGACGACTGCTTGGGAAGAGGCAGAGGACCAGTGGAGGAGAAGGACAAAAGAGAGTAAAGGCAGGATGAAACCATCACTTTGTTCAATGAATATATGCTATTAATTTCTAAACTTGAATTTCTTTGCTAATTGTGAAAGTCCAAAAGAAGAAACATGTGAAAAGGCAGAGATTTGTGTAGAATTCACTACATGAAAACAAATCTCCTTTTAATGAATAAAATATACTCCATTCAAATATTTATGTCAATAATGAAGTACAATGGGAACCACTGAAACTATTTGAGGGTTTGTTTTCTTTTTTAATTTGTAAGGTGGCAATGATATCCATCATTATTAAACTGTGAACTTAATTTTAACTAACTCAGTAGTAAGAACATCCACATAAGCCATCCCAGTTTACAAATTAGTAAAGGATTTGAAAAACTGGCTCTCCAGAAAGGTGTTCAAATGGCCATAAACTCATGAAGACTCCAGTACCACTTGTCATTAAGGAAACACCAATAAAATCACAACGAGATGCCACCTCCTGGCCATTAGGATGACTGCCCTTTTTATCTTTTTAAATATCTTATTTATTTATTTATTTGAGAGAGAGAGAGAGAAAAAAAATGGGCACACCAGGGCCTCCAGCCATTGCAAATGAACCCCAGATGCCTGTACCACCACGTGCATCTGGCTTACATGGGTTCTGGGGAATCAAACCTGGGGCCTTAGGCTTCTCAGGCAAGTGCCTTAACCATTAAACCATTTATCCAGCCCTACTTTTTTTATTTTTAAAGAAAAAGAAATAGTGACTGAGATTGTGGAGAAGTAAAACCTTATGTTGCTGATAGCAAGCATAAAATGGTGAGGCTTCTGCGGAAACTGTCATGGTTCCTCCAAAAGTTAAACATAGACTTACCCCATGAGCCAACAATTTCCACTTTTGATATTAAAAGAATCAAAAGCAAAAAACGAAGCACATTTATACACTCATGTTCATAACAGCATTATTCATGATGCCCCAAAGGTGGAAGCAATCCAAGTTTCTGTTGGCAGATGAATAGTTAAGCAAAATGAGAATAATGGAATATTGTTCAGCATGAAGAAGGGAGGGAACTCTGACACATGGTCCAGTGTGGTAGGACATTGAAGACACCATGCCAAGTGAAATAAGCCAATCACAACAGTGCAAATATGTGGAATGATTCCACTCCTGCGAAGTACCTTGCCTAGTCAGTCATAGAAACAGAAAATAAAATGGTGTTTGCCAGGGAGAACGATTGTCACCTGGGGCTTCAGTTGAGGAAGATGGAAAAGGTCTGGAGGTGAGTGGTGGCAATGGTGCATGCAGAACAATGTGAATGTGTTTACTGCACGTTTAAACACAGTGAAAACCCTTACATTCTGTTGCATATATTCTATCACAACGAAGAAAGTACTTTCTATACTCTGATATATAGCTACAACCTGCTTGGCTTTCTTGTAAATTCACCTTGATTTGCTCTTGACATGCCATCATTTTGTGGATTCATGTATCTGCCTTCAGATGCACCTGCTTTATAAACTTCTGAATGCTGTGTATAAAATTCCAAGTATAATTTGCCTGTATTTTTGCTTTTGGTGTTTGGACAAGGGGAAGAGATAGGAGTAAATTGTGAATTGTGACAAAATGCAAATAAAAACAAGTGGAATATTTGGAGACACTGAGACGAGATTAAGTACATTGAAGATGAATGGACGTGCTTTGTTCACTCACCCTGATTCAAAGTGTGCCCATTTAAAAACACCCCCCCACACTCTTACAGTGGTCAAAACATATTAATGAATCCCTCCATATGAAAAGCAGCATTTTCACAGACAACTTTTTCTTCTTTAAACCATGAAAATGAAGTGCTTAACTTGAGCCTTTAACCCAGCCTTGACTTAAATTTTACCCCGACAAGCACTGGCAGGTCCATTTCCTTCCGTGGCACGGCACAGGAATTTCAGAAGGCTAGCGCTTAGCAGGGCTCTTTGGGGAAAGGGCCTATGGCTCCCCACACCCCCAGGAAAGTCTACAAGAGACTGTTTCCCTTTTCGCTTATCCCACCTTTTAAAAGACTACTTCCTTCCCAGCATTTCAGCAGAGGAGTCAATGTGGGGGTTAGAGAAGCTTCACTTTATACTTGGAAATGTTGAAGCTTCTCACCCAATACAAAATTCCAACCCTGGGTTCTCGATTTTAATTGGAACCAACATTGCCAATTTGTGCCTAGCAGGTGCTTTGTGGGGTAATGAAGTCCTGGCAACCCTGAGGCATCAGGGACAGGGTGGCACCCACTCATGTCAGTAAATGCAGACAGAATACCAGCTGTCAGTCTTTCCATGTTTCTGCTTTGGGGTGAGGCAGGTTTGTGGAGAAGGGTGGGGATCAGGAAAATTTGAATTCAGTAATATAAAACAGTTATTTGGAAAGCAGACAGTTGCATTCAGCCAAAACAGGAAAAAGGGGGGGCATTTCTCCTGAATATTCTGCTTTTTGATTAAAAAATCAACTTCAGGCTGGAAGGATGGCTTATTGGTTAAGGTACTTGCCTGCAAAGCCAAAGTGCCCAGGTTTGATTCCCCAGGACCCATGTGAGCCAAATGCATAAGGTACCTGGAGTACATTTTCAGCAGCTGAAGGCCCTTGTGTGCCCATTCTCCCTCTCTCTCCCTCTTTCTCTTCCAAATAAACAAATAAAAATAAAATATTTAAAAGATCAACTTATCCTCATATCTGTATCCCTATTGTCAACTTCCAATGTCTCCAAAGAAGACCTTATGGAGATAGTCCTTTAAAAAGTAATGAAATCAGGGGGCTGGAGAGATAACTCAGCATTTTAGGTGCTTGTCCGCAGAACCGAATGACCTCGGTGCTGCATGCATCTGGAGTTCATTTACAGTGGCCAGAGGCCCTGGTACACCCTTTCTCTCTGTGTGTCTCTCTTCTCTCTCTCTCTCTCTGCTTACAAATAAATAAACATTTTTTTTAAAATAATGAAATCAGTTACAATTAAGCTAATGCCCTGAGTCAGGCATTGTGCTAAGCCTACTATATACTTCAATTAATCCTCACAACTCTGTAATGAAGTTATAATCATGATTCCAATGTTATCAGTAGAGAAAGTAAGTATCAGAGAATATACATGAATTTCTCTGTCTCTTGTCTCTTAGGTGGTAGGACTAGGATTTAAATTCAGGCTCATCAAATTTAAAAAGCATAATTTTGATCAAGTTATATTATCAGTTGATATTCATGTAGGTTACTATAGAAGAAAGCCATAAATATGAATGAGTGTTGTGAAAATGGGATGTTTGAAACTGTAATATTCCCTGGCTTTAAAGAGAAAAAATTAAGACTTGGTCTTATTTAAAAAAAAATCATTGTAAATTTTTCCTTTTGAAGGCAGTTTCCTAAGAACATGTAAGTCCACAGCCAGTTAATTTGGGGATCTATAGTGTTCATTAGCATATTTAATGTCCCAAGAAATATCTCTGTTGAATGTGTTTAATAGACAATTGGATTTTGCTACAAAAATGCTAGAGAATACCTGCTCTCCTCTACCCCCACTCCCAGCCTCCCTGCTTTATCACAGATCCACCCCACGGGAAATTACAGGGAAATTAAGATCGGGTACATGTGTATTTCCAGAACCCAGGTGGAAGGAGCCATGCTGCCCTGGAAAAGGCTTTTCTCATGATGGTAGGAAAATGTAAGAGGCCAAGTAAACCACCAGCTTGACTTGGATTTAAGTTCTCTAGATATCTCCACACATCCCGCTGGGCATTGCAGGTCACATGGCTAAGGCTTGCTCTCCCACTCTCCTCCCACCTGGCAGGTCAATGAGAGCATTACTATTACTGAACAGTAACAAGGTCTAGAGCAATGTTGTGTGCTAAGGTACTCCATGGGCTTACCTGACCATACCATGTCCCAGATCTTTGTAAAAACTGATTGGCTCTCCTCAAATCTCTTACTGCTCAAAATAATACTGTTTCATGGGCATAATTTGAGATGAATCTCCCAGTTGTAAAGCAGTGACTATTTTAGTCAGCAGAGAATACTAACTCTAACCTTAACCGTAACCCTAACCCTATCAATATGGCAAGAAAGGAGAGCCAACTGCTCACCACGATATCTGCCACCTCCACCACCTCCACTACATTCACCAGGGTCCAGAAGAAACCTCAGAGGAAGCAGTGACACGAGTGTTGCTCCCAATGCAAGCCAGACAATCACCTCCAGGGAAATAGCAATAAGCACCGCGGTGAACCGAAACACATATTAACAGAACTACAGAGGCTGCAGAGAACTCAGCACTACAAACTGCTAACACAGCTTGCCAAGGCTCAGGGAATGTTGAGGAGAAGGGGGCTGGAATATTGTAAGAGACCCAGGGTGAGTAGAAATATCCTGAGGCACAGCCCCACTTCACAGAGACTGACAGAGGCCCTAATTACCCCCACAGTGACTGAGAAGGGTCCTCAGGGAAATGGGGACTTGAGGAAGGGGGTGTAAAACTATAACCTATGAAATAAACAATTAATTATAAAAAAGAAATATAGAGGGTTGGGGGATTTAGCTCAGTGGATGAACACTGGCCTACCAAGTGCAAGGCTCTGGGTTCAGTCCTCAGTACCAGAAGAAAAAAAGAAATATTACATGATGTGGTGCTTAGTTCGCAGTATATAATAAAACGTTGTCAAAATTTTGAATTTAAAAAGACTTTCTGATGATTTTTATTGACACATACTTATATATTTTTAATTTATTTTCAAAAATAAGCCATGCTCCAACTTTTATAATTCAGATACTACAGGTAGAAAATCTGAGTCTCATAAATGAATTTGGATTTTTTTTTTCTGTGTTATAGCATTGGAACCAAGCTCAAGATCTTGGTCTATCTCTGCCAGTTCAGGAAACTGTAAGACCCACAGTCATGCAAATATAATTTCACCTTATTCAAATCAGCTGCACTTAGTAGGTTTACAAACATACAAAATCGGCTTTGTAGTGGATTTTATTTCATTGTGTATGTTTGCGTTTTCATGTGTGTGTCTGCATGAGTGTGTTTATACATTTGTGGAGGCTGGGACACAACACCAGGCTGGCATTGTCTGTAAGGCAGCCTACCTCAGTTGAGACAGCGTCTTTATTTGGCATTAGAGCTCCCCTATTTAGGCAACACTAGATGGCCAGTGATCTCCAGGAACTGCCTGTCTCTTCCTCCCCAGCAGACATACACCATCATGCCCAACATTTTACCTGGGGTCAGGGATCAGATCAAGGCCTCACGCTTGCATGGCAGCATTTTACAGGTGAAGCTATCTCCCCAGCCCTGTCAGATTTTATATTAAAACTGGTCAAACTTATACTAATCCAGAAAAGGCCATAGAAAGAAAAGCCAGTGGACATATCTGAGCAGTTACTTGTTAACATGAAGACCATTAGCTTGAAAGCGTATTTATTACATGATTCTAGCCAAGTCAATCTTACTTGAAGTGCTTGGGAACAAAAGTGTGTGGGATTTTGGGACACTGTGTGTGTGTGTGTGTGTGTGCGTGTGTATGTGTGCATGCGCATGAGCACGTTCGCATGTGTGTAATGAGATGCCCTGGGGATTGGACTAAAGCTAAACTTAAACTATATATTTTATGTACATCTTATACTCACATAGCCTGAAGAGAATTTTATATATAATAGTTCTAATGCACCTGTTTGACTGTAGCCTATCACAATGAGGTCAGGGGTGGAAAGTTGCATTAATATATCAGATTTGGGGGGCTGAAGAGATGGCTCAGCAGTTTACCTGCTTGCTTGCAAAGCCTGGAGGCCTAGGTTTGATTCCCCAGTACCCACGTGGGGCCAGGTGCATAGAGTAGTGCATACATCCAGGGTTTTTTTTTTTTCAGTGGTGGGAGGCCCTGGTACACCCCCTTCTCTTTCTCTCTCTCTCTCTCTCTCTTTCTCTCTCTCTCTCTTCAACTAGATAAATAAATATTTTTTTTAAAGTTCAGATTTTGGAACATGTTGGGTTTGGGATTTTCAGATTAGGGAAACTCAACTTGTTTTGGGAGGATAGATCTTCTTGATTGAGATGGATTTGTCTCTAGAATTGGACCTTTATTCAAAACCTGATGCTAGATTTCCATTCCACCTTGTTTCATAATAGCCTGGGAAACAGGACTGTCACTACTTTCTCTTCCATAGTAGACAGAAAATCATCTCTGTGCATTTCTTCCACTGACAACCAAAGAGGTATACAGACTTCCATATGTTGCCTCTGTTGGTCTCATGTTTATTAGACTTCTGTAGTAAAGAGCATCTGGTGCAATACTAGTTATAGAGAATAAGTAAGAAAAACAAAACATGTCACAAAAGGCAAGAGGAGTAAGAGCTTTGCACTGTGTGGAGATTCCCGTGCCCCTAGCCTGCTTGCCTTGAGCACCTAGCTTTGCACTGTGTAACTGATGGAGATTCCCGCCCGCCCCCCTACCAGCCTGCTTGCCCTAAGCACTTAGCTTTGCACTGTGTAACTGGTGGAGATCCCCCCACCCGCCTGTTGCACTGTGTAACTGCTGGAGATCTCCCCCTCCCCCCACCCGGCTTGCCCTGAGCACTTCATTGCAGCTGGGAAAGAGTCAGCACTGGCTTCCTTCATCTAATTGTTTTCTTTTTGGAGCCTCGGGGAATAAATAAAGCTGGAGGTAAGGAGTTTAAGGGAAATAAAATATCAGAAAGAGAAAACAGCAGCAACAGGATAGAACAGTAAGAAACAAAACCACCAGGGAACTGCTAAATAAGGCAGAAATAGGAAGATGAAATGGAGCATGACATAATCTATCATCTAAGCTCCCAACGTTACGGTGCAGAGGCAAGCAGGCAGATCGGGATTCATCAGCCTACAAAGCACCATGCCACTGAGCAGATGATATCCTACCCCAGGAATGGGTCCTAGTTTTCTCAGTATTTCATATGGTTGGACGTTTTTGTGTTTCCATTCCTTTATGAATGGTGAAATATAACCACAATATTTTATTATTAATCATGATTTAATTCTGATTGTTCCTAACAAGCATATAGAAAATATGATGCCTTTAAAATATGTTATCACTGTCAGAGCATGTTGACAAGCGAAGTGAATATCAGGAGTAACATGGACATTCTAATCACCACCACTGCATAGTGTTGTTTTAGAAGTTTATGTTATTTTGGTATCATACAAAGTATCCCATTGTTGCTTTCATTACTAGAGCAATTGACATGATATGAAAAATTCTGGGTTGGAGAGATGGCTCAGTTTGCTTGCAAAGCCTTATGGCCCTGGTTCAATTTCTCAGTACCCATGAAAAGTCAGACTCACAAAGTGCTGCATGGGTCTGGAGTTTGTTTGCAGTGGCAAGGGGTCCTGGCATGCCCATACTTTCTCTCCCTTACTTTCTCTCTCTCTCTGTGTGTCAAGCAAATAAATTAATAAAAACATTTAGGAGCCGGACGTGGTGGCGCACACCTTTAATCCCAGCACTCCGGAGGCAGAGGTAGGAGGATCTCCATGAGTTCGAGGCCACCCTGAGACTCCATAGTGAATTCCAGGTCAGCCTGAGCTAGAGACCCTACCTCGAAAAAGCCAAAAAAAAAAAAAAAAAAAAAAAAAAAATTGGGTGCTAGAGAGATTGCTTAGCCATTAAGGCATTTGCCTGTGAAGCCAAAGGAGCCAGGTTCAATTCCCCAACACCCATGTAAGCCAGATGCACAAGTGGCACATACGTTTGCAGTGGCTTGAGGCCCTGGTGTGCCCATCCTCTCTGTCTGTCTCTCTTCTCTCTCTCTCTCTGCTTGTAAATAAATAAAATAAAAACAAAACAAAAAATCATTTAACAATGTGTATTATATAGCTGGAAGATAGTGGATCAGACATACAACAATACCACAGAGATGAAAAATAATAGTATGGAGAAGACCAACAACAACAAAAAACAGATGTTAAGAGTGTGAACTCTGGATCCTGAGCCCCTGGGACCCTATTTTTGGTGTGGCACTTATGGTCTCCAGTAGGTCTGTTAACCTCCTTGGCCTGAGTGGTTTCATTTCTGAGGCATTAAGAGTACCCATCAGAATATCAACTGAATTAATTTAGGAAAAAAACATCTCAGAATGTTACAAGTGTTAGCTCTCTATTGAAACATAAAAATATGCAAACCAGCATAAAATGATCTGTCTGCATGTAACTTATGATTTTATAAACAGAAGAAAGGATGAGAGATTATTCAGAGACTATGGACACAGGTACTTTCAGAACAAGAAGGTAAGAGGAGGAGAATGCTAGCCTGGAGGTTCATTTTTACTTTGGGGTTCTTAGCAATGCTGTCAGTGAGTATCCTTATGTATAATATTTGTGCATATGAAAAGGACACTCTGTACTTTAAAATTCAAAGTTAAGGGCTAGAGAGATGGCTTAGGGGTTAAGGTACTTGCGTGCCAAGCCTAAGGGTTCATGTGTGACTCATCAGGTCCCACGTAAGCCAGATGCAGAGACGCAAGCACACAAGGTCCCACATGTGTGCAAGGGGTGCACTTGTCTAGAGTTCTATTGCAGAGGCTTGAGGCCCCAGTGTGCCAATTCTCTCTCTCTCTCTTTCTTGCTTGCTCTTATTCTCGATTTACCACATAAAAACGTACAAACTAAATTACAGCCTGGCACGGTGGCACATGCCTTTAATCCCAGCACTTGGGAGGCAGAAGTAGGAGGAGTACTGTGAGTTCAAGGCCACCCTGAGACTGCATAGTGAATTCCAGGTCAGCCTGAGCTACAGTGACACCCTACTTTGAAAAATAAAAGCCAAAACATAAATAAATAAAGTAATTACAAAATCACAGAATGGGTTTCTTCATAAATAGCTGTTGTTTCCATGAAGCAATTGTATTACTATGTGTAAACTGACTTAATAATCTAATGTCACCTGACTGAGTTCTATCATCATATAGTTAACTTGAGGATCAATTTCCTTTCATAATTTTATTATTTATTTGTTTAGTTATTTATTTATTTATTTTGTTTTTCAAGGTAGGGTCTCACTCTAGCCCAGACTGACCTGGTTTTCACTATGTAATCTCAGGCTGGTCTCGAACTCACGGTGATCCTCCTACCTCTGCCTCCAAAGTGCTGGGATTAAAGGCGTGCGCCACCACGCCCAGCTTCCTTTCATAATTTTAATTAATGTTTCTGTGGTGCTGACTACAGGACCTTGTGGATGTTAGGCAAGTACTCTACCACTACGCTCCTCTTTTAACTACTTTTTTTTTAATTGAGCAATTGCTACATCAGATCCAGGTACTCAAGTAGATAACAGCATTTTAAAAGCTCATATAGCCAGAAGTGGTGGTGCATGCCTTTAACTCAGCATTCAGGAGGCAGAGGTAGAAGGATCACTATGAATTTGAGGCCACCCTGAGACTACATAGGGAATTCCAGGTCTGCCTAGGCTAGAGTGAGATCCTATCTCAAAAAAAAAAAAAAAAAAAGTTTCATATAGTCAAGACAGCCTCCTAGTAAATGAAGGGGGGGGAAAAGCTATGAATAACCAATCACTTCTCAGTGTCTTAGAGCATGAGAAGATATATACTCAGGGATTCGGGGATCCTGGCCATTCCCAGGGAGCAGGATCCCAACCTGACCCTTAGCACCCAACAAGGCTGAGCTCATGAAGGGGTTAGACAAGTTGCAGAGCTCTGGGGAGGAATGGATGTGAGACACAGGTAGTCAAGCAAGGGTGCCGGGGCATTAGGACTGATGATAGTTGAGCCAGGTGTCCAAGGCTGCTCTTGGTATTTGCAATGTTCATTGCATTGAGATTTTATTCCATATCTACAGCTAGCATGAGCAGAGAGCACTGACAGCCACCGCAGCCGGTTCACAAGTTACATCGTAAAATACAGTCCTTGGTACTTATTTCTGTGCCTGATGACATTGTGTCCTAGTCTATTTCCTATTGCTACAACCATGTACAAGACTTGATAATTTATTAAGAAAGGTGTTTTGCATATCTCACAGTCCTGAAGTCCTAAATCCTGGCAGCAGCATTGGGCAGGGCTTTCCTGCTGAGTTTTGGTGTGGCAGAAGTCATCACATGAGGAGAGAGAACAAGGATGCCAGAGAGCTGCTTTCATCGTGGAGCCATCCTAGAGACAAACCTGAATCCAGGAATCTGTGTGCAAAACATGCATGGCACCCCAGCCTACAACTCTTTTAGGAAGGGCTTGAAAAAATGCACACAGGTGACTTTCTTTTTTCAGCAAAGAGGGGCTCACTGTTAAGCAGATCACAGCTACAAGAAAAACATGCATCTGGTTTGGTTTATTTATTTATTTATTTATTTTTGGTTTTTTGAGGTAGGGTCTCACTCTAGCCCAGGCTGACCTGGAATTCACTAGGTAATCTCAGGGTGGCCTCGAACTCACGGCGATCCTCCTACCTCTGCCTCCTGAGTGCTAGGATTAAAGGCGTCCGCCACTACGCCCGGCTGGTTTATTTTTTATATGTGTCAAATAGCATCAGCTATCTGTCCCATAATTTTTCCCTTCCCAGAATAAATGTACAACTCTGAAGTACCAAATGAGGCCCAATATCACTGTCCACACAACACCATGTGAGGGTGAAAAAGTCCCGCTAGGCAGACCAATATAGACAGTTCTGCATTACTGAAGCCTCAGGAGTGGTCATTAGATTGGGTCAGGTGTCATTTCAATAATCACAAAATAAAGCAATATTTTGACTTTGTCAAACACTATCTTCTGGCTTTTACTACCCAAATACTGATCTGGTCAAGAATAAACCAGCTCTTAATTACATCTGTATTTTTCTTTTTCATTCTTAATTTAGGGACTAGCAATCTACATTTCAAATTTTCAAAATGAAATAGAAGACAACTTCTATCTTCAGCCTTAAAAGAAATGTTTACTTTTAACATTTAAACATTACAAACCAAGTCAGTAATGTTAAGATGGCAGTGGGTAACTGTCAGTAAGAAAGCCCCTAATGTCTCTCACATTTGTAAATGAATTACAAACACCAATTCGACTAAAATTAACTGTTGGTCTATCTTGTTGCTATAGGCTTAAAGTTTTCATCAAGGAAAGGGAAGGGATTGTTGTCATTTCTTCTGGTGATGTCACTTCATAGCCAAAAGTGTATTAAATACTTTTTTGCATCAACTAGGTAATTTCACCTGGCAATCTATTTATTTTCCAAAATGACAAAATGATTTGAAAAGTAGAAACTCATTTACTTAAGCACAAACACATTTTTCACAAAATAAATAAATAATAATAATTTTAAAAACCCACGAAGGTCCCCCAGTCAAGGTATTTCCTTTGAAATTCCCCAACTGCTGATTTTCAATCAATCATTCTATTAAAATAAATTTGTCAATTGAAATGAAAACAGCCACCAATGCCTTTAGGTGCAATTCTTTGTTTGGATAATCACCAGTTACATTACACGTTTAAAAATCGTTTTTCAAATTTTTTTTTTTAAGAAAAGTAGAACCCCACATGCTCAGAACGCACAAAATAACTCCTGAAAGACTGAGGCTTAGAAACATCCCCCAAATTTCACTTTCACTGACTTACTCAGGAGAGAGAGGCGCAGGGCAGGTTCGGGGGGCCGTCTGGTGTCCCCGGGCGGACCTCACCCAGCGACTGGTCGCATATGGACGCCATTTGTAACCATCGCAGGGACGCGCGGTCAGCCTAACCTTTGGTGTCTGCCTATCCATCTGTTTTCACATTAGTTGCAAATTATAGAATCCTCCAGACCCAAATGACCATAAATCAGTACTATGAGCATGTACACTTTTCCCATCTGTCATAAAACAATGAATTAAATTCATGCCTGTCAAAATAGGCTGCGGGGAAATGGTCTTCTTTTGCAGGCAAGAGTACAAAGCGCCACCTCATCGCTGTAATTTATGGTCTCCGTGGGCCTCGAGGTGATTAGGCCTTGGCCCACCAACACACAGAAAAACAGTAGGAACTCCAATAACTCCAAATGGAAATCTTGGGTCAAATTTATCAAACAAATCAGAGAGAAATCTATTTCTGTTTGGAAAAGAAGGAGATATATTGCATGTTTAGTGTTCCTGCACAGCTTTGGAACTTTTTGGCTATTGGGTATTTGTGAGTTTTGGAATTTCTCGCTTAAATAGTATCACCAAAGGACGTGTAATGTATCAGACATGAGCCATTTTTAGCCAAATAAAATATACAACCGCAAGCAAAGAGGTTTTTCAATGTTAACATCAACATATTTGTGCAAATGATGTAACTCAAAAATTTTTTAGGTAGACCTAAAAAAAGCATAGCTTTAGAACTGGAAAAATACACTGGGAGAAAATGAAATATGTTAGCAATAGGTATCCCTCTCCCCCCCTAAAAAAAGGTAATAAAAAAGAACCAAGTAGCTAAAATGATAAGGTGTACGGACTTCATTCCATGCCAACAGGTTTATACCAACTCCACCTCACCCGTTAATGTTTTCTTAAAACTTCCCTTGCATAAAATTGCCTGAAGTCAAATACAGCTCGGCATCTGAAAGCAAAGGGAGAAAATAAAATTAAAACAAAACCAGAGAACGAGGCACAGCAGGCGAAAACACTGACGCTCGCCATACAGAAATTATTGGTCACAGTCAGATGTGACGAAAAATAAACGGAGATAATTTGGTGCAGGGTGGGGTTGGGGAGGCCCAGGGAAGGGGTGTATAAACTGATGGGGAGGTTTTGGCCCCTTCCCCTCACTGCAAACCACAGTGCGCATGAACTGCTGTTTATCACGGAGCCCTGCAGGCATTCTTTCAATCAGAAAGTCGTATTTCACCCAACACCCCTGCTGTATTAGAAAGGTTGGGCGGGTAAATGCCCAGGCAAACCGAGATGACGATTTGGCAATGCTGCATGTCATAGATCTGGTTAATATCCAGCCTTGAATTATGGCGTCTTGAAGAGAAATTCCCTGGGTGTTCAATATCACCTCCAGGGGACTAGAACCCGCATCCAACAACAGCTGTCTGGTATCTGGGAAAGATGTCTCCTGCTGGGAGTTATGAAGCTCGGCCTCGGTCTCTGATACTTGGGCTGTGTCCCACAGTGGGTTTCCAGAAATGTGACTGTGCCTGGATGGAGGTCCTTCCTCAATACCCAGTGCTCAGCAACCCTTCACAGTTGAAACACCTTTGATTTTTCCCTCCCTCCCTTCCTTCCTTCCTTCATTTTTTTTCTTTCTTTCTTTCTTCTTTTTTTTTTTTTTTTTTTTTTTTTTTTTTGGCCACTGAGTCCTAGGGGGCTGTGGAAGAATATTGTGTTTCATGCTGGGACACTGCACAGAAGAAGGACTTGCGCTTTAGAAGCACTTTACTAATGCTGGTACCGATAATTTAATTTAAAAGATAAACAGAGTTTAAAATAACCATTTGATAAAGATATTATTAAGAGTAAGCAATGTGGGACAGAGAGATGGCAGGGTACCAAAAAATAAATGCTGCCTGATTTTGAGTCCTTTTCTATCTTTTTTTTTTTTTTTTTTGCTACCCTCTTTTGTCAGTTTCTTCATTCTTGTTTTCTTTTTTTGGCTTAATTTTCCTTCCTTCTTTCCTACCTTCCTTCCTTCCTTCTTTTTCATCCTCTTTCTCCCTCGCCCTCTTCTCAAATTTCCAGATGACAGTTGTTCACTCGGGATTACAGCAATTCACCTAAATAAACTGAAAAGTCCTTACCCATTTTAGCATGTAGAAGCAGGAGATGGGGAGCTCTGGAAGACTAAGATATTATTCAACACATTTCACACTCAGTTATTAATTAATTAATTGTGGTTATAATCATTGCTGAGAATGAATTTTTCTAGTTGCTGGGACAGCCCAGAACAGAACTGTGGAGTCTGATCACAAACCTACTTTTCTGGGTCCCTAAGCCAGAGTCATAGACTAACAAGCCTAACAATAAAGTTTATTTTCTTCTAAGGCATATCATACAAGTTATCATTCTAACCACTGGTTTATTACTTCATATCTAATAAAGTGACTCACTGTTTGCTTTATTGCAGCTTTATATTATTGTTTTAATGAGAAAACTATATTAGCTCATATTCCATGACACTGACCACCAATAACTACGGGCTTATTTTATTTGAATGTATTAAATAGGAACACATGTTTGAAGAGAACACGCCACTGAGTTTCTGTTCTCCTGTTTATTTCCCAAACTGAAGGTTACAGAAGTCACTTGCAATAGATTAAACCTGGCCTATTGCCATAGGAATCCATTGCCAACAGCACCCATCAAAATCAAGTGGTGAAATTAAAAATAATTAAAACTTCTGAAGCTAAAGTTTCAGATGAAAATTGTTTCAAGAGAGCTCTCAAGATGAAAATTACTCAATGAAGAAAAATTATTTCATTCAGTTTACTTTAGCTTTGGAATATTATTTTTTTCCAGCTTTAACAATGTCCATCCATCCATATATAGACATACACGCACCCACCAAAAACTACATCACAGCCACCATACCCAAAATATATATCTATATAAGTATTAAGAATTTGAGAAAATAATTCTATGTAGGCAAAATTAATATTTGATTCACAATAAGCCTGATTTCCTTTTTAATCCCTGAATTTGTGTGTATGTTGATAAAACATAATTTTATCACATTACAAAATGATTTTTATTTGTATTTTATTTCCTTCTTTGCGCCATCTATTTGCTTTCCTCTCACATGACCAGTGAAACAGCAATGCCAGTAGATCCTTAAAGACTTTACAAGGAAGGAGATCTGTGCTGCATGGTGATTGCTGAGCATGTGAACAGACTTTCTGGGCCTGCTGAGTTCCTGCCCTTCCACTTCTCCATTGCTAGAGGCTGCAGCTGGAGAGGGTACTCTTGCTGCTGGCCAGCAGATTTCTAGCACAATCCTGTCAGATAACTTTATGCACTCCATCATCCCAAATTGGTAGAAGAAGCTTAAAGAGGAAACTTGTCTAGACCTGTCTGGGGCAAAAGCCACACTGCTCTTGAGGCTCTGCTATAAAGATTCCACATAAAGCCTGGTGTGGTGGTGCACACCTTTAATCCCAGCACTCAGGAGGCAGAGGTAGGAGGATCATTGTGAGTTCGAGGCCACCCTGAGACTACAGATGAATTCCAGGTCAGCCTGAGCTATAGTGAGACCCCACCTCGAAAAAAAAAAAAAGAAAAGATCCCATGTGACTTCGACATGCTTGCAATTGCAATTAACAGGCCAGCCATGAGGTCTTAGTGAGCTATGTGTTCCTCTTTTTTTGCACCAATATTTTACAGATGAGATTTTCCCATTGTTTGGAGAAAACAGCAATGTGGAGCAGGAGAAGTGGTAGGAAAGCTCTATCAACCCAGCGCAATGTGGAGGAGGAGAAATGCTCACTGAGCTCTGTGTCAGATCTTCAAGAAGGACAAACTGAGGAGGTAACCTGGGCATATGACCCATCAATGGCAGGAGGACTGAGCCACAAAAATACCCGGGAAGGTCAGCAAAAGAGTCAGAAAAAGCTTCTTGCACTAGTCCCTTTCGTGTGCTCACTCATCATCTTCTCAGTCAGAGCTATGACACACACAATACAATAATAAAATAACACATAGCCAAAGAAGACCAAGGTTTATGTGTCTCACTAAGCTGGGAAGAAGTCAACCACCTACCCATTTTTTTTTTTTTTTTTTGCCTTTACATGTTGCCTAAGCCTGCAACTAAATGACTTTTTGTGATATTTTTCCTTTGAAAGATAGTTCTAACTTCTGGCATACACCTGTATGGAAATGCCCTGTCCGTGGAGGGTAGATATGTGTTATCCCCACCCCCAAACCAATTTCTCAAGGGACTAAGCTAGATCAGATGCTTATTTCCAGAATTAACCGACTTGTAATAATAAAAATGTGTGGTGTGTATTGATGGCCTATTATACGTGAACTTGAAACACTGACATTTCTACAGCCACATGAAAAGAAAAATAAACAGGAACCTTCCCCAGCCCTTTACAAAGAACTCACATTTGATCTTCATAGCGACTGGGAGATAGGAATTCTTGTGAAGCAGGATGTACATGTGATGAAACAGGCTTACCAAAGTGATTTGTCCAAGCTCCCGCATACTTCCCTAAGCCACATGCTGTCCTTTATAGCATACTGAAAAACAGGAAGTAAAACCAATGCAAACCATCTTTCCTGTTTCATTGACAAGGCTTGGCAGCCTGTCTTAAGGCAGACTAACTTCTTTTCCCCTGCCAGTGTGTTTCTGATGATTTATTAAAATTTTCATGGCAAGAATGCTTGCCAAGGCTCTGTCCTTGAGTAAGCTCAGGGTTAAGAAAGAACTTCCTGCCAGACAGCACAGCTTCCCTGTCCATGTGTGATGGAACCTGTCCTGTTTCTGTCCTCTTGGCTCCAGGTGTGGCTGGTTTAAGGTGATCCCAAGACAGCCCAGTTGGAACAACTGGTATGGCTGTCCAGGGCAGGACACTGGCTTTTCCCGCTGGCCCCATGGGACCATGTGCTCACTCACCTACCATCTTCTTGGGCCCAGTAGAGCATGATTTAGGGGGTTCCAGGAGGAGTTGGGGTCCAAAGTGCAGTTCTGGGAACTGGGGTGGAAGACCTGCACAAACTCTTATCTATCGTCACTGGCAGTTCTGGCTCCAGATCACTGTCCTCCAGGGCATTAGACATGGATGGTTTTGGCAAGGTGTCCTTTCATCCAACCTAGCTTCAGGATGCTGTCTATAACTTGTATGAGTACCCAGTAAAAAACTTCTTGGGTTGGAGAAGATGGCTTAGCGGTTAAGGCACTTGCCTGCAAAGCCAAAGGATCCCAGTTTGACTCCCCAGGACCCACATAAACCAGATGCACAATGGGGTGCAAGCATCTGGCGTTCATTTGCAGTAGCTGGAGGCCCTGACACGCCCATTCTCTCTCTCTCTCTCTTTCTACCTCTTTCTCTCTCAAATAAATAAATTAAAATTTAAAAAAAGAAAGTAACTTCTTGCAAAATCCCTGCTTCACATGAGAAAATCTTCAGGTACATTAGAAACCTGCACTTGTTGCAATAATAAATTGTACTGGTCCCTTCATCCATTAAAGAAAAGCAAGAGCTTTTTGAGTCTTTGATATTTCAACAGAGTTACAAAATTTTGAATTGCAGTACAATGGCTCGTGTTATTACCCATCTGAGCAAAGAAACTCCCATTTACTGAAGATTTTGTGGAGCTAACCAAGTTTAAGGCCCAGAATAGATCACTGTCACCAGCCCAGTGACTGTCTACAGAGTTGCCAGGAGTCAAAGAATGTTCCAGATTAGGGTGCAGTAACCACATTTTCTTTAAAAGAAAGCTTTCTTCACCAACAGTTCTAATATTGACATAACAGTATTCTAGTAGCAAGGGACTCAGATCTCCAAACTTTAGCAATTTATTATGATTTCTTCACACTTTTCAAATAAATACTAACTTTGCATATAACATTATATTTTAAATTTTTCTATTCTTTCCCTTAATCTTCCTTTACCCCTCAAATTACTTAACATTCAGACTCAGAGGAATTGCTTGAAGCCACAGCGAACATAAAATCTACTGAAGTTCGGAGCACCGGGGCAAGTTCAAGTTTCTCATTAAATAAGGAAGTGGTATTTCATGTGAAAGACTTACACAAATTCTGTATTTTGCATCTTTTCTTAAAAGATCATATTTTTTAAGTTTTAAAAAATATTTTATTTATTTATTTCAGAGAGAGAAAAGAAGAGAGAGAACGACCACGCCAGGTCCTCCAGCCACTGCAAACAAACTCCAGATGCATGCATCGCCTAGTGTATCTGCTTTATGTGGGTACTGGGGAATTGAACCTAGGTCCTTAGGCTTTGCAGGTAAGCGTTTTAACCTCTAAGCCATCCCTCCAGCCCAAAGGATCATATTTTTGTATACCAATTATATAATATGAAGAGTAAGTCTCAAAAATCTCAGTAAGCGCTATATAAATGTCCCTAAGCCTACCGGTGGCTGCACTGCACAAGGCCAGCTGTTTCTAGGGTGCCTCGGTGTGGGAAGGAGAGGCTCTGATCCCTGCGCTCTGTGCTGCGTCTAGGACATGTCGGTTGTCATTTCTGGATCAGCAGCTCTTCAGCACACTGTGCTTCACACAGATCCCAGATCTGAGCACATTCACTGGGTGATTTGGCCTGTCTAACCTAGCTAACAGTTCACACAGGATGGATTGACATGCTAGTCAAAGCTGTCCGTGCTATCATACCCAAAGAAAAATGTCAACACGTTCATGCAAGTGCAAGTTATGTTTCCTAATAATTACTTGGGTTTACTTTCCTAGGATCCCACCCAGGTAGAGAGCCAAAAAGTTAGAGTTTATGTGACATCATGTCAGAGAAGAAGGAAAGGAGAAAAGATGAGCAGAAGGAAGGAAGCAAAGAAGGAAGGAAGGAGTCAGTCACAGGATCTATGACAGATGAACTTCCTAGAATATAACATCAAAGGGTCAGGTAGTTCATTTGTCCTATTATTAATGACAATAATCATTCAATCACTTGGATAGATCAGGGTAATGTCAACCAGAGAAAATTAGAACAAGGGCATGGATTAGATCATTGTAGTACGTAAGTATTTGCTTCCTTATTTTAATATCACACTGCAGTTCCTGTAGAAAACATCCTTATCATAGTCTGTTTTGTGTTGTTATAACAAATACCTGGGTCTAAAGAAAGAAAGCAAGAAACTTGCTTCCTGACTCTAGTTTCTGAGACATCCAAACAGCAGAGTACTGCAGGGAGAAGGTCTCCATGGCCGTATCACAATATGGTGAAGCCTCATACAGAAGCGGCTTAGCACAATGAATGGCCTCATTTTGTAACTACGGTCTGTGAGAATAAACTTGGTCCTGAGGCAGATACATTATTCCCCTCTTAAAATAGCATTCCCTAATATAAATACTTCCCACCATTGCCAGCCTCTGGAAGGCCCATCTTTTCAACATTATCACAGTAAAACTAAGCTTCTAGCATATGAATAGAGGGGCAATATCAATTCAACTACATCTAAATGATAGCAACTCTTATTTTTAGCACTGTCCACTGAAGAGGGGTGTTGATGAATAAGATGAGCTAAAAATCTAGCATTTGGAAAAAAAAATGGGCAGGAGATATATGGTCATTTTTGTAACATTTCTATCATTTTTCACTTTTTTCTTTAGTTTGAGATCATTTCAATATTAGTAATCCATCGATTCCAATGTTGGAGCAAATGACGCTTCCTACTTCTGCTTAATATGTTCATGTGCAGACGCTGTTTTGTAATACAAGGGTTTTTTTTTTAATCACAGCTATATTTTTGACTCAAAATTCGATGGGACTTCCATCAGTGGCCAATGATTTTCATGATGTGTAGAAGGTGAGGGATGAAAAAGTTTAACTGCCTTCTCAGTCTATTTCTGAACATCTGGCTTTGAATCAACTTCGAGCTTTGCAAAGATTGAATAAAATATGCCTCAAAGACAAGCGCCAAAATATGCAAAAGAACAGACCTGTCTTGAGCAGCGTGAAGCAGACACTCGCAGCCCCAGCACTGCCTCGCTGTCATGTCCTCACCCTCTGCCTTTCAGGGGGGAGCTACCTCCTGGATCTAGAAAGGAAATCAACAACTAAGTTAGGAAAAAGTCCTGAAGCTTCCTGGTGGGATGTCAAAACAGCAGCCGTTCTTAAAAGAACTGACTTAGTTGTTCACATGAACATGTTAAGAATGTTAAAGTTTTGTTCAGTTTTGTTCAGTTTTGTTGTTTTTGACATTTGTGTCCAGCTGAATTGGCTGACAGGACAGTTTTTGAGACTCCCAATGAGTGTGTGTTACCGTCCACACCTCTGGATTTTTTTTTTTTTTTTAATGTCAATAAGTTTCAGTAGAGTAGAAAATCAACCAATAAATGTGATTGCTGAATGGAATGTTCCAATAATCCTACAATGACTGTATTTTAAAAGCAATAGAATATGCTGTGATCTGCATCATGCTGAATATTCCATTAAGAAGAGGGGCTGGAGGGATGGTTTAAGGTGCTTGCTTGCAAAGCCTAAGGTCCCAGGTTTGATTCCTCAGGACCCACATAAGCCAGATGCACAAGGTCCTGCATGCATCTGGAGTGTGTTTGCAGTAGCCACATGCCCTGGCATGCTCTCTTGCTCTCTCTATCTGTCTCTCCCTCTTTCATTCAGTCAAATAAATAAATAAATAAAAACTTTAAAGAAAAGAAGAGGGGGCAAAAGAACGTAAGAGCCTGAGAGTGGGAAAAAATGTCTAGAGACATAACCCCCCTCCCCCACAATGACTGTCTGCTGCTCTCACAGCTCATAACCCACAACTACATGGTGAGTACCAGCAATCCCACTAAAAAGGGCCCTCAGTGGAGTGGGGGCAGGGAGAAGGGAAATATTGGTACCAACATGCATTGTGTCCATACAAAGTCTCTACTTAATATAAAAAATATTCTGTTGGCTTATAAAACAACAAGAGCTGTGAAAACCCAATTTGCTGGCCTTAGACATGTTCAAGAGGGAGCTGTGCAGAGTTAAAAAGACAGTTGATTTGGAGTTGACCAGATTTTGGTGTCCTAAGTAACTCTGGTGTCTTTGTGGAAAGTGTTACTTCTGGCACTGTAACTATAAGGGTAAAAGCTCCGTCATTCAGCGTGCTCCGGGAATACAAATATGTTGACAGCATCCTGAAGTCCCCCTGTATTTTCTGATCCCGGTCGCCTCATTGGTGGTGGACTTGAGCTAGGGGTTCAAATATACAGCCTGGGGACATTTATGAAAACAGCATTTGAAATAATGAAAGTTGTAAAACAGTCTAAATAGAGCCAATGAAAGAGAAGTGCATATTTAAATATATGAAGCTCTGTTTTAATATTTATGAGAGGAGAAGGACCATTAAAATCGTGTGTTCACAGAAATCTTCTTCTAGTACTCATGTGTATGGAAGAAGGAGAAAAGCCCATGGGGATACTGCCTTACATGAATTGGGGGAATATTAAATTGTTTTTTACGGCAGTGCAAATTAATAGAGGCCAATAATCCACAGGCAATTTCTCAGCAAGGCCTGGCGCACATGGCTGCTCAGATTTCTGTCTGTGGAATGAGCCCCCTGGCAAGAAGGGGAGTCACCCACCAAGACCTGGCTGCCAGGAACTGTGTCAGTGATGACACGCTTCAACTGAAGATCACAGACAATGCCCTCTCCAGAGACTTGTTCCCCATGGACTGCCACTCTCTGGGGGACAATGGAAACGGGCTGGTTGAATGTATGGCTCTCGAATGTCTGGTTAATAGTGAGTTTCTCTAGAGCCAGTAATGTGGTAAGTTCCGGGACTCCAGACATCAACACCACAGAGAAGAAAGCTTTCTGTTTTAAATGTGTTTTTTTTTTTTCTAACATTTTTGGCCCTTTTTAAAATCTAGTGGCTGTTATCTAAAATTTTTCATTCAGGAAGTAAATGTAGTTAGCTTCCAGTTAATCAATCTATAGGGAGAAGCTATGACCCAAACTCTGGGCCAGAACTATGTGTGTTATTCCCCACTGACATATGCTAAGGAGGCACTCTTCACGCTGAAGTAGGTACAAGTGCCCCAATGCTAGATGCAAAGACACTTAGGTTTATTTTTATTTTATTTTATTTTATTTTTTAGAGAAAGCAAGAGAAAGAGAAGAGAGAGAATTGGTGCACCAGGCCCTCTGCCACTGTAATCAAACTCCAGACACTTGTGCCACCTAGTGATCACGGCAACCTTGTGCTTGCCTCACCTTTATGTGTCGGGCTAACTTGGGATCTGGAAAGTTGAACTTGCATCTTTACGGTTCTCAGGCAAGTGGTTTAACTGCCAAACCATCTCTCCAGCCTGACGCTGAGGTTTAGAAAGGTGACAGTCATTAATTTCCTTAGAGCCTCAGCTTGATTGAGTGGATGCCAAATCATAAAGATGGATTTTTATATTTTCTTTTCATGGTCTCATTCACGTATTATGGCATTTCTCACATGTTTTCCCACATCACTGTCTTCCTTTGGCCAGTTTCTGGGTAGTTCTATCGATTTTGGCAGATCGTATAATTGATGCCTTTATTGGTTTAAGGGTTTAAGATATGGATCTTTAAGACTATTTTTCAAGTGACTATACTTAGGAATTGAAATTATCTAAGATTTCCTCAATGAAGAACTATTAATCCAATTTAAAATTCTTGAAATCAAAATAATTTGGTAACAAGGAAAAAACATTTTTTTCTTTTTCATAAATAGTGCTATTTGATACATTGCTCCTTTTGCATGCTAGTATCTTGGTAAAAAGAATTTTTGATATGAATGAACAATTTATTAAGGTTTTCCCAAACTTTTTTGGTTAGTTAAAGTTTTCACTGTATATATTGTCAGGCTGGGGAGACTGCTCTGTTGTTCAGAAGTGCTTGCTTATAAAGCCTGCTAATTCAGGTTCAAGTCCCCAGCACCCACGTATATCTAGATGCACAAACTGGTGCTACATCTGGGCTCCCTTTGCAGCTTCAAGTGCACACACTTTCTCTCCCTCAGCTTGAAAATAAAAATATAAACTACTTTTAAAATCATGTGTTCAAAGAATATTTAGTGATACAAGAAATGACTCACTATGAAGCAGGGACATTAATAAAAGAAGCAGAAATATATGAATAAAGGCAAGGAGGTGGTGGCTCATTCCTTAAATCCTAGCACTTGAGAGGCTGATGCAGGAGGATCACAAGTTAGAGGTGAGTCTGGACTGCATAAAGAGTTCAAAGCAAATCTGTACTATATAATAGACCTTGTTTCAGAAAACAAAATGAAAGAAAAACTACATTTTAACAAAACCATATAGGAATACATGCACACATATCTATCACATACATCAATATCCTTACAATAATTATCTATAGTCTGTAGCTTATAATAATATACATGAATCATATTTTCATTTGCTGGGCCCTTGTGTATTTTTCAAATTTGGAAGTAATAACATGTATTTTATTATCACTGGGCTTGGTTTCTCCCTTCAAACTTCAAACTATCTGCTCCAAGAAAAAAAAAAAAATCAGAAGTGTAGCCATGGATGACTTAGGGAGCTACATAAAACTGAAAAGTAAGCAACAATACACAAAGAGAAATGGTTAAGAAACTGACATTTCTTACTGATGCCATCATTAAGTGATGTTTATATTCCCCGTTGCCTGCTTAGCACTATTTTATGCTCAAGGCATTCTCCGAGAGCATGCCTGCACAGGCTAGGGATAAGAAATCCTGTCAGGTTCTCAGTGTGAACTAATCATTGGCATTCTAGTTTATTTTTAGGCATGTTTCCTGAGTATGACAATCCGGAAACATTGAAGGAAAAATAGAACATAAACATAAGCACTCCAAAGTCTCAGCTATGTAAATATAGAAATGTTACGTTGGGCATAGTGGTGCATGTCTGTTTATCCAAGGACTCTGGAGACAGAGGCTAGAGGATGATTCAAGTTCAAGGCCAGCCTGAGCTACATAGTGAGACCCTGTCTCAAAAACAAACCAACATAATTTTCTACTTACTAAAAGACAGACCAAATGGCTGATCCTTCACCAGTCGCTTACAGGGAATACTTGAACCACAAGACACTGGAGAGGGTAGGATCAAGACTAACCTTAATCTTCTACATCTTCCCTCCCTCACTTTCCCTCTCTCTCTCTCTCTCTCTCTCTCTTATCTCTAACACTTGTATATTAGTTATCTTTTTCCTCATTTTCTTAGTGGGCACTGACCTGTAACTCCCAGAACCAGCATGGGGCTATCATCCACAATGAGCTTTTGATCAGAGAGACCTACAAGGTCTCCTAAAAGACAGACGGATTTCTGTCAGAGTACTTGATGACCCACCAAAGGTTAGTGGTAAGACCCTACTGCTAAAGACACCTTATGTGGTTGACATGCAAAATAGAATGGCATGGCTGGAAGTTGGAAGAGAGTCAGTCCCCAGACAGTCAGCGTGTCTAGTGCCAGAAGGTGCTACATGGGCGACTGGGGAAAAATGACCAATATCTGTCGAAGCAATGCATGGTCTAACCTACTTAGCAGCAAATAACTTGTTGTGATGCAGTAGTGGCACACAGTCATGGTGAGGAACCAACTGCTCTCAATTTGGCTAACTGATCCCCTCACTGGTATGGGACCCATAGCTGGAGCTGGGAAACAAGTCAGAACCATATCCAAACATAAACCCACTCTCCAATATCAAGCTACCATCAATTGTGGGCTGCAAGAGGGCCTACACCTATTAAATTCTCTATAAAAAAAAGTAAGGGTTATCTCATTTGTCCTGGTGCTAACTTACTCTCCGTTGGAGAATCTGCTTCTCTTTTTCAGACAGATGTAGATCCTAAGGAGAGAGCCACCCCATCATACCTCAAAAGGGCCCCAGCTGAAACTAAGAAAAATTGGCGAAACAAGCAAGGGTGCTGTTTTCCTGATGAACCAGATACAAGCACAAGGGTGAAGGAGATCAACACAGAGAAAAATCAACTCCTACCAAATCAGAGAGCCAGAGCCTCAGAGGCCCCCAACACCTCATCACTGAAGCAGACCAAAAATGAATCGAACATGGCTCAGGTAAATTTTGCGGAAGAGGGGGCGGAAAGAATGTCAGAGCCACATGTTGGGTCATGATATGCAGAGACATTTATTTTACCCATAACTGTGGGCTAACTCCACAATGCATGACCTATATACCTCAACAAGGAGGGGCCAAGGGGAGGGGGTAGGTCACGGATGAGCCTAATAATGGTACCAAACTGACTGTATTTGCTGAATACAAAACTGACTAATAAAGAAAAAAATAAAATTAAAAAAAATTTAAAATTAAAAAAAACAACAATATCTAGAAAAAAATAGAAATGTGTGACAAAACTGGAATAAAAATACCCAAGTGTCCCAATGTTTATCTCTGTGATAGAATCTTAGATGATATTAATTTTATTCTTAACAGTCTTTGTCATATTTTTCATTGTTCCTCACTTATATAAAAATTTAACTATGGGGGTGAGGAATGTGTTAGAAAATCACTGCTTATGGGGCTGGAGGAATGGCTTAGCGGTTAAGACGCTTGCTTGCAAAGCCAGAGGACCCAGGTTCAATTCCCCAGGACCCACGTTAGCCAGATGTACAAGGGGGTGCATGCGTCTGGAGTTTGTTTGCAGTGGCTGGAGGCTTTGATGTGCCCATTCTCACTCTCGCCCTCTCTCAGCCTCTCTCTCTGACGCTAATAAATAAATTTAAAAATTTAAAATTTAAAACTTAAAAAAATTAAAAATCACTGCTTATGGTTTGTGTGACTTAATGTAATCATTTCAAAATTTCCCCAAATATCTCACCAGGTAACAGTTTTGCCAACCACTAGGGGCCTCTATGGAATATTGCAAAGCCAGCTGAAAAGTCCTTCCTCAAATCTTCTCTTTTTTCCCTATACCTCCTCATTCCAGACACCAGCTTGTTTGTTTCTAAAAAAAATTCATATTTATCTGTGTGTTTGTGTGTGTACATGCATGCACATGAGACAGCATCTCTTGCCACTGCAAACAGATACCAGATGCTTGTGCTACTTTTTGCCTTTGGTTTTATGTAGGTGCAGGGGGAACCAAACCTGAAACAGCAGGCTTTGTAAACACATGCCTTTAACCACTTAGCCCTCTCCCCCCCCCCAAGCTTATTTGTTTTCTCCTTTAAGAATATATCAAAATTATAGAATTTACATTCAGTTTTTTAATATTCTAATTTTATTTATTTATTTGAGAAAGAGAGAGAGAATATGGGCATGCAAGGGCCTCCAGACACATGTGTCACCTTTTGCATCCAGCTTATGTGGGTCCTGGGGAATCAAACCTGGGTCCTTTGGCTTTGCAGGCAAGTGCCTTAACTGCTAAGCCATCTCTCCGGACCACATTCTGTTCCTTAATCTAGTCTGTAGGAGCACTGCAAAGAACTTGTTTGTATATTCTGTTGATGTTGCTTTTATTGTCTTCCTCTCCTCTACAAATCCTAGGAGGGTGATCCAGGGATAAGGTGTGGAGGGAGATGATGGATGATGGACTCGTGTTGAAAACTTATGCGGCCAATTATGAGGGAAGATGGAGGGAGGAGTGGTGTCCTGTGAGGGAGAAGCCTGGGCTGTACTCCGTCTCTGCTCTGTACCTACATCAGCCATGCAGACACATTATCCTCACTATCAGAGGTAGCAGTGGGGGGCATAGAGATAGGGCCAGCCTTGGGGATGATGAGGCCTGAGCAAGGATTTCTGGGGTGGGAGGAATGTTTGGAATAAAGGTCCCCTGCCAATAGACAGATTTGGGATTTCTTATCTAGACTGGCAGGGGGATCTCACACTGTATTTAATTTGTTTTTTCCCCTTTGCAAATAAAGAACAGACAATTATACCCCAAGTGACACTGGGAAATTTATGTCCATCTTAATAAATTAAAAGGCATCTAGTAAAACTTCTTCTAAGCCATAATTAATAGCAATATTTCAAAAATCAATCTCCAAACAATCCCAGGCAAAGGGCAGGGCTGTTCTAATAAAATCAGAACAAATGGTTTTGTCTTATCAGGTGCCTGACATACTCCAAACTCTCCCAGAGCTGGGTTGTACCCTGTGAAGAAATCCTAGACAAAGCTCACCCTTTACCCCACTCTTTAATGCACAGTACAGTTCCCAAGAGTCAGAGTGTGCTTGATGAAGACCCCATAAAAGACTTCAGATTAAGGCCATGACTTTCCAGAACTCTCCACTGTTTCCCTGTCACCCTGAAGAACTAGCTCTCGATTGTGCATCACTAACATTGTCTCTGTCACTGCCCCCCACCAGACGCTGTATCAGCAAGGGAAGGAGAGACAAATGTGTCTCACCTTTGAGGGTTTCAGAGAAGGAACCCTGATGCATGAAGAGAGCCCTGGACATCACCCACAGGTGAGCAACACCAGAAGTGCTGCTGTGTACACAGGAGCTGCTCAGAGGGGAAACCAGAGGCTATTTAGGACTTTGAGTTTGTTTAGGTCAGATTTTGCTAACAGAAGAGTTATGAGAGAAAAAAAAAAAACTAATTTCTTAGAGATTTACAGGCTCTTGAAATTGTGTGTCAGAAGTCATAGACCTGTATCTAATGTGCCTGATTGAAACCTCAGCTTGGATGTTCAAATGGATGTCTCAGAATTAACATATCCAATAAATCTTCCAAGCTTCATCCTGAAGGTTCACTCCTCCTCATCATCAGCGCTTGGTTAGCTAAGGCTCAGCCCTATCCTTCCCTCTCTTACGTCAGCTTTACCAGTCATGTCAATACAACTTCCAAACCATTTTTACCCTCCCTCTGCATTGCCGTCCCATGGTCTACGTCACTATCCTTCTTGATTGAGTGCCAGAAAATTCCTGATAATAAGGTGACCCACTACTGTTCCACACCCACTAAATCCATCTTGCATGCAGATGGAGAGACCCTTTAAAGTCATGCCACTACGCAGCTACCCATTGTTCTTCAATCACAGTCAAAGTTCCAGACGTGGATTCCGCAGCCCAGAATCAATCCACACTACCTCTGTGCCCTGCATCTTCATACTCTCTTTCATACACTGTACCTGCTATGTTGGCCTCCTTTCGCATACCCGCACCTGTCACTCTGTGTCCCACTTGGAAATGGAATTTGCTGTTCCCCCAGGAACATTCCTCTGTGTCCTTCCGCTCCAGTGGCATCACTTTAGAGAGACTTTTCTTATCGATTCTGACAGAGACTCTGTCCACTCCACTTCTCCTTGTGGCATGACAGAGGCATGGTCACACAGTCGCATCACTGTGGCTGTCCATTTGTGCCTACCGATGGCCTCCTCAAGCCACTGTCAGGTTAGTTTTGCAAAGTCAGCTAGGCCTGGCTTGTAATAGATGTGCAGTAAAAACTCGGGAAGAATATCAGTGAATAACGTGGGAGTTGGAGCTAGTTCATATTATGACTAGCATTAATTGGAAGCTAATGCTATTATATTATGCCACTCTTACTGTTGTTATTACTTTCAGGAGGTAAGGCATGTGGTATATATAGTGAGCTTCAGTAAGTAGCGGTGGGACGAGGTCTGTGATCTATGATCACCCTCTTTAATATTCCAAACAGGGCTGACTGAGAAGGTACTGGTCTTGCCTTCTGCCCTCCTTCCAGTGCACAGCCTCCATCAGCAATCATGATCTATGGGTCTCAGGCCTTCCTTCAAGGACTCCAGGGACTTTTAAGTGGGTAATTAAGCCTTGAGATATTGGTCTTAGGCATATCATTCACCTCAAAAAATATTATATTCATTGATATTTACCATACAGACTTAAGAAAAGGAATTCATTGCTAAATGATTAAACTTCACATATGTTACATATTAAAGTCAATATATCCCATGACATATTTAGATAACACATTTCCCAATTCCTCTACTACTCAAGCTCACATTTCTTTTTTGAAATCAGATTAGTTATCTCTTGACTACTATATGTTACCTATTCATCAATTTTTTTTAAAAAAAAAGAAGTTCCTTATAATAGAAAATGCTAAAAATGTCTTAAGTGCTTAAAATAAAAACTTTCTTTGTTTTTATATAAGGTAAAGAAGAAAATGACTTCAGATATTAAAAGTTTTCTTTAAAAGGGAATTCAATGGATTCACGGTGATAATATAAATAAAAATGAATCTTTTGCATTGGTTCAAACAAGGAAAAGATGCTTTTCTAAAGAAGAATGTTATTGTATTTAGTAATTTAAAACACATATCAAAAGTACTTTCTTCTCATGCAAAAAAAAGATGCAGTCATTTTAAAAATGAAAAGAACATGAACGGTTCGATTCCCACGCCCTTTGATGAAATGTTTGACAGAACGTAAAACTCTGAGATGCTTTGCATTTCATGTTCTTGAAGCCATTTGCTATGACTTTTGCTTTTGTGGTTGTTTTAGGACAAAGTAAATTATGAACATTCACCTATGTGAAAAGTCATATCTGAACATCTGGCTCTATTTCCATGTGATCTTCAGATTTCTCTTCCAAATTAAAAAGAATTTTAAAAAACCACTTACAAGTAGATTTATTAATACACCTGGGACTTGAGGGCATGGAACTCTGTTTATTTCACAAATATCTGAGTAACATACCTTTAACCACTATTGTACAGCAGAAGCCACAGTAAATACTTCACATGAATTTAATGACCATTTATAGGCTCTCATTCTGCCCCCTTCACCTTATTAAATGAATCTCACTGATTCAGAATTTATTATAACAATTACTGGGATAGGTTTTCATATTCACAGTTAAAAAAAATTATTTCAAGGACCGAAAGATGGCTCAGCAGTTAAAGGCACTTGCTTGCAAAGCCTGCCAATTCGAGCACTCACATAAAGCCACAAAAGTATATGATTCCAGCACATCTAGGAAAGTGGAAGGCAGAGCCTATAGTAATATAAGGCTCATGGGTCAGCTAGACTGGCATTCATTCATTTATTTGGAGCTACAAGAGACTCTTTCTCAAAAAAAATGAACTGGATGAACACAAACACCTTGAAGTTTTCCTCTGATTCTCACACACACTGTGGCACACTCTTCCACACACACACATACACACAAACCCACACACATGCACAAATAAATGTCTAAAACTCATTTCAATAAACACATAGGGCTGAAGAGATGGCTCGGTGGTGAAAGGTGCTTTTTGGCAAAGCCTAACAGCTCAGGTTCAATTCCCGAGTATCCACATAAAGCCTAATGCACAAAGTGGTGCATGCATCTGGGGTTCATTTGCAATGTCGGGAGGTACCAATATGCCCATTCTCTCTCTCCCTCTCTTTTTCTCTCTCCCTTGTAAATAAATAAATAAATATATAAATAAATAAATATATTTATATAAAAAATAAACAAGTGAGTACTGTGAAGGTTCAAGTAATTTTTGAACAATTTTTTTAAAGATATTTGGGTGTTCTATTCACTATCACCATCATTATGCCTGGACTAAGAGGGTCAGCATACTTACAGAGGAGAAAAAAGAGAAAGAGAGAAACTCTTTAGTTTGTGCAGGATCATACAACTGGAAAGAGCAGAATTGTCATTGAGAGGTTTTATTCCCACTTGGTCTTAGAAAAAAAAATGCTAGTGATTAACTTGTTACCATTTTAGAATTCAAACTATATATTAATATATGCAATAGAAACTTAATTCATAGTAACCATCCAAGCAATAAACCCAATGAGTGAGGATCCGCATAGTCCCATAGCTTCACTGCCAGTGTGGGCCTAGGTTATTTTAATTATTGTACTTTCATAAGTAACATGTCATGTGTGCCTTACTGCCCCTTGATTTTCAGGCTGTTTAGTGTAGATGGTGTGGTTGTATGAGTCTTTATAAGCCACAGATCAACTGCTTCATAAAAGAATTTAGATAACATCAGCAATTCAGCCTTTTTGTTTCATCATCAACCCACTGAAACATGCTGACACTTTGTGAATTTACAGGAGGGGCTACTGGCCTTATTTAAAACAAGCTACATTTTCAGGTATAGTTAGTTACTTACGAAAAGGCAGCTCTGGTGTGGGTGACCATAGATAACAACAGTATACTGTGCATTTTTAAAAAGCTGGTAGCAAAGATTTTAAAAGCTGTCACTATAAAGGAACAATAAATGTTTGAAGAGATAGATCTGTTTATCCTACTTTAAACATTCTGCATTGTAAACAAATATTGAAACATTACATGGTAACCCTTTAATATATAGAATTTTATGTTCTTGTTATTACCAAAATAGACTTAAATATTTAGACTAAATTAAAAACTAATATAAAGCTAGACTTTTTTAACCCTGGGAATTGTTTTTTTTCTTGGAGAAAGAGGGACTGTTCAGTGGAACACTAAGAACCTATTGTGGGACTGAAAAGATGGCTTGGCAGTTAAAGCGCTTGCCTGTGAAGCCTAAGGACCGAGGCTCTATTCCCCAGAACCCATGTAAGACAGATGCACATGGTAACACATGCGTCTGGAGTTTGCAGTGACTAGAGGCCCTGGTGCCCTCATTCTCTCTCTGTCTCTCCACCCACCACTTTCTCCCTTTAATGAATAAAAATTTAAAAATAAGTTAATAGAGCTAGTTGTGATTGTCCCTTCCTCAGTGGTTGCCATAGTGGTAAGTGAATTTCTGAGATGTCACATTCTGTCACTCAATTCTGCCTGTAACAACAAAAAAAAAAAAAAAAAAATCACAACTGATACCAGTCCTGGCCCTTAAAACAGCAATATTATGATTACTAAATGCTTCCATGGTGGACCTTCATAATGAGAATCATGACTAAAGTGTTCCCATATAAACTCCAGTTGGAACTTGTGTCATATGACCACTCAATTATTTGGTTATGCAGATTATCCCCTATCACATTTCAAATGCAGAATAAACATTACATAACAAATAGCTGCAAAGAGGAGGCAGTTGGAATGAATCAAATAGAAATCTCCTTCCTGTCTCTCCAATGTAATGAGAGCTCCAACCACATTTCCGGATTGCCTTCCAGTCCTGCCTAACCCTTCAGACGGCAGCTCTGAGATGGAAGGCAGTGAGGCCATTCACCATCTTATTCAGTGTGCATCAGGAAGCACAAGCCAGGCAGAGCTACAAGTAGAAGAGAGTTACTGAGTCAATGCCTGTGAATGATACAGGAGTTGGAGGAAGAAGATGAGACAGGAAAGGTATTCAAGTCATTATGCAAGAGTCACAGCTATGGAAGGAATAGGGAAGGAAGAGTACAAAACGGTCTGGAAAGTACAATGCTACTGTGCAGACATGAAAGCAGGTTCACAAAATGCTGCAGCTGGAAACTGTGTGGTTTCTGCACCTCCGTAGTTGGCTAGGAAGTTTCTACCTAAAGGGGTTGTAAGTGGCATACTTTCATGCCTGTTCATGATAATTAGTTGTATATATGAAGTTGTCTGGGCTAAGAGTTGCCCATACACCTTGTGTTCCATTCTTTCTCCATGTGTGTATGCAAGAATTGCCAAGAGTTGAATTGGCTGGCCAACTAAAGAAGGATGGCCGTCCCAGATAGACTATCAGTCTATTGAGGATGTGAAGAGAATGAAAAGTGACATAAACTCTCTTCTTGATCCAAGACAACTATCTTCTCCTGACCTTGGATATCAGAGTTCCGTGGGTCAAGAGCTCAAGATCTTCAGACTTGGATTGAGTTACACCATTTGTTTGCCTCATTTCCAAGCTTGCCAAAAGCATATCATGGAGCTTCTCAGCCTCCGTAATTATGCGAGCTGCTTCTTATGATAATTCTCCTCTTGTATACATACATCTATACATTCCATACTGCTCTCTTCCTCTAAAGAAGTTTGACTCTTTCTCTGCCCTATAGTGTTTTAAACTAAATTGTGTGTGTTGCAGAGTTTAATAAGATCTCTGCAGCACTCAAACGATTTGCAATCTCATAAACAGTTAAGAGTGGCAAACAGCTGGCATCCACTTGTTTCATAGCACCATGACAGTTAAGAGCTTTGTGGCTACCTGATGCAACTCCTGACCCATGAAAACATGTCATTATGGAACAAGTCACGACCGGTTTGCAAGGGCCAAGCACTTCTGTGTGGAGACCTACAGCTGATCATGTGGTCTGGATCCAACATATCTTAAAAATAGGCAGTATGAAGTGGTGAAGGCTGCACAGTGCATGGATTCAGTGCAGTGGAATGATGGCAATCTTGGAAGGGGAAAGGACGCATCAGATGCCTACAAATCCACATGAACATCAGAGGCCAGCTCCATAGTGACCACAGAACATGCTTGTGTATAGCTGAGCCAAAGACGGAAAGATCATCAAATCATCAGGGATCCAGGTTGTGCTCAAGTGATATAGCATGCCACCAAATGCACTCCTTGCCAATACCTCGCAGCAGCAGGTTTCTTTTTGAAAACAAAAGCTGTAAAATTGGATCTCAAGTGTCATACAAAAGAATAGGAAAAAAGCTTTTCCAAGAGAAGGCTCCACAATAGCAAAAGAAACTAAAAAAATGCATGTGCACCCTGTTCCATATCCCCCCCCCAAATAAGATGGAATGCTATCAAAGGGATGCAGACCAGCCAAGTCCTACTGAATGTGGAAAGCCAACAAAATCTGAAATCTATCAACACTGTGACCAGCTACATTACTGAATTATAAATAAGATTAGGAATCAAATCAAGTAACAACTTCTCAGTCATATGGCCATGGCATGTCCTCATTGTCATGGAGAAAGGCATAAATGAAAATCACCATTCCTTGGCTCACTTATGAAGGCAGCAGATACCTCTCCTTTGTACTTCTTTTTAAAATAAACTTTATTTATTTATTTATTTATTTATTTATTTATTTATTTAAGAGAAAAGGAAGAGATTGAGAGAGAGAGAGAGAGAGAATGGGCAGGCCAGGGCCTCCAGTCACTGCAAACAAACTCCAGATGCATGAGCCCCCTTGTGCATCTGGCTTACTTGGGTCCTGAGAATTGAACCGGGATCCTTTGGCTTTGCAGGCAAGTGCCTTAACAGCTAAGCCATCTCTCCAGCCTTAAACTTTGTACTTCTGAGAACCACAATGGGACATTCCTTTAATAGGAATATGGCTTCCATTCTCCATCATCCATTTAGCAGTTTTATAGACATTATGGTGCTGGGACACAGGGTAAGACTCCAGTCTTACATTCTTGGTCTAAAGAAGATTACCCATCAAGTTGCTCTTGTAACTTTCAGTATCTTTGACCTGTTGTGGGATGGGTGTAGGACAGGCATTGTTTCCTCTGTAGACACCAAACATTTCCTTGAGTGACAGTTACAGAAGTTGCAGAGTATCATTTCCACTGTCTTTGACTGGTGAAGCCCAGGTTCAAGGGGAGAGGAATCAGGTACTACCTGCCAGCAGACAGTGGATAAAAGCTGATGGTATGGGAAAGAAAATCATCTGCAAAGTAGGGACAATAATGCATAACCCAGGAGTTTGTTACTAGGTAGGCAAAAGCTCTTTTTTAAAAAAACAAAATTATTTATTTATTTAAAAGATAGAAAGAGAATGGGCATACCTGGGCCTCTAGCCACTGGAAATGAACTGCAGACACATGTGCCACCTTGTGCATCTTGCTTACTGTGGGCTCTGGGGCATTGAATTTGGGTCCTGAGACTTCATTGGCAAGCACCTTAACTGCTAAGACATCTCTCCAGCCCCCCAAATTTCTTTTTGAACAGTTAAGAGAAAGCCATATAAGTGAATATATTATTATAGAAAATGCTCTGGAAAAATAATGGGGATTTGAGAATAAGACGAATGTAGGTTCAAATCTCTGCAAGAAGAACAACCTGGGGGTCAAGCTTATCTGGACCTCAGATGTTTCTTCTGTTACATAAAGATGAAGATACCAAGGTGGAAGAGTGGGTGTCAGGATCCCATGCAGTCATATAAAGTGCCAGGCATCAGGAAGGTGACTTATGTGTCAATTCATTCTGTTGCCTTTACCTTCAGAGACTCAGTGTTTTGAAACTTTTAAAATATTTTATTTTTATTTATTTATTTGAGAGAGAGAGATACAGAAGTAGACAGGTAGAGAGAGAGAGAGAGAGAATGGGCATGCCAGGGCCTCCAGCCACTGCAAATGAACTCCAGATAATTGTGCCCCCCTTGTGCATCTGGCTTATGTGGGTCCTGGGGATTCAAACCTGGGTCCTTTGGTTTTGCAGGCAAACACCCCAACTACCAAGCCATCTCTCCAGCCCCAGTATTTTGATTTTTAACACTTCAGAAAAAGATGAGAATCTCAAGATATGTTCATCAAGTGTTATGATGGCAGTATATCATGTCATTAAGGCTGAATGAGGAACCCACATGTCAAGTCCATGGATAGACCATTTGGAACCCTAATCCTGCCAATCCTACTTCATAAAACTCACTGCTCAGATGCAAATGAAGAGTCAGGCTGAAAAAGCTCCAAACTGAACTAGCTCATGTAGATTGCTGAGTGTCTCAGTTAGCTCCATGCTGCTGATGAGCTTCCAAACCACGCACAGTTTAGTGGAAGAACAGGATTTACTGAAGGTTACAGATCCAGAGCAAGTTCCATAATGGTGGAAGAAGCCTTTTCATAGGTCCATGTAGGGAGAAATATCACTACTGCAGGAATCCCCCCCACCCAATAGCTGATTGCTGTCTGCATACTTTAGTCTAGAATTCCAGATCCACTCCCAAATACACCTTAGGGTTGGACCCTAGGATTCACCCACAGTGACACCTCCTCCAACTAGACTGGAGATCTAATTTGCAAGCTTTAATAAACTCCTGAAGGTATTGGGGTACATCCATTCAAATTACCACAATAAGAGACTGTAATTTCTTGCTGTATTCATATTTTATAAGTGAAGGCTTGTTGCACTGTGAATTCATACTTAACCTTCATAAAGACAGTCTCAGAACCTTTTACTACTCATTTTAGAGACAAAAAATGTGTTTGAAGGTGTTGCAGTTAGGTTCAGTATTATTGGTAGAAATCACCCAAACAAGAGCAGCTTCTGGGAAAAAGAGGTTTAGTTTGGCTTACAGGCTAGAGGGGAAGCTCCACGATGGCAGGGGAAAACGATGGCATGAGCAGAGGGTGGACATCACCCCATGGCCAACATAAGGTGGAAAATAGCAACAGAAGAGTGTGCCAAGCACTAGCATGGGGAAAACTGGCTATAACACCCATAAGTCTGCCCCCAACAATACACCATCTCCAGGCAGTGTTAATTCCCAAATCTCCATCAGCTGGGAACCTAGCATTCAGAACACCTACGTTTATAGGGGACACCTGAATTAAACCACCACATTCCGCCCCTTACCCCCATAAACTGATAACCATACATGATGTAAAATGCAATGCATTCATCCAACTTTAAAAGTCCCCATAGTTCTTATCAATTCCAATGATGTTCATACATTCCCATAGTCCAAGATCTTTTAACTGAGCCATATTACCAAAAAATTCCCCCCCCAAAACCCATAATGTCACAGAATAAACAATCACACTGCAAAACATGGCATTGGGCATAGCAAAGAAATATTCAACCAATACAAGACTTAAAACAACCAGGGAAAACATCAAACTCTGTAGCTTTAAGTCCAACAACTCTAGCTGGTGACAAATCTCCAAGTCCAATAACTCTAACCAGCAACAAGTCTCTGGCATTCCAATTCAGCCCCTCCAGCTAGGCTGCTCACAGTCCTGGAAAACTTCATCAGGGCCAGCAGATTTCCTTAGGAGCCATCTCGTGGTCCATGGGATCTCCATACAAGCATCCAGCAAACCTGCTTCACACTTCCCATGGCCATTTCCAAAACATAAGCTCGTGTTGCAAACTCAATGACCCTCTTTTTCCTGCATTTCTTGTACTCCACAATACCAGGTAGGGTGCCAATTTGCTAATCCAGGGGGGGATAAAGCAGACTTTGAAGAACAGGACACTCCTTGAGCATTCTGGCCCCTTCAAAAGAGTCTACAATCCTCCTGTTGCCCCAGTGCAGGTCAGCTGGCCCAATCTCAAAGGTTGTAATCTCTCAAACAACTTGCAAGTGATTGGGCAGCATTTTAGGCACAAAGATTTCATTTTTTTCTGTGCCACATCCGTCTGCTCACACTAGTTCATTTCTACGCAGTGCAACCCTGCACAACTTCTCAGGACACAGGCATTACAGCAAGCTTCTCACACAAACTGCTAGCCCAGTCCAGGCAAAGCTCTTTCTCACCCTCATAAACCAAACCTCACAGGCCATAGTTCTTACTGCATTCAGGTCTTTCAACTCTGACCATAGTCTATCAAGCTGTACTTACAGAACTGCAAGGCATCTCCTAGGCCAAGGTTTCAAATCCTTCTACATTCTTCTTGAAAATCAGCTCCAAAAGGCAAAAGCCACACAGCCAGGTGTCCTTCAGCAATCCCATTCCTTGGTACCACTTTACTATTGCAGTCAGGTTCATCATTGCTGGTAGAAATTACCCAAGCAAGAGCAGCTTCTGGGGAAAAAAGAAAAGTTTATTTTGGCTTACAGACTCAAGGGGAAGCTCCACAATGGCAGGGGGAAACAATGGCATGAGCAGAGAGTGGACATCACCCCCTGGCCAACATAAGGTGGACAATAGCAACAGAAGAGTGTGCCAAACACTGGCATGGGGAAATTGGCTATTACACCCATAAGCCCACCCCCAACAATACACCGTCTCTAGATGGTTTTAATTCCCAAATCTCCATCAGCTGGGAACCTAGCATTCAGAACACCTACGTTTATGGGGGACACCTGAATCAAACCGCCACAGAAGGTAACAAGAATATGGCAGTTATAGGATCAAAGTACAGTGATATATAACTATGAATATGTGATAAGAAATCATCTTGCTTGCTAACCAAAATAATTAATAGCTAAAAGAATATGTCAGTTAATCTGAAAGTGCAAGCAATTCCCTTAAACTTCTTCTAGACTGTCAGACATAGGCAGGACCCTGGGTTAAAGCAAACCTAAGGTGTCTGACACAAAGTCCCCAGGCTATGGAGAGGTCATAGCAGCCTGAACTGCCGGTCATATCTCAGGGACTGGATTGGCAGGAGAGCTCCTCCCCCCCCCCCCATTCTGGGGGATTGCAGTGAGCCAGGATCCTCTTCCCATTCTTGGGGGTCACAGTAAGCCTGAATCCCTGGACAAAATCTCGGACCCCAAGATCAGCAGGAAATAAGGCCACTCCCCTCCAAGCACGGGATATCTGGACATTCAGATAAGACTTAGGCTTTGCCCATAACCCTGTGGCCTTTGGCCAGTTGCCTAGGAAACTCCTTATATGGTATCAGCCAGCACCTTTGCACAGCCCCTCCCCCTGTACCATTGCCTAAGGTGCTGGAATGGATGTCCCCATATGCTAATTAGGCATCAGCAAGCAATCTTGTACATCCAATCCCCTTAGTATCTTCAACTGCTTATAAACTCATTTCCCTGACAATAAACAGAGAGCTGTTCACTGAAACTGTCTTCCGAGAGTGAATCTCATGCACTCACCACCACAGTTGCCTGGGATGCCTTGGAGGACCGTGGCCAGCCCAAGGACCCAGGAACCCACACTAGACAGCACAGGACATTTTTCAAATGTAAGAAGTTAGGACATTAAGCAAAATTCTTTTGTTGGGCATCACAGCATTAGTTGTTGTTCTGAATAACACTGATCTTATGTTTGGATTTAAGTTGCCTATTGATGACAGGTCACAGGTCTTTAAGAGTAAAGGGTGAGGGATATTCCAAGATAAGTCCAAGAACACAAAAGTTATTCTAATTTTCTATACTAGACCTACAAGTGAATTTTTTGTAATAAAGTCATCCAAGTAGGTTGTAAAGAATTGTTGTTTTAAGAATAATGAAAGAAAGTTGTCCTAGAACAAATCTGATGTTGGAGTTGTCATCAATGAGCCATGAAGCATACATGGTGTTATTTTTAAACCTGTTTTACTAGATAGGACAATGTTTTGGGACATATGTTCTGTGTTCTTTCTTGAAATCCCTTTTAAAAAATAAACAACACATGGCTTCAGGATGGAGGGGACAGGTGTGGGATGAGTCATTCTGTCCTGGAAATAAAATGGGAAGGTCATCATTGTTTTTCATCAAAATCTCATCTGCATATTAGTTACCCGAAGCTCCATCATCAAATCTAGCCTACCAACCCAAGTTAGCCCTGGTCATACTAGATCTACTCTCACTGATTAAAATTATTAAAAGGTTGCCTTATGTCAACAATCTATTAAAATACAGGTAGCAGATGAGTGGTATGTTTTGTTATCTACTGTGTTACTGTGAAAATAAAATGCCAGATGGAAACAACTTCATTTATTAAGCATCTTTAATTTTAGGAATATAGACAAATATACCATGATCATAATCCCCACCCACTACCCTCTTTTCCCCTTCCCACATCCCCCCCCTCACTGAATACTTTGTTCTTCTAACTAGTCTCTCTTCTATTTGATGTCATTTTTTCTCCTATTATACTGGTCTTATTTAAGCAGCATCAGCCAATGTGAGGTCACGAATATCAAGGTCTCTCTGTGTCTGGAAGACAGCATGGTAAGCACTCCTCTCCTTCCTTTGGCTCTTACATTCTTTCCACCACTCTTCTGCAATGGTCCCTGAACATTGGAGGATGTATGTGATCAACATGTCTCACTTTGTGCCGAAATACTGCACTGTCACTTCTCAGTACTTTGTTGAGTTTTGAGTCATCCTAGTGGTCACCACCAGCTGAAGAGAACTTTCTCTACCCAAGAGTGAGAACAGCCTTAATACTTAAGCATAAGCAAATATTTAGAGGGCAGTTTGGTGGGCATAATATATCCATTTAACCTGACATCTATAGCAATTTTCCCTCTAGGGCTTCTGACATGCCAGCACTAGGCTTTTGAATAGGTTCTCAGTACCAGCCATTAATTCCCTGTCATGGAACAAGCCTCAAGTCCAATCAGAGAGCACTTGTTTTCCCTCATAACAGACATGCCACCATTGTACCAACTGGTACATTTGGCCTGGCTTGCCAGCTATGAAGATTGTAGGGTCCATTGCTGGTTATGACTCTTGATGACTTTTCTCCCCGTACAGGCTGCATAGGTCTTACCAGAATCTTGACAACTAGTTTTTTTTTAAATTATTAATAAGTTTTGTATTCAGCAAATACAGTCAGTTTGGTACCATTATTAGGCTCATCTGTGACATACCCCCTCCTCTTGGCCCCTCCTTGTTGAGGTATACGGGTCATGCATTGTGGAGTTAGCCCACAGTTATGGGTAAGATAAATGTCTCTGCATATCATGACCCAACATGTGGCTCTGACATTCTTTCCGCCCTCAGAGGCCCCCAACACATCATCAACCAGTTTTTTTTAAGAGTAAAGGGGGAGGGATATTCCAAGATAAGTCCAAGAACACCAAAGTTATTCTAATTTGCTATACTAGACCTACAAGTGATTTTTTTTGCAATGAAGTCATCCAAGTAGGTTGTAAAAAAATGTTGTTTTAAGAATAATGAAAGCAAGTTGTCCTAGAACAAATCTCATGTTGGAGTTGTCATCAATGAGCCACAAAGCATACATGGTGGAGCTTTGAGCTCAGCTCCAGCTAGAGTTCTCAGTGTTCTGAAGCCCAAGCAAGTGGAGTTCTCAGCAACAGGATCTTACCATCTGATTCTGGTGGGAAACCAAGAGTCTTGTCAAAAGGCTATAATGTTTTGGGGGCATCAAGGGCTTCCTTGGCCAACAATATCCTGGAAGGCACCCCACCCTGGCTCTGAAATTTTTCTAATAATCTGTGGCCTATGAGCACAACATTGCCTACCTTGACAGGGTCCTTCAACCCAAACTCACTCACTTTTAACATATATATTCTTAGTCAGCAAAGAAGTTAGGTTTCCATATGACTTGTTCATACCAACTTACATTTTGATTTGCCCTCCTCCCACCACTCCTCTCCTGCATACCCTTCCCTGACCCCATCCAGACCATTACACCCCCACTATTCGGCTCCTCTACTTGTATATCTACTATGTCCTCTCCCCGCTTCTCACTCCGTCATAACCCCTTTATAGCTTTCTGGCCTTCACTGATTTTTACTCTAACTCACATACATATCTAAGTTTCAGAAGGTCTACTTGGAGTTTATTCTTATTCATGGAGAGATAGAGATCTGCTTTTATCCTCCTACATATAGATATACACTTTTCTAAGCACCATTTGTTACAGAGGCTATCTTTTCTCCAGTGAATATTTTTAAAGGAAATTTCTTTTAAATATTTTATTTATTTATTTATTTGAGAGAGACAGAGAATGAGGCAGATATATATATATATATATATACATATATATATATATACATATATATATATTATATATATATATATATATATATATATCTGAGAGAAAGAGAGAGAGAATGGATACACCAGGGCCTCCAGGCTCTGCAAACAAGCTTCAGAAGCATGTGCCACCTTGTACATCTGGTTTATGTGGCTACTGGGGAATCAAATCTAAGTCCTTAGGCTTCGCAGGCAAGCACCTTAACTGCTAAGCTATCTCTCCAGCCCATCCAGTAAATATCTTTGGAACTTTTGTCAAAAGCCAGATGGCTTTTGCTGTCTTGATTTATATCTGGGTTTTCTATTCTGTTCCATTGATCAATACATCTGTTTTTGTACCAGTACTATGCTACTTTTATTACTATGGCTCTGTAATACATCTTAAAATCATGTATGATGATGGTTCCAGCCTTATTTGTGTTGCTTAGAATTGCTTTGGCTATTGGAGGTTTCTTGTGCTTCCAAATGAATTTTAGGATTCTTTTCTTAGGTTATGTTTATTCCAAGTACTTTCATTTTGAGGCAGTTGTGAATGGGAGTGTTTCCCTGATTTGTGTTCAGCCTATTTGATATTAGTATATAAAAACAACTTTAGGCTCATGTTTTCTGAAGTTTCAATCCACCCTTGGTGATAAAGGTAAAATAGGATAGAAAACTCACATCACTCTGTCCAGGAAGCAGTGAAATGGAATGCAGAAAGGGCAGAAAACATGCAACACCCCAAGGACATTGTCCCAGTGACCTGTTTCCTCAAACTTTGTCTTATATCCTGTGTTTAACAACTTTCCAATAATTTCATCACATCACCAACACATGTCATCTTAATCAGATGGTATGATTAGTTTTGATTAAATTAAGAAACTAGTACACTTCACCTCTGGGTTTATCTTGGTGGCATTTCCAGAGGTACTTAGATCATGAATGCTCTGGCTTAGTTAATGAATCCATCCATTATGAGGAAGTTGTGCAAGGTGTCAGCAACGGGATAAAACCGTGTCCTCCTCCTCAGCCATCCTCAGCTTCTGGCTCAGGCTTAGGCATAAGTGGGGGGTGGGGCATGAACCTTAACTTGCTTTCCCAATGTGCTTGGCCTCCTGGTACCAGAAAGTGTACTTTTCTGAAACTAGGTTCCAACATTCCATTCATCAACCAGGTGCATATTATGGTCTGTCCATTGTATTAACTGGAGTACATAGGGACTGTTTTGGATAAAATGTTTCATGACCTCACATTTCATTCTTTGACTCACTGCCTTTACTCACCTCTTTGAGTTAACTTTGAGCTCTTTCTAGAAATAATTCATCTGTGCATTTTAAAAATTCATACAATAAGGGCTGGAGAGATGGCTTAGCATTTAAAGCACTTGCCTGTAAAGCCTAAGGACCCAGGTTCAATTCTCCAGTATCCATATAAGCCAGTTGCAAAACGTGATGTATGTGTGTCTAGAGTTTGTTTTCAGTAGCTAGAGGACCTGGCATGCCCATTCTCTCTCTTTCTCTCTTTCTCTTTCCCTCTCAAGTAAATAAATAAAATAAAAAATACTTTAAAAATTATACAATAAACAAGAATGCATCATGGCATCTCAGATTTCTCCCACAGAGCTTCTATCTCTAGACACTTTGGGAATGTCTCTCATATTTCTTCCCTTTGTTACAAAGCATGACCAAAAACACACTTGTAAATCTATCTAGGACACCATTTTTCTTTTTAGCTTCAGCCATACAATCAAGTTATACAAGCAGACGTTAAAATTTATATTTAGTTTAGCCTTTGTACCCAGCTTCTGGCTTTGCTTATGCTAGCTTGGTCTTCATAAAAATGACGTCCTAATTAAATCTGAAAAAAATGGGCACTTGCCTCTCCACTTGACTAATGATGTCATTCCATTACAGATATGTGGTAATGTACTTACGTCGTGCTTGCACATGTGCACAAACACACACATACACACACACACATACACACACACACACACACACAAATATTTTCTTTCTGCAATGAATCTGATTTTTCTTTTTCTAACAATAATGTTTATATCTTCATTTTGGAAAATCCATTTTTTCATCATATTCTAAACACACACCCTAATACCAGGCCACAATCACTCTAGTCAGTCTCTGCTTTGAAACGTATCCTTCACACCATACCAACACTGACACTGAAGGGAAGAGCTGGGGGAGACTGTCAAGTGCCACATGATGGAATTTTCACCCACTGTCCCCTCGTGGCCTCAAGAGTGGCACACTGCCACACTGCCTGTCTCCTATACCTCTCAAAGTTCCCTATGTCCAAAATAAGGAACAGAGGCAGTTGAAATGTGGAAAATTAAGAAAATGCAGAACACATCATTAACTCATAGACTCAGGAAGCTGTGGCAATCTTTACTTCTCCTCACATAAGGCCCACTATAAATGAAATATATATTTTAATTATTTCCAGTTTAGATAGTCCCAGAGCACAACACCCAACCTCAATGGCTCACCATAGAATAAAGGAAACGCAGGCAGTGAGAAGCAAGAAGAAAGTTACGGCTAATGCAGAACAGTTGCACATCATCGTTACATCGCCCTAAGCGAAACTCTTCCTTTTATTTCATAGAAAAAGCAATTGATTTTCTTTATGCACAGCCTCTGTTTTCAGATTCTGTTTGCTCATGAGTTTTGACAGGTTTACCCCAAGCAGCTTTGCAGGGCAGCTGCTCCCCTTGCCATCTCTGTGGTTATAATTCTTTTAAGTTGCAGGGAGAACGCACAATGTCCGCGGCTCTCTGGGATGTAAGGCAGGCAGCAGGAACTGTTGACATAGTTTATTTTTCACATAGCATTTTCAATTACAGAGAATGGCATTGCTAGGAACTTTCAGTCAGTGGCCCCCTGGTTTGACATCCATCAGGCAACAGAAAACAGGCCAAGTTGCCTCTGCTCAGCTCTCTATAGAAAACTCTGCAAAGAGGTGATAAGGTCTTTTTGCATTGCTAACTCCATGAAAAACGAGCCTGAGCATTAAGGACACTAATTTTGTATATATTTCTTCAAAATGCTGCACCCATTTTTGCCCAAGACCAATGCTAAGGAAATAAATCACAGCTACTCCACAGCCTACTGCAGATGTCAAAACCTGTCAGTGTAAGCAATTCTGATAAAAAAAAACTGCAGAAAACAGTTATTTTAAAAATCCAATAACAAGTTACAAAACTTTTTGAAGAAATAAGATGGGTCTTTTGCTTTTTATTTTTCAATTTTTATGGGGCAGGAGAAGAACAAGCTACATTTCAAAGGAGTCTGAGAGCTTCATTGTACACTGAGTGGTAATTTCTAGGTTCCACATTCTGGATCCTCCCTAGTCATCTAACAGATAGGTCAAGAAACATTTGTTAAAAAAAATTAAGTAATAGCAGAAATAATTAATGCATGTATATATACATGTATCTGCATGTATATTACATATATTAAATTATATTTATTCTATACTATTCATTTAAATTTTCAGATAGGTTGTAGAAATTGACCATTGCAGCATGTCACTCCTAATTTATTGTGAATCACAGTTCACATTTTTAATTTTAAATGCAAGACCATTGGTTTTCAGATTTGAAAAATGCTCTGGAAGTAAGTTTGACTTTTGCAATATGTGTGCTTTCTCATCAAATTTGAAGTCCCACTTGACTGTTGTTTTGATAAGTTTACTTATCTTATGGTTTCTGTGTTGGAAAAAATGTCCATTTGAATGCGTTTATGTGGAAATGCATATTTGTAAACTCATAATCACTTCTCAAATTACCTGTTTTGGTGCAAGGTGGAATTTCGTGGAATAATTAACAACAGTGCAAGCCATAGAAAGCTAATACTCAATTCTGAGGAAGAAGAGAAAAGAGAGAAAAGTAAAATAAGAGGGATAATAGGAAGAGATAGAAGATAAAGATGGGGAAAGGAATGAGGAAAAAAGGAGGAAGAAGAGACTTAGAAACCTCATGTGCTCCCACATATAACTTATGCTAATACTGACATTCCTCATTGCTTCCAGAACTTGCTATGTGTTTGTACAACTCTCACCACCACTCTCTGGTTTAGGTCTTGCATTGTCCCATTATTACTCATGAAACAACATTAAAGTGACCTGTCCACGGTTTACCTTCTAAAATATGGCAGTATAAGGATTGGAACCTGGGCTGTACCACCCCTACATCCTTAAAAATACTTGCTATCTTACCTTCCAGTCACTTTTCCCCCAATTCCAAGATTCCCTCTGACCCCACCTTTCTAGTAAAGTACTCCTTAGGGCTCAGTGGCCCCTCCATCACAGGGGTAACTATTCAGGCTCAGCAGACTTGATTTGTTGGCCCAATTCAAAATTGCTGCTCTCTGTACCTTACTTCCTTTGGCTCCAAGCCACAGTTCTTTCCTGTCTCCCTTCTACTTTTGTGCTGTTGGTGAGGATAGAGAGAAATGAAAATCCTAGGGCACTATTTGTAGAACCAGAAAATGAGGCACTTACTCTGGATAGAAGTAAAGCAGTTACTCAAAAAAATTAAAAATAGAATGATATGAGCTGTTATTTCTGTTTCTCAAGAGAACTGGAAGTAGACTTGAAGAGATATTTGTACCTCCATCTGTGTGGCAGCATTACTCAAAATAGCCAAAAGGTGAGAGCAACTCGAATGCTCATGGACAGGAAAATGGGTTACAAGTGGTGGTCTACACATACTGGCGAATATTAGTCTGACATATGCTACCAAGCAGGTGAATCTTGGGAACATTATACTATATGTAACAAGCTAGTCACAAAAGATGAAAGCTATGTGAATCTATTTATATGAGCAACCTAGAGGAGTCAAGTTCATAGTCACAGGAAGTGGAGGACGATTACCAGGGGCTGGGGGAGGTGGGAAAGGGCACTTACTATTTGCTAGGTACTGTGTTTTAGTTCTGCAGGGTTAAAAGAGTTCTGGAGATGGATGATGGCAGTGAGTGAAATATTCTTTGTGAGAATCAACTGCACATTTCAAAATGATCAGGATGGGCAATATTAGTGCATTTTGCCATAGGTTTTAAGTAACAAAAGAGGGGAAAGACATGCCATGTAAATTGAAAATTAAAAAAAGTGGCAAGATAGCCAGGCGTGGTGGTGCACATCTTTAATCCCAGCACTCGGGAGACAGAGGTAAGAGGATCACCCGGAGTTGGAGGCCACCCTCAGACTACATAGTGAATTCCAGGTCAGCCTGGGCCAGAGTAAGAACCTACCTTGAAAAACAAAAGTGGCAAGAGCAAAGAAATTAATATCAAATGAATTTAAGAAAAAATTAATTAACCCCCCCAGGACTGTTTTATAATAACTGCTGTAGTTTGAGTTTGAAATGGACTCATGTGTTAGAACATTTGGTCCCCATATGGTGGCGCTCCTTTGGAAGGCTGTGGAACCTTTAGGAGGTGTCACTTCACTGTAGAAGTTGTTCATGAGGGGCAGGCCTTGAGATTCTATAGCCCATTTCTATTTCTTGTATGCTGTTGGCTTCCTGACTGTGGACACAATGTGATCAGGTACACTCTAATTTTGACTGCATGTTTAATTTCTACCAGCAAATGCTATACTTTTTAAGAAAAAGAAATCTTTGAACATATGCATTCATTCATTTATTTATTGAATTTACTTATGAGAGAGAGAGAGAGGCAGACAGAAAGAGAATGGGGGAACCAGGGTCTCTAGCCACTGCACACAAACTCCAGATGCATTTTGCCACCTTGTGCTTCTGGCTTTCATGGGTCCTAGGAAATAGAACCTGGGTCCTTTGGTTTTGCAGGCAAGGACCTTAGCAGCTAAGCTGTCTCTCCAGCCAAATTCTATATATTTTTTTAAGTCTTTTGTTTCAACTTAAAATTTTTCCTTTAAATTTCTTGTAAGTTAGGTCTGGTGGTCATAGATAGACTCCTTTGACTTTTCTTTGAGAAAATCTTTAACTCATTTAAGAAAGACATCCTTTGAAGGTAAAATATTCTTACATGTGTTTTCTCTACTTTTACATTTTGAGTATACATCCTACTCTCCAAGGACCTGCCAAGCTTCAGCTAAAAATTTACTAACAGCCTTAATGAAGTTTTCATGTTGTCTTTGATTTTTTTTTTTTTTTGAGGTAGGGTCTCGCTCTAGCCCAGGCTGATCTGGAATTCACTCTGTAGTCTCAGGGTGGCCTTGAACTCTCTGTAATCCTCCTACGTCTACCTCCCAAGGGCTGGCATTAAATGCATGTGCCACCACACCTGGCCAATTTTTGATATTTTGATTAAAATGTGTCCTGTTAAATTCTTCTTTGTTTAAATATGCTTAGAGTTTTGAGTTCATGTATTTGAATGTTCCTGTCTTTCACAGGTTTGAAAGTGTTCAGCCACATTTTTCTTTAAATAAACTTCCAGTTCCTTTCTTTTCTCCTTATGAAAATCTAAGGTTATTGTTGCCTCTCTTGATTGTATTCCATAGATCCCTGGGCCTTCTTCATTCTTTCTCGTTATTTTTTATTTTCTGACTGGAAAAAAGAACTTTCTTGAAGTCCAATTCTTCTCTTTTTCTGTATAATGTGGCTTGCTAGTGAAGCTTCTCATAGCTCTTATTGTATTCTTAAGTTCTAAAATTTCTACTATGTATATATATATATATATATATATATATATATATTTGGTTTTCTATATTTTTGTGAGGCTTTTTTTCTCTTGTCTTGTTTTCCTGATTTTAGTAGATTGTCTGCTTGTCTTCTGTAACTCATTGAGCCTCTTTAGAACAATTATTTTTCTTTTATTTTTTCATCAGGAATTCATATATTTGCAATATTGAGGGGGGCGATGACTGGAAGTTTGCTACAGTCCTCTGTTAGTACAGTACATGATCATTCTTTATGACTTTATATAGATTTACATGAGCATCTATGGATTTGCAGGTAGTGGACTAGCTTTCCTCAGGAAAATTCTCATCTCTATGGGGGAGAGAGCACCTAGGAACACCCTGTGACATCTGGTATCAGGCACAGGCATGAAGTGCAAGGGTATGTGATGCCTTCAGGAATAAAGGACCAATGTCTTGTGGGAAGCTGAGGTCTGGACAATGGCAACTGAACAGCCCTTGTTGGAAGAGTTGTGAGGTGTCAGTCATGCTTCTAAGGATTGCTAGATTCCTGGATGATGCTTCAGGGTCTGGAAACATGGGACTGGGGCCTGACAAATAGCAATCAGAGTCAGAGCTGGTGGTATACATAGGCTTATTGCTAGTGTCAGCAGCTGGCATATGTAGAGGCTGGTTACAGGGTTTGGGAAGCTACAAGAGCTAGCATGCATGTGTATAGCTGCAGATCTAAGCACGGTACTGGGGACCGTCAACAAATTGAGGCCCTGGTGCTTATATGTGGGAGATCCAGGGGTCAGGGCTGAGGGATGATGAGCTTAACTGTAGGGTCAGCCATGGGAGCAAGCATGAATGGCTTTTGCCCTTTTTACCTCTTTCACCTCATGTCAAGTGGCCCAAAGAACCTCATAGAATTCATCTCTGATAGGTATAATTTCAAGAAAAACAGCAACTACCTACCTTTTGCTTTTGTATTTTGTGGGGTAAAATAAAAGATTATAGTCACCTGAAAGAATTTGTACCTGTCAAAACAGAGTTAGGATAAAAATAGACCTGAATAGAGTTAACAAAAAGATACAAGATACAAATGGGAACTTATTTATGATGGAGACATTTCAAAGGAGTGCTGGAACATTGGGACCAATCAAATGGCCACTTGAATTAAATAAAAGAACAAAACATGAGCTTTACTTTGCTTCTTAAAGCAAAATATCATATAAAGCATCAACATGACATCCTGCTAAGTCAAAATTAATACATGTTAGTTATTCCTTAAATGCTCTTCCATCACCCAGAAGGAAATCCCTGAACTAATGACCATGTCTTGAAACAGTTGTATTTGCAGCAGTAGTGAAGTCAACGGTGGATATTATATTGGCTTAGTGTGCATTTAAAATCAGAGTCCCCTGAAAATTTATGAACCACAAAAATGAATTTCCATTAACCATAAAGATAAATTCATATTTTTCCAAAGTAAAACTAGAAAAGAAATAATTTTCTTGTTATGTTTATACCTTTGAAATAAAGGCATGAATCTTTGTGGTGTTTTTTTCTTTTCCAGTTTTCCTACGGGTACCCTTCAACCTTTAAAAGATGACTTGTGCAGATGTACTATTTTTCAGAAATAGTGAGGATGTAATGGGCAATATACCTTTGAATTTTTGCTGGAAAAATAATCTATGTAGGACTGATGTTTCAGTGATGAGTTATCTCATTGACCACCATTTCAATTTTCACTGCTTTCATAAGCTTGTATGGCTTTTGGGAAGTCTTGCTCTAAAACCAGGTTTAACATTCATACAATCATAAGAAATTGATTGACAAGATGATTCACTATTTAAAAAGAATAATAAGTGGGCAAATGGATGGCTCACTGATTAAGGTGCTTACCTGGAAAACCTAATGACCTGGGCTCAATTCCCCAGTACCCACATAAGCACACAAAGTGGCTCATGCATCTGGAGTTGGTTTGCAGTGGCTGGAGGCTCTGGTTCACTCATTCTGTCTGTCTCTCTGACTCTCTCTCTCTCTCTCTCTCTCTCTCTCTCTCTCTCTCTCTGCTTGAAAATAAATAAATAAGTAAATAAATAAATAAATAAATAATGTTTTATTGAAGAGTAAAACAGAAAGATGTTTAGATTTGTAGGAGGCACAGTAAGAACTGGAGCAAACAAGAGGGAGAGAATAAAAGTAAACAATATTAGAAGCAAAAATATTCAAACAAGCATATTTAGAAAATTTAAAATAGCAAGTGTTGATTACTCATAGGAACAATTTCACATGAATAAATTAAAAGTCCACAAAATGGATAATTTTCTATAACCCTATGAATTAAATCCATATTTTCTGAGAAAGAAAAATGACTTGTGACTCGTGCATGTATGATGATAGTAGCAGAGCATAAGAGCCAGGAAAGACTTCACAGAGTGTATGGGGATGAAAATCCAGAGCAATATTTGAAATCCTAGGGAATCCTTTTATACAAACAAACTTAGTTGTTCAGTAGAAGTCTGGACTCAGAGGAGACTGGAGTTAGAAATATTGACTTCAGTATCATTAATATACAGATGGTCCTTGAGGATGTGGTACTAGACAAAAGGCATGTTATTACAAAAAAACAAGATACTGATGAACAAGAACTGCACGGGTTTCAGCACAAGATCCAATGAGGAATAGACTGTAAGGAACACCAGAAGATAAGACAGTGAAGGTGGAAGTGAAAAATCTAATAGAAGCAGCACCACCGGGCTTTCAGAAATCAGTCAGCAGTCACTAATGCAGGTAAGGAATGACTAAGATGAGGACAGAAACTAATCTTTGGCTTGGGCAAGATGTATACCAGTGGTGCCTATAATATGTTAATATTTTCTTTTCTATTTTGTTTTAGTTTTATTTATTTATTTTTTTCTCAATTTTTATTAACATCCTCCATGATTATAAAAAATATCCCATGCTAATACCCTCCCTCCCCCCACTTTCCCCTTTGAAATTCCATTCTCCATCCTATCACCTCCCCATCTCAATCAGTCTCTCTTTGATTTTGATGTCATGATCTTTTCCTCTTCTTATGATGGTCTTGTGTAGGTAGTGTCAGGAACTGTGAGGTTATGGATATCCAGGCCATTTTATGTCTGGAGGGAGCACATTGTAAGGAGTCCTACCCTTCCTTTGGTTCTTACATTCTTTCCGCCACCTCTTCCGCATTAGACCCTGAGCCTTGGAAGATGTGATTGAGATATTACTCAGTACTCCAGTCACTTCTTTCCAGTACCATGATACGTTCTGAGTCAACCCAAGGTCACTGCCTTCTGAAAAGAGAAGATTCTCTACCAAAAGTAAGAGTAGAATTAATATAAGGGTATGAATATTAAGAAAAGTGCTTACTGGGCAGTTTGATAAGCATAGTATATACATTTATCCAGACATCAGCAGATGTTACACCCCTAGGGCTCATGACTACCCTGTTTTAAGTTTTCAGTATCAGGGATGTATTCCCTCCCATGGAGCGGGCCTCCAGTCCAATTAGAGGGCAGTTAGTTTCCACCATGATAGACGTGCCACTATTGTACCCGTTGCCTCATTTGGCCTGGCTGGCCAAATATAAAGCTTGCAGTGTCCACTGTTGAGTATCTTCACAGGTGATTTCTCTTTCTCCCATTGAACTGCATGTAGAATGGCTTCTTCCAGCTTTCTGTCAGCTGGTCTACATGGAGGAGGTTATCAGCTCAGTTCTAGCAGGATTTCTCAGTGGCCTTGCAGCCCAAGTATGTGGAGTCTTCAGCAATAGGGTCTTACCATGTATTCCTGGTGGGAAACCAAGGGCCTCAGCAATGGCCTGTAATGTTTTGGGGGCATTAGGGAGCTCCCTGGCCAACAACTCACTGGAAGGTATCCCATCCCTGGCACTGAAAATTTATTAGCAACAATCTATGGTTCCTGAGTGTTCCATTGTCCAAAACTGGAGGATTCCATATGATTTATTTATGTCCTCTTAGATTTTGATTAGCCCTCCCTCCATCTTTCCTTTACTCAATCTCTTCCCCTGACCTCGCTTTGGGCCTTTTCACCCCCATTAATCTATTCTTCTACTTACATATATACAATTCCATCCTATTAAGTACCCCCTCCCTTCCTTTCTCTTCCCTTTATATCTCTTTTTTAGCTTACTGGCCTCTGCTACTGAGTTTTTTCCTTCTCACACAGAATCCCAATCATCTGTAGCTAGGATCCACATATGAGAGAGAACATGCGGCGCTTGGCTTTCTGGGCCTGGGTTACCTCACTTAGTATAATCCTTTCCAGATCTATCCATTTTCCTGCAAATTTCATAACTTCATTTTTCTTTACCACTGAGTAGAACTCCATTGTATAAATGTGCCATATCTTCATTATCCACTCATCAGTTGAGGGACATCTAGGCTGGTTCCATTTCCCAGCTATTGTGAATTGAGCGGCAATAAACATGGTTGAGCATGTATTTCTAAGGTAATGAGATGAGTCCTTAGGATATATGCCTAAGAGTGCTATAGTTGGGTCATATGGTAGATCAATTTTTAGCTGTCTTAGGAATGTCCACACTGATGTCCACAATGGCTGGACCAGATTGCATTCCCACCAACAGTGTAGAAGGGTTCTTGTTTTGCCACATCTCTGCCAGAATTTATGATCATTTGTTTTCATGATGTTAGCCAATCTGACAGGAGTGAGATGGAATCTCAATGTAGTTTTAATCTGCATTTCCCTGATGACTAGGAATATAGAACATTTTTTAGATGCTTTTTAGAAGCCTGTTTAGATATTTTCATTAAGGAGTTGTGGAAGAGAAAATAGTTGGTTTGAGTCTGGAAAGAAATAGGTGGTATAGAATCAGAAGTAGTGACCATATCCAGGGTTGGGGGAGGCAGAGGGATGCAGCATTCAAGACCTTTGTGGTTTTTTTTTAAATCTTTATAGTCTTTTTAATCACTTAATTAATAGTTTAATATAGGTTGTAGCATGTCCCCTCCCCTGGTTCTCATTTCTCTGAGGGCCCTCCACAGTAGGGTTATTGGTATTTACTGTGGGGTAATTAGGGCCTTCTGCCTTTGGAGAAAACTGTGCCTCAGGTTGTGTCTACCCACTTCGTGGCTCTTGCAATCTTCCTGCCCCCTCTTCCACAACAGTCCCTGATCGTTGGCAGGTGTCCATGGGTTAATGTTGACTTCTCTGTAGCCTCTGTATTTCTGTTAGGATGTGTTTCACTTCTCCACAGTTTTGGTTGCTATTTTCCTGGATGTGGATGTCAGGCTACTATTAGGAGCAATATTTTGTGTCAACTGCTTCATCTGCAAGTAAGTGTGGTAGAGATGGAAAATCTCATTGTAAGCACTTGGCTATCTTTTCCTGTATTGATGGATTTGGATCTCACCAGTGTTCTATACCATCTGTAAGATAAAACAGATTCTCTGACCAAGGGTGAGAGAAGCGTTCAATAAACGGGACATGCCTAGGTGCTCGAAAAACATTTTGATGCAGCTACCCACTTGCAGCAGACAGCCTCAGGTCACTGGGATGAACTTCCAAATCAGGCACAGCAATGGAGGAAGGGATATTTATTGAAGCTTACAGATTGAGGGGAAGTTCTATAATGGCAGAAGAAGCTGGCCCACTTTCACAGGTCTAAGCAGAGAGAGAAAAAACGCCATAAGCCACTTCCAAAAAAAGCAAGTAAGCACACTTCAGTAACTCTTAGCAGAGCTCAAGCACTTTGTAAATCTTCAGACTGGAATTCCAAATCTACCAACACACCTTAGGGCTGGACCCTAGGACCTGCCAGTGACATCTCCTCCAGCCAGATGGTTGTATATCTAAATTACAAAATTTAATAAAATCCGTTTGGGTCTAGATTTGTGTTTCCCACCCCATTGATGCCCTCCCCTCCCTCCCCTTCAATCCTAGTGTCTAGTCTAGGAGATGCTTGCTGGGTATATAAGGTATCTTCGGTAGATTCAGGTTAGGTGCTGTAGATGAGTGAGACTATGTGGCGATTTTTTTTCTGTGATTGGGTAAGTTCACTGAGAATGATCTGTTCCAGGTTCAAAGATTTTTCCTCAAATTTCATTGTGTCATTTTTTCTTACTGCTGTATAGAATTCCATTGTGTAGATATACAACATCTTAGTTAGCCATTCTTCTAGTGATGGACATCTGGGTTGATTCCAGCTCTTAGCTATTACAAATTGAGCCGCTATAAACATGGTTGAGCAAATCTCTTTAGTCTGTGGTTTGAAGGTTTTAGGATAGATGCCCAGTAAGGGAATAACTGGGTCTGTTGGTATCTCTATACTCAGCTTTTTCAGAAGTCTCCATATTGCTTTCCAGAGTGATTGTACCATCCTACATTCCCACCTACAGTGGATGAGTGTTCCTACTTCTCCACATCCTCGCCAACATTTATTTTTATTTGATTTTTTGATGTTTGCTATCCTTATTGGGGTAAGGTGGAATCTCATAGTTGTTTTAATTTGCATTTCTCTGATGATTAGGGATGATGAACATTTTCTTAAATGTATGTTTGCTATTTCTATTTCTTCCTCTGTGAACTGCCTGTTCAGCTCTTTGCCCCATTTTGTGAGTGGGGTGTTTGACTTCTTACTGTTTAGATTTTTGTGTTCTTTGTATATTCTAGAGATTAGGCCTCTATCAGTTGGATAACCCACAAATATTTTCTCCCATTCTGTGGGTAATCTATTGGCTTTGCTTATTGTATGCTTGTCTGTAAAGAAACTCTTCAGCTTCATGTGATCCCATTGGTTGAGTGACGGTTTAAGTTCATGAGCTACTGGGGTTTTGTTCAGGAAGTCTTTTTCCATTCCTATATCATGGAAAGTACTTCCTAAATTTTCTTCCAGTAGTATTCGAGTTTATGGTCTTATATTGAGATCTTTGATCCATTTGGACTTGAGTGTAGTGCATGGTGCCTGAATATATTGGGAGCCATCTATTCAAAGTACCACATTCCACCCCCTGTCTCACAATAGACTCACAACTCTTTTACATTGCATATTATCAAATTTAAAGGTCTCTACAGTCTTTACCAACTTAAGATAGTTCTGAAGTCTTAAGTCTTATCTGAGATTTAATATTGGCTCTTAGTTTTGAGTCCTATAAAATCAAAACCAGTTATATATTTTAGACATATAAAGGCACAGAGTAAACAATTTTAATTGTTATAAAGCATAACAACAAGAGACTAGAACAATATAAACTTAAGAATCATCAAGCAAACATCAAACCTTTGTAGTTCAAGACTGATATCATAACCAGTGACTGACAGTCTCTGGATTTTTCAATTCCACCCCTCCAGGTAGTCTGAATAGCCAGGGAAAACTTTTATCCTTAGCCAACAGCCTCCATGGTAGTTCTTGTACAGTCCTGTTATATCTCAAACATCTTCATGTCTCCATGTAAATAACAGTCCATCTTTCAATGGCTTTGCCAGCCTATCAGGGTCATCATGCCCTGTCTCTTGCCACATCTCAGCAGCGGTTCCTAGAACCACATGTGCATATGACCACTTTACTCATTTCTTGTTTCTGAAACCAATACCAGGAGTATAGGACAAAGGCATATTTTTAATTTAGGAATAAAATAAATTGTGACCTTGAGGAACAGGTTCCTTTTCCAGTCGACTCTTTTCCAAAAGAGTTTGTATGTCCTTTTTTAGGCATCCTTTTCATTGTTTTAATGTAAAGTAGTTGAGCCATCTTCCTTTCAAATATTAATGTATTGGACTTCAGCAGTTTCAGCAATCAGTCTCTGTGCCAGTAATTTTAAACTTGTTTGAGTTTTTTTCCAACTTAAAATCTTAAAACTTTCAGCCTTAGATCTTTAGCCAAGCACATCAGTTTATTACAATTTTAACTTTGATCAAACTTTCTGGCCTGGGAAGAAGAATGCAGCCAGCCCTTATGTCAGGAGCCCAGTTCCAGCAAAGTCCTCTGCAGTCTTTCCTTCTCCTTAGAAAATTCATAAGCCATGCTTCCAAATACAATTCTCTCTGCACTTAGAATTCTCAAACTCTCATCAGAATAGTCTATAAAGTCGGCTAACCACTCCAGAAGGTGTCTTTAGTTGCAAGTACCAAGTTAATATCCAATCCTCAAAAACAAAACTTCCAAAAGACCAAAATCCATATGATCATATTCATCCCACCCTATTCTCAGTACCAATTCTGTAAGCAGAAAGCTTCAGATTGCTGTGATGAACTTCCAAATCAGGCACAGTTATGGATGAAGAGATATATATTGAAGCTTACAGATCCAGGGAAAGTTACATAATGGCAGAAGAAGCTGGCCCACTTTCACGGCTCCAAGCAGAGAGAGAAGAAGCCACAAGCTACCACCAAAAAGATAGCAAGCACACTTCAGAAACTCCAAGCAGAGCTCAAGCACTTTGTAAATCATTAGACTGGAATTCCAAATCTACCACCACACGTAAGGACTGAACTCTAGGATCTACCCAGTGACACCTCCTCCAGCCAGGTGGCTGCAGATCTAAATTATAAACTCTGATAAAATAATGAATATATTGGGGGCCATCCATTAAAATTACCACACCACTTGATGTGTACAGGGAGCACTATGGGTTTCTCTCTGCATAACATGATTTTCCTGACCATGGGGTGCTATGGTAGTTGGAGTAGATGGCCCCTGTTGCAGGTCAGGTTTCCATTGTTGGCAGAAATCACCCAACCAAGAGCAGCTTGTAGGGAAAAAAAGAGGTTTATTTTGGCTTACAGGCTTTCAGAGAGGCTCCATGATAGCAGGGGAATGTAGCATTCAGAACACATAAATTTATTGGGGACCCTAAATCAAACTACCACATTCTGGCCCAGGCCCCCATAACCTGATAACTATACATGATATAAAATGCAATACATTCATCCAACTTTAAAAGTCCTTATAGTTTTTATCAATTCCAATAATGTTCATACATCCCCATAGTCCAAGATCTTTTAACTGAGCCATAATACCAAAAAAAAAAAAACCTAAAAAAATCCTATAATGGAGCCAGGTATGGTGGCACACGCCTTTAATCCCAGCACTCAGGAGGCAGAGGTAGGAGGATTGCCTTGATTTTGAGGCCACCCTGAGACTACATAGTGAATTCCAGGTCAGCCTGAGCTAGGTTAAAGTGAGACCCTACCTCGAAAAACCAGAAAAAAAAATCTATGATGGCACAGAATAAACATTCACACTGCAAAAATGGCATTGGGCATAGCAAAGAATTACTCAAGCAATATATGATTTAAACAGAGAAAACACCAAACTCTGTAACTCCAACAACTCTATCCAGTGACAAGTCTCCAAGTATGATAATTCTAACCAGCAACAAGTCTCTGGAGATTCAATTCTTCCCCTCCAGCTAGGCTACTCGCAGTCCCAGAAAACTTCATCTGGGGCCAGAAGCTTTCCTTAGCAGCCATCTCATGGTACCGGCATCTCCACCTGGTCTCCACTGCAATCCATGGTTCATCCTCATGGCTCTATGGGGTCTGCATGCAGGCATCCAGCAAACCTGCTTCGCACTACCTATGGCCATTTCCAAAACACAATACCATGTTATAAATTCAATGACCTTCCCTTTCCTGAATACTCCATAATACTCCATTATACTCCATAATACCAAGTAGGGTGCCAATTTCTTAATCCAGGGGGGAATAGTGCAGACTTTGAGAATAGGACACTCCTTGAGCACTCAAGCCCCTACAAAAGAGTCTACATTCTTCCTGTTGCCCCAGTGCAGGTCAGCTGGCCCAATCTCAAAGGTTGTAGTCTCTCAGTTGCAGCTAAATGGGCAGCAGTTCACCCAAACATTTTTCTTCCTATGCCATACCCCTCTGCTCACACAAATTCATTTCTACTCAAAGAAACCTTGCATAACTTCTCAGGATATGGGCATAACAGCAAGCTTCTCACACAAACTGCTAGTACAGTCCAGGCAAAGCTCTTTCTCACCCTCATAAGCCAAACCTCACAGTCCATAATTATTACTGCATTTATGCCTTTAAACTCTGACCAGAATAGTCCATCAAGCTGTACTTACACCAATTCAAGGCACCTCTTAGGCTAAGGTTTCAAATCCTTCCACATTCCTCTTAAAAATCACCTCCAAAAGGCTAAAGCCACACAGTCAGGTGTCTAGCAGCCATCCCACTCCTCGGTACCACTTTACTGTTGCAGCTACGTTCGCACTGCTGGCAGAAATCACCCACCCAAGAGCAGCTTGTGGGACAAAAGAAAGAGGTTTATTTTGGCTTACAGGCTTGAAGGGGAAGCTCCATGTTAGCAAGGGGAAAATGATGACATGAACAGAGGGTGGACATCACCCCCTGGCCAACATAAGGTAGACCATAGCCACAGGAGAGTGTGCCAAATACTGGCACAGGGAAACTGGCTATAACACCCATAAGTAAGCCCCCAACAATACACTGCCTCGAGAAGGCATTAATTTCCATAACTCCATTAGCTGGGAACCTAGCATTCAGAACACCTAAGTTTATGGGGGAAACCTGAATCAAAACACCACAGCCCCCAATATATTCGGTGTTTTATTAGTTTGTAGTTTGCATCTGCAGCCACCTGGCTGAAGGTGGTGTCACTGGGCAGATCTTAAGGTGTAGCTGTGGGTGTGAGATTTCAATGTAAAGATATGCAAAGTGTGCCTAGCTGGAATTCCTGAAGTGTGCTGTGTTGTGTGGTTTCTGGCTTGTGCTTCTCTCTCTTTGCTTGGACCTGTGAAGGCAGGCTGGATTCTTCTGCCATTATGGAACCTCCCTTGGATCTGTAAGCTTCGATTAATATCCTTTCCTCCATAACTGTGCCTGGTCTGTTCATCTCAGTGAACCTGAAGCTGTCTGCTACAGGTGCTGACTTGGTTCCCAGTGCCAGTTGCCAGGCCTCATGTCCAATCATAAGGAAGTTGGTTACCCACAAAGGTTGTGTACCACTGTTGTACTTCTTGTCTAGCTGGTAGATTGTGTACCTCTCAGGGTCTTCTGCTTATTTATGCTGTTGGTGAACAATGTCACCCAGTAGATCCCATAGAACTTTCCAGCACCATCAGAGTTTGCCAGGAGAGGACTGGCATGTCTGTCGGTGTTCTGAAGGCCTCTTTGTTTTTCTGCTTGAGATGCCTGATATGGTACATTTCTTACAATGCAACCATCAAGTAGAGGACAGAGTCTGTGGATACAGGTACATGGATGTTGCAAGATTTGATGAGAGAAAGCTGAAGTTGCATAGTTTATGGTAAGAAAAAGAAACAGGCAGAAAACGAGGGATAAAGTCATCATTTGGTGAAGACATGTTACACAGAGGTTACAAGCTCAATAACTGTGAGCGAATTCTTAACTTCTTTAATAGGAAAAAAAATGAGTTCAATACCTGCAATACCACAAACATTTCTTTGTGTCTGAGAACTGATCAACTTTTTCTGTGTATAAAATGCTGCCAAGCGCTTCGCCGGGCGTGGTGGCGCACGCCTTTAATCCCAGCACTCGGGAGGCAGAGGTAGGAGAATTGTCGTGAGTTCGAGGCCACCCTGAGACTCCATAGTGAATTCCAGGTCAGCCTGGGCTAGAGTGAGACCCTACCTCGAAAAACCAAAAAAATAAAAATAAAAATAAAAATAAAAATAAATAAATAAATAAAATGCTGCCAAGCACAAAAATAACACACAACTGTTAAAAACAAAATAATGGACAGCTAACTACATGCATAAAAACTAACAGAAATTTAAAATGTCAGCATTGTCTTTCTAATAATTTTACTTCTCTTGTCGTTTGAGGATAAAATAACCAAAAAAGGACATTCCCACACCCCTTCCCATTCACCCATGACATAGCAGTGCCCACATGGACTGGATCTGCTATGGCACTGAGGGCAGAAAGTCACATTCTCCCTTTGCGCTGGCAAAAGGTGCACCAAACTCGGAGCACCTAGAATGCCTTCTCCTCTGTCTACAATGATGATTCATTCCAGAGCTTCTGGTGAGAAGCAGAGTTGGGAATTTCCCAGTAAGTAAAATTTATAGAAACTGAGTTGTGTTGGATATATATTTATAAGACACAACTCAGTGTGACCACTTGTTTTCAAGTCCATGGAGCATTTGTGAGAACATGAAATTACTTCTAATTTAATCCCTGCACCATACAAATATAAAAGGAAAGAAATTACAGCTTTTTTTTTTTTTTTTCGAGGTGGGGTTTCACTCTAGCTCAGGCTGACCTGGAATTTACTATGTAATCTCGGGGTGGCCTCAAACTCACAGTGATCCTCCTACCTCTGTGCCTCCCAAGTGCTGGGATTAAAGTCATGTGCCACCACGCCCAGTTTAGAAATTACAACTTTTAGCCAGGCGTGGTGGAACATGCCTTTAATCCCAGCACTTGGGAGACAGAGGTAGGAGGATCGCTGTGAGTTCAAGGCTACCCTGAGACTTCATAGTGAATTCCAGGTCAGCCTGGACTAGAGTGAGACCCTACATCAAAAAAAAGAGAGAGAGAGAGAGAGAAAAATTACAGCTTTTTTACTAATGAAAGAAATACAATTAGGGCTAGAGAGATGTCTCAGCAGGTAAGGCACTTGCTTGTAAAACCTAATAACCCAAGTTCAATTCCTCGGTGTCCATGTAAAGCCAGATGCACAAATTGGCACATGCATCTGGAGTTTGTTTATAGTGGCTGGAGGCCCTGGCATGCTTATTCTGTCTGTCTCTCTTCTGTGTCTCTCTGCTTGCAAATAAATAAGTCTTTTTTTTTTTTCAAAAAAGAAATGTAATTAATGAAAGCAACAATAGTTGACATACTGTCAGTCTTCTCCACTGGTTCCTGAGCTTGGTGTGTGCTGGCTTAATGCCTATATCCACTCCACATTACACGTGGCACGTGGGCCACAGTGCTGCTCAGTAAGAAGAGGTTAAAAGAAGAAAGAAAATAGGTGACAAAGAGAAGACAGAAAGATGTTTATAGCGGCTCAATTTGTAATAGCTAAGAGCTGGAATCAACCCAGATGTCCATCACTAGAAGAATGGATAACTAAGATGTGGTATATCTACACAATGGAATTCTATACAGCAGTAAGAAAAAATGACACAATGAAATTTGAGGAAAAATGGTTGAACCTGGAACAGATCATTCTCAGTGAACTTACCCAATCACAGAAAAAAAAATCGCCACATAGTCTCACTCATCTACAGCACCTAACCTGAATCTACCGAAGATACCTTACATACCCAGCAAGCATCTCCTAGATTAGACACTAGGATGGAAGGGGAGGGAGGGGAGGGCATCAAAGGGGTGGGAAACACAAATCTAGACCCAAACGGCAATGGTACCATAATCTTCTACTTACTAAAAGATAGACCAAATGGCTGATCCTTCACCAGGCCCTTACAGGGAACACCTGAACCACAAGACACTGGAGAGGGTAAGATTAAGACTAACCTTAGTCTCCTACATCTTCCCTCCCTCACTTCCCCTCTCCCTGTCTCTCTCTCTCTCTTACCTCTAACTCTTGTATATTAGTTATCTTTTTCCTCATTTTCTTAGTGGGCACTGACCTGTAACTCCCAGAACCAGCATGGGGCTATCATCCACAATGAGCTTTTGATCAGAGAGACCTACAAGGTTTCCTAAAAGAAAGACAGATTTCTGTCAGAGTACTTGATGACCCACCAAAGGTTAGTGGTAAGACCCTACTGCTGAAGATACCTTATGTGATTGACATGCAAATTAGAATGGCATGGCTGGAAGTTGGATGAGAGTCAGTCCCCAGACAGTCAGCGCATCTAGTGCCAGAAGGTGCTACATGGGCGACTGGGGGAAATTGACCAATATCTATCGAAGCAACGCATGGTCTAACCTACTTAGCAGCAAATAACTTATTGTGATGCCCACACAAGTGCAGTGGTGGCACACAGCCATGGTGGGGAACCAACTGCTCTCAATTTGGCTAACTGATCCCCTCACTGGTATGGGACCCATAGCTGGAGCTGGGAAACAAGTCAGAACCATATCCAAACATAAGCCCACTCTCCAGTATCAACCTACTATCAATTGTGGGCTACAAGAGGGCCTACACATATTAAATTCTCTATAAAAAAAAAAAAGTAAGGGTTATCTCATTTGTCCTGGTGCTAACTTACTCTCCGTTGGAGAATCTGCTTCTCTTTTTCAGATAGATGTAGACCCTAAGGAGAGAGCCACCCCATCATACCTCAAAAGGGCTCCGGCTGAAACTAAGAAAACTTCGAGAAACAAACAAGGGGGCTGTTTTTCCTGATGAACCAGACACCAGCACAAGGGGGAAGGAGATCAGCATAGAGAAAAATCAACTCCTACCAAATCAGAGAGCCAGGGCCTCAGAGGCCCTCAACACCTCATCACTGAAGCAGACCAAAAATGAACCCAACATGGCTCAGGGAAATTTTGCGGAAGAGGGGGCGGAAAGAATGTCAGAGTCACATGTTGGGTCATGATATGCAGAGACATTTAGCTTACCCATAACTGTGGGCTAACTCCACAATGCATGACCCGTATACCTCAACAAGGAGGGGCCAAGGGGAGGGGGTAGGTCACGGATGAGCCTAATAATGGTACCAAACTGACTGTATTTGCTGAATACAGAACTGACTAATAAAAAAAAAAAAAAAAAAGAAATTAATGGAAGAAAAGAGGGAGGGAGAAGAGGAAAGCAAGAGTAAGTAGTTCCATAGAGTACAACTTGGAAAATGTGGGTTGAGTTTGTCTAAGTCCCCTTTAACATATAAATATTTATGCTGGGATTCTCACATGTGTGTAACATCCAAATGGCTTTGGGATGGGGTTACGGAACTGAAGTTTAGGATATTAGGATCCTTGCTTAAGCATCATGGGTAATGGTAAAAATCAAAGCCTTGAGCCTGGACAACCGCAAGCACCCCTGATGACATGTAGTCATGGTATCATTACAGCCATGTCTGATATTCCTTTGGTATCTGGTCCCCTTCTGCACATCTTCTAATTTCCTTAAATCCTGTCTGTATCCATTTCTGTGAGGAAAATAATGTTCAAAATCATACCAGTATGTCCTCACTTTGTGTGTTTTCCTCATTGCCTCCTGTTTCCCTGCCTTTCTTTCTCTTCTTACTCCACCTCTGTCCTTGCTTTCTATGAATGATAATCATAGGAAATTGATTCTTGGTTCACCCTCTTTTCTTCTTTATTTGCGTATTCTTTTCTTTGTCCTTGCCCTTCGTAAACATGAAACCTAAAGGAAAGGTTCTGCTCTTCATCTTTCTGGATCTGAGCAGTCCTTATTTATCCAGACTATGAGTGTGTTTGCTTTGTGGGCAGCCTGTTGCCTGAGATGTGCTCATGACCAGCAGATCTCCCACCCGTGTTTACTGGTGACCAGATCATCACTGTGCTAGACCAACTACTGTGGAGATTATGCTATGAGGAACCTATTTAGCCCCACTACCATTCATTTTCTTATTTCTCTGGCTGTGATTGGAATCAGTGAAGCCAATTGCAACCTCATTTTGTATTTGAGAAACAACACAATGATAAGAGAACTATTTTTTTTTTCCTCTGATCAAGTCAAGACTTAAAACATTGGGATATTTTGCCCATTTCATTCCATTATGAATCCTCCTAATTTACCAGTATATTTGGGGAATCTCCAGGTTATTTGAAAGTGAATTTGAAGATGGTTTTACCCTCAGTTTTGATAAGACCAGCCCTGATTTCATTTCTTTTATATTCCAGCATCTTTTATGTGATAGAGTAGAAAAGACAATGAATGGCACTAATACCTCTTAAACCTGATGGATTCACAAAGTACTCCCTCCTGTTTATAGTTAAATGTCAACAGCTATTCATACAGGCAAAGAAAATTGTATATATCCTCCTTTCAAAGTTGAATCTCCTTGCAATTCTTTTAGCTCCATACACTCCAACCTCCTGGGCACCATGAGTTCCTTGCTTCTATGAGCATCTTCCTTTTAGCTTAGGGACAGAACAACTGTACTAACCTGGCACAGCTAGGTGCTCTCTTGCCCTCTCCTAGCTCTCTCCTGACCTTAACATTGTACCTGTGCCAGTATTGTGGGTCTTCATGCTTCCTTGTCTTTGTACTTGCCAATGCTTAGTATCGTTATGCAAGAGCATTTCTTAAAACCAAACCACCAGCCCAAATCTCCTACTGCTTGTCTCTCCCCTGAAACCTCTCCTCTCTTGCAAAGTAAGCCCACATGCATCACTACTGTAATGGTCCATGTCTCTATGTCATCAAAGTAACTTTGCTTTATGCAGTTAGGATTATCCACACAGCCTAATGCAGTCAAGCTTATGGTTTTGTCATACATCTATAATATAGTGAGTTGAGCTATGTAAAATTGCCATTTTGTACGTTAAAAGTATACTATCATTTTACAAGATGTTACCACTGAGGGAAACTAAATAAATGGTATGTTGGGTACATCTGTATTATTTCTCACCACTGCCAATAAGCATTTTAGTTAAAAATGGTCAAATAACAATTTCACATGATTCACCCTAGCAGCACCCAAAAATGTTCAGAAACAAACGAATTCCTCTTGTTTCTCCTTATGGATTTCTCCATGTGCTTATGTGTTAAGGCAGTCAACCAACCTCATAAGTTCTAAATAAATCATAAAGAGAGACACTTCACAGGAATAAACTATATCACACAGCTATTAAATAAAAACATTTAGTAAACATATATAACATTTATTTATTGCAAGTTCTTTTCTGTAATTTTTATTAGACACACACAGAGAGAGAGAGAGAGAGAGAGAGAGAGAGAGAGAGAGAGAAAGGGAAAGAGAGAGAAACTGGCATGCCAGGGCTTCCAGGCACTGCAGTTGAGCTCCAGACGTTTGGGCCAACTTGTGTGTATGTCCAACCTTGAACGCTTGTGTCACCTTGTGCATTTGGCTTAAGTGGGATCTGGAGAGTTGAACATGGGTCCTTAGGCTTCACAGGTAAGTGCCTTAACTGCTAAGTCTTCTCTCTAGTCCAGTGCTGAGTTCTTTCAAAAGTTGCCCTGAAAAATTTTTTCAATTCTTTTCCAAGCATTCTATAATTTATAAGGCTAATGAACCATACACAAAGTATATAGCCTCAATGCTGTATTTAGATACAAAAGCCTAACCAACTTGGTTTTACTTCCTTTTTATTTATTTTTTCAATATTTTATTTATTTGTTTGATAGAAGGAGACACAGAGAAAGAGAGAGAGAAAGAGAGAGAGAGTGTATGTTCTAGGACTTCCAGGCACTGCAAACAACTCCAGATGCATCCAGCTTCACATGGGCACTGGGGAATCGAACCTGAGTCTTTAGGCTTCACAGGCAAGCAACTTAACAACGAAGCCATTTCTCCAGTCCTTACTTCTTGTTTTTTTTAAAATATTTATATATTTATGAGAAAGAGTGAGATAATGGGCACACCAGGACCTCCTGCCACTGCAAACAAACTCCAGACATGGGGGACACTTTGTGTGTCTGTCTTTATGTGGGTACTGGGGAACTGAATCCAAGGCATCAGGCTTTGCAAGCAAGCACCGTTAACTGCTGAGTCATCTCTCCCACCCTTACTTCCTTTTAAAAACATATCATTTTCATCATTTTTTTTAATTTTAAAGATTATGGGGCCAGAGAGATGGTTTAGTGGTTAAAGCGCTTGCCTACGAAGCCTAAGAATGCTTGTTCAAATCTCCAGGTCCCACATACAGCTAGACACAAAAGTGAAACAAGCATGCAATGTCTCACATGCACGCAAGGGGGCGCACGCATCTGGCGTTCGTTCTCTGCGGCTGAAAGGCCCTGGCGGGCCCATTCTCTCTCTCTCTCTCTCTCTCTCTCTCTCTCTCTTCTCTCTCTCTCTCTACCCTTTCCTCCCATTCTCTCTCTCTCTCTCTCTCTCTTCTCTCCCCCCCCCTTATTCTCCCTTTCTCTGTCTCTCTCAAAAATAAAATAAAAAGATGAAGACAATGAGCATACATTGGTTTAAACCGTGGGTTAGATGCTAAATACATCTTTAAATCATAGATCTTGGAATAAATGGAGCACTTATGCCTACAGTCTGGTCACGCATACTTCTGCAGCTCTATTCCCCAGCTCATATCAGTCCATCCCCAGATACAAACAGTAGCTAGAACTGTGTTTATTCAACCTAAGATAGTACTTATCACTCTGAAACTTTAATTCTCTTGTATTAATTATGTCTTTGGCCAAGGAGAACTAAGCTTGGACTGTTCGCCACCACCTCCGTGAATCAGCCCTGTTGTCTCCAATCCTTCCCCAGTGCAGCGGCTCCCACACTCCCAGGCCTGGTTCATCCTGCTCACTCTCCTAGGATGGGGGGCTGTTTGGGCTTGTTCACAGCTGATTGAGGTACCTGGAATCTCAGCCGTGGTTGGAGAAGTCAGCTGTTCCCTCAGTTCTCCCAGATGCCAGACTACACCACTGATGTCTCTTATCTACAAAATCAGCTTCTTCCTTTTCTGCTTCAGGGTGGGCCAACTGGGTTCTTCATAGTTAAGGAGAGCAAAAGAAAAATAATTTGGCCCAAATTTGACCATTATCCACGGATGTCAGGTCCTTCCCTGTGCCAAGGAATACTGCCTTTTCAGAAGAAGGTGGCCAGGCAAAACCATTAGACTTGAGCTGGGTGGTTTCTCTTCTGTAAACTTTAGGTTCAAACTTCTGATTAGTAGGGAGAGATCAAACACTTCTTTGAAGAAACCAGTGGAATCAGTGATTGGCAGGATTGGAGGACGATAGAGATCATCGCCCAGCGTTTTCCATGGTGGGAGGGGGATGCCAGCTCTTCTCTCGAATTATAGAGCGAGACGAACCCTCTTATTCTTTCCAGACAAACAAAGAGGCAAATGCTGGAACAAGTTAAAGTTTATAAGGAGCCACATTACAAAGATGAAAGCAATAAAAGCGGCGCAGTGTCGGGTGGGCAGAGCTAGCAGGACTCAGAGCCTGGAAGCACCCCGCCACCGCCTCCACTTGCCCCATCTGCACCCTCCATGTCAGTGGGAGGAGGGAGGAGGTCTCATGATCCCTGTCTCTTGCCAAGGTGCTCCGAGGGTGTGAGGCCCACGATGGTTCTAAAAGCCATTCACCATGTCCTTTCACTATTGATTTCAACTGTATTTCCTCGCTTTGATACTTCCCTGAAGGCTTGACCCCAAGCTTCACCCTTTAACAAGCCCCATGTCTAGGAAGTTTAGATTTAACCTTAAGTTACATAATGTTTGGAAGGCATCAAAACACAAGCCATGTCTGGGGACTTCAGTCCCAAGGAAATCATTCCTGTCTTTTCAGCAGGTGGCACTGTTGCAATGAGACTGGCTTTAAAGTCAAGACCCAGAGGCAGCAGTAAATCTCAGCTGCAGATTTTTTTTTTTAAATAAAAGAAAACAACATACCTTCACCAAGTGCAGAAATTAGTTTTATCCATATTGGAACAAATGAACTTCCTGTGCTGATGCACACTTTGTCTTCTGTGCCGTTTTATCCAAAAACCCATGGGCTGCATCTAATCCCGAAGAAGTGGCAGACAAACTTAAACAAAGGACATTCTACTATGTTACTGGCCAGTACTTTGTAAAGTTATCAAGTTTGGGAAAACAAAATGGTTAACAGGTTGTTCTGATAACCAAATGCCATGTGGACCAGGAAAACAAAACTGCTATATAGGATATTGTCAGTGTTCTACAAAATTAGGATGTAGGTTAGAGATTAGACAATAGTATTGTATCTGTGTCAAATTTCCTGATTCTTCTAATGTTGCTTATGATTAAATAAGAGAAAGCCCCAGGCTTCAGGAAATGTCAGAAGGACTCAGAAATAAAAAGTAGGCTTTTTGGTAGTCTTGCTCTAAAACCAAGTTTAACATTCACACAGCCATAGAAATTGATTGACAAGACTATTCACTATTTGGAAAGAACAGTAGGGGACTGGAGAGATTTCTCAGCAGTCAAGGTGCCTGCCTGCAAAGCCTAAGGACCTGGGTTTGATTTGCCAATACCCACGTAAAGCCAGATGCACAAATAGGCACATGCATATGGAGTTTGTTTGCAGTGGCTAGAGGCCCTGGCTCTCCCATTCTCTCTCCCTACCTGCTTATTTCTCTCTCCCATAAATAAATAACAAACTATTTTTTAAAGTAGGATGAAATACAACTTCAAATTCTGAAGTGTTCAGGAAAATTATGTTTTGTGCTATTACATATTTTCTATATATTGGAAAAAGTATATAAGATAACCAATAATAGTTCCATTTTCCCACATCCACATGCACCTTCTCCCAGCTACTAAAATATACCTATTCTTAGCCAGTTCCACTGAATGCAGCCTTCTCACCAGTCTTTCAACAGTTCATTAATTACTCCAAGTTACTTCCTGTTTCCCTCTGGGCTCTCCTTTTCCAACTTGGCACTATGTGAAGAACCAGCCCCCAACCCAGTGAGGCTTGGTGTAATGATATCGTTTGCTTATTGATTTTTTTTTTTTACTCTTCAAATATGTTTGTGATTCATTTCCAATAACCAGCCCATGTTTGCTTACTTAAACATGAGTGCTGTTTTCTTGATGAACCTGGTACCAGCACAAGGGTGAAGGAGATTGACACAGAGAACAATCAACTCCTACCAAATCAGATATCCAGAGACAAGGAGGCTCCCAAAACCTCATCACTGAAGCAGACCTAAAATGAACCCAACATGGCTCGGGAAATTTGCAGGAAGAAGGGGCAGAAAGAATGTCAGAGCCACACGTTGGGTCATGATATGCAGAGATAATTCCTCCTACCCATAACTGATGGCTAACCCCACAATGCATGACCCATACACCTCAACAAGGAGGGGCCAGGAGGTGGGGGGAAGACAAGGAGGAGACTAACAGTGGTACCAACTTGACCGTATTCACTGAGTACAAAACTAATTAATTAAAAAAAATAAACATGACATGTTTAGGAAACAAGATCAGAATACACACAGTCACAGAGGTCACCCTCCAAGTACTGTCCCATTCCACTTTTGAGAAGAGGTAACAGAACTGCAGTAACTTAGCTTTACACAATCATGTAATTGCAGAACCAGATAAATTGCCCCTAATTCCTGTCCCTAGCTCACTACTCACTCCCTTTATTTACTTCTTACCCTGGAGAAATATAGGAGACACAGGGTCAGGTGCCAAGAAGACAGAGAACAGCTATGTGTGACTGCTGTTTCATGACAAGTAATTTGAAATGTTATAAAACATCATCCATACAAAGGTGAGCAGATGCAAGCTTTACCTGAAGCTTCAAACAGAAACAGTCCACATGGGTTGAATATACAATGGACCATGCCTTCAGATACGCAAGGGGTGGTAAGGTTTCTCAATTACAAATGTCTCTGAGGCCCTTGGACAGCGTAGGCAGGCAATGGAACTGGTTTAGGTCACTAACTTGGTCTACACAGTTCTTCTGCATCGGAACATCTGAAACAAGTCCCACTGGGTGTTCCAGTGCGTGGGTCACACTGAACAAAGCCAAAATGGTCTCTGGTTAGAGCTACTATCTATCTGTTATTCTGAGGTGATTTACGACAAGGAAATGCAGACAGACCCTTCCAAAACAGCTGGCTTTGCATGGGGGGAATGCAACCAGCACGGCCTGCACCATCAGCCCACACAGCCCCTGAGCTGTGTTCCCCCTGAGCTATTTAAAAAGCCTGGATCTTGCCAGGCCCAGCATACTAGAAAACCAGAAGAGGCTTCCTCTGCTAATCTCTGGACAAATATTTTCTCTCAGTGAGTTGCTCTCTCTGCCCCATTGCAGCAAACTGAAGCAAGCCCACGTGGGAGGAAAGAATGCCGGCGCCGCCATGAGCAAGGAAGCTTTTTCCACGGTGGGTGTGTCCTAGCCACCTCTCCCATACAGCTTCTAACATGGGAAGTATCAAAGCACGCCTGCTGCTTTGAAAGTGGACCGGGAGAGGAGGACAGGCCGCTATGTAGGGTAGATAATCTCCATCACAGACTGGACCAGGATGGTGCCGACACACTGCCATCTTTGCCCACTCCTTGCCTGCTAAATTGCACTGACAATAAACAGAAAGTTACTCTTGCCCAGATGATTCCATCATTACTCATGGTTTGTATGTAGTAGCCTGTCTTATTCCTTTGCTGTTGCTATAAGTGACTGTCACAGACTGGATAATTTATAAAGGAAAGCAGCTTATTTTTGGAGGTTCTAGAAGTTGCATGCGGTGAGAGCCACATTAGGACATGACAGAAGGCATCACAGAGCACGCATGCTAAAGAGATGCTCCCACGCTAACCATCATTCTATTTAATCCATGAATGGCTGACCTGCATGAGGGCAGAGACTTCATGACTAATCACTTCCTAAAGGTCCCCCCTTTCAACATTACTGCATTGGAGAACGGTTTCCAACATATGAATTCCAGAGACACACTCAACATGCAACTCTGGCTAACTCGTTGGTAAGACCAAACAGGCTTCTAAACCGTCCCTCTCTCCTCCCCCAGATGAAACTCCCACTGCCCGACCCAACCCCAATGTTGTTCCCATTTTCTATCTTGTAGGGAACTTATCTTTAAATTCTAAGCAAACGTCTTATATGTAACCTGGTAAGCAGTTTCCCAGTCTTCCTAGGCAATGATTTTTGAACCAACCACAATATCAGCATTATGGTCATACCCCAAGGTATAGAATATACCTCAGATGTGTGGAATACAGTAAATTTTCTCACCAAGAGGATTCAAAGAAGCTGATGTTTAGCTACCAGTTCCCACCTATCTGATTGTGCTCTAGTGTTACTCAAGGGCTGAGGAAACATTGCCAGTCCTACCCATATTCCAGAGGAGCATTTGATGGCAGCTGAGAAGAAAGGTCAAGAAAGATAAAAGCAAAGACAGTAGTCTTGTCTAGGCCTAGCTTCCCAAGTGATGTTTGGCAAGATGCAGAGTTCCTCTGAGTCCCTGGGTATGAAATGTATTGGCAGAATAAACAATGATTGCAGATGGCATTTAGATGGGTAGTTTAGAGAAAGCTCTCTGGAGTCTATAAAATTCCCCAGTAGTCCTGATAAGATCAAAGCAATGAATGATTTCTCCATGGACGCTAATACAAAAACGAGCTTCATGTTGCCAACAGGCAGAAAGGCAAGAGCAATGAGAGGCAGCCTCAAGTCAAGATGGTCCCATCGCACACTGCAGGATGCTGCTGGAAGGGATGTCAACGTGATGGCATAGCAGACAGATCAGCCTTTGGCCGAGTATTTACAGAAGCATACTGAGAGTGACACCCTCAGCTCCTGTCCCAGGTGCTTTGAAGTATGTATGGATCCTAGGACGTAAGCACATCCCCAGAGAGACAGTCAGGAGAGAAGACCGAATCAATAGACATTACCCAGGTCTGGTTGAAATTTAGCTCTTGTTACCTAATGAAATGAGATGCCAATTACAGACCAAGATTAGCAATAGAAAAATAGTTACCTTTTCTTCACACTTGGGCTTGGGGTCTGAGAAATTCATTTCTACTCATCTAGCAAAAACACTTCGGTTCCTAATTTACCAGGCCAAATATATTTGAGCGGTTTGTTTGAACTTTAGTTGGGCATTTCCCTCTAGCAGACCCTGAAACAAAAATGCAATTGCAAAGTAATTAACTTGGCAGTGATCCCAGGAGTCACTCATAAAGGACCATGGAACTGGGACAAGGAAAGGAATCAAATAAAATCAAGAGTATAGGCCAATCTTTTTCACACTGTGGCCAGACATCTTATTCCATTGAGATGTACTGGGAGGCAGTTAGAATGTGCCGTGAAGTTGTCCCACTAAGGCAAGAGGACATTTGTCTATCAGCTCTTATTAGTGATAGTTTGGCATTTTGTTTATATTTTCTTTTTTTTTTCCTTTTTTTATTAACTTGGATCTTTGTATGGACACATCATATGTTGGTACCCTCATTTCCTTCCTTCCTGCCCCCTCTCTATTGAGGGCCCTTCTCAGTAGGATTGCTGGTATTCACTATGGGGTTGTGGGTTATGAGTTGTGAGAGCAGCAATCGGTCATTGTGGGAGGGGGAGGTGTTGTCTGTATTTTATTGACTAGAGATGGAACCCCACCATGAGATCACTCCCTGTCCCCTCTTTAGTCACTGAGTGATGCTGGATATGAAGGGTCATGACCTCCAAGTGTCCTGTGGTCTACCCTAGGCAAGGGTGGATAAGAAGGCTCTGAGGCATGAACAACTCCCATAGGGAGGAGGACAGGTGCTGGCTGCAGGAAGCCAGCAAGGCTACAGAGGAGTAAGTGTCTGAGGGAAGGGCTGGCAGCATCTACTGCGGAAAGCCCAGAGTCTATGCAACTGGAAGCCCCAGGGTTAGTTCAAATGCTTCATCATGAGACCTCTCTCTCTCTCTCTTTTCTTTCTCTGTGGCCTCTCCTGCTAGCCTATCTCTCTCCCTCCCTCCCTCCCTCCCTCTCTCTCTCTCTCTCTCTCTCTCTCTCTCTCTCTCTCTCTCTTCTCAAGGTAGGGCTCTTGCTCTAGCTCAGGCTGACCTGGAATTCACTATGTAGTCTCAGGCCTCCCTCTGCCTCCCGAGTGCTGAGATTAAAGACGTGGGCCACCAAGCCTGGTTTCTATATCTCTTTTGTTCTTTCTCCTTATCTTCTCTTCCTCCTCCATGCCCCCCCCCCCCGTCACACACACCTTTGTGCATAATGCTGAGATATGCTCAGTCTTCCTCTTGCCATTAGTCCATGTGCAGAGTTCAAGGATACTCCTACAGTTACCCCAAGATAACAGAGCCTTACTCTCCCAGACTAAATCAGATGCTACTTTCCCATGCTCCTGTGGAGTCCTCTGCACTCTTGTGAGCAATCAACAAGCTTATGGCTTGCACTGGGATCATCTCCTGAGGTCTCATTGAAGCCAGGGCCCATGAGTTTTTACCTTCCTTCTCCCAGCCTCTAGCTCAGAGCTGGGACCCCCAAAATTGTTGGTGAGGAACAGGAAAATGAATGAATGGTACCCGGTAATGCTACACATGGAAACTGGCGGCATAACCATACTCGATGCTGAAGAGCTTCACCATTTCTTTTTCTGAACAGTTCCATTACACAGCCAAGGTCATGACTGACCCAAGCCTCTGGAGTGTCTCAGCGCCAGTGAGAATAGAGAGGAAATGCTGACTTTGCTTTGACTATGGGAGACTTCACAAGTTCCAGAAAATTGATTTTTCCAGGCCTGCGTGGCTTGGCATAAAAGCCAGACGGATCTTTATTGAATCTGGCCCTAGGTGGTTAGATTTTGACCTTTAGCCATGTGGCCAATGGATCCAGCCAGGAATGCCTTGTCTTCTTTTCATGGGCTCACCTTCACAGAGCAGTCAGTAGGTTTGGCCACTATTGCTGCCTCTGGGATCTGTGGGCCCTTGTCCTGTACATGTTCAATTGTGAGCAAGCTAGGGTGCATGTCTGAGGAGTAGTGCAGTGGCCGAGGTGCAGAACAGGATGTGTGAGCCCCTTGGAGCTGGTTGTTGTTTGCCAGTGGTCCCTGTAATTAAGAGGTTGCATTGCCTTACCATTATGCAAACGGTAATAAAAAGAAAATTAAGGAAAACATATCAGTATAACATGAGTTCTAAACTACTAATATTTTGTAATTTCACACAAATACAGTACAGATTTTTCCCCCAAAATCCACTCAACTGTAGTGAATACAGAACAGAGAAAGCCCAGAAAGACCTAGTTTATAAGCCAGGCACAAATATTGAATCTTTTAGTCTTTGAACATGATATACTCTACCCTAAGCACCAATTCAATTAAGAAGCAATACGAGGTTGTTGTTTCTTCTGATGAAAAGCATTAATTAAGAGGTTAATAATTACAGTGGGGGACAAAGTGAATACTTTCTATGGTGGCTGGGATTCTGTCACATGGCCTATGATTATCTATAATAATTATGATTATTATAGACCTTATTGATTCAGAGCCCACTAAGTTCAGACAGCACCTCACTTTCCTCTACCAACTGGGGAGATAGAGTGGATGGTGAGAGAAGGAAGCAGAAGGGAGAGAGGAGATTTGAAACACTCAAATGATGCCCAAGATCTAAATTTTGGAAGAGAGAACATACTCTGTGGATCCAACTTCAGAATCTAGAGACTGAGGCTCCTATAAACAAACTGCACTCTCCTATACTCAGAAAAATAATAACACTGAAGGGTCTTTTTGCTTGTCAAGCAAATGACAGTACTTATCTAGTATGTCTTAATGTGATCATATTAGAAAAGTTTTTTTTTTTTTAAATATCGGATAGTGGTCTTGTAACATGTTATGTTATGAAATGCCCTTGAAATAAACAGATCTAGGTATAAGCATTTTCCTAGTGCAGACTTTTGTTAGACAGCACCTCATCACCTTTTTCTGTGTTCACATATGTTTCCTCATTCACACATCTATAATATGTTGATTGCTCCTTCTTGCTGTCTAATCATAGGATTTGCACTGCTATTATAAAACTGAACCATAAAAATAAGGGAAAATCTTGTACTATGGTGCTTTGTCTATTCTGGCCAAGCTTTCTTTTTTCAAGCTTTTAATATGTAATCCATTCATTATGCTATTAGGCTCAAGAAGCTCTTCTGTTGTTATTTATACATTTGCTTTTAAGTAAAAGCTTTTGTTTACTAAAACAGTAAGCACAATTTGTGTTGACCTATTGCTTCGCCAGCTTTTCCTTCTCATAACACGGTCCTCAAGGGCAGTACCTGGAGCTCCGACAGGCTGCTGGGACCTTCAGCTGCGCCCCCTGGGCAGGGTTACCTTTCTGAGAATGCGCGATGAAGCCCTTTGGCTCCCCACTCATGTGGACCGTATGAGCCAGAAGCATGAGAAAGCTTAGCTCCTGATGTCTACAAATAAGTTTCTTGCCTCTTCGTGGAACCAACTAGAGTACTGTGAGCTTCCTCAAGGAAATGGCCTGTGTGAAGTACGACCCTCTCTTGCTTTTGGCTTCTTTAGACTTAACGTGCTTAGCATCTGGACTGGCTTAACGTTCCCCTGGCAATGTTTTGGATACTTTAATGGATAGGAAGTGCCTTCTCGTTTTCTCTCCTTTGGGGAACCAAAACTTATGTACAGATTTTCCTCTCCTTTTGGAGTGAGAGGCCTTGAGTGCAAGCCAGTTTTTTGTTTTTTTTAACTTCTCTGAAACATGCCACTTACCCAATGTCCAGAAACATGCCTCTCATGGAGAAGGAGAATGGCCCTAAGGTCTGATGGATTTCAAGCATCCTGAGACAGAAGTCACCTTCTGCTCACAAAGTCCCCGGTATAGGTCAAAGGGAAGATGTGTGCATAACATTAAACTTCCTGCTTTGTTATAATTATTTTTACATTTATAAATCTTCTCTCCTTTAGTTTAGAAGGGGTGCTCTTAAAAGTATTTTTCTTGGCTACCAGCTAAGGTTTGTAGAAACGAAAGCCAGAGTAAGGGGAAAATTTAGAGGATAGGGAAGCAAAAGGCCTCCCAGGGACGGTAACGCTCATTTCCCGTTCTTGCACGGCTGTGACGGCATTTCACAGCTTGCCTAGCAGGCAGGAATGGCCAATGTCGGCAGACTAGAGCATTTAAAAGATCTCTCTCATTGAATGTCAAGGAGACTTTCTCACTATTTTACATGAAAACAACCCGAGGATGAAAAATTAAGGAGACTCAGAAAGGAGCATGGCATCAAGTCTAACAACGTGAAAGAAAAGTCTCTAAGAAGAAGCAAAATTCCAAAATCACTAGCCAGTAAGGGACTTTGACATGGAGAACTGACCCAGAGTTAAGATCCTGTCCTAGAATTAGGTTCAGACCTCCTATGGTTCTTTTTCCTTTTTGCAGTGCTGGGACTTGAAGCCAAACCCCAGCACATGCTGAGCAAGTGCTCTACCACTGAGTAACACCAAATCCACGTCCTCCCACAGCGGACTTGCTGGAAGCAGTGGCCAGATCATCCAACCTCTTCATTTCTTTGTCTTCATTATAGGCGATACAATCAGGAAACCCAGTCCTTTTAGACAGTGCTTTGGATCTCACACCCCAAGTATCATCCACTCTGCCAGCAACCAGTGGATCCAAGGACAAAGGATATTGTCTTTCTGTGAAGTGCTCAAGAACTTCAAAACAGTGAGAGAGGTATAGAACACAAGACAGAAGGAAGGCAAGTGCATAGAACTGAAAGGAAGACTTTTCAAAAAAACAATTTCACAGTATTAGAGAACAAACTGAGGCTGCCAGAAACATGTTTGGCTTGCCTGCCAGAGCAGGGTTTTTTTTTGTTTTTTGGGGTTTTTTTGGTTTTTTTTTCGTACTAAACTCTCATTTTAGTAATTGGTGGTCTCCTACAAACTTGGTCAAACAACCCAGAGCAATTCTCACTTCTGGCATTTTAAAGGTGCAGGCTCAGGCACATCCATTTAATTTAAAATTGTTCTCTTTGAAAAAGTCAATATATTGAATTTCACAGTTGTATTTTTAGTTGCACTCTGGGTGAATGAGAAGCTTTTCAACTGCATAGTGATGATTCTTCTTGTTTACTATTATATGGACACCTTTTTTCAATTTTGTTAAAATTTAGATTAGTGGAAAGGGAATTGAATTACTTAAGATGTCTGGACTTTTAAAGCTAAGAAGCATCTGCTATCTAGAAGTTGCAATGTTATTTGAATTGAAACTGGGGTGGAAGAAAGAGAACACAGTAGGGCAAAGAAACCTTCCCTGTGCAGAGGCACATAGACACTCTGATCTCAGTTCTTTCTTGTACTCACCACACAGAAGAATGCTCGTATACACTCTTAAAAATAATTTTAACAATATTAAGTACATAGCTCATAGTGTGGCCCCACAACTGTAGTAAAGACTTACTCATTCCAACTTCGAAAATAATGTAACAATAAGTGAATTGGAACAAGGAAAGAAAAATTCCAAAGAATGTCTTTATCTATAATGTTTTCTTTTTGTCTATGGAGGAATAAGTACGTTGGCTAAATTGTGACACCCTAAGGTAATGGTTTTCAAACACTTTCAGTGCCTTCTTCAACCTGGATATTGCATAGCATTCATTGTGAGGCTTCTGTGGCAGAAGCCCTGTGTTAGTCACCTTTCTGTCACTGTGACACAATACCTAATGAAGATGTTTATTTTGGCTCATAGTATTGGAGATTTCAGCCCATGGTCAGTTGTCATCATTGCTTTGGGGTCTGTAGCATGGGAGCCAGGGAGCAAAAGACAAGGCACAACCGCTTTCTTCCCTCTAGCCTCCACCTCCTTAAGGGTCCACTACCTGCCAATAGTATCACAGACTGTGGATCAAGCCACCCACAACATGGGCCTCTGAGGGAAATTCAAGACCTAAGCCAGAGCAAGCAGGGTCCCAGTGACTCATGGCACCACACTCTTACACCCACCATCTTGCAGGCAAGTTACATGCACAATCATTCATTCATAGCAAAACTCTTCACATACCAGCAAGTCAACTACCAAAAATGGGAAGTGGTCTGGAGAGATATCTCAGTGGTTAAGAACACTTCCTGTGCCAGCATGAGGACCTGAGGAGGCTTGAGTTGACAGACATGGCCACACATGTGTGTAAACTCAGTTCCATAGGGGAACAGAGTCCTAAGAATCACCAGAAATCATGAAAAAAAAGCAAGCTGTGGTATCAGTGAGAGACTCTAGCTCAAGTAAGAATGGATGGAAGAGTGATAGAGCAGGACACCCAATGTTCTGCTCTGACCACAGGTGAGCATATGCAGTGTCATGTGGGCACATACACATGCATGTGCCCCCCATGCCCCACAATACATGCACATAAACAAAAAATTCAAAACATTTCTATTAATCTATTAATGATGATAAAATGCTTTCTAGTTTATAATGTTAAAGGGGGGTGGGGAGGAAGGGCTGGAGAGATGGATTAGCGGCTAAGACAATGTGAAGCTTAAAGATCTAGGTTCAATTATCCAGTGTCCACATAAGTCAGATGAACAAGGTGGCACATGTGTCTGGAGTTCATTTGCAGTGGCTAGAGGCCCTGTTGTGCCCATTCCCTGCCCTCTCTCTCTCTCTCTGTCTCATAAATTAATAAATATTTTTAAAAATTTAAAAGTGGTAAAATCAAAGTGCAGAAAAATGCATTAAATTCCAGTAATATTCAGGAAAGAAAATGATATGAATACATGTTTGTGTGCAATTTCTTTATTAAAAAGAATTACAAAAATGAAAATACTTTAAATGTTGACATATGACTCAAGAGTAAGTATAAGACAGAAAACTAAACTTCCTTGAGCATAATTTTTGTACATTATTTTGGAACTTGTATTTTATATAATTTGGATAAACAATTAAGTGAAATATTCCCTAAAAATACAAGGCAACTGTATATGGTGGGCTACATATGTATTGAGGAGAACTATTCCTGGTTGCTTTAAAGCTTACTGTAGGTCATGTAGGTATGTCCTAAGGACAAAAGAACTGCAAAATAAGGCTGGAAGGATAGCTTAGTGGTTAAGGCATTTGCCTGCAAAACCAAAGGACCCAGGTTTGATTTCTCAGGACCCACGTTAGCCAGATGCACAAGGGGGTGCACACATCTGGAGTTCGTTCACAGTGGCTGGAGGCCCTGGCACACCCATTCTCCCTCCCTTCCTCTCTCTCTCTCTCTCTCTCTCTCTCTCTCTCCCTCTTTCTCTGTCAAATAAATAAAATAAAATATTTTAAAAACTACATAATAATGCTTAGAAAATGATAATTATGGCATTGTATATGGGTTGTGGATAAAACAATTTACTGGGGGTGGAGAGATGGCTTATCAGTTAAAAACATTTGCCACTCAAGCACAAGGGCCTCTCAGGCAGAGACTACCAAGTTTGACTTCCCAAAGCCCATGTAAAACTTAGGAATAGCCATGCACACCTATAACCCCAGTGCATAGAAGACGGAGACCTGGGAATTTCCAGGCCTTCCTTATGGACTGCAGCTCCAAATTGAGGGTGAGACCCTGTCTCAAGACAATCAATATGCAGATAATAGAAAGAAATCTAACATTCTCTTCTGGCCTCCACATGCACATACATAGGGCATGCACATCTGCACACACATGTGCATACAACACAAATATATTCTACACACACATACATACACATGAAAAACTCCCACATCAATTTATTATGTAGGCATTATTGGGAACAAGTTTTCCTATTGTATCATCATATATATTTTATCTAAATACAAAGGTATTTTTAATGGCATAAGGGGAAAGGATTAAAAACAATGATACAACTAAGAGTCACAGGCACCTCTTATCAGCCAAATTGTGACTTTCAAATACCATTTTCCATTACAAGAAGGAGGGGCTCCTCTGGAAAATTATTGCAGGTCCTACTGGAAGTATACGAAATGAACCCGAGGTATATTGGTATGCGTAAAAGCCAAGAATACAAGTTAATCTTCAAGACTTCTGAAAATTATAGGGCACAGTCATTTGAAAGTAGCTGGAATTATCTAAGGACACACTTCTATTGAGACCATATATCTGATGAAATATTTCACACATGACAAGTCAGAACCTGCTTCCATTAGCTACCCCACCCCTAACTCTGTGTCACTAAAGCTCTACTTCAGGTGGGAATATGCAAGAGTACTGGAGCTCCTTTTACCAACAGAACTGAGTCTTGGAGATAGTGTCATTCCAGGAGGGCAGAGCTGCTGGTACCTCCCATCCAGTTCTGGGAGGTACAATCAAGAATGAGCCTTGATTCCCTGCTGTGGTGGAGGATATACCCAAGAATTGGCAATCCAAGGATTCTGAGATCTTAATCATTGCCCCGCCCCCATTTTCAGTTTATATGATACAAATTTCACATATGGAAGGGCAAGCCTAATGTCCTGCAGGGAGATACCCCCCAACTCCCACTATCTCCATACCCAGCTCATGCCCATCATGGCAATGATAGGGCAATAGAAGTTCTTCCAAGGATGAGGGTGGTATTGGCAAGACGAGGGTACTGGCAGATCTACACATCTGCTGGACTGCCATTATTTGGAATAAGATCTGTAGAAACTCATGTCTTAAGGCACTGTTGAAAACAATAGATAGATTAGTGGTGAACAACTGAGAGAAGGCTAATAACTCATCAAAGCTGGTTACAACAAATAAAATGGCAGACTGGCAAGAGATTTAATAGAGAGAATCAGGAAATAGAGAGATTTGCTAAAAGCTTTGCTTAGCTTTCTTTCAGTCCTTGTTGGGTACTTGAACACTGCTAGTCCTAGTAAAGTGTGGGGAAGACTGGAAAGTACTCCAAACCTCCAATAGATCCACCTGCAACAGACAAGTCTTACAGATTTAGAACACAAACTGATCAGTTATGGGCTGAATATTGTTACACTGAGCCAACTGTCACTGCTAGGAATCCAAACTTAAAAATAAGGCAGGGCTGGAGAAATGGCTCAGAAGTTAAGAGCATTTTCTATGCAAGCAAGACCTAAAGAAGCCTAAGAGACTGCTCAAGTGCAAACCCCAGGAATCACATAAACAGCTGGCCATATCCACCTGCATCTGTAACCCCATTACCATGGGGAGCAAGAGATTTGAGGCTCAAGGAAACTCACAGATAAAGCAGTGAGCTCCAGGATCAGTAAGGGACTCTGGCTCAAAAATAAATAAATAAGTCAACAAAGAAACAAACAGACAGGATTACAATGGATCAGACAACCAACTTTCTTCTCAGGATACCATGGGCCAGCACATGACACAGCACTTGGACACACAGAGGTTCATACACCACATACCACACACACACACATGCAATATAAAGAATAGATTAGAAAGTAGAGTAGAATAGAATAATATAAAATCATGTAGAATAGAATCAGAATAATATAGAATAATTAATAAAACAGAAAGAATAAAAGAATAACAAGGGAGATTCAGAAGCAGCATTCACTGGAGGAAGAAGTCATACACCTAGTCTAGGTGAACTACTACACAATAAACACAATACCCAGAAATATCAAAAACCTTCTGAGTAGAAGAAAATATAATCAGAATCTGGAGTTGCCACCACATGGTCTTAAATGTTCAACTTTCACCAAAAAAGGAAGTATGTAAAGAAAGAAAAAGTGCCATCCTGTACAGGCAAAGGCGGCAATGCACAGTGCCTATGAGAGGTCCCAGATGTTCAAAACAGGAGACAAACACCTCCAAGGAACTAAGTTAGCAGAATGAAGAGAAACCATGCTTTAAAAATTCAGAGACCGCATGATGACAATGATTTTCAAATAGAGAGTGTCAATAAAGACATAGAAATTACTTTTAGAAAGAAATGGAAATTCTGGCACTGGCAAGTACAATGACTGGTATAAATAAAATCACTACAGGGGCCCAAAGGTAGATTTGAATTGTCAGGGGAAAGAGACTCCGCAGCCTTTGAGACAAGTCATGTAAGACTACATGATCAGAGAACAGAAAGCCACCTCCCAAAGAAGCAATGTCAGAGACTTAATGAGGGTGGAGGGGGGGGGGGAACCAGTGAGTAAGTAAACAAAGAAGAAAGCAAGTAATAGTACCAGCCCAGAGCTGGTGAGGAGCAGTATCCATTGCTGGCACAATGCATAATCAAATCAGCAAGAGAAGACCCATGAGGGAGGCCAGCAGGACAGCACACTTCATAGAGCAGGAAGGTAGAAGCCAGATAAACTGCCGGTGAGAGTGCCCAGGTGTCAGTTCAAAACATCCGTGATAATCATGCTTAAAGAACTATGAGAATGTATAATAAACGAAGTAAAGTATAATGATAATGTCACATCAAAGAAAATATCAATCAAGAGAAAAATGTTAAAATAAAATCAAATGAAAATTCTGGAGTTGGAAAACATAATAACTGGAATTTTCAAATTCCCTGAGTACCTTCACAGTAGACTTGAATTGACAGAATAGAAAGCTAGCATATTTAAAGATAAATAAAGAGAGATTCATCCAACTAAACTGCAGGAGAAAAGAATGAAGAAAATCTACAAAAATTGTGGGGCAATGTTAAATACACCAACATAAGTGTAACTAAAAGAGAGATAGGGAAGAAGAAGCAAATGTATCTAGTCTTATTGTTATTTGCAAATCTTAGCATTGATGCATTTGATGTTCATTTAGTTCCTAAATATAAAGAATCACACATGTATAGAACCATACATGTATACATGGTGCAGTAGTTTGAATGGATGTCCCTAAATAGATTCAGGAGTTTTATTCACAGTTGTAACTTGAAATTTCCAGCCTCCTGGCTGGAGGAGGTGTCACTGTGGGTGAATCCTGGAGTCCAGCCCTATGGGAGTGGATGTGAAATTCCAGCTTAAGGTCTGCAGAGAGCAGCCTGAGTTCTGTCTGGGCTTCCTGGAGTGTGCTTGCTTGCGGTGCTGGTGGTCATATTTCCTTCTGTGTGGACCTGTGAAAGGGGGCCAGCTTCTTCCACCATCATGGAACTTCCCCAGGTTCTGTAAGCTTCAAATAAATCCCATTCCTCTCATAGACTGTGTCTGGTTTGGAGGTTCATCCCAGCAACGTGAAGCTGATAACACATGGATATGTGTACATATACATAGTAAATATGCATAATGCAGATATTTTATGGGCATGTATTTAAGAGTAGCATGAATTGTTTCATATCATAAATGCTCCATAAAAATGCAAATGTTGGATATAATGTGAAAACTCAAAAGTATTTCTGGAAGGACCAAGAAAAATAAAATGGATGGATAGAATGAGTGGAGCATGGTGCTTTGTTATCTAAGAGTTTATAGTCACTGCTCTGCCTCAAGTTCCCCACTACTGGGGTGACAGGTATGACCCAACACACTATCTATTTAATATTCTTGATTGGCTGACTCCTTTGTTGCAAAAGCCAAGATGTGGAATGTTAAGTGTAATGACAAAAAGTTATTAAAGGGAATAAAACTCTACTACAGAAAATAACAACAATGCCAAAAAAAGCAATGAAGTTAAAAGAGGATGACCCAGAACACTGGAAATAAAAGCTAAAATGCTAAATATAAGTCCACTTATATAAATCATGGAGTTAAATTAGTGAATGGGTTGGACAATGTAATCAAAACAAAAGAAAGAAAGACAAAGAAGAAAGAAGGAAAGAAAAGAGGGGAAAAAAAAGACCACTGCTTCTACCTTGGCAAGAGGGACAGCTATCATGGGTCCCAAACAGGAAAAACAGATGAGAAGTGAGCAGTATGCGGGCATATCTGTATCTGCCACAGCATGATCCTGAGAAACCAGGTGGAGACTGATTCATTCACTTGGTCTCTCAGCATTTCTCACTCCTGTCCTCCGAACACGGACCACGCCAGGTAAGCACCTCAGAAGATTAGCGTTTAGGTTATCAGCATCACAGGCAGACAGGATACTCGGTACAGACAAACTTTAATCAGTAGAAGCACTCAGACAAATAACTAAATGAACAAATCAGCAGCCCTCAGAATCCATGATGAGCACACATTCCTAGACCACCAAGCACAGTTCCCCAGTGGTGCCAACCATCGATTTTCTTACTGGTGCTTCCAGAACTGCTAATGAATTTTCACATCATTTTTGACATGTGCATCTTCAATATGAAATAATTCCTGTTATTTTAAATACACATGCATAAGTAGATCTGCATTATATATACTTATGATGTATGTGTACACATATCCACATATGCATGGATGTACATGTATGCTTCTTTGTATTTAGGAATGAAATGGACATCAATTCTAAGAATTTCAAACAAAACTCATGAGCTTTTTTTCCTTAATAGAACATTATAAACATTATCTTTTATATCACACCTAGGTACTCCTCTGTTTTTGGACATTTGTTTTTTTTTCATTTTTTTCTTCCCATAACCAGGGTTCAGAGAAATGGAATTACCATTGAAATTTTGCAAAAACTTACGGGATAAATTTCTAGAGACAAGTTGCTGTGTTAATTAAACACAAATTTTTAACATGGACTACATTATAGCAATTATTTATTATTTCCATTCAATAAGTATAATAAATATTTGAATAATAGTTCCACAATTATAGTGTCTTCTGTATAGCATTCTATTGTCTTTTCCAGATGTCTCACATAAATAACCAAATTTAATTCATCAAAAAATTATGTTTGCAAACACATGAATAAACACTACATATACTTTAAAAACATAAATATCAGGCAATGGAATTATATTTCAGAAAAGGCCTACATCATTAGGTGATTTTAAAGTGGGCAATATTAAGGCTGAGGATGCAGCTCAGTTGGTGGAGTACTTCTCTAGCATAAGCCTTGAGTTAGATTTCCAGTACTGCATAAAACCAGACTTGATGGTGCACACCTTGTATCCCAGCATTTAGGAGGTGGAGGCAGGAAGATCTGAAGTTCAAGGTCAGCCTCAGCTACATAGAGAGATTGAGGTGTCAGCCTGGGCTACATGAGACCCTATTTCAAAAATAAATAAAAATAGAACTGTAAGCAATATTAGTCAACTAAATCTTTTAAAAGAGATGTCCCACATACTTAGACAAAATCTGTACACATGTATCACATGTGCATGCATTTATATACGCTGTTTTATTTACTTACTTATTTTTGAATGATTATTACAATACACATGTTTTATGATGACATTTGAGTGTGTAATCATACCGTACCATAGAAATATGCCACAGCTTTGAGAATTTCTCCCATTTGAGGCCTCCATTGTTCAAAGAGAAATTTCATGCCTTGAGTAAATATTTATTTACAAAAGGAAACTAACAGCAACAGAACTTCCCTCTTACTATTTCTTTTTAAAGTCAAGTTTACTTTAAGTGAAAACACAATAACTCTTCAGTAATAAGTACCAGAAGTGAAGTTACTGACTAAAAACAGTTTAATACCAGATAACAAAACAGAGTCACTCAAAGGGAAGCTCATCTTAAACTATTTATAGCATAACCATCTTCCTTTGTATGAAGGCTTTTATGTGCAATTTGGTTCTCTGGGTGATTCCTACCAACATATGTGTAAACCTTTTGTGCTATTTTGAAGAAATTATTCAACAAATACATATATTTATGCTTATATATGCATACATAGAGAGTCTAATTCATCAACTAAACTTTAAAGTTCATTTACACAAATACTTGTATTAAATCATGTACATAGTGTGCTACAATTGATATTTGGTTACCATTTCTTTTACAGGAATGCACTAATATTTGTCTCCATGTAACACCTTCCTAAGTAAGATTAATGAGCATATGCCAGAAGCTTTAAGCTGAAATACACATGAAATCAAGCTGCATTAGAATTCTTGCAAGACCTTACCAATTCACAGCTCATGTTGCTTAGATATTGGCTTAGATATAAGGTGACACTCAATACTCTGACTTAAGCACTATAAATACCTAGAAGAAAAGCAAAATTAAAGAAGTTGTGGGCTGAGGTATACCTCAGTGGTAGAGTACTTGTCTAGCATGCACAAGATAGATTCTGGGATTGATACTTAGAAGAAAGAAAAGAAAGGGAGGGAGGGGGGAAGAATAAGTAATGGTCACTTTCCCTCATAACCTTATTGTTTTCTCTTTGACAACTTCTGTTGCCAGATCTCCCTGATCCTGTGTCAACCTCTGAGAAATCTTATGGTTAAATGAAATTCCTAACAATCAAGAGAAAGGGGTCTTCAATCTGTTAAACGTTTTTTGTTTTTTTTAAGTTTCATTAGCAGGTTCCATAAGTATAGACAATGAACAATGATACCGCCCTCCCACCACCCTTACTTCCCTCTCCCCAATCCACCCTCCACTTCTTTCCAGTTAGTCTCTCTTCTCTTTTGCTATCATTTTTTTTCCCTCCTATTATGCAGGCCTTACATTTTTTTTAAATCTCTTTTTGAATTAGTGAAAAAAAAAAAGTGCTGGTGAGGATTCTAGTTCAAATCAAACTTGTCTGATGCCCCAAATTGACGTGAACTAAGCATCAATGAAGCTATGACTAGTAATGTCATCCATGAAGCTCCAGCACCAGAACTGAGAAATTCAGACACTATAGGCGAGCCTGGAGGCCATGCTAAAGTAAGAATGCAATGTGCGGGCTAAGAATCTTTATTTTCATAGGGATGATTATGTATGAATATTCTGTCTCTGGAAGATACGTAATTTGCCCTGAATCATGAGAAATTTCTCTGTAGTGAGATCTTGGTTTCTCCAAATACCCCAAGAACACAAACACTTGTTCCCAATAAGCATGCTAACATGCCAGAACCCCTTCTACACTGGCTCCCCCAGACCTAGAGCTGCTCACGCTTGCCTTCTTAGGAAGATTTTGTATTGTTTTTCTTTAAAATCCAAATTATTTTCAGGCTACCCTAGAATCCAAAAGTAACCTGTCCCCAGATGCCCCTCACCCTAATTCTGGGTAGTTGGGTGGACATGTCACCACTTCAATGAAAAAGCTCTGCTGGAACAGTTTGCAAGATGGCATGGGTTGTTTTAATTAACCAGTACTGTACAAAAAGACTTTTTAAAGCAGAGTAGAAAATGAAATGTGTCAGGAAGTATAATTATATTTTGATTAACTACATACTGTTATAGTTATAGAAAATGATCCAGCTGGGTGTGGTTTCTGATGCCCTAACCCCAGCTCCTGGGAGGCTGAGGCAAGAGGATGCATGTGATTTTGTTTTTCCAAGGCCATGTTGAGTTACGTAGTGAGTTCTAGGCCAGCTTGAGCTATACTGTGAAGCCTTGTCAACAAAAAAAATGCAAAGGAAAGGGAAAGAGAGAGAGAAAAGAAAATGGGAAGAAAAGGTAAGGCCAGGGGAAAGACAGTTGAGGAGGAAAAAAGAGAGGAAAAGGGAAAGATCCAATATTTATATCTCTAGACATTCCTCATCTCATCATTCCTCCTGCAGCTCACTATGATTGTATAGTGGTTGTACTCTATGTTGAGATATTCCCAAACAAAATTTTAAAATATCATTTTATTCTCTTTGAACAATAAAAGAGAACTATACTACAAAGAAAACCCACCTTACAAAATGATATATTTTCACGCCTCACAATCCAAAAGCATTTGAAGAATCGTAAGGTGGTCTCCTGGAAAGCTCAAGTTTTAGTTTCTCAAGATATACATCCCTCCCATAACTAAGAGAAGGAAACGTTCAGAGTTGCTGTTCATTTCTAGTAACAGAATGTGTTTTGTTCAGCCCCTTCTCAGGGTTGACTTACTGGAAATAGAAGCTCAAATGCTGACTTGGCCACATGAGTGACTCAACCCAGGGTCCTTTGCCCAGCTGTGAATTCTCTATGCAATATGAAAGTCATTAACCTGACTGGTGTGAAACACTATCAAATCACATTGTCTCATGGAAAGAACAGTGGAGCAAGGATGTTAGAGAGATCATTTAAAGTTTTTGAATAAATGTCATAATTCATATCATAAGTAATTAAGCACATGTCTAGTTGGACACCTTACTGGAAATTGGGACATAGTTGATTATAAACAAAGTAAGATAATTATAATCATAATTAATTAAGGAAAAAGAATTACACTTTTGAACAGCTCAAGCGTTGGTCTAGCCGGGCGTGGTGGTGCACGCCTTTAATCCCAGCACTTGGGAGGCAGAGGTAGGAGGATCAGCATGAGTTCAAGGCTACCCTGAGACTACATAGTGGAATCCGGGTCAGCCTGGGCTAGAGTGAGACCCTACCTAAAAAAAAAAAAAAAAAAAAAAGAGTTGGTCTGGAGACAAAGAACCTGAAATGTAGTGAAGCCAGAGCTGAGCATGGAAGAAGGCCATGTTGTGTACGCTGGAGCTGGTTTATACCAGCTCACACAGGGTAACTGTACACTGTCAAATACTGCATGAGCTGAGTTTAGAATATAATCATTATTTGAAAATGGCATAGTGTAAACTCCACTTACATCAGTTATATTTAGAACACAGGTAATAAATATGCAAAAATCACCTGCCCTTAATATGTGAGTCAATTTTGCTATTACGTGTGCTTTTGTGGTCATGATGTCTCCTATACCTGTGTTGCCAGTGGGTGATGCAATGATAAGCCACCATACATCGCTGCAATTTGCCTGTACTGATGTCACTTTGGCAGGTTGAAATGAGCAACAGCAGAAGAATTTACACCACAAACACCACCATCTCCCCCAGAGCCAGTTATTAAATATTTCTCACTGGAGTCCAGGCGCTAAGTAGTTACAGAACCCAGGAAAATACAAACAGAATAAGCAAGCTATTCATCCCTCAACAGCATGCTAAGCATCAAACCCAAGACTGAGTGAGAGTGGAGAGGAAAAAGCAAAAACCTTAGAGGACCCTGTGACTCAGGAAGACATTCAGGAGAGAAGTTCATTGTTGCCCAAGTGGAGTGTACTGTTTCCCATGAAGCCTGAGAAAAGGATGAAGGTAAAGATCTCTGAGAATGTGACTCGTCGGAGGATCCCAGGACAGATATTTGGCAGTGAAGGCAGGATGAGATGAGTGGAGACAGCACGTGCACATGAGCACATGTGGGCAAGAATGGCTATTTTACGTATTTGTGTAAGCTTGAAACTTATAGGAAAGCATAAAACTCATTTGTATTTACAATGTCTGGTGCAATTTTTATTGGATAATATATCTCTCTTTTGTCTGTGTGTATTTGTGTGTTTTAATTATTATAGAATTCCCATTACACACTTCATAGACAACACAGATATGTTTTTACTCTTTATTTTTTCCCTAAAATATTTTGAGATGACAGCAAAAGAATAAAGAAAGAAGCAGACCTCCATAAGGACAAAGTAGACAGGAAAGGTGACTAAACGAGATAGGGAGGACACCAGGGTGATCTTAGGACATAGAAAGAAGGTGCTACAAGACTATAAGGCTGACGAGAGTGGAGGAGCTTGAGTGAGGATGGTTATCCAAACGACTTCCAGGAGGGCTAGAGAGATTGTTCAGTGGTTAAGGCACTTGCCTACAAAGCCAAAGGACCCAGGTTCAATTCCCTAGGACCCATGTTAGCCAGATGCACAAAGGGCCTCCAGGACCTCACAAATTGTAGGGCAGGAGGATATGGCAGCCAACTACTGTGGAGAGCTGTGAGGGGGTGTGGCAAAGTGGCAGGGATGCCTCATGCCATTGAAGGGAGCTGGAATTTAGGCATGATGTCACATTCAAATGAGCACTAAAGCCACATGGAGAATCCATCAACCATCACAATGACTAAATGTAAGGAGCTGAGGGTATATGTGCTTGTGAGGAGATGGGGTAGTTGGGATCTTAATTTTTAACGAACAATAAGATTGACAAATCTGCATATTTATTTAACCAAAGTTTAGCCATATTTATGACACCAAAATATTAGGAGGATTAGGGATTGTGGAGTTGGGTAGCAGAACCTAAATCTTCAACTACCATAATAGAATGTCAATAGTTATAAAATGAATAGTAAGAAATCTGAAAAGTTGTGGCCACTGGGCAGTGGAGAATTCAGTGGAGGGACAACCAAGGCCAGAGAGTAGGGTGACTTTAAGACCACTTTTTCTCTAGAAGTGTATAGTTACTTTTACATATAAAATTGTGATCACATGGTTCTACAATTAAAATAATTAGATGGTTCTTTATAAATTAAAATTCGCAGGGGCTGGAGATATGGTTAGCAGTTACAGAACTTGCCTGCAAAGTCTAACAACCCAAGTTTGATTCCCTAACACTCATGTAAAGCCAGATGCACAAAACAGGCACATGCACCTGGAGTTGGTTTGCAGTGGCTGGATGCCCTGGCATGTCCATTCTCTTCCTCTCTCTTTCTCTCTTTCTTATTTATTTCTCTCTCTGCTTGCAAATAAATAATTTTTAATTTAATTTTTATTAATTAGTTTTGTACTCAGTGAATACAGTCAAGTTGGTACCATTGTTAGGCTCATCCATGTCCTACCCCTCCCCCAACCCCTCCTTGTCGAGGTATATGGGTTATGCCTTGTGGAGTTAGCCAACAGTTATGGGTAGGAGAAATGTCTCTGTATCATGACCCAATGTGTGGCTCTGACATTCTTTCCTGCCCCCTCTTCCACAAAATTTCCCTGAGCCATGTTGAGTTCATTTTTGATCTGCTTCAGTGATGAGGTGTTGGGGGCCTCTGTGTCTCTGGATATCTGATTTGGTAGAAGTTGATTGTTCTCTGTGTCAATCTCCTTCACCCTTGTGCTGGTACCCGCTTCACCAAGAAAACAGCATCCTTGCTTGTTTCACCAATTATTCTTAGTTTCAGCTGGGGCCCTTTTGAGGTATGATTGGGTGGTTCTCTCCTTAGGATCTGCATATATCTAAAAAAGAGAAGCAGATTCTCCAGTGGAGAGTAAAGTTAGCACCAGACAAATGGAATAATATTTTTTATGGAGAATTTAATAGGTGTAGGCCCTCTTGTAGCTCACAATGGTTGGTAGCTTGATAATGGAGAGCGGGCTTATGTTTGGATATGTTTCTGAGTTGTTTCCCAGCTCCAGCAATGGGTCCCGTACCACTGAGGGGATCAGTTAGCCGAATCAAGACCAGTTGGTTTCCCACCATGGCTGTGTGCCACTGTTGCACTTGTGTGAGCATCACAACAGGTTATTTGCTGCTAAGTAGGTTAGACCATGAGTTGCTTGGACAGACATTGGTCATTTTCCCCCAGTCGCCAATGTAGCACCTTCTGGCACTAGACGCACTGACTATCTGGGGACTGACTCTCTTCCAGCTTCCAGCCATGCCATTCCATTTTATGTGTCAACTGCATATGGTGTCTTCAGCAGTAGGGTCTCAGCACTAACCTTTGGTGGGTCATCAAGTACTCTGACAGAAATCTGTCTTTCTTTTAAGAAACCTTGTAGGTCTCTCTGATCAAAAGCTCATTGCAGATGTGACGCACACCGGTAGGATATTGCTGAAGAGGCGGGGCAGGGAGGATCAGGATTTTGAGGCCAGCCTGGGCTACACATTTGGGGATATAGCTCAGGGGTAGAGCATTTGATTGTAAATAATTAATTTTTTAATTCAAAAAATATTTACAGAGGCCTGCAAGGCCCTGTGCTATGACTCCACATGATTATTAGTGTTTAATGCTTCCATTATTTTGTACTATTAATCATTGCTGCTAAGAAACCATGCAAATCCACAGACAAACTAGGGAACAAAGGGCCACCATTCACATGCTCATAAAAGGTAAATCAGCACAGTGAACATAGAAAGAAATGAAACCTCAATTCATACCTTGCACCATAATAAGAAATTAACTCAAAATGGAGCCCATAACTAACCATAGAAACTTAAACTATAAAACTCAGAGAAGAAAAATGTACACAAATTTTATAGTTTTTAGGCAAAAGTTTCTTCAGTATTTTACCGAAAGTGTGATCCATTAAGAGCAAATTGGCAGCCATGCATGGTGGCACATGTCTGTCTGTCTTCCTGGCATGGAGGAATGAAAGGATGAAAAGGTACATCAGGACTAGAGAGATGTCTTAGTGATTAAGGCACATGCCTGCAAAACCTAATGACTCAGGTTCAGTTCCCCAGTACCCACATAAGCCAGATGCACATGTTGGCACATGCATCTGGAGTTTCTTTGCAGTGGCTAAAGGCCCTGGCACACCTATTCTCTCTATATATCTTCCTTTTTTTAAATAAATAAATAAATAAACAAATAAATAAAGTGTATTTAAAAGGCACAACATGCTAACATAGTCTGGGAGACAGAGACTATATTCCAAGTTATATATCCTCTAAAGTACCAATATCCAGGACAGAAGACCTCAAACTCAATAACTTAAAATAAAAAGACACAACTGACAAAGTAGATACTCCACCAAAGAATGCACCTGGGTAATAACTGAGCACATGAGAAGATTCTCTGCATCATCAGTCAGCAAAGAAAAGCAAAATAAAACCACAGCAATAAGTCACTGCACAAAATGCTTCTTATAATGGCTAAAAATTTTTTTTTAAGTCTGACTATAGCAAGTGCTGGTAATGGCGTAGTGCAAGAAGAACTCTCAAACATGGCTGACAGGCATGGGATAACATAATCTATGGGAAAACAGCCTAACAGTCTCCTAGAAACTTAAACATATGTTTTCCATCTAACCTACAAAACATGAATCCATATATCCATACAAAAATTTGTACTTCAACATTCCTAGACATTTTATTTGTAGAAACAAATTGCTATCCATCAATAGGTGAATGAGTAAACAAACTATAAGACATAGAACAAAAACTTACTCAGTATGTAAAAATGCAATAATGATGTAAGCAGCAACATGGGTGAATTAGAGAATAATTAGTCAAAAAATGACTGTACTTGGAATTATTCTGTTTATAGAAAATTCTAGAAAATGAAAATTGGCCCACAGATCTATTGTGCCAGAAACTACATCAATGGTTGCTTTATTAGCATTTCAGAGGTCAAATGCTAGAAGCTAGCAGTAACAGGAGGAATTGTAAAGGTAAATGGGAACGTAGGGGCTGGGTCATAGATGTGTTCATTATTTATATTAAAGTGAGGATTTCAGATGTCAGACCATATCAATCTCACATTTTAGGTAGTGTGTTTATTGCATGTCAATCACATCTTAATATAGATGTTAAAAATACACAAGAGTTATGTGTGATTGCTTGTGCCTTTAATTCCAATACTCAAGAGGCTGGGATAGGAGGATTGCCATGAGTTCAAAGCCAGCCTGGGCACAGAGTGAGCTCCAGGTCAGCTTGGGCTACAGTGAGACACTCTCTACACACACACACACACACACACACACACACACACACACAAAGCAACATGCTTGGTGTGGTTATTTCAGTCAGTTATCCCCCATGAACTCATGTGTCCTGAATGTTTGATCAATACTGGTGATACTTTGGAAGGTTGAAACTTGCTAGAGGAGGTGAATTGCTGGGGGTGGGCTCAGGGGTGTTAGAGCCCAGACCCCCTTGTCAGAACTCAGCTCACTCTTGCTGCTGCCTTCCATCTGCTGTGGCAGAATGATGTCCAGCCTCAGCTCTACCATCTTTCCATGTCATCATGAAGCAGTCCCTTGAGACTGTAAGCCAAAATGAACCATCCTTCCCACCAGCATTTGGTAAAAAACCATCCCTCCCAAAAGCATTTGATAAGATGCTTTGTCCCAGCAGTGAGACAATAACTATAATACCTGGATTCATTGTTCACATTTACTGAATTTCCATCTGTCTCTTGTTCAGTTCCTGTGTTTGTATTCAGAGCTTAAGTGAAACAGATGTAACATTTTAAATTTAATTCTTGTTGTGGTACATTAAGTGATTAAATTAATCCGCTCAGGTTGTCATAAAAAATACCACAGACTAAGTGGCTTAAACAATCATAGTTTATTTTTTCACAGTTGTGGAGGCTACAAGTCCAAGGCAAAGGTACCAGCAAGGTTGGTTTCTAGTTGGGGCCTCTCTGGTGGCATTGGCAATGGCGCCTTCTCACTGTGTCTTCATACTGTCTCTATACTACGCATTTGAGGGACAGGTGGTCTCTGATGTCTTCATGTGTGTGTGTGTGTGTGTGTGTATACACACTCGTGTGTGTGTGTGTGTGTGTGTGTATACACATATGTGGAGTGGAGGCTAAAGGACAACTCCAGGTGTTGTTCCTCAGGTGTTTTCCCCCATTTCTGAGATAAGGTCTCTCCCTGGCCTGGAACTCCCTAAAATAAGATAGTCTAGTTTACCAATCTCTTACTTCTCAGCATTGGAATTACAAGCATGGGACAGCTTGTTTTGTTTTGTTTTTAATTTAGTTCTGAGTATTGAACTCAGGTCCTCATGCTTGCTTACTGATTAAAGCTATCTCCTTAGCCCCCTGACATCTTTGTCTTCTTGGTAGGATGCAAGTCCAGTTAGATTAACCCCTCTCCGATGATATCTTTTAATTATGTCTTTAAAGACACTATCTTGGAATGCAGTCATCCTAGTGGTCAGGGCTCCAACAGATGAATTTTAGGGGTTGGCACAATACAGCCAATAATCATGACATCTATTTTAATTTGTAAGTTTTGATTCCAACAGAACATGTAGCAATGGTTCCATGTTTGCATGCTTCAGGGGTGGTTGAGACAGGTCTAGCTACTTTCACGGCCAATGCTTTTAATGATTAAGACCACGTCTCAAAATCATTGGTAAAAGGAACACACCTCAGCCTCAGCCCAAACTGCTAAACCAGAATATCTAAGTATAGCATTTTAAAATAAGCATATTGAGTCATTCTAGGGTACAAGAAGATGAGTTCTATTTCAAGAAATTGCATTTCAAAGCTAGACATGGTGATGTGTGCTTGCAATCTCAGCTCTGGGAAGGAAGAGACAATGGATCCCTGGGTCTGACTGGCCAGTCAGTCTAGACTACTTGGGAAGTTCCAGGCCAATTAAGAGACCTAGTTTCAAGAAGGGTGACAGAACCTAGGAATGACACTTGAGGTTTTCCTCTGGCCACACATGCATGCACAGACACATGTATGCATACACACATGTAATTATACCCACTAACAAAAGAATACGTGCACATACACATATGCACATACAAAATATTAGCATACAGATTATCTCTCCTCTACACTATGGACTGAAAAAGAGCTAGATGTGTGTGGGCCAATAAGGTTTCTACTAGAACTTCTGTGCTATGCCATAGTAGTAAGAAAGGAGCTACATGAATACGGAACAAAATAGAGCATCTGAGTACAGTTGGCCTTTATTACCAAAATAAGCAGGTAGGGCTGTAGGCCATTGACCACAGGTGTAATTTGTGGATTCCTGGTCTTCTCAATAAGTGAATGCCATGTACTCAGGAACTAACAGTATTGAGTTGGGGATTTATATTTCCTTAAGATGAAAGAGAGAGAGAGACCAAAAAAAAAAATTCTCAGATTCACATTCAGAACAGAGATCTAAGAGCTAATCAAAATTTTTGAATATTCATTTCTATGCTCTCTCAGTTATGGAGTCAAATTTTCCAGAGGCCCAGACTTGACACTCTAAGCTTGGATGACACTGATGTGCAGTAGGGTAAGAAAGACACAGCATGGCAACACTTGGGGCTGTGAAGTTGTCCAAGCTTCCTTCCTGGTGAGCCGGTGTGGCTCCGAAGCCTGCCGGTGCTCCTCTGCTGAGAATCATGCAGAGATCGTTCCTGTGATAATTGTATATATTGTATGAAATCCTACGACATAACGAAACCCATCCAGAGTTTCCTCAGACCTCAGACTCTGGGGGAAGTAGAGGTGGGAGACGTCTCTTTAAGAAACCTCTGGTGCCAGAGCTCTGGGATCCATACACCTGTTCCCATCATGCTCCTCTGATTTTCCTCAGCCTCTGCTCATCTCTGGGATTCAAGATTCTGAGGATCAAGTGGTGAATGGCAATGAACATGTGCTCCAGAGTCAGACAAGCTAGCACTCAGAGTCCAAGTGGAGCTCTGACTTTCTGAAGCCAGAGGAGCTCAATGAACATAGAAGAGCTCATCCTCCCTGAGCCTTGGCTTCTCTATTTGCAAAACCACTCATTGAGAATCAAAACAATTACCTCCTAGACTTGTGCTGAGGATTTAATGAGATGAAGGCAGGGGCTTCACCATTGCCAATACTAGGTTATTATATCTCAGAATTATATTTAACAAGAGACAATACTAAATTAACTGGACATGATAGGTATTATTTTAAGTATTCTTTTAAATTTAGAATAGTCCTAGACTTTTAGGAATGTTGTGAAAAATAGTGCAGAGTCCCACACTCTCTGTGCCCAGTTTTCTGTATTGTTATTTTATATTTACTGAGCATTTTTGCTAATAGTTAGGTTCTGATATGAACACATAATTATTAAATAAAACCCATACTTAATTCAGACTATCTTAAATTTCCTCTGATGTCTTCTCTCTGCTCAATAATACCACCAAGGATCCCACATCACATGTTGGTCATCTTCTATCCTGGGCCTTCTCTAGACTGACCACAGTCTCAGACTCTCCATGTTTTGTTTTGTTTTGTTTTGTTTTGTTTTGTTTTGTTTTGTTTTCCTGACTAGGCTTGAGGAATAGGAGCCAGGACTTTTGTAGATTGAGTGTGTTCCAATTTGAGTCAGTTGGATGTATTTCTCATGGTCAGACTGGGGTCATGAGTAGGATAATTCTTGTCTAACCTCTATAGTTCCTACCCAATATCCTTTTGACTTCATATGGAAAGCTCATGCTGATTTGCATGGCTCCTGTAAATTACTGAGAATAACAAGGCTGGAAGATAAAATTCTGCTCACATCCATAGAACTAGAACAATAACAAGAAGGCAGCAATGTCTTGATTTGGCTAACTGATCTTCTCAGTGGAATGGAACCCATAGCTGGAGCTGGGAAACAAGTCAGAACCAGATCCAAAAATGAGCCCGCTCTCCATTGTCAAGCTACCACCAATCTTGGGCTACAAGAGGGCCTACACCTATTAAATTCTCTCTAAAAAAATAATGGTTATCCCACTTATCTGGTACTAACATTACTCTCCACTGGGGATTCTGCTTCTCTTTTTCAGATAGGACACACATCCTAAGGAGAGAATCACCACATCATACCTCAAAAGGGCCCCAGCTGAAACTAAGAATAATCGGCAAAACAGGCAAGTATGCTGTTTTCTTGGTGAACCTAGTACCAGCACAAAGGTGAAGGAGATCGACACAGAGAACAATCAATTCCTACCAAATCAGATATCCAGAGACACAGAGGCTCCCAAGACCTCTTCACTGAAGCAGACCTAAAATGAACCCAACATGGCTCAGGGAAATTTGCGGAAGAGGGGGTGGAAAGAATGTCAGAGCCACACGTTGGGTCATGATAGACAGAAACATTTCCTCCTACCCATAACTGACGGCTAACCCTACAATGCATGACCCATATACCCCAACAAGGAGGGGTTGGGTGGAGTGGGGAGGACAGGGAGGAGGCTAACAATGGTACCAACTTCACTGTATTCACTCAGTGCAAAAATAATAATAAAACAAGAAGTCAGCAATGTCATATAACTGCACACACCCAGGATTTGCAAACAAAAATGTGGACCTTACTTCCTACACATGGGATTATAGTCAAATTACCTGGGGCTTCTCTCCCAGTGATGGACACAATGTAACAGTCCTCATTAATTCTTTAACTATAGGTAATAAATATTAATAAAGGGTTCTAACTAGTTCATCACCATTGTGTTGCATAATTTGCAAGCAGTTTACTCATCTGTGTCATAAAATTTAAGCAACAAGCTACCCCTTCAAGGTCAGTTAGCACAAACTTGAAAAGATCTGAGTCAGACCATCAATAAAATGTGGCAAAATGAGATCCAGGTGGACAATCTGTCCTCTTCAAAAGTCTGAAATGAAATATGATCACCAAATGATACAGAAAATTTCAGCAGCTAAACATCCAGCTAGATTACTGAGAAAAGTTGCCTGCGCTGGGTAACATCTGTTACAGATGCCAGTAAGGCAGATGCTATTAAAATGTATAAAATGTCCTTTGAGTAAAAACATTGTACTTCTTCTCTGGCTATTGTCAGGAACCAAGGCATTTGCATATATTTGGCAAAACGTGTGCTGTCCAGAGGATGTGTGTGACTGACTTCAATGAAGCTAAGGCCAGCATGAAGAGTAACTCAGTATGAAAGTTCTGTTCTTGGCTCACTTTGCTAGCATACATAACTCCCATGCATAGGTGTGGGAGATTTCATGTGCATATTTGCTCCAAGTCCTGAGAGTGAAAAACATAGTTTCTTCATCTGTAAAATGAGCAGGCAGCACTAAATGATCTCCAGGGTCCCTTCCAGATTGAAAATCCTAATGTCCTGTAATTCTATTATCCCAGCCTTTGATATGGAATCCTCAATGAGAAATAAGCTCAAATCAGGCCTGACAGCCAAAAGAGAATGCCCGGAATCAGTGCTTCTCCTCCTATACACACTAAGTGAGTTAATGGGTTAGCAGTAATACATGACTTGCTCTGACAAATCCCATTCTGTGTCTGGTATCAATACCCAGCAGGGGAAGGGAGGGCCTCCAGAAATGGAGGGGTACGCAGCCTTGGTGAGAGTGCCTCAGAGCACGGGAGAGAGGAGTGACGCTGACAAGCTGCCGACTCTTAAAGAAAAGTACACATCAGGAGATTTTCCGGGAGATTAGTTGGCTTTTTCCACTCTTGAACTTTGGGAACTTGGAAGTCAGCCCAAGAGCTCATAACTTGCCAGCAGAGGTTGGGGCAGGGATTGGGTCTAGTGAGGGTAGGTGGAGGAGCTGGGCTAGTTTTCCTTCCCTCTTTGTAACACTTCTTCAGAAGCCTACATAGTGCCTCTTCCTTTAGCAAATTACCAGCATCGCCATCAACAAACACTGAAAACCTTCCAAACAGCCTGCAGTTGTTTCTGGCTTCCTGCAGTTACTATGGTGAAATGATGCTGTTAGCTGAGGGCCTGAGCCCAGTTATTGTGAAGCGTTCTGAGATGTCTAATTCAACACAGCCCTCAGCTCCCTGATGACTATACTCCCAGGGGTCTGAGTGGACCTGACAGATGCCTCATCCTTGCCTCTGCAAGTGACTGAGTTGGACCTTCTAGTTCCTGACCCTCACTACTGAGTGAAGAAACAGGTGAGGCAGCATCTGCACACCTGGGAAAACCCTGGGCATGAGGCTCTAGGACCCAGTCCATCTCTAGTGACCAAACCTTATTCTGCCGATGCAAGATCCCTCAGGCTGTTCCGGTGCACTCTGGATTTTGGAAAACATCTCCAGTATCTTCCCTTTCCTCTCTTTTTTGGGAGAGGAAATCGTATCAATCCACCAAGTTCAGGTGGTCAGGGCCTTTATCTTTGTGGAGATGCAGGGTCTAAAGCATCATGAACAGTGGCCACTAAAAGAAGAGCTGAACATTTTCTTTTTTGTTTCTAGATTCATCTCTGTGTGGGAAGGTTAATTTTAGATAGTCCTTGTTTATTGCTGCATTACTAATCATGCACATGAGCACTGTCAAATCATCATTTGGGGGATGCAAAGTCCCTTGGGACTCCAGGTACCCCAGGAGAGCTGGGTTTTTTCTTTTGTAAGTGCACCAAGCATTATGTACCCCTGGGGAAAATGTGGGTCAACAGCAAAGGTCAGGGAACCTCATACTCATTCGACCATCAGCCTTAGACCTACCTACCAAAGCCCTGACTCTGAACAGTGGAGTATATTCAGTAAGCCCCCAGGACCTGATCATGGCCAGATGAATCCTGGAGGCAACTCTGAAGATGCATCTGGCCTATTTGCTTATGGAGGAGCCAACTCTACTTCCTGGTGACCTCAACTTGGTGTCTTGACATCTCATCACTCACTTTTCACTTTCTTAGGCAGTCCCTTGCTTCCATATTGTCCATTCTAACATCTTTCCATTATATTTATTTATTTAGGCATGTGTATGTGTGAAGTATAATGAGTGTTTGCATGTGTGTGTGGGCACGTGTGTGTGCTGATGCTTGTGCACATGTGTGTGTGTGTGTGTGTGTGTGTGTGTGTGTGTTCATGTAGAAATCAGACTTGGTTGATGTCGGATATCCTTCCCAGTCACTTTCCACCTTATTATTTGAGACAGGGTCTCTCACTGGACCTGAAAACTCACCACTTTGGCTATAATACTTAGCCAGCAAGCTTCAGGAGTCCTCCTGTCTCCACTTACCCAGTACTGGGATCATGGAAATATAAGCCATCATGTCTGGCTTTTGTATTGGTGCTGGGGATCTGAAAGGAGGTCCTCATGCTTGTGTGGCATGCTCTTTACCCACTTCTTTCATCTTTCTACCATATTCTCTGTCTCTGAAGAAGGTGCTCTGAGTGTGCTGGACCATGGTCACCCATGAAGACGCTCAGGTCCCAGGAGAACTCACAGAGGCTGAAGAAGAATTTCAAAAGTTCTCTTGACTCATATGTGCTGAGGTGTGGGCAGCACTGGTATACTACCAGGTAACTCAAAAAGGTGAGAGAAGAGCCCTGCTTATTCTACCCTAAGTGCGCCATACTTCAGAAGGGTTCTGGAAGACTCTCAGTATGTGATGTGTCTGACTTTCGATTGTTGTTCCTCAAATGGTCATTTCTCTGAAACGGCTTTGAGAACTACTTTGCTTTTTGTGTGTTTTTGATCACAGGGTCATGGGTTAAGTAAATGTTCATCCTGTAGCCCCACATTCAGCTTAATTCCAGAACACTTTTCACAAAATATCAGTCTAAATATCAATAAAAAAAAAACCTTCTGTGTAACTTGATAAGTTTCTAGTCATATATCAAATTTGGTTTAAATCCAATAGTTCCTTTGATAGTCCTTGGGCTAAAAGCAAAATGTTTAAAGAGACTTAAAACAGAAACCTCCCATCTCTGGATAATAATAAACTAACAGTGACACAGTAGATGCCTGTTAAATTTTGAAACATGAAAAAAAAAAAACATGCCATGGATGTGTCCAGGCCTTACCAGTAATTAACAAGTCCACAATGACTTATCGTGAATAACCTTTCATCATTATGGATCTTTGTATATGATGTCACGCTAACAGTGTGACTGGAGCGATCCAAACCATCCACTTTGCCAGTGTCCCATAGTGTCCAGTCCACTACAAAGCAATGGCTCTATTGGGAATGACAGAGGCTAACGAACAACATGGCACAGGCTTTGGCCTTTGCAACATGGGTACTGTTCTAGGAGGCCTCAGTTTCCCTGTTTCCCAGAGAGTGTAAAGTTTAGATTCAAGTAAAAACATAAAAAAATATCAAAAAGTATTCTTTAGGAGTGAGGGAGTCATCAGCTTTGTTGAACAAATCCATCAGCCATCAGGTCCTAAGAGGAGCCAGGCACTCCAAAAATTAAAAAAAAAAAAAAACAGCCTTCCCACCCACAGAGAGTCCTGACTTCCTCCTCTACTTCTCTTTCAAATGTCATTTTTCATTACTGACAGTTGCCATATTTATCAGATCTATTCAGAAAATGAATTTATAGCTACAGTTAAGGAGGTTAGCTTCAAAGAAAAGCCAGAATGAGAGAAGCTTAAAGATGGAAGTAATGGGTAGACTATGCCTTCAAAATTAAGCAAAGCATCATCAAAGAATATAGAGGAGAGAAATAGGAGGCAGAATAAGAAAAAAGGAATAACTGGGCACCCACAGTTACTTAGCTGCACATAGACATCATCAGTTATTCCCAAGACCCACCCAGCATTCCCTCTTACCAAGGTGAACCAAATTCTTCAAGCACTCTCTGGGAACAGTTCTGATCTAGTGTATTGAAATAAACTCTGTTTTTCCTCCCAGCTTCAGTTCTAGCCAGCAGAAACACAAAACACCTGAAGTTGTTGAACTTCCCCTTTGAGCACTTACATCTGCTGCTGAGTCTGGAATAAGGAACGAGTAGCTTTTTTCTGCCTGCCTCACCTTCCTCCAGACTGGGGCCCTTGCTGCCCATGGGGAGTCTTTGCTGACGTTCGCACCTGCAGGCTTTGCTCCTGGTAGACTCTGGCTCACTCCTGTTGCCTGTAACTTCTGATCCTCCCATCCTGACTAGACACCCCTGAAGCATGGAGATGATCTTGCCACAATTGCACTTTCCAGTGCCTCACACACTATTAGAATTTATTAAGCATCCAACACACATGTATTTACTGAATTGACTAATGAACGATTTATGATACTCATTGATCAGCATCCTTAAACACCAGCAGGTTGTCACAGCATAGCTTACATGTGGAAAGAAATTTCCCAAATTGCACTTACAATTTTTTCTTTACATCTATCATATATTGTTCCTCAAAAGTAAATAAGAAACCTCTTACCATCACTGTTTCCTCTTCCCACTCATAGAATGATCATTGAATGCTGCAGCTGCATGTTTAAGCATAGGTGGTTTATATACATATGTATACTGAGGGTGAGAGAGAAGAGTGAGACCTCAATCATTTTTCTCTCCCTTCCAAGTCAGAAGACATCTAGATATTTCATACTCTTTCTTTCCTGTGGGACCTCCCCTCTCTCCATAACCAGATGTCACCAAAATCCATCTATTCTCCAACCATTCTCACCTGGCTCTGGATATAGCCTCCCAACCCTTCTATTGGCTCTGTGCCCAGAGGAATTGCTGAGGAAGCTCAGAATATACCATAAGAAAAGGGGAAGAATGGTTTAGGCTAATATTCACTATTCTTTCTCTTTTTCTTCCCCAAATGCTCTGTCTCCTACTGTATTTTCTCAGCACTAGCCACTCTTCTCCGTGGCCAAAAAAATACTGCTCTAGAGCTGAGGCCTGATGAATGAACAATTCGTTACAAAGTGTACAAGATTCAGAGAGAAATGTTGTTTAATTCTGAGTCTTTCTTCAGAGCCAGAGAATTCACTGCATTTATCACATATCTCACTCTGTTGTTATTCTCTGACCAGATCCACTATTACTGTTGAAATTAGATATTTCCTTCTCAAGTTATAGGTGCCTTAAAAAGAAAAATAAGTGTTTGAATGACAGCATAGTTTTCCCTGAACAGAAGGGTATAGTCACAAATGTGAAAGTATCTTAAAGGAAATTTAAAACTTACTGTATTGCTTTTACATTGCCATGTGCCAGATAAAGTACCAGGTAAAACCAGAAGTAGCAGCTCATGCCCATAATTTCAGAATTCAGAAAGCTGAGCTAGAGGCATCACCATGAGGTGGAAGCCATCCCAAACAACAGAATTAGTTCTGGGTAAGCCTGAGCTAGAGTGAGAAACTGCCTCCAAAAAAGTGAAGGTGGAAATAAATCAGATGGAAACAACTTAAGAGAGGAAGGATTTATTTTGGCTCACAGTTTCAGAGATATCAGTCCATCATGGAAGAAAGGACATGGAAGAGCAGAATAACCCATGACACATAGACAGGAAACATAGAAAAGTATTATAGGAAGTTTCCAGGGCAAAATATAAGCCCAAGAACATTTCCCAGTGACCTACGTTTTCCATCTGGGCCCCAACTCCCACTTTTCACCACCTCCCAATAATGCTGTCATGTTATGAATTCATCAGAGGATGAAGCCATTGATTAGATCAGAGTATGAAAGACCCAATCACCTCTCCAGAACCCATCATCTGGAAGCCAAGCCCCCAACATATGAGACCATAGGGGACATTTCAAGTTTAAACCCTAACAATTACCTGGATCTGATGTCTCATTTTATAGGTGAGAAAAGGAAGATCATATAGATGAATTAAAGGCCAGGACTGGAGTGGCATGTTTGTGTCTTTTGGCATTTTCTGGTGCTTCTAACAACAGTGGCTGTCTAAGTCCCACCCATATGCCACCAGCCTCAGTATAACCAAGTATAACCAAGGAACAAATGGGAACAAAAGTCCCAAACCTAACCAAATATATTGGCTTAGAATCTTTGGTAGTCAGACCATCAAGTTGTATTTTCAGAACTCTCAGAGTTTCAGAGACAGCCTCAGTCTGAGCCCCTTTGCACACACAATGTATGCCATCCCAAGGCTGCTCAAAGTGAACAGACAATACTTGGAACACTGAGACAGTACTGGCCAGGAAGACGGGTGGAAGGAAACATACTGTTGTCAAGGGAGCGGGATCCAATAGGAATAATGATGTAAAACAGAGGAAAAGAAAATACAGAACCCAAGTCCCCATCAGGATACTCCTTACAGCCATGACTGTTCCTCTGTGGAGTCATACAATAATGACTTCCCTCCAGAAATCAAAATGGGAGAAGACAGCGGTAAATAAATAAAAGATTATTTCATTCTGCTACTTCCTATCTTCAGATAGTTTTCCCCTTATGGAATTTTGCTAAGAGATGAGATGCAAGTGAGAATTGAAGTACATTCTGTTCATCTAGCACTTTTTCTCAACTCTGCACTTTTCTCAACATATGTGGGTCTCAATCTCTCCCTTCACATGGAGGAAAGTGTGGCTTCTTCCTAATGAAAGAGTGTTGCCAGGCTTATATCTCCATAGCTTGTACCTAGATGAGAGATGCTTGTCTCTGAGCTGTTGGCTATTGAAACACATAGGAAATCCCTTTAGTGTCCCAGCTGGGTCTTTTGGTCCCAACTTAGCTATGGTATGTGGACAACCAGAGGAAACACCATGATGAACCAGCTCTAGATCCCAGGCCTCTAAGCAAGGGACAGTCCACTTAAATTAAGGAATCCCTGCCAGTGATATTTGACTTAAATAAGTGAGATAATGTGTCCCAAAAGAAAAAAATGGAGGGATGGCTGCCATGTTCCTTCTCATGGGGTTGGTTTTACAGAACCTTGTAGTCATTGCATGCTCTGATCAGTACTGGATGGTGGTGAACTGACTTTTACTAGCAGACATTTCACTAATTCAGGGCCTAGGTATGATTAAGAGAGTATAAGAAGGGGCTGGAGAAATGGATCAGCTGTTAAGGCACTTGCCTGCAAAACCTAAGGACCTGGGTCTGATTCTCCAGTACCCACAAAAAGCTACATGCACAAAGTAGTTTATGTGTCTGGAATTTGTTTGCATGCCCATTTTCTCCCTCTCTCTTTCTCTCTCTCCCTGAAAATAAATAAAAACAATATTTTTAAGGAAAAAGCAAGTCAGAGAGGGATGGGCAAGGAATTCAGCTCTTTGTTTGATTGAAACAGACAACCATGGTGACACAAATTTTGAAAGAGACATGGCTCATACTGACTAAGAATAGAGAGTTTGGGAACTGAAAGACACTCTATCTTGTCATGATTGAATGTCTTCCTACTATTGAAGACTTTGAGATGACAGACAAATCCCAACATTGATCTCATTTTGCAAAGGAGAAAGCTGACAGTAGATAGCTTACTGATACTGTAAGGGAGCTGAGAATCAACCCCACCACTCCTAGATCCCAAGTCTAATTTCCTTCCAACTTTATCATGTTAGTAGAAAGATAATCAGGTTTTTGAGATGAGGCCATCCTGGATGTGCACAAGCATTTTCTTTTTAAATCTTTTTCATTTATTTATTTATGAGAAGGAGAAAGTGAGAGATAGAATGGGTGTGCCAGGGCCTCTAGCCACTGCAAACAAACTCCAGATGCATGTGCCACTGTGTGCATCTGGCTTAGGTGGGCTCTGGGAAGTCGAAACTTGTGCCCTTGGGTTTTGCAGGCAAGTGCCTTAACTACTAAGCCATCTTTCCAGCCCACATAAGTACTTTTGATGAACACAGAAATATGCAGGAAGGGTACAGGAACATTCTTTACATGGCACAGGACCAGAGGGAGATGTATCACACCCTAATCTTTCTTCCTCAAGTAGATGTCCTCATTAGAGCTCAAGCATGGTCACGTTGGGGGCAGGGGCAAAGGGACTGAAATATAGAGCATTTCTGGATCTGCTGCTGTGTCTTATTTTACATCAAATTCTTGACCATTTGAGGGATTTTTAGATCTGATTTATGATGACTTAGGAAACTGCACATAGACCTTTCACTGCTAAGATATGTGACCATCTGAAAAATAAAAGGTGAAGAAAGAGCCTAAATCCACTACAGGAGGCCATTTAAAATTGGGGGAGGTAAAATCAATAAAACATGGAGGAGACTAGGAGCAAACTCAAACCTGGCAGTGTGGAGCCTAACTGGAAAAGGAGGGAGTGGAGAAGCAGCAAGCTGCGCACAGTTGGAGAATTCAGTGAGTGCTCATTTCAGTGGCCAGTTTTTGAACATGTCAGTTTAATTATGATGCATCACGGTTGACAGCGATGCATGTGGAACCAATTACAGCACATGTTAAAATCAATTATTGCATATTTCAGCTCTCCTAAACACTGCAGCAAGCGCACTGTGCATTGGTACAGATTTCAACTCCACTAATCATTTTTACTATCATGGTTCAGCAAGAAAATAAATATACATACACACACATATATACATATATATGGAGAGATTGGAATACACACACACACACACACACACACACACACACACACACAGTGAGAAGCACATATGCAATAGCCCAACTTCAAGTGCAAATGGTAACAACAGATAGGAAAGCTTCAGACCTCTGCTCAGACAAAAGTCTAACCTTCTATCATACCTTTGTGAACAGAAATAGCAAACAAATAAAATTCCTTGCTATCTCCAAACCCAGTTCTGGCCCATTAAATCCACTTTAGCCACTTTACCAGCAGTGGGTCAGATCCCAGCTGCAGGATCCTAGCTATTTTGGGTCTAAAATGTTTGCCTTCACTGTTTAACCTGATTCAGTGCCCTACCTGCCTCCCCACCTTCAGATTTCTAGCTGAAGAATTTTCCTCCAAAGTCCACAGCTTATTCATTTTCTGTTTACTTTTTCATGCATCAGTAAATCACTGGCTTATTGAAAATGAAGACTGAGGGTGGTGAGGAAGGAGGGGGACAAGGTGAGGAAAGTGAGTGTGGATGGCATTTGCTGTCCTGGAGATTTGCACATTTGTTAGAGGGATCAAACCAGTAGCCTGATCACTGTGCTTAGCAACAAAATGGGTTTGCTGTGAAGTAGGGCACCCTCTCCACAATTGGCTTCCTACATCCTGTCCACTGTGCACCTCATAAACCCATTGCAGAAAACCCACTGTGTCTGGACCATGTTAAGGTTTGGCAACTCACACTGGTCCCTCGTGGTGGGGATGTATCTACGCAAATCCTCCTACCTTGGGATAGAGGGCCAGAGCTCTGAGGTACCTGGGCATTCCAGAGAAAGCCACATACCTCACAAAACTTGGCCCCAGGGCGCACGTGGGTGTGAATCCTGGGAAAGGGATCAGTGGTGTCTGAGTCAAGAAGAGCCAAGTGGTCCAGGCCGGGGCAGAGGTAAACAGTCCATGTGGCTTAGTCAAGAGAGTGGTGGGTGGGATGTCGGGAACCCTGGCTTCTCTGCTCAGCATCTCGCCCAGGTGGGGTGAGAAACTCAATGCTACCTTGTCCTCCACACTGTACTATGACACAGAGGGAACTGTGTCAGGGCAGGGGCCACCCTCTGCATTACGGCTAGTCTTGGAAGGCAGGCGGCTCTCTTTCAAACTTCTGAGGATTAGGATGGGTACTGGTCTGTCCGTTGTTCTGTGGCTGCACAATGACCCCCAACTCTTACTAACTTTTGTTTGCTTGTTCATTCACTCACTCCCTCATTCCTGAAGCATCTTTTTTTGCTTTAGCTTTCTCCTAGGGTCCTAGAGACTTCTAAGGAAGGCAAGTGTATTGATAATCACAATCACTTGACATCAGGAGGAGATAATAACCCTATGGCTTACGGTTTAGGGTTCTGAGTAAGGGAAACTTGCATTGTATTACATTGCCCCTACAGCCTACTACAAAGACAGTGTGGTGGGAAGGGGGCAAAGCATCCAACATTATGCCTTCCCAGGGATTTGATGGTCACTGTATTTTTCACTATTATCCTAAAGCTATGAAAGGTGATTTGTGTTCCTATGTGGTGACCAGGCTATGTGAATAGGAAAGTCTACTGGTTGCCAGTTGGCATTGGAAGACACAATTTGAGGGGAAGGTTGTTGCATGGTCAGGTTCCCAGCAAGAGGGAGACTTCACTTAAGTGCTTCAAATATCAATAAACAAGTAGACAATGGAGCTGGAGAAATAGCTTAGTGGTTAAGGCACTTGCCTGTGAAGCCTAAGGACCCAGGTTTGATACCTCAGTACCTTCATAAGCCAGAAGCACATGGTGGCACATGCATCTGGCGTTCATTTTCAGTGGCTAGAGGCCCTGATGTACCCATTCTCCCGCATGCTCCCTCACTCTAATAAATAAAACAAGGAAGGCAATGCCTTTGAGGGGCTGAGAATACCAAGAAATGAAGAGCTGTTAGCAGCTATTGCAGCTCTAAGAGTCCCAGAGCCAAGGAAGAGGGCTGCCAGATGATGTGCCTGCTCAGAAGGCAAGGAGACAGCCACTGATGGAGCTGTGGAGTAAGTCCAGAGGGACCTAACACCCTGTCCTCCTTGGTGACATTCTTCAGTGAAGCCTGAGTATGCATGGCACATGTCCATACCTCAGCAAATAAAAGTGTAAAATGAATATGTCCGGAGGTGACCAGAGTTAGGGTTCTTGACTCTCTTAAGACCTCAGTGTTCTTGTAGTCAGAACTTGGGACTTTCCATAGCAGAATTCACCCAAGCTAAAGTTGTGCAAATAGGTGTGGGAAGGAAAGTTATTGCCGGATGAAGATGACTTTGAGCAAAGGTGTGGAGTACCTGTCTGGCATGTTTTGGACAATCTCAGAGAGAAGGGTAGGGAGGATTCTGAAAGCTGGAAAAAATTGACAAAATCTTGAGTGGCTAAGTATGAGAAAGGGTTTATACTTGATTCCTGAACAATGGCAAGGCATGAAGTCTCTTCAGAGGGGTTTGTGCCATGTCTGCTTGGAAACCCACAAGATATTTTTACCCCAATGGGTTCTGTAGCAAGTTTGCAAGTGAAAGCGAGTAGCATCTGACCATCACATTCCATCAAAGTAAGTTTCATATGATAATTCACAGCCTAGGTCTTATGTCTGCATGTCTGAGTTCTAGACCTTTCGCTAGCAGTGTAATTTTGGACAAGTGACTGTCCATGCCTCAATATTTCCACCTATAAAATAGGACAAAAATGGTACTGACTGAGCCAGGAATGGGGGCCCACACCAGTAATCATATAACTCAGGAAGCTGAGGCAGGAGGATTGTGAGTTTGAGGCCAGACTGGAATACATAGTTATCTCAACAAAAGGGCATTATCTATTTGTAGAATTATTTGAAGAGGAAATGAGTGAGTGATAGGTTAATATTTGACCTTATCAACACAGCTGATATTCATTTTCATACTAGTTACAGTAATGAACACTTACCACTGCCTCCACATACTAAGTTGAGCATCATGCAGAGCAGTCATGAAGAGCTTTCAGCCATAGAAAAGATTTGTGGGAACATTGCTGATCCTGGACTACATATGTATCAAAAATTGTCCCATATAGCACCCCACAGCAAAGCTATACCTGAGCAGGCATGGGGGGAGAAAGAGGGAGAGGCTATATTGATTTTGCTAGTGAAAATTCGCATGTTGTATTTCTAGACCCACAGAGCTTCCTGGTGGCATATCACAGCATTGAAGAAGCAAGCCTTCAACATCACAATACTAATGGTTTGCTAAAGGCAGATCAGACCAAGAGGGGCAGACAGCTGAGGCCATCTCCTGCATTGCCTGATATAACTCCCACTGTCATAAATCAACAATTTCTGTCATAGTGTCACTGACACATATCCACACCAACAAATTATCAGTACCATCCGGTCTTGCTCACTTGGCATAAACAGTGAGCATAAATGCCAACATGTGGTATGAGACACATAACCCCTTGCATGAAGCGCATAGTAAGTCATAGTGTTTTCATGACCTTCTGCAAAACAGTGCATTTTTTTTCTCATTGCCGTTTTCCTAGGACCACAGTACTACAGTGAAGACAAGCTCTTCTAAACTGTCTAAGTAAAGGGACCAGAGTGTAGAACCCCGGAGAGAATACGGATGTCAGGAGGTGTTTTGCAGTTGATCAAAGTGAGTGCTGATGCTCATTAATTTTAATACTTCCTCAGCTAAGGTGAGACAGTGTTAAACCCTGCCACTCTCCACAGGTGTTAATAGCAAAGTAACTTTGAGGTTTCTGGAAGAAGCAAACATTCCAAGTGCACAGAATACACATTGAGTGGGTCTCCAAGGTCAGTGTTTCATAAAGATTCTTTTTAATTTAATGGCCTGGCTTGCTGGGGTGCTCTGAGGAGAGGCACTATGATCCTGTCAGGTTGGCCGAGTCACCCAAGCCAACCACAGATTTGCCGTGCCCACATTGACCTTGAGTCTCACTAGATAACATCTTCCCTCAACCCACTGCCCCAAATCAGAAGAGGAACTACAAGGTACCAAAACAGGCCAGAGTAGACTTACACCCCAAAACAATGAAGATGATATAACAGTTGACCCCAAAATGTGAGCCTGGGGCTGGAAATACAACAAAGATGGTTAAGTGCTTACCTAGTAAGAATGTGGAATTGAGTTCAATTCCTAGAATCCACTTAAAAAGAATCAAACGTGGTGGTATGTGTTTATAATCCCAGTACTGGGGAGATGGAGGCAGGTTAAGGCTCACCGGCCAGTCAGTCTAGCCTGCTTAGCATTTTCCCAAACAGTAAGAGACACTATTTTTTTTTTAAGTGTGGAACTTGGAAGATGAGTCAGTGAATAGTGCTTTTCATGCAAACATGAGTATTTGAGTTCAGAGCCCCAGCACCTGCATAAAAAGTGGAACATCTGGCTGGTGTGTGTTTGAAATCCTAACTGTGCCTACAGGTGAGAAGGAAAATGGAAACAGGAGAATCTGCTGGAAGCAGGGGGGCAGGAGGGCCAGTTAGCCTCATAAATATGATGGTGAATGGGAAACCCTGCCTCAAAAGAGGTAAAAGAGCAAAGACCAACACCCAAAATTTCTGCTGTGACCACCACAAGCCTACACACACACACACACACACACACACACACAAAATATAAACTTATACTTCACCTAGGAATTATCTGTGATAGATCTTCTCAGCCCTACCCCAGACCTGCTGAACCAGCCTGACCAGAGACTTTGATACTCACTTCTTCTGAGAACTACTGTTCTAGGGTACATAAGTTGTGACCTAATCACAAGAGAAAAGAAACATACAGTTACACAAATCAAAACGTGGTTTTGTATAAGCAAAGGTAGGAAATTATCCACAGGGTGGAGCCCTATAGAATCTAAGGCATATATTTTGCCCAAACAATAGGACAAAGGACTGAGATAACGTGGTGGCAAGAGGGTCATGGTGGAGCACTGGGGCACAGTCCACCACCATGTAGGCAGAGAAAAAGAGGCACCAACTGGCCCCTTGTCTGGCAAATCTAATGGATGTGTCCTGGCCTGTGATTCAATACAGCACCTTAGTGATCCCAGTGAGACCTACCTTGGGCTCTAAATGAAAGAGGAAAGAAGGGCATGCTCACTGTATGGAGAGAAAAGAGTGACTGTGGCACTGCATGCAGACAGACAGACTATGGTCTGGGGCCTCTGACTGGGGCCTCAGAATGTCTGCGGTCCCCAGTCTCTGGAATGATAGGGCTTCCCTTCAGCCACTTCATGACAATGTAGAAAATGGTGTTAGAAACAACTGGGTAACTGTTGGGATTTCACCATTGTGCAGGAGGGAATTAGATGGGAAGCAGTATGCTAGCCACCATCTTGATTAGGAAAAGCCAGAGAAATACAGGGCATTAAGGTGCTTTGTCTTCTGACTGTGCAGGGGTCTGCTGTGCAAGCAATAAAGATTCTTGGCTTGCCTGTTTTGACACATGAAAACAAAGCTAAGCATATCCGTGGTTTGGGTTGTGGACAAACATGCAATTGCAGATTTGTATTCTGTCACAACTCTGAAGATGAGTTTGAAATCTAAAGATGAAGATGAAAGATTAAAACGTGCAGAATCTATTGGAAAGAGTTTCAAAAAGCTGGACATGGCGGCACAGGCTTGTCATTCCAACACTCATGAGGCTGAGGCAGGAGGATCGCAAAGTCTGAGGCCTGTCTAGGCCACAAAGTGAGCTTAGGGAAAGCCTGAATAACTAACTTAGTGAGATCCTGTCTCAAAAAAACAATTAAAGGATGGAGGTATTGGGGATATAATTCAATGATAGAGAGCCTGCCTACCATGTATGAGGTCCTATGTTTAATTCTAAATGCCACTAAATAAGTAATAAATAAATAAATGGATGAAAATAAACAACAATAATTATAAGTAGACAAAAATGTCAGGTGGCACCCCTTTGTCTGTCTATGGCGGCCCAATACATTCCCTTCATTTCCCACATGAGTTTTATGTTCAGCTAGCTAATCTACTCTTATTGTTTCTGTCCCTAAAGTTTGATACTCCTTCTGTCTGTGAGCCATGGTATATGATAGACTCAGGAGGTATGCATTTTCTCAACTCCCTTCCTGACTCCTTGCCCAGGACTCTCTTGCTGGACTTCATGTTTGTTGCCCAGTTTCCTTGCATCATACTCTCCCTACCTCATGGGCTTTCATCACTCAAACAATGCTGTCCACTTGGACCTTCAGAGAGTAAGCCTCCTGAAGTCCATAGAAGCTACCTGAGACTTAAGTTTCATTTTTAAATTTCACCAAACTAAATTTTTGGAATGAAACAAATATATGCTTAAAGCGTCTTGGAAATATGTTGTTCAGGCTGGCGAGATCGCTCAGCAGATGGAGCACTTGCCACCGAGTATGAGTACCTGAGATTAGATCCCTAGAGCCCATGTGAAACCAAAACCTGCAGTGAGTCTGTGGTTACAGTACAGCACAAGTATGGAGAGAAGGGAGGCAGAATCAGAAGATTTCCCAGGAGCTTGTGCGACAGCTAGCTGGGAAACAGCAGCCATTAACAAGAGACCCTGCCTCAAACACAGTAGAAGACAAGGACTGAAACCCGAAGTTATCCTCTGACCTCCACCTGCACCCCCTGATATATCAGCACCCACCATCACACACATGAATGCACGCCCATATAAATCATGTGCACATGTACACACACAAAGAAAAAGATTTTATTATTTTATATACCTTATAGGTCAGGTACTTACATCTAGGTTTCAGGACAATGGAGGAATCACAGGGGTAACAAGAGCCGAGAGCAGTGTGTGGCACTGAAGAAAATCAGATGGGAGCTCTTGGTGTACTGTGGAAGAGGAGGAGTCTATCTGTCCATTTACCAGTGTAATGAAAAATCATGCTATTATTGTATATTATAACTTGTATTGATGATACAGATAGTCTCTAATTTCCATGATCTAACTTTCCCATAGTGGGAAAAAAAGCAATGCATATTCAGTAGAAGTCTTACTTCAAATTTTGAATTTTGTTCTTTTTCCAGGCTAGTAATATCATGGTTCCATTCTTTCTTTGATCCTGGGCAGCACAATTAGCAGTCACAGAGAATCAATAATAACTCTGTTGCTATCCTGGGATGCTCAGGAGGTGTATTAAATACACTCAACTTAATCTGTTTTCAATTCATAACAGACTCATCAGGACATAGCTCCATTGTAGGCCAAGGTGTGTTTACATGCCATTATTAATTACTACACTGGTTCAAATACTATAACGAATCCCCCAAGTGGTGACACAATCCGGATGAAAGACTGTCTCTCAATTCCTTCAGGGCTGGAGCACAGACAACCCTGGGCAGACATAGTGGTCCAATAGCATCCAGAATCTCCTTCTTTAGCTCTTGCTTTGTGTCCTCAAGGTATGGGTTTAATCTTCATCTACTAAGCTGGTTGCACCAGCTCCTCCCACTCCATGAGCAAGGCATAGAGTAAAACTTAAAAATGCTAACAAGAGGTGGGACTTACCATCCATCTGCTCCCGAATAGACTGTGGTCAGGTGAGCACGCCCTACCTCCAGGGCAACTGGCAGCCTGGTCTTCTGGAGGAAGGATCACAGTTGGTATGGACTCTTAGGAAGCTTTTTGTAAGAAAAGAAGAGGAAGGGAGCCTGAAGAGCTGGAATCTTACTGCTCTGTCTGTCCTCATGTCATCACTTGGAAGTCTTAAATCTTTTTTTTTAAATTAGTTATGTACATACTCAGTGTGTAACAGCCATGTTGGTACCATCATTAGCCTCCTCCCTGTCCTCCTCCCTCTGAAGGGAATCTCCTCGTTGGGGATTGTGGGTCATGCATTGTGGGAGTAGCCATCAGTTATGAGGAAGAGGCAATGTCTCTGTGCATAATGTCCCAACGTGTGGCTCTAACAATCTTTCCACCTCCTCTTATGTGAATTTTCCTGAGCCATGTTGGGTTCATTTTAGGTCTACTTCAGTGATGAGGTCCTGGGAGTCACTGTGTCTCTGGATATCTGGTTTCGTAGTTGAATGCTCTCTGTGTCTATCTCCTCCACCCTTGTGCTGGTACCAGGTTCACCAAGAAAGCAGTACTCTTGCTTATTTCCCCAATTACTCTATGGTATCAGCTGGGGCCCTGGTGAGGTGTGATGGGCTGATTCTCTCCCCAAGTTCTGTGTCCATCTTAAAAGGGAAGCAGATTCTCCAATGGAGAGTGAAGTCAGTAGCAGATAAATGGGATAACCATTATTATTTTAGAGAGAATTTAATAGGTGTAGGCCCTTTTGTAGCACAAGATTGGTGAGAGCTTGATATTGGAGAGTGAATTTGTTGTTTGGGTATGGTTCTGACTTGTTTCCCAGTTCCAGCTATGGGTTCCATTCCACTGAGCAGATCCGTTAGCCAATTCAAGAGCAGTCGGTTACCCACCATGGCTGTGTGCCACTACTGCACTTGGGTGAGCATCACATCAGGTTGTTTGCTGCTGAGTAGCTTAGACCACAAGTAGCTTGGACAGATGTGGACCATTTTCCCCCAGTCACTCATGTATCACCTTCTGGCACTGGACGAGCTAACTGTCTGGGGACTGAGAAGTCCTGAGTCTTAAAAGGTCCTTTTAGGGGCTGCAGAAGTGAGTCAGCAGTTAAGTCCATCCTACACAAGCATCAAGGACTGTAGGGGCCTGAAGCCATCCTAGTTCAAATCCCCAGATCCCACTTAAGAAGCTGGACAAGGTCATGTATGCCTGTAACTCCAGTCCCACAGAGGAGAGCAGAGATCAGGGAATAGAGCATGCTCATGAAGCACAGCAAGATCTGGTGTCAATAAGAGACTCTGGCTCAAAATGAGAGTGGGTGGGCACAAGACACTTGATATTCTGCTCTGGCCATCACAGGTATGCACCACCGCTGCAGGCAAGTGCATGTGCATATACCACACCACACCACCCACACGCACGCACACACGCTGCATTACACACACATACACACAGCAAAACAAGTCCCTGACTTTGTGCATACAATTCCTTCCTCTAATAGCTGCTCATGTATTGTTTTCTTAGGAGGAGGAGGATTGACCATTTTGTGTTATCTATCATGCCAGACTTCCATTGCTATCATCTTGATTATATCTTAAGTGGCATTCTATTTCTGGGTATAAATTAAGTTTGTATGCTATTATAATGCATGTTTTTAGTCGTTTTTATAACTATTTATTTTTATTTATTTGAGAGAGAAAGATATACAAAAAGAGAGAGAGAGAGAGAATGGGCACTCCAGGGCCTCCAGCCACTACAAATGAACTTCAGATGCGGGCAACCCCTTGTACATCTGGCTTATGTGGGTCCTGGGGAGTTGAACCTGGGTCCTTTGGCTTTGCAGGCAAGCGCCTTAACTGCTAAGCCATCTCTCCAGCCACTGTTTTTAGTCTTTCTTATGTGGTAGCTTTTATTACCAATCTGGCACAAGTTCCTAGTATAATGATACCAAAGTTCTAATAAGTCAGGACAAAGAAAAGGAAAGAGAGAATAATGAGAGGAAATCATTCTGTGACCAGCCCTATAGTGAATAGGGAATCAATTATTTAAATTCATGAATTAATTCAGATACATATGTTTTCCAAGATAAAATCATTAAGTCATTATGTATAACACATATATAACTTTTTAAGTTCTGATATATATATGTATTTTTTTTTTTAGGTAGAATCTCACTCTAGCCCAGGCTGACCTGGAATTCACTATGTAGTCTCAGGGTGGCCTTGAACTCATGGCAATCCTCCTACCTGCCCCCCAAGTGCTGGGATTAAAGGCTTGTGCCACCATGCCCAACAACTTTGTAAGTTCTGCACCCTCTCCCCACATACTTAATAGTAAGAAGTATAGACTGGGTTCCATTTAAACATAACACAATTACGCAGCAACTTTGATAATATTTGTCAAAACATTCCAGTTGGATGCTTTTTAAAAACTAATCAGTTGGTGAGTATGGAAGTATACCCCTGAATACAATAAGGCTTGCTTACACTCATGACTATTCATAGGGACATGTTGCAATGGGGAAACTGAGCTAAAGAATTATTTTACCAGCATTTATGCTTTGGAGGTGTTAAATCCCTTGGTCAGCCAGTGAATAAAGTAAGACCAGAGGAATGGACCATATCATTTATCAGTTTAATCATGTTTGCAAACTGGTTTGATGGGGGCCAGAAAATGGTGTGCTCGTTCCTTTCAAGAGAAAGAATTTGAGAAGACATTCCATTTGCATCCCTCTGTCTTATACGAAGACAATCAGAAATATGTGAATTGAAGAAAACAGAAAAAAAGATTGCAGTGATGTCTCAAACAGGACAGCTTGCTCTGTGGAGGCCGATGTTTTCCCTTCTCCTATAATCAAGCTTCAAAGGCCCTAACAGACAATGGCTAAGTCATCCCAGATGGCAGGACAGACACAGGGAGGAAGGCAGATTGAGCAACAGTGAATAGGATGCCTTCCTGTGTCCACCAGGAAGGCAAGGCAGGCTGGCCAGAAGGGAGCTGCAGACAAGGAAAAGGTGCTGGAAAGTTCCCAATGAGCCAATGAGTCTATCTGGGTACCAGTTGTGCAAGCGGCAATGCCAAGGTTTTTCTCCTCTGCAGCTGTATCTCATATTCATTAGCTGCCAGGGCTGGTGCTTCCAAGGCACAATGTGAAATACATTAAACCACGGGGCCCTGCTTTCCAAGAATTTATGCTGTTTTTTAAAATCCTTTTCTTCGTGGCTGTGTTGGACACTGGACTCTCTCCTCCCCAGTTTCAGCATCCCTGTGCATCACCAACATTTGTGACCTCATTCTTGCCTGACTTCCTCAGTCCCAAGCATAATGCAGGGGAGCCAGTGCCCTGAAGGCACTAGGGATGATTTTGCCTAAAAGCAAACCTGAGATGTAAGATGCAGTCATGGAGTGTTTTTCTTTTTCGTTCTCAAAAATAAATCTGACCTTTCTAGGAGGCTTTCTCGGAGAATTTGGTTTAATAATTAGCTTTCTGAGTAAGAGGAAATTTATAAAACTACTATTCATACTCCACATTTTTTCCCCTGAGAACTCATCTATTGTGTAAAATTATACTCATCTATTGTGAAAAACCTTGGCACTGCCGCTTGCACAACTTGCACCCAGATAGACTCATTGGCTAACACATTGTTAGAATCAACACTATTATATCAGGTAGTTCTTAGAATAAAAGCCAGCAGTTTCACTGTGGTGTCTTCTGGTTGACAAAGCACTCTCATAATGACCTCTGCTGAGGTCATTATTGCTCATCTCACCAAGACACACTAATGAAGAAATCTGAGGCTCAGAGAGGCTAAGTAGCTCCCAGCCAGTAGAGGTGGAATTGGAACCCATTTCACTGACTCTCCTATTGTTAAAGTATTATGACAGAGAACCAGAGTTATCATGGGTCCCAATTTGCCTGGGAATGCCCCTGTTTAAGACTTTTTTTTCCATAATTAAGTTATTAAGGGTGCTGTTTGTTCTCAAACCTTGAGTCAGTTTGTATGCTAAACAACAGGACAGGGCTGTGTGCACTAGGTTTCGGACTCTAAGATCCCTTGGGTGCCATAGGAGGGCAGGAAGAGAGAAGGATGGAAAGATTGGTCAGTTCAAGAACATCTAATGGCCCCTTAGCTCCAGTCCCCACTGCTATCTCCCTTCAGATCTTGGTTCTGTTTTGAAACAAAATGGGAAATGGAGGCTCCTCTCTTATAAGGTTGTAAAACCTTTCATCTGTAAAAACAGCAGAAACACGCCACACACATTTGTACCATTCAGGGTGGAGAATAATGGATTCTAATACCAACATTTAGAAACTTAACACACTCAACCAAACCTAACAGAGTGTGACCACTCTTGGAGTTGTCATGAACTGAAAAATCTCATTAAAAGTGGTATAATTTAAAAGAAAGTAAGAGGCCAGGGCTAAAAGGCACTGCTTTGGTGACGCCTGTAGCTAGTTCTGAGGGCTCCAGGCTGCCACGATCACGTGACTCTTCACCTACATCTGTCGGGTCTATGTAGACAATCCACACCTTCCACACCACAGCACACAGCACAGGGACTGACTTGCACAGCAAGTCACAGCAGGACGCTTTCTGGTGTCTCTCTGATTCTAATCCATATTCTCTCTTCATGCTCAGACCAGGGCCTCCTGAGCTGTAGCATCTATAACTGGAGATGACCTAGGCAAGAAAAGGCTGTTTGAAGGCAGTCTGATGTGTTGCCAGGATGGGGAGGAAATTTTCCCTGACCAAAATGTATCAGCACCCAGTCCAAGTTGACTAGTCTATGTACCCAGAGTCATATATAGCACTGAAGAACCCTGACCCCATTTGCTGACTCTGTGGCTTTTGTTATCCCCTTTCTCTAGTGACAATTTATGTCTTCTTTCCTTTGTCTTTGTTAGTTTGGCTATAACTTGATCAATCTACTGATTTTCTTTTAAAGATCCAGCGTTCGTTATTATTTACTTTTCTCTCTAAGTTTTTCTTTTTCAATTTCATTGAATACTAGTCTTGAATTCTTTCTGTCCTCTGGTTATTTTTTTTAATTTATTATTTGCAATCATAGAGTAAGGGCATACCAGAGCCTCTTGCCACTGCAAATGAACTCCAAACAATGTACCACTTTGTGCACCTGGCTTTATGTGGGTACTTGGGAATCAAACCTGGTTTGTCCAGCTTTGCAAGCAAACAGCTTTAACCATTGGACAATCTTTCCAGCCCTATTTTCATGTTTTTATTTAGTTCTAGTTATATTTTTATCCTTCACTTGAAACTTCCTCTTTCACCCTTAAGTCATTTGGAAGTATGCTGCTTAATTTCAAAGGGACAGATGATTTCATATTATATATAGGTTACTGATGTCTAATCTAATTCCACTGTGCTCACAAAACACAACTTTATGTTCAAATCTGGTTGAATTTATTGAAACTTGTTTTCTGACCCACAATATAAATCATGCATATTTGTTGAGCAGCATGTATGCTCTGCTGTCTTGGCATGGAACACTCTATAAATGTCAATTCAATCAAGTTGCTTAACAGCTTTTTCCAGGCAATATTTTTCTTCTGAGCATTAATTAATTGTACAAAATAAAAGATTTCATTGTGACATTCTCATCCATATATACAATGCATTTTGACTATATCTTCCTCAATTATTCTTTTACCTGTCTGCTACTCCTGGTCTCTGTCCTTTTCCATAAGTTTACCTTTTTATTTCTTTCTTTTCATGTGTGTATGTGATCATTCGTTCACACACATGCAATCAAGATCCCACATGTGAGAAAATACAGGTGATATTTACCATTCTTAGTCTGGCTCATTTTGCTTAACATGATGATCTCTTGATCATCCATTTTCCTGCACCAACATGATTTTGTCTTCTGTGGCTGAATAAAATACCATTATGAATATATAATAGATTTTCTTTCTCCATTCATCCATTGATAGGGATTCCATAATTTGGCTATTATGGCTAGCATTGAATATATAACATATATATATATATATATATATATATAATGTGCATGTATATGTGCATGCATATATATGTGTGTATGTATATATATATATATATGTATATATATTAATAATAGGAATGCCTATTATTTCTCCAATTTGCCTATAAAGTCCTCAGTTATTGAGAAATCACTGGAGTGAAATCACTGGCATGGACTTGTCTGTTTATCCTATGAATTCTATTAGTTTGGTGCTCTGTTGTGAAGTGCTTACACATATGTGAGTTCCATGTCATCTTGTCAATTTTATAGGTGTGCAATGCTTCATTCGTGGCAACATTCTTGAGCATGAATTATACATGGCCAGATATTAATATAGCCATTTAGGGGTTGGAGAGATGGCTTTGCAGCTAAGGGGTTTGCTTGCAAGGCCCAACTATGCAGGTTTGATTCCCTAGTACACATAAAGATGCACAAAGTGGTGCATGCATCTGGAGTTTGTTTGCAGTGGCTGGAGGCCCTGGCATGCCTATCCTTTCATCCTTTGGATTTGTTTATACCAGAATAGAGATTCTGGAAGAAAGAACATACGGTTAAAAATATTTTTAATATTTAATTTATTTATTTATCTGAGAGAGGGAGAATGGGTACACCAGGGCCTCTAGCCACTGTTAATGAATTCCAGATGAGTGTGTCAACTTGTGCATCTGACTTGTGTGGGTACTGGGTCATCAAACTTGGGTTCTTAGGCTTCACAGGCAAGTGCCTGAACCACAAAGCCATCTCTCCAGCACTGGTTAGGAAATATTTTCATATATCCTGACATGGTTAACTTTATTGGTATAAACTACTTACAAGCAAATGCATTTAGGTCACTGAATCATCTCTCTCAGTGTAAACTACATACATCAAATGCAAATGTAATGTATTCCACTTGTTTTTCCATCCTCTTCTCCTCATTTTTGTCTCCTTTCTTGTTCATCTGTCAATTGGGCTCTTTTGGCACATTTTAGTATTCCATTTTAATTTTTATTATGATTTCTACTATATATCCTTATATAAATTGTATTGGTTACTCTGTTTCAGGCCATTTCTGGCTTCAGTCAACATTTACCATACATGTGAAATATGAAATGTTTGCCCTTACCCTCCTTCTTTTGATTGCCCTTGTATTTCATATTACATGTGTGTCTGTTGGGAGACCAATCTGACAACACTTGTGTTATTACTTTCAACCTTAAAATGTGTCAAAGAACTCAAGAGGACTGGAGAATATAATATTTACCTGGATGTTCACCATTTCTGTCACTCTTCTGTTATTTCTGAATTGTATGAAGCATTTTAAAGTGATTGTTTTAGTACAAATCTCTGGCAACAAATCCTCTGAATTTCCTCTTTACTTGATTATGCTTTTTCTCATTCTCTTTTTGAGAAAGGGATTCACTCTGTAGCCCAGGCTAACCTCCAACTCATGATCGTTTTCCTTTCCCTCATATGTACTGGAAGTAAAGCATGCAAACCTACACCAGGCTTCTCATTTTAATTTCTGTAGGATATTTTCACTGGGTATAAAATTCTGGTTTGCTGGTACCTTTCTGTCAGTATTTCAGCATATATAAACTTGGTCATCTACTGGCCTTCACTATTTCTCAAGTATTCTGGTACTAAGTACATCATTCTTCTCTAGCTGTTTTCAGAGGTTTTATTTATCTTTAATGTATAGCTGATTAATTGTGATATGTCTGGGCATAATGATCTTTGGATTCATGATGTATTGGATTTAATCAGCTTTAACAAATTTATTTTTTTCTTTTGTCAAATGTGTAAGTTTTTTTCATCCATTGCTTATTTTTTCAAGTATTTTCTCTTTACCATACAAAAACACACTCTCCTCTTTTTTCCAAATTCTGATTACGTAGCTTTATTTTCTCGTAGTCAATGATATTCTTTTTTCTCTCTCCCAACTTATCTCTCAGATGTTCAGATATGATACTTTCTTTTTGTTTATCTTCAATTCTATTTGTCCTCCTTTATAACCCTATTTCTATGAAATCTATACTTCAGTTTGGATTTTTGGTATCTTCCCTTTGTTTTCTGAGGGTTATCATTTTTCTATTCATTTGAAGAGTGCAGTTGTTTCTTCAAACACGTTTATAATAGATGTTCTGTACCATTTGTCACACAATTATAGCATGTGAGTATTTAATTTGTTGCCTTGACCCCTGGATCTTAATCCATTTTCTGTTGTCATAACAGAATGTCTAGACTGGGCACATTATAAAGAAAAGAGGTTTATTGAGATCACAGTTCTGGAAGCTTGAGAACATGGCACCAGCATCTTCTTAGCTTCTGGTGAGGACCTCACAGTGGGCAAACATGCATGTGTAAGAGAGCTGGACAGGCATGAGAAAGAAAGGAGAAGCAGGGCTGGCCTTGTAACAGCTCACTCTCACAGGACCCAATCAAGTCAAACTCACCTCCTCAAGAAAAATGTCAATCCTCATAATGACCCTAATCACCACTCAAAACCCCAGTACTCACTATTGTTACCACGAGAATGCAAGCCTCTGGTGAGTTTTGGTGGGAACAAAACATAACACTATATGAAGACAGATTTCCCAATTCCTCATATGATGAGAAACTTGGGAGTATGTAATTTGATTTTATTCTGTTACCAAATCTTGGGTATCATATTATTCCTGCGGAGAATATTAAGATTTTTGTTTTGCCAGCAATTGACTGTGTTAAGTTAGATCACATGTTCCAATTTACTTCCTGTGGGCTGTGATTCTAATGTCAGTTCTATTTTCAAAGCTGTTATAGTGCAGTTTAATGGAGAAAGGATAGCTTTTAAATAACTAACACCAGAAGAACTAGTCACCCACATTAAAAATCTGTACACAGAGCAAACAACTTTCTCCAAACCAATTTAAAAAACATTGACTTTAACATAAAATACAATGGTGTAAATTACTAGAATATAAGGTAGGAATAAAATCTAAGTGACATGAATTTGTTGGTGAGGTTATAGCTACAACACAAAAGCATAATCAATGAAAAACTGAACAGTGAGATTTCATTAATATTTAAAACTTTTGCTCTCCAGCAGACACTTTTTTGGGGAATGAAAACAAAAGAAACCACAGATTGAGATAAAATATTTTGGAAAACACAAACTTACAGAGGAAATCATATCCAAAATATGTGAAAAAAACCTCAGCAATAAGAAAACTAATAACAAATCCAGACAAAATATATGAATAGACATCTCACTAAAGAAGAGATAACTGTCTGTCTGTCCGTCCGTCTGTCTGTCTGTCTGTCTGTCTAAAAAGCATATAAAAAGTAGCTTCACAGGCTGGAGGGATTGCTTAGTGGTTAAGGTGTTTGTCTGTAAAGCCAAAGGAGCCAGGTTCGACTACTCAGAACCCAGGTAAGCCAGATGTACAAGTTGGCGCATGTGTCTGGAGTTCCTTTGTAGGGGCTGGAGGCATCCATTTTCTCTCTCTCTCTCTTTCTCAAATAAATAAATAAAATATATTTAAAAAGCAGCTTCACTTTATAAAGGATCAAGGAAGTGGAAACTAAAATATCAATGATACACCATTTATACAGCCATTAGAATAGCTAAAATATTTTTTAAACACCTGATGATACCAAATGCTAGTTAAGGAAGTGGAGAAAAAGAAACTCTCACCTTTGCTGGTGGGAAAGCAAGATGACACTGATACTTTGGAAAGCAGTTGACAATTTCTTATTAAAGTTGATATATTCTTAGCATAGTACCCAGTAATTACATCCCTGAGTGTTTATCAGAATGAATTGGACACTGATAGTCATCAAAATCCTTAACAGAGGTGTTTATAGAAGCTGTGTTCATTATTGTCAAACTTTGGGATCAACTAAGCTGTCTTCCATGGTGAGTGAATGAACCACATACACCTCTATAATGGAATATTATCCAGTAATGAGGAGAAATAAGCTATGTGTTCAAAACATGGGGGAAGAATCTTAAATGTGTGTTGCCAAGTGGAGAAACCAATCTGAAAGAGCACTATAGGATTCCAGTTTTTTGATAGATACAGTGAATACAGTGCTGTAAAAATGTTGCCATGGGTTGGAGATTCAGAGAGGGACAAACTGGTGAAGCATATGGTGTTTTAGGGCAGTAAATGTACGCCATGGGACCCTCTTATGGGTATGTGTCATGATGCATTCATGAAAATCCATAGAATGTACAATGCAGTGAAGGAACCCTAATGCTATTACAGACTTCTGTTAATAATAGTGTGCCTACATTGTCTCATCAGCTGCAGAAAGGTATCTTGTGATGTTCACAAAAAAGGAAACTGAGTCAGGGACAAGGGGTCATGTGGTAATCCAGTATCTGATCAATTTTCTTAAAGCTTGAAACTGCTTTGTGAGATATAGTCTATTCACTTTCTGCTATGGCATAGTCACCGGTAGGATCCACATGCTCTGGCAAATAATCTCCTATGTATGTCCATGCAAGCTACTCTAATTAAACTCAGTGGGTCAGACCTGCACACAACTAAATAAAGTGAAACAAAGTAGAAGAGGGACTAGCTGGGAAGGAGAAGTTCAGTAGAAGAGGCATGGGGAAAGGACTCAAGAGACAGTAGTGGGAGGGGATTATATCAAAATACACTATATACATGTATAAAACTGTCAAAAATAAAAATATATAGTCTACTATGTTTTCTAGAATGTGAACATATTCCCTCAGTGGTGCCTTTGGCTTCTCCTGTGAGCCCAACAGCTTGTACTGAGCTGAAAAAGACACCTGCTTCCTCCTTGGGTCTCGGTGTACTCTAAGCTTCTTCTGTCAGACTGCCATCCACTGTTAGTTGCTTTCCCAGCCACATCCCTCTCAAGATTTCCCAGGATTATCTGACTTCCTGGAATCCCCTGTAGGCCTTCTGAAGACTTTAGTTTTCCTAACATGCATCTTGGCAACTCAATCTGTAGCCAGTGCAGAAGGGAAGAAAACACAGAGAAAAGAAATTATAATGATAACAATAAGATTTTGACCAACTCAGTAAAACACTGTAAATTTTGGACTCCCTCTAACCTTCTGAAAGAGTCCATAGGCATGTCTTGGGCCTTCTGTACAGATTTTCTGGCCAGCAGATTGGAAGAAAAGTGGACAAGAGATGTATATCTAGTCATCTATCTTCATCAGACCCTCTTGCTACTCAGGAATATGAGCAAATGACTAGAAACCAGAAGGTAAAACTTCCAGAAATCTTTGGAAATGACAAAGACCAGGCTGGGGAGATTGTTCAGTGGTTAAAAGCACTTACTTGCAAAGCCTGGGTTTGATTTTCCAGTACCCACATAAAACCAGATGCAAAAATTGGAACATGCATCTGAAGTTTGTTTGCAGTGGCATAAGGCCTTGGCATACCCATTGCCCCACCCTGCTCTCCTAGCAAATAAATGAAAACTCTTTTTTAAAAAAAGAATCTCAAAAACCAGCCAGAAAAATATTGAGGAGCTGTCCAAAGTTAAAGAAGACACAGCAGACAAAGAGAACAATAAAGAACATGACTAAGGAAATATAAAATTTAAATAGGGTCTAAGGATTGCATGTAGTATTATATCTATGTTTAATTTGCTGATGTTGTTAGCTGTAATATAGCTATGTAAAGGAATATTCTTTCTTCCTTTTTTAAAAGAGAGACCTACCAAATATTAAGGGAGCAAATGGGGTACTACCTCTAGTGTGCTCGCTCTCTCTCTCTCTCTCTCTCTCTCTCTCTCTCACACACACACACACACACACACACACACACACTTGGAACACCAACAGAGATACAACCCAGGCCATAGAGGCATAATAAGTATTCCAGTGGTCACATTAGAAAAATAAAAGGAAACAGGTGAAATTAATTAATAATATATTATACACACCAGTGTACCCAAGTTATCATTTCCACATGTACTCAACTTCCAAAATTATTGATGAGGACTTATTCTTTTTACCTAGAGCAGGGTTGACCAAGGATGTCAAACTCAGGAGGGGATGAGTTACTGTCATATTGGAGTGTTGAGTTCTTCTACACCAAAATAAAACTTGTATTAATAGCCCTAAAGAGATTAACTTATGTTCAGAATGACCTAATTGAGATGGCAAAATGGTGTAAGTTTCAGAAACACTTCACATATAACAGGTAAGTCATTCTTGCAGGTGGGCACCTTAACTGCTGAGCCATCTCTCCAGCCCCAGTGAAGTCATTCTTTAGTCCTCCCTGTTGATGCACTATAAGTGAAATCCTCTTGGTGGCAATTGAGAGCAAAATTGAAATGACTTCAGATTCTGGATCTGCCTGCCACTAACTAGGTTTGTCAACTAAGTCTAATCACCTAATCCCTCCAAATTTCATTGTATTCTCTACAGTGGTCTTCACAATGCCAACTTCAGATACTTGCTGTGTCTTTGAAGAGTAAACAGTGTTTAGAGTATACATACCCAGCAAGGCTTCTAGCCCATAGCAAGATATGAAATAAAACTTACGAGATAAAAAATAAAGGATTCCTCAGTGTAGAGCAGACAGTCCAACACGAGGATATGCTTTTTGGACAAGAATATGGTTGGTGTGGGGTGTGGAATTGGAAGACAGGTTATATGGTATACACACTGCTTCCTTCATGGCAGAGTTACCAAGAACTTGAATTTGTGGGAAAAGCAAGAGGCTCTGTGTACCACTGATGGAAGATGAATAAGAACACAGCTCTGGGGCTACAAAGATGGCTTAGCAGTGAAGGTGCTTGACTGTGGAGTCTAAGGACCCACATTGATCTCTCCAGATCCCAAGTAAGCCAGATACACGAAAGTGATGCAAGCACAAGGTTAAACATGAGCACTAGGTGGCTCAAGCATCTGGACCTCAATTGCAGTGGCTGAGGCCCTGGAGTGCTAATTCTCTCTCACACACACACACACTTGCTCTCAAAAAAGAAAGAAAAGAAAAAGAAATTTCTGGAAGGAGCAGGAAGCATGTAATGAAGTGGGCATGAGACCTACAGTGGGATGTGATCAGGCATAGAAGCCAGCCACCCAGGCTATACAGCAGGGATCAGAAGATATTTCCTACAAAGGGTCAAATAGTAAATACTTTTGGCTTTGTGGGACATACGCTATCCCACCTATACATTTGGGAGCATGTGGCCTCAAACACTGGTCCCAAATTCACCAGATCAGAATCCCTAAGAAGAAAACCCAAGCAGATATCTCTTGGAGCCTTTGCCTTTGTGTGGGTCAGGGACCATGTTTTGTGTGTGCTGACAAAGGACCACAGCCATTATTGGTCCTGTGTCATGATCGTATTCACACAGAGATAGATGTATCTGAAAGAAATGAGAAATGGAGATGTGGATCTGGAGTAAGAGAGAAGCCATTGTGGTAGGTTTTAGTTTGGCCACCATTCACAGGTACACATTCAGGCTCCCAGCATGACTGTCACAGCCTCAAAGATTAATTGCTCAATGACTTAAACACGTCACATTGTCACGTCTATCTTGGGAGAAATTTTCCACCTGAGTACTTTAGCAAAGCAGAACCCCCACTTGTGTGGGGGGCATTCTTATTGTATACAGAGTATTCGTGTTTTAGTGCGAGCCATGAGCTTGGCCACATGGCAATGGAACATGACAGGATCAAACCCACATTGTATGAAGCACACTTGTGGATCTGATCATGAAAAGGACAAAAATCACATTCCCAATTTTAATAAGGTAATCAAATATAAATAAAACAACGATCTATTACTTCCAATCAATTCCTCAGAAGCAGATGCATGCATGCGCACACACATACACACACACACAGATTCAAAAATTATTCTGATTATAATGGCCACCAGAGCATGTTCCAAAAATATAAACCTATGATCATACACTCATCCCTTTATAATGTTAAATAGAAGCAGGCCATATGTTTATGATTAAACTTGAATTTGGAATTAAGGTATTTTGGAGACTGAATTGAGTAGCAAATCATTAACACAGAATTACCCCTCAAAACCATCATATAATAACATGAAACATAATACTTGCCCAACCACATGGCTCCCAAAACTGTACTGATAGAACTGAGGTAGAGCCAGCATTTGTTGAATACCTGCTGGGCTCCAGGCATTAAATTACTCTGCACAGATAGTCCCATGGTTAACTTTCATAATTCCTCATTTCTGAAGGTATATATTGATATGACCACTTAGAATTAAAATTTTTGACCATAGAAGACAATTGAGGTCACATAGATATAGAGGAAGTTGAGATTCAAAACCTCTCTATACTTGAAAGAATGTGGACCAAAAGAAAGATGACCCTGTAAGTTAAATTTAAGACTTTCAGATCAGATTTTCTTCATATTTGTTTATATTTCAGATTTTCATTGAATGAATTTTAAATTCATAAATTATGTTACTATGCCAGTAATTAATTGCCATCTCGGCAAATGAACCAGAGGTCCTAAATCTTACTGTCATGGGGTGTTTGGATAACCCTCCCATTCTGGAAAGGCTCACATTTCTGGATTCTATGGTCCAGGTTTCCTGATTTGTCCTGGTAGATCTGCAGGCAAGCCAGGATGTGTTCTTCAAGGTCTAGCTCTCTGTCCCATGCTGGCTCCTCTCGTGCTGGCTTGTCCTAGATCTTTAAAGTAGATATGGCTGTCCACATAATCTTGATTTTTTTAATTTGCATGTGTATGAATGTTGTATATGTGGTCACATATGTGTGTATGCATGCACAGGTAGATACAGATGTATGTACAGGTGTGTGGAGGCCAAAAAAAAAAAATACCTCAGATGCTATCCACAGAAATACCATCCATCTCTCTTATTTTATTTTATTTGGGAGAGAGAGAGAGGATTGGAATGCCAGGGCCTCAGCCACTGCCAATGAACTCCAGATACATGCATAAAATTAGTGGGCATGTGAAAACTTGTGCTTGACTCACCTTTGTGTGTTTGGTTTACGTGGAATCTGGAGAGTCAAACATGGTCCTTAGGCTTCACAGGCAAGTTCCTTAACTGCTAAGCCATCTCTGTAACCCCATCTCTGTTTTAGATAGGGTCTGTCATTAGCCTGGAGCTTGCTACTGTACACTAGACTGGCTGGCCAGGAATCCCCAAAGATCCTCCTGTTACCTCTTCCATGGTTCTTGGGGTTAAAACATGCACCACTACAACATCTGCCATTTTGTATAAGTATTAGAAGTTCAAACTCAAGTCCTCATGCTTTCAAGGCAAGCACTTTACCAATGAACTATCTCCTCAGCCCCTGGATTTGGAAATTTATCTGTGTAACATACAGAACCTGTATCTTGTGACAGGAACCTGGCTGTCATCTAGGGAAGCACTGTGGTTTCTGTTGTAGAGCTCTTAAAACTCCTGTTTCCACCTCCTGCTACAGGGAAAGTGCCCACTGCTCTTTGCTACTGATGCCTGCCAAAGGGCTCTGTCCTATGCACACTTGTTTATTGCTGTAGAGGCAGTCAGCCCCAGGACCTTCTTCATGATAAGCAAGCATGCTGTCACTGAGATGCATCTCTAGCAGTTGGTTCTTGTGTGTGTGTGTGTGTGTACGCGTGCATGTGTTTGTGTAAAAATAAGACATGAGTATACCACAGCAAATGTGTAAACCAGAGAACAAATTCAAGTGACAGTCTTCACTTTTCATCTTGTTTGAGAGAGGATCTCTTGTGGTTCACTACTGCATGCACCAGACTAGCTGACCCATGAGTTTCTGTGGATGCTATTGTCTCTGCCTATGGCATGCTGAGATTGCAAATGAGAGAGCTACAGCATGTAGTGATCTTAACTCAAGTCCCAAGGCTTGCCCACTGAGGCATTTCCCCAGCCCTAGCAGTTGTTTCTTTAAGACAAGGCTTTACTATGCAATAATATTTTTTATCTTGGCCTTCAGAGTGCTGGGATTATAGGCAAACACCAGCATGACCAGCTTTTACCCTATTTGAAAGCATAGCATAGCTGCCTAGTGGCTGCTCCTGCTGTTGACAAATGCTCCTGCTGATTATGTTGGCTGCCATTGTTTGGTAGTCTCTACTCCCTCCCCAGTGTGGATGCATCCAGCAAATTCCCCTTTGCATGTTGGTTATCCATCGAAGCCTGGAGCACAGTTTAATTCTTTTACCTTCAAAACTGATGGAACGTCTCTCACCCACACTGACCTCAGAGTTACAAACACATTTCAACTTGGAGTCTCGTAATAATTTTTATATTTTAGAAATATAAACAAACATTAAAAATTAATCTAATTTTCCCCATGTTTCAACCTAATATTTTATCTAGTAAGATGCCTTTATTTCTCACTATTTCCAGAAATTGTATGTAAAATTATAACTAATTCCCTCCACTGTGTTTCTTTACAAATTAATTCCATTTTGAAAAAATTCCCACTTCCTTTTCCACTTCTTTCCTGGGGTTTCTCTTGCTTAGCAAAATTTAGCAGTTCTCAGGTCTTCTTATAGACTCTACTAGCACTCCCATTAATCCCAACTTTTAAAATCAAGGCATCAATGCCTTAATTTAAACAGTTGAGATCTACATATTTGCACATGTGTGCATATGTAGATCCCAACTGTTTAAATATATATATATATATATATATATATATATATATATATATATATATCACCTAAAGAGAACTAGAGTCCAGGTCCAACTCTTTCTATGTTCAGTGGAACAGTGCATCGAGGATCCCATTGTGGGTGAGCATGGTAAGATCACTGAGCACATAGCATCCCTCCATCAATAGTATTAACACAGCAAAATACACAATCCATTGAATCAGAGTGAGAAGGGTCCCTGTTTTAGAACTATACTGCTTTCTCTTATCTCTATTAGGAGCCAGACACAACTTCTTAACCCAAAAATACTTAGTTTATTGAAGACTTCATGAATCTTGTTAAAAGGACTCATATTTTCTGGATATTAAAATGAAACAATTCTTTCAAAATAACATTTTGATGAGTTGAGTGTAAATGAATTAGAAACACACGGATTAAATTTCCCTTGAAATACACATGGGTTTCAAAATTAAGTGAAATTAACTTCTCTGAATGTGTTTTCAATTTTGCCCAACCTCAGAAGTTTGATGCATGGTTTAAAACATCTGGCCTTGAGCCAGTTTTGTCCATCCTTGCCATGGCTGTACCTGGGAAAACATTTTATTTGCACCTATCCTTAGCCTTGATAGCTTAATAATATGATTAATCTGATGTGTATAATTTAAAGATTGCTATAATTATCATACATTTTTTAAAAATGCACACTCTACCTAGACAATGGCTCTCTGATTTTATTCAGCATCAGATAATATAAAAGTCCAAAGTAATCAATAACTTTATGAAACCTCTGAAAATGTTTTGGGAGCTGTGGTCTTTGATATGAGAGTCACATCAATATATAAGGATATTGGTCATAATAAAAATTTAATTTGAGATGAAATTTATTGAAAAACTGGAAAATCTGAAAAATTCTGGTCACTTTTTCATTCAATCTCTGTGGTGGTTTTATTCAGATGTCCCCATAAACCTGGATATTCTGAATGTTGGGTTCCCAGCTGATGGAGATTTGGGAATTAACACATTCTGGAGGCAGTATATTGTTGGGATGGGCTTATGGGTATTATAGCCAGTTTCCCCTTGCCAGTGTTTGGCACACTCTCCTGTTCCTGTTTCTACCTGATGTTGGCCAGGAGGTGGTGTCCACCCTCTGCTCATGCCATTGTTTTCCCTGCCATCATGGAGCTTCCCTTTGAGTCTGTAAGCCAAAATAAACCATTTTCCCAAAAGGTGCTCTTGGTTGGATGATTTCTGCCAGCAACGTGAACCTGACTGCAACTATCCTTTAACATTTTTTGTATTGTGTTTACTAGGCAAATAGTAACTGATCCCCTATCATGGGCAAATTTAAGCCTAAGTGAGGTGCCCATGACATGCTAAGGAGTGATGGGTCACATCACCAAAAATCAAACTGAAAACCTAGACCATACACTAACCCAGTAACCCATTATGTCCAAAACATACATGTTAATGCCAACTGGGACAACGATTGCATCTGCTTCTGTTCTACTTGCTTTCTCCTTTTGATTCAGCGCAAGACCCCACTCCATAAATGGTGCCCCCCACATTAAGGGCAGTTCTTCCTTTCTCTGTTAAACTTTTCTGAAAAGCCCATCATATACAAACCCAGAGAATGTGTTTCCATGGTGATTCTAAATCCTGTCAAGCTGACAATGAAAATGAACCATCATAGAGGCCTTCCTTTGTCTTAACTATTCTTGTACAGGTCATGGAGCTAAACACAAAGTGTGGTCCAGACTGGGTCCAGCGGGCCCCTGAGGCATTGGTCTCAGTGAAGAGCTTGCTGTTGCAATAAGTCTGAGTTTAGAGATGTCATCTAGCCCTTGGTCCCCGGTCTCTCATAACTCACTGCCTCTCCTATTAAGAGATAAAATGTTGATAATCATGTACTTTGCAGAAACAATAGTAAAAATTGAGTCCCCTCATTTTGTATTTTAACCCCAGGATGATTAGTGACCCAGATTAGGAGTGAAAGGCAGAGGACATGGATTAATCTCCTCTTGAGGGAAGATCCCATGGTACATGGAAGGGAGAGAGGAAATAGGTAGGGAGGGGCTGAATACTTAAATGTCAGTACCTGTGACACTGGTTGAGAAGATACAAGGTGGAGTTGTTCTTTATCATAATCCGCATGGCTCTGATGGTGGGAAGAAGACCTTAGGCAAAGGTGAGGGATGCTGGTAGTTCCACGTTGCAGCTGAGTGCCTCATAAAGGGCAATGCCATGGCTGTGGATAGGGCCCTGCGTCTGCTGAAGGATGCTCCGGCAAATGAACTTGGTGATGGTCAGAAGCAGCCATGTGGCTCCTCTATCTTCCTACTCATCTTGGAAGCATCACACTTATCTACTCAAATTTTCTGAAATTACTGTTTTGGTTCCATTTTGAATGGGTCGTTCTAAAGATAGTGACTCTGACTTTGGAAGCAGTTTTAAAAGCTCGGTCCATGCTAGTTGCTAAATTATCCTATAGCTTTCTCAATCCCAACCTTACCCAAAGTGGCATTAACTTATCAGTTACAGACATGACTGGTTACCATACTGCCCTGGTTTTCAAGCTAACCATTGAGAATGTGACTTGTCACTCCTCAGCATGCTATGACTGAGTCTAGAGCCCTGGACTAGGTACCAGGTTCATTAACAACTCCGCATGTCTCAAGGGTAAATGCAGCTCTTGTGTTACCCCTCCTTGATGGTGCCACATAGTGTTGGAGGGTGTGACTTGGGCATTTTCTATTTCTATGACTGACTGCCATAGCTGGATAAATTATGAAGAATAAAAGATTTATTCAGCTCATGGTTCCTCTTGCTGGTGAAGATACTCAGAGATACCTGAAAAGAGACAGAGAACTTTAGGGGGGCAGGAAGAGAGACCGTAGCTGATATATACTCATGCTTGAGATAATTTGTTAATGTGTAAATAGCTCATTCATAAGAGTAAGGAACCTCACAAGCCTTTCAAAGTTCCAATCTGGTCCTGCCTCTTAATATCTCATAATAAGGATGAATTTTTTTAAAAATATTTTTTGGTTCATTTTTATTTATTTATTTGAGAGTGACAGAGAGTGAGAGAGAGAGAGAGAGAGAGAGAGAGAGAGAGAGAGAGAGAGGTAGATATATATAGAGAGAATGGGCACGCCAGGGCTTTCAGCCACTGCAAACGAAATCCAGACGCGTGCACCCCCTTGTGCATCTGGCTAACGTGGGTCCTGGGGAATCGAACCTCAAACCAGAGTCCTTAGCCTTCACAGGCAAGCGCTTAACCACTAAGCCATCTCTCCAGCCCAATAAGGATGAATTTTCAGCATGAGTTCTCTGGGTACAGTAGAGAATGACCACAACAAGCTCCATGAGCCAATGCTTTGAGAACAGAAGTATTTTCATTGGGTCACACAAGGAAAGAAACACGACCTTTGAAGTATTTCCATCTCTGAGTCTCAGGTCACTCTCCTGCCTGTGACTCTACAAACATGGTTCTGACTAGAAGTTGACACCAGTCCCTGGCCTGTCCTAAACCCTACCTCAGTTTTACTGTGCAAGCTCACAATATACTAACAAAGTCTTATAAATTTAAAACAGATGTGAATAACTGCAGAAGAAGCCTAAAGAAAGCTGCCTTTGCCCCATCTGTAAAATTACAGAGGCCTTGCATCTATACAAGAAGCCAGTCAGATACAGACAAGTGCCCCTGAACAGGCCGTGACTATTTTATAAAGAGAACAAGGCAAAGAATTTACTTCTCAACACTTGGCTGTGCATTAACTAATTCTTTAGAGCAATAGGTTTCCAAGGATCACCCTGAACTATCTTCTTCAGCACATATCTTATCTTAAATGTACATTCTTGGTTCCCAACTCAGACCTACTGAGCTAGAAAATGTGGGGCTAGAACTGAGAAACCTGTGCCTTCACAAGCCTCATTAACTCCAAGGGATGCTGTATTTGCCAGACTTGAGAATCACTGCTTAGTGTAAAGGAGAAGTAGTAAAATAAAATTACAGATATACATTGTAATAAGTAATATTAACATCCACATTAATGAGTAAAGATCATGTACAGCACTACAATGGCTTTTCTAAATTAATTCCTTTGTTTGCAAAGATCTGAGTTGTATTCTGGTAATACAAACCAGACGTAGTTCAATCCAGATGGACTTAATCAATCACTTGGAAACTTAGCCAGAGTTATCTATTTAGGGTCTGCTCAGCTTCCACTTCCCCTTTACTACACTATCACTAGGCCTGCAAAACAATGTTTTCCACACCAGGATTATACCTAGTCCTTTCCTATACTATCAGCTGGGAAATCCAAGCCTAAAAGAGAGATGTCCCAGTAATTGAATGGGACTCAACCATGACAAGCTAGTATTGACTTGCCTGTGGATTATTTATGAGGATATTGCAGCCACCTTTGCATTTCTGGCCAAATATCCAACCAGAAGCAGTCTATTGAAGGGAAGGGTTTATTTCAGGCTTATAGAATCTAGGGGGTCTGGAGAGATGGCTTAGCGGTTAAGCACTTGCCTATGAAGCCTAAGGACCCAGGTTCAAGGCTCAATTCCCCAGGACCCACGTTAGCCAGATGCACAAGGGGGCACACGCATCTGGAGTTCATTTGCAGAGGCTGGAGGCTCTGGCGCGCCCATTCTCTCTCTCTCTCTCTCTCCCTCCTTCTCTCCGTCACTCTCAAATAAATAAATAATTTTAAAAAAAAAGAATCTAGGGGAAGCATCATTAATGGCAGAAGTAGCTGTTTTAATTCCATAATTCATAGCACAGAAACACCACCAAATAGCCAGAGCTCAAACTTCTCTGAACATACCTTAGGGCTGGCCTATAAGATCAGTCCATAGAATTGCCCCCTATATCATGCTGCTAGAAACTTAAGTGAGAAGTTTACCCTAAATCAAAACTTCTCTGAGGCTACTGGGGACATTCATCCACATTCAAACTACCACATTCCACACCTGGCCCCATTAGACTCATGAACATGCAAATTGCATTCAGCCCAACTTCAAAGGTTTCCATAGTCATTACCAACTTTAGCATTGTTCCAAAGACCCAAGTCTCATCTGAGATTTAAGACTGTGAGTCGTGTAAAATCAAAACAAGTTACATATTCCCAACATATAATGGCACAAAGTAAACACCTCCATCACAAAAAGGCATAACAAGGAGAGTGGACCAATGTAAATCAATAGCCTATAAGTCAACATCAAATATCTGCAGCTCAAATCCAACATCCATAACCAGTGATGAAAGTATCTGGATTCTAGTACCACTCATACAGCTGGGCTGAGCAGCCTGGGGAAAATCCTGCCCTGAGCCAGCAGCACTCCATGGTAGCCGTTCCACAATCCTGGTATATTCAAAACATCTTCAGGTCTACACTGCAAACAATGGCTCATCTTCATAGCTCCATACAATGGCCTTACTTGGTCTCTAATACAAGATTTCAACCCTGTTTCCTGTTGCCATGTATGTGCCTCCTCGAACCAGTTCATCTTCATATAGTGGCCTTACTAGGTCTCCAATGCAAGGATTTAAACCCCGCTTCACAATGCTGCATCTCTGCAGCCCCTGGAATCAGATCACCTTCATACAATGGCCTTAGTGGGTCTCCACACAGGGATTTCAAAATTGTTTCTTTTTGCTCAGGAGCCATTTAAAAAGAAAAAAAAAAAAAACATGTTGCACATCCAATGACCCTTTGTTTACAATATTTGCTACGCATCCAAACTCAGTACCCCGTATGGTATGGCCAAATTTGTAAATCCCAGGATTTATAAACCTTGATCTTGAACAGCAAGTTACTTCTTTAGAATTCTTACTTTAAGCCTCCTCCTTGAAAGATAATTTAAACTTTACTCATTTAAACTGTCAATGGGTGATTTCACCCTCAGGCATCTTTTCCATTGTTCCAATGCAAAGCACTTGCTCAACCCTTAATGGTGGTAATCAACTAAAACAGTGCAGCTTTAGTAACCTAAAACCAGTCTCTGTGACAGCAATTTCAAACTGGCTTGAATTTTCTTGTGAAAAAAATATCATTCATATCTTTCTCTTCTATATATTGCACCAAGAACACCAGTCTATTACATTTAAATTCAGCCTCAACTAAACTCTCTGGGAATGAGCGGAAGAATGAAGCCAGCCTTTATGCCAGTAGCTCAATTCCAACAAAGTCCTTTTTTCTCCTTTGAAGGTTCATAAGCCAGGCCTTCACAGTCCACAATTCTATCTGCATTTAGAATTTTCAAACTCTCACCAGAATAACCCATCAAACTCTGCTTACTGCTCTGTAGGGCTTCTCCAGTCCAAATCAGATCACCTTCAACATTCCTCCTACCCGGCAAGTTCCAAAACACCAAAACCTATGGTCAGATCTATCATAGCAAGGGTTCCACTTCCCAGTACTAACTAACTTTACTGCTGCAGTTACCTTTGCATTGCTGAACAAACATCTAATCAGAAGCAATTTATGGAAGGAAAAAGATTATTTCAGGCTTACAAGATCCAGGGGAAACACTACCAGTAGTGAAAGAAGCTGGCTCACTTCCACAGATCATAGCAGAGAGACACCATCACACTGCCAAAGAGCCACTAAGCACAAACAGCCAGAGTTCAAACTGCTCTGAACACACCTTACAACTGGACTACAGGATCTGGCCCCAGTGACACCTCCTCCAGCAGGTGGCTGGAGACTTAAGTAGGAAGTTTAACCTTAATCAAAAAGTTCCTGAGGCAATGGGTGATGTACATTCACATTCAAACAACAAAAGAGGGTCATACACATTTCAGTGAAAGATTCTGGAATGATGGGCATGATTTGCTCCTTGAAGATTAACTCTGGGGCTAGGGAAATGAGTCACTGGATAAAGTGCTGGCCACACAGCAGGAGTACCTGAACTCTGAATCCCAGCATACCCATAAAAAGCTGGTTACTATGGCAGTTATTTGTAATCCCAGCTATGCCTAAGGGCAAGAAGGGAGGCAGGAGATGGGAGAATCTACCAGAAGCTCAACGACCAACTAGCCTGACAAATGCAGCAAACAACTAGAGATACTGCTTCAAACGTGATGCAGGGCACAAGCAACACCTGAGGCTTTCATCTGCCCTCCACACATACACTGTAGCAAGTGCACGTGCACGGACACACACACACACATGCACACACACACACACACACACACACACACACACACACACCTTACACACAGACCTCTCCCATATGCAGACACAAAAGAAGGGAAAAACAATTCACCATATTGTTGCAAGTTAGTCAACATTTCCTGCCATTATAATTTGTGTAGAGAACTGCAAGAAGTGCCCATACTCTGAGGCTGTGTACTAACATGAAGCTTTTCAAACTGCAGTGTGAAAACAATAAAAGGGCACCACATATTGCTTTGCTGGTAAGAATTTTCATTACAAATTTGCCCAAAATGTATTATACGTGAAACACCGAAAATAAGTGCTCATGTGAATTATGGCCTTTGGGTGACTATGATGTCAATATTACTTTAACTACTTGAAGCAAATATGCTCCTCTAGTTGAGGGATGCTGATAAGGGGGAAGGCTGTGCATATGTGGTTGCAGTGGTCTTGTGGGATATCTCATACCTTCTTAATTTTGTTGTGAACCAAAAATTTCTCTAAAAATCAAAGTCTTATAAAAATGTAATTTTCATATGAATCTGCTGGAGAACTTATTAAGATGCAAGTTCAGATTTAGTAGGGTTGGGAGAGAATCAAAGTTCTACATTGATCAACACTTCCCAAGGAGGCTGATGCTGCTGGACCATACATAGCACTTTGAGTACCAAGGATTCAGGAGACCTCAGATAGCACAGGCACAAAATTCAGTCCTCATTCTTAGGGAAAAATAAGATAAAATGTGCAACTCAGCAGGTTAGAACTGAAAAGGCTAAAATGTATCTGGGTACATGGGGTTTGTTAAAGAAAATTGGAAAATTTTAGCTTTATTGAGACAGATGAAGAGGAAGTAAGGCAATTCTTCAATTATCTTAATCAATTAATTCTTCAAAGTGACAAAGTGATTGCTATGACTGAGGATAGAAAGCAAAGAGCTAGACAGGGCCTTTTTGGAGGCTTCATTATCATTTTTTAACCAATTTGGTCTTGTTTTATTCATTAGTTATGACAGAATAACTTCAAGAACTCTTGTGCTTTTCTCAAATTCTTTTATCAACATCTTATGCCAAAGGCCTTTATTAGTAGGTTCCTTATGAAACTTTACCACTCTTTGTTGTTGTTTTGAGACAGTCTCATGTATCACAGGTTAGCCTTGAACTCTGATTCTTCTGCCTCAACCTCCCAAGTGTTGGGATTATAGGCTTGTATCACCACACTTGGCTTATAGCACTTTAAAAAGATGACTATTATTATTATTATTATTATTATTATTATTATAAACAAGATGTTTTGTATGGACACATTATGTGCTGGTAACCTCTTTTCCCTTGTCCCTGACCCCATTCTGTTGGGGTCCCTCCTTTGTAGGGTTGCAGGTATTCCTAATGGGGTTGTAGTTTATGCATTGTGGGAGCAGTAGCCAGTTGTTTTGGGGGGAGGTAATGCCTTTGGGCATGATGTCTCAACCTGTGGCTCTTACAATCTTTCCACACCCTCTTCCACAAAGTTTCCTGAGCCATCACAGTGAGTTTTAAGACTACTTAAGTGATGAACACTTACGAGCCTCTGGATCTCTACTTTGGTGTTGAGCATCCTCAGGGTCTGTCTCCTTCACCCTGGTGCTATGGAAGCAGCACTCCTGCTCATCTCCCCAATTCCTCTGTGGATTCCACTCTGGCTTGGCTGAAGTGTGAAAGCAGTTTATCTCCTACAGTCTTGCTACCTTCTGAGAAAGAAGATCCGATTCTCCAATGGAGAGTGAAGTCAGCATAGTTTAAATGGGATAAGAATTATTAATTTAGGGAGAATTTGATGCATGTAACCCCTATTTTAGCCAAAGACTAGGGAGAGATTGACACTGGAGAACATAATCTTTGTCTCCATGGGATTCTGTACCGGTTCCTAATACCAGATATGGGTTCCTTTATACTGAGTGGATCTCTTAGCCCATCAGAGAGCTATTGGTTACTCACTGAGGCTGTGTGCCACTATAGCACTATTGTTTATATTGTGTAAGGGTGTTTGCTTCTGAGTAGCTTAGACACCTGGTTGCTCAGACCATTGTTGGCCATTTTCCCCCAGTAGCTCATCTTTCTAGCACTAGACAGGCTAACTCTCTGGGGACTGGCTTTCTTCTGAATTCCTGTCCGGTATTCCTATGGTCTGTGTCAAAAGCATATGGTGTCTTCAGCAATGAGGTCTTAGCTTTTGCCTCAGGCAGGTAATCAGGTGCTTTGACAGAAAGCTGTCTTGATTTGGGGACCTCGTGGGTCTCTCTGATCCATAGTTCAATGTGGGTAACTATCAATCTCTGGGACTGGGAGTTACAGGTCAGAGACAGAAAAAAAATTTTTTTTTTCTTTAAAGCTTAGGCTTCATCCCCCCCTCACAAGAGCCCCTGTTGCTCCCCTGTTACTCCTTTTGAGGGTCATATCTTTTAGGCTATCTCCAAGGATAAAGGTATCAGCTCATTTTAGATTTAATTTTATGTTTGTTTCCCCCTTCTTCCCCTCCCCCCCCAACCCTTCCATCCCTATTGTCTGGGCCTTGAGTTGCCTATCAGGTATGACAGCAACTTGAACAGGTCCAGGTTATGAACTGAAGATAAGTGACACCATGCAGCATTTGTCTTTCTGTGATTGTGTGAGGTCACTGAGTATGATCTGTTCCAAGTCTTTTCATTTTTCTACAAACTTCATTGTATCATTTTTTTCTTACTTCTGAGCAGAATTCCATTGTGTAAATGCAGCACAACTTTGTTATCCATTCATCCAGTGATGGGCATCTGGGTTGATTACAGTTCTTAGCTATAATGAATTGAGCAGCTATAAACATGGTTGAGCAAATGTCTCTGTATTGATGCATGGAGCATCTAGGATAAATGCCCAGTAAGAGAATAACTAGGTCTGTTGGTAACTCTATGTTCATCCTTTACAGGAATCTCCAAATTTATTTCCATAGTGGTTGTATAAGTTTACATTCCCACCAGCAGTGGATAAGGCTTCCTGTTTGCCCACATCCTCACCAACATTTGTCATTGTGAAATTTTTTAATGATTGCCATCCTTACTTCAGTAAGGTAAAATCTTATGGTTGTTTGAAATTGCATTTCCCTAATGGTTAGGAATGTTGAACATTTTCCTAAGTGTGTATTAACCATTTGTATTTCTTCCTCTGAGAACTCGCTATTCAGTTCTATGCCCCACTTTTGGAATGGGTTGTTTGCTTTTATATTGTTTAGCTTTTTGAGCTCTTTGTAGATTCTAGATATTAGGCTTCTGTCAGTGGCATAGCTAGCAAATATTTTCTCACATTCAGTGGGTGATCTATTGGCTCTGCTTATGGTGTGTTTGTGCAAAAGCTTTTTAGCTCCATGTGATCCCCATTGGTTGAGTGATTATTTAATATCCTAGGCTACTGGGCTTTTGTTTAGGAAGTCTTTCCCTACTCCTATATCATGGAGAGTGTCTCCTATTTTTTCTTCCAGGAGGAGACAAGCTTCAGGTCTTATATTGAGGTTTTTAATACATTTGGACTTGATTTTTGTGTATGGAGAGATGATTGAGTCTAGTTTTATTTTTTTCTACATACTCATCCAATGAGTCCAACATTATTTGTTGAAGATGTTACAGCACTTTTTTATTCAGAAGTTTATTGTATGAACATATTGACAATTCATATTCCCAATAGGTTACACTCTTATGTTCCTGCTCTCCTTCCCCCCATTCCACTGAGGGCCCTCCTCTGTGAGGATAATGGTATTCACTGTGGGGTCATGAATGCACCTATCCATCCCTTCCAGTGTGGTGGGACAATGACTCAGAGTCTACCTTCCCACCCCTTGGCTCTTACATTCTTTCTGGCCCCTCTTTTCCAGTGTTCCATGATCCTTGGAGGGCATGGTATAACTGTCCTTCAGTGTTGAGCTCTGAGCAGCCTAGATTTTCTGCTTTGATGAGTTTTAAGTCTCCTCAGTGTCTACTGTCATCTCATGTAGGAGGGTCTGAGGCAAAGAATGAGAGCAGAACTCATATATAACCCATCACTCCCCCTGTAATACCTGTAATGGCCCTTGAAGCTATGATATAGATAACTAATCTCATGTTAGGCAGTAGGCTTTCCTTTCTTGCCCTACTGATGGGTCTTGGGTCGCCACAGTATTTGCTGCCATCAGTAAAAAGAGTTTCTAACCAAGAGTGAGAGCATCATGGATCAAAGGGGACAAACACAGACAAGTAGAAGACTTTTCTCATGGGCATAACTTCTTCTTTTAGCCAAAGAACATTAGAAGATTTTCCCTAGGACCTACGACCATCCACGTCGTACACTTGTGACTTGGTTCTCAGTACCAGATATGAATACCCTCCCACTGAGCAGGCCTCATATCCAGTCAGAGAGCAGTTGGTTACTTCCGTAGCCTGAGTGCCACTATTACACTGGTGTATACATCTTGCCTGTGGCTAGCCACTCTTTAAGAATTAAAGGGACTTCTGGCCAAGATGGCAACTGCCTAACTGTGCTGCACATCCCCAGGAAAGAAAGGCAAGACATTAAGGGTTCACTGGATGTTTTAGGGGAGAGAAATCACCAATAGATTGCCAGTGGGAGGGCACAGTGGGGAAAAAACAGGGAATCACTGATTCCCTCACATGTGGGTAGCACATCCCTCCCCCCAAGCAGCCACCGTGCCCACAGTCCCAGCTTCAGGAAACTCCTGCACTTACTGTAGGAAAAGGGTCCAAGGGCAACAGAGTTCCACTTGCCTCACTGTACAGGGGCAATCGCCCTGCTACCCCTGCCCACGAGTGACCTTGGCCAGGCTAAGTCTGCTGCCCCATTGGAGCTCAGGCTTCTTTGATCAATTTGCCTGCCAAATGCATGCCACAGCTGATCCCTGCTGGGCCGAGCTTAGTCTGCTCCACCCATCTGCTTACTTACTGCTCTGGCTGCCGCAAATTCATGCGCGAGCCCAGGCCCATTGCAACTGCCCACACGAGCTCAGGCTGTCTCTGTCTGTCCTTGAGCTAGCTCAGGTGCCAGCCCCTCCCTGACTGCCACACCGGCCGACCACCATTGTCCTGTTGTGGGTGAGCTCAGACCGCTTCTGGGTCCCAGTGTTCCACCATGCCAGAGTTTGAGCTGCTTCAGTGCTTGGTGCCTCAGTGTCCCTCCTAGCATGAGAGCAGGCAGCTATGGCACATTACCATGTGAGAGCTCAGGCAACGTTGGTGCCCCTGACAGGCAGGAGCTCAGGCGGCTTTGGCAAGTGAGAACCAAAGCCCAGGCTGCTTGGAAACTGCCTCAGGCTGCTACAGCTTCCCATTGTGCTTGAGTACAGGCTGATCCACCCACCTACATGCCCATTGTGATGGGCAGACCGCAGTTCAAAAGAAATAACATGAAAACTCAAATGCAAGAAAATCCAGTTAGATCACCTAGTTCTACAATGAACATCTCTAATCAAAACATAGAAGAGTCATTAGGATCAGAGCACCAAAATGAAGCTATGAGCAATGCAACCCTGACCAAGCTACTGGAAGAACTTGCAGAAAAGCAGCAAAGAACCGATAATCGTGTGGATGCTGCCATCACTAGACTAGACCGAATAGATAAGAAAATGGAAGGAGTTCAAAGACAGTTAAGAGATATGAGGGAGAGTGAAAAAAAAAAAAGAGGACCTCAAAAATCAGCTGGTGATGCTAAATGAACACAAAGAAATGCAAGGATGAATTCCAAGAAGCATCAAGAAAATCAGAAAATGATGTGAAAAGGGAGCTTGACAGAGTGATGGAAATTATACATAGAAAAGTAGTAGAAAATGCAAACCTAATTGAACAAGTCCAAAACTCTCTAGAAGCTCTCAAGAATAGAGTCAACCATGTGGAGGATAGAAACTCAGATCTGGAAGACAAGCTGGAAGAAACAGTTCGAGAGTCCAAAACCATCAGTAAGTTCAAAAGTTTCTGTGAACAGAACATGAGAGAAATGTGGGATACACTTAAACGTCTTAATATAAGGGTCATTGAAATACCAGAAGGAGAACAAATTCAGACCAAAGGCATGGAGAAGTTATTTAACAAAATAATTGAAGAAAACTTCCCCAGTCTCTTCAAAGAAAGGCCCATCAAGATACAAGAAGCTAACAGAACTCCAAACAGACTGGACCAAAGGAGAAACTCTCCAAGACATATTGTCATTAACACTCTAAACATTGACACCAAAGAGAAAATCCTAAAAGCAGCTAGGGAAAAACAGCACACCACTTTTAAAGGTAACCCCATCAGAATTACTCTAGACTTCTCAATGGAAACCCTGAAAGCTAGAAGGGCCTGGAATGAAACACTGCAAAGTCTAAGAATCTATGGCTTCCAACCCAAACTACTCTACCCAGCAAAAGTATCCCTCATAATATATGGTTAAAGAAAAACTTTCCATGACAAAACTCAGCTCTACAATTATATGAACACAAAACCAAACCTACAGAGAGTATTTCAGGAAATTTTTCACGGACAAGAAACAAATAATCAACCTCAAATACCTACAAGAAGCAGATCACAATAGCCAAACTCAGAGTAGGCACAAAAAAACTTCAAAGTCCATGAAAACACCAAACCACATATACCAACACAATATGGCAGGGATCAAATCAAATCTCACAGTCATCACCCTAAATATTAATGGCCTTAATTCACCCATCAAGAGACACAAGCTAACAGGTTGGATCAAAAAATTAGACCCCTCAATCTGTTTTCTTCAAGAAACACACCTCACCACTAAAGACAGATACCTTCTCAGGGTGAAAGGGTGGAAAACAATATTCTAAGCAAACAGGAATAAGAAACAAGCAGGCGTAGCTATATTAATATCGAATAAAATAGACTTCAAACCAAAAATAATCAAAAAAGACAAAGAAAGCCACTTCCTACTTATCAAGGGAACAATCCATCAAGAGGATATTACAATCATAAATCTGTATGCACCAAACACAGAGTAACCACAATTCATAAACCAAAACCTACTTGAAAATAAAACAGAAATAACCACAAACACCATCATAGTTGGGGACTTCAATACACCATTATCAGTAATAGACAGATCATCCAAACAGAAACTCAATAGGGAAGTAAGAGAGCTCAACAAAACCATAAATCACTTAGACCTAACAGACATCTACAGAACTTTCCACCCCAAATCCACAGACTACACATTCTTCTCAGCAGCCCATGGAACATTCTCTAAAATATACCATATACTGGGTCACAAAGACTGCCTCCACATATTTAGGAAGATTGACATAATTCCCTGCATGATATCAGATCACAATGCTATATTGCTAGAAATTAACAACAAAAGACCCACCAAGAATCCCAACGGCACCTGGAAACTGAACAGCACACTTTTAAACAATAAACGGATAGTGGATGAAATTGCAAAATTTCTAGAAATGAATGACGATGAGAACACTTCATACCAAAACTTATGGGACTCAATGAAGCCAGTCTTCAGGGGAAAATTCATAACACTCAATGCCTTCATAAAAGAGACAGAGAGATCACAAATCAATAACCAAACCATCCACCTAAAGGCGCTGGAAAAGCAAGAAAAATCCAACCCAAAGAGCTCCAGAAGGAAAGAAATAATTAAAATCAGAGCAGAAATTAATGAATTGGAAACTAAGAAAACAATTAAGACAATTGACAAAACAAAGAGCTGGTTCTTTGAAAAAAAATGAACAAGATTGGCAAACCTCTGGCCAATTTGATCAAGCAAAAAAAAAAAGAGAGAGAGATGCTTCAAATTAACAAAATTCAAAATGAAAAAAGAGACATCACAACAGACATAAGTGAAATTGGGAGAATCATCAGGAATTATTTCAAAAACCTCTATTCCACAAAACTGGATAATGTGGAGGAGATGGATACATTCCTGGATGCATACCATTTATCAAAGCTAAACTCAGAGCAGATTAATCTCCTAAACAAACCTATCATACTCACTGAGATTGAAAGAGTAATAAAAAACCTCCCTAAAAAGAAGAGTCCAGGACCAGATGGCTTCTCAGCTGAATTCTATCAAACCTTCATGGAAGAACTCAAACCAATCTTCCTCAAACTGTGCCACACAATTGGAGAACAGGGTAACCTACCCAACTCCTTTCATCAAGCTAGTATCACCCTAATTCCAAAACAAGGCAGAGATGCCACAAGAAAAGAAAACTACCGGCCTATTTCCCTGATGAACTTAGATGCAAAGATCCTGAACAAAATCCTTGCAAGCCAAATCCAACAACACATCAAAAGCATTATCTACCTTGATCAAGTGGGATTCATCCCAGGAATACAGGGGTGGTTCAACATACAGAAGTCTGTCAGTGTAATACACCACATAAACAAGGTTAAACACAAAAACCACATAATCATTTCAATAGATGCAGAAAAGGCCTTTGACAAGATACAACATCACTTCATGATCAAAACATTGAGACAACTGGCATGATTGGTTCATATCTTAACCTAATAAAGGCAATATACAAAGCTCCTAAGGCCCAAATAATGCTTAATGGAAAGAGACTGGAGGAATTCCCATTAAGACCAGGAACAAGACAGGGTTGACCACTCTCACCTCTGCTCTTCAATATAGTACTGAAAATCCTAGCTCAAGCAATAAGACAGGAGAAGGAAATAAAAGGGATACAATTTGGAAAGGAAGAAGTTAAGCTAGCTCTATTCGCTGATGACATGATTGTATATGTAAGAGACATGAGAGACTCCATCCCAAAACTCCTGAAGGTGATTAACTCCTATAGCAAAGTAGCAGGAAACAAAATCAATGCACAAAAATCAGTAGCCTTTCTATATGCAAATGACAAAGATACAGAGAAGGAAATAAGGGACATGATCCCATTTTCAATAGCAACAAAAAAATAAAATATCTTGGAATAATGTTAACCAAGGAAGTGAAAGATCTATACAACAAAAACATAAAAACACTCAAAAAAGAAATTGAGGAGGACTTGAGAAAATGGAAAGACCTCCCATGCTCCTGGATAGGCGGAATTAACAATGTGAAGATGACAATCCTACCAAAGGCAGTATACAGATTTAATGCAATTCCAATTAAAATCCCAACAGTGTTCTTCACAGAGATAGAAAAAATGATCTCCAATTTCATCTGGAAAGGCAGGAGGCCTGGCATATCCAAAATATCCTCAGCAAAAGAAATACCTCTGGAGGAATCATCATACCTTATCTAAAGCTATATTACAAAGCCATAGTAATAAAAACAGCATGGCACTGGCATATAAACAGGAGTATAGACCAATGGAGTAGACTTGAGGACCTGGACTTTGGGTCAAGCAACCATAGCTACTTGATATTTGACAAAGGCCCTAACAATAGAGCCTGGAAAGAAGACAGCATCTTCAACAAATGGTGCTAGACAAACTGGATAACCATATACAGGAAATTGAAACTTGATCCACACATTTTGACATGCAATACAATCAAATCCAAGTGGATCAAAGACCTCAATATAAGACCAGAAACTCGACTACTACTGGAAGAAAATACAGGAAGTACTTTCCATGATATAGGAATGGAAAAAGACTTCCTGAACAAAACCCCAGTAGCTCACGATCTTAAACAGTCACTCAATCAATGGGATCATATGAAGTTGAAGAGTTTCTTTACAGACAAGCACACAATAAGCAAAGCCAATAGATTACCCACAGAATGGGAGAAAACATTTGCTGGATATCCAACTGACAAAGGCCTAATCTCTAGAATCTACAAAGAACTCAAAAATCTAAAAAGTAAAAAGTCAAACACCACACTCACAAAATGGGGCAAAGAGCTGAACAGGCAGTTCTCAGAAGAAGAAATACAAATGACAAACACATACTTAAGAAAATGTTCATCATCCCTAATCACCAGGGAAATGCAAATTAAAACAGCTATGAGATTCCACCTCACCCCAGTAAGGACAGCAAACATCAAAAAATCAAATGAAAATAAATGCTGGCGAGGATGTGAAGAATTAGGAACACTCATCCACTGTTGGTGGGAATGTAAGATGGTACAACCACTTTGGAAAGCAATATGGAGACTCCTGAAAAAGCTGACTATAGAGATACCAACAGACCCAGTTATTCCCTTACTGGGCATCTACCCTAAAACCTTCAAACCACAGGCCAGAGAGATTTGCTCAACCATGTTTGTAGCGGTTCAATTTGTAATAGCTAAGAGCTGGAATCAATCCAGATGTCCAACACTAGAAGAATGGGTAACTAAGATGTAGTATATCTACACAATGGAATTCTATACATCAGTAAGAAACAATGACACAATGAAATTTGAGCAAAAATGGTTGAACCTGGAACAGATCATTCTCAGTGAACTTACCCAGTCACAGAAAAAAAGTCGCCACATAGTCTCACTCATCTACAGCACCTAACCTGAATCTACCCAAGATACCTTACATACCCAGCAAGCATACTGTGGACTAAACAATAGGATGGGTGGGGAGGGAGGGGAGGCCAAAGGAGGGGGTGGGAAACACAAATCTAGATCCAAATGGCAATGGTACCATAAAATTCTACATCCTAAAAGGCAGACCAAATGGCTCAACCTTCACCAGGCCCTGAGAGGGAACACCTGAGCCATAAGACACTGGAGAGGGTATGATGAAGACTGAAGACTGACCTTAATCTTCTACAGTTTCTCTCTCTCTCTCTGGCTCTCCTGTCTCTCTCTCTCTCTCTCTCTCTCTCTCTCTCTCTCTCTCTCTCTCTCTTCTCTCTAACTCTTTTATATTAGCTATCTTTTTCTTCCTTTTCTTAGTGGGCACTGATCTGTAACTCCCAGTACCAGCATGTGGTTTTATCATCTACAATGAGCTTTTGATCAGAGAGACCTACAAGGTTTCCTAAAAGAAAGACAGATTTCTGTCAGAGTACTTGGTGACCTACCAAAGGTTAGTGGTAAGACCCTACTGCTGAAGACACCTTATGTGGTTGACTCATAAAATGGAATGGCATGGCTGGAGGCTGGAAGAGAGTAAGTCCCCAGACATTCAGCGCATCTAGTGCCAGAAGATGCTACATGGGCAACTGGGGAAAAATGACCAATATCTGTCCAAGCAACTTATGGTCTAACCTACTTAGCAGCAAATAACCTGCCATGATGCTCACACAAGTGCAGTAGTGGTGCACAGCCATGGTGAGAAACCAACTGCTCTTAATTTGGCTAACTGATCCCCTCAGTGGTATGGGACCCATTGCTGGATCTGGGAAACAAGTCAGAAACATATCCAAACATAAGCCTGCACTCCGTTAACAAGCTACCACAAATCGTGGGCTACAAGAGAGCCTACACCTATTAAATTGTCTATATAAAAAAGTAAGGGTTATCTCATTTGTCTGGTGCTAACTTACTCTCCATTGGAGAATCTGCTTCTCTTTTTCAGATAGATGTGGATCCTAAGGAGAGAGCCACCCCATCATACCTCAAAAGGGCCCCGGCTGAAACTAAAAATAATTGGCGAAACAAGCAAGGCTGCTGTTTTCTTGGTGAACCAGGTACCAGCACAAGGGTGAAGGAGATGAACACAGAGAAAAACCAACTCCTATCAAACCAGAGATCCAGAGACCCAGAGGCCCCCAACACCTCATCACTGAAGCAGACCTAAAATGAACCCAACATGGCTCAGGGAAATTTTGCAGAAGAGGGGGCAGAAGGAATGTCAGAGTCACATGTTGGGTCATGATACGCAGAGACATTTAGCTTACCCATAACTGTGGGCTAACTCCACAATGCATGACCCGTATACCTCAACAAGGAAGGGCCAAGGGGAGGAGGTAGGGCATGGATGAGCTTAACAATTGTACCAAATTGACTGTATTCGAAGAGTACAAAATTAATTAATAAAAAAAAAGAATTAAAGGATCTCAGGATGGAGAGATGCTCAGTGGTTAAGGTACTTGCCTGCAAAGCCTAATGACCTGGGTTTGATTCCCCAGTAGCCATGTAAAGTCAGGTGCAGTGGTGCATATATCTGGAGTTTGTTTGTAGTGGTTAGAAGCCCTAGTGTGACATTCTCTCTCTCTTTTCTCTGCAAGCAAATAAATATAAAAAATATTTTTGAACAAGTGTCTCAATTTTTTCTCTTTTTATAATGCAACCAATAAAATTTTATTTTTAGCCTTTTTCACGTTATTTTGTTTTCATGAACAATTCTCCAGCTGGAGCTCTTTTTCCCACATCTTGGCTTACTGACTAAATTTTCTGCATGCTCCTATGTCCTCCCACATCCTCCCACATATTTCTGGATTATCCTGTATCTTTCTGCATCCTCCTGCGACATCCTGCACTTTCCTTCATCTTCCTGAATTTTCTTGGATCCTTATGCACCCTTATGTATCCTCATGGAGTTTATTGCTTCTGGACTTAGATTTTGAAATCATATTGGCCTAAGTTCTAGTCTGTGTTTCTTTCTTTTTTCTTTTTTGGTTTTGTAAGTCAAATAGGTGATTACAATTTTTAATTTAATTTTTATTATGGATATACTTTGTATGGATACACCATGTGTTGGTATGACCTTTTCCCTCATTCCTGCCCCCATTCCACTGGAGACCCTCCTCAGTGAGGTTGTTGGTATTACCCATAGGGTTGTGGGTTATACATTGTAAATATAGCAGTCAGATATTGGTGGTGGGGATGCTTCTGTGTATGAAGTCCCAATCTGTGGCTCTTAAAATCTTTTCACCCCCTCTTCCACAAAATTCCCTGAGCCACAGTGGGTTTATTTTAAGTCCACTTCAGTGATGAGCTCTTAGGAGTCTCTGGATCTCTGTTTTGGTATATGCTGAGTATACTCAGCATCTGTCTCCTTTGCCTTGGCACTGATTGTCAGGCTTACCATGGAAGCAGCATTCTTGCTTGTCTCCCCAATTCCTCTGTGGTTTCATCTGGCCCATGGCTGAAGCATGAGGGGTGGCTTATTTAATCGGGTTTTGCTACCTTCTGAAAAAGAAAAAGATATTCTCCAACAGAGAATGAAGTCAGAATAGGTTAAATGGGATGTTATTAATTTTGGGAGAATTTGATGGATATAGCCCCTCTTTTAACCAAAGACTAATGGGACCTTGTCATTGGAGAGCATAATCTTTCTCTCCATAGGGTTCTGACCTGGTTCCTCGTTCCAGACATGGGTTCCTTTCCACTGAGCAGATCTCTTAGCCAATCAGAAAGCTACTGGTTACACATCAAGGCTGTGTGCCACCATTGCACTGGTGTATACTTCCTGTCAGGCTCATTGCTTCTGAGCAGCTTAGACCCCTTCTTGCTCATGTCATTGTTGGCCACTTTCCCCTAGTAGCACATGTAGCACGTTCCAGCACCAGACAGACTGTCTGGGGACTGGCTCTCTTCAAGATTCCTTCTGGGTCACTCAGTGCTCTGTGTCAGCAGCATATGGTGTCTTCAGCAGTAGGATCTTATATTTCACCTCAGGTGAGTATTCAAGTGATTTGACAGAAGCCTGTCTTGTTTGGGGGACCTCACAGGTCTCTCTGAACAACAGCTCACTGTGGATAACAACTGATTTCTGGGACTGGGAGTTATAGGCCAGAGCAAAAACAATTTTTAAGGTTAGGCTTAATCCCTTCAAAGAAGAGTCTTGTGTTTATTTCTAATGGCTGCAGGATCTTGGACAAATTTGCTGAATACTGACATTCTATCTGTATTGCTGTACAATGAGAATAATCATGGCTTCCACTCCCAAGGTTTCTTGGTCAATACAAACACATATAGGCAAAGCCAAGAGCCCAAGCTTGGTGCTGAGTTAGCACCCAATCCATTTAATTGCATAATTTATTTATTTATTTTTAGTTTTTTGAGATAAGGTCTCACTGTAGCTCAGGCTGACCTGGAATTCACTATGTAGTCTCAGTGTGGTCTTGAACTCACAGCAATCCTCCTACCTCTGCCTCCCAAGTGCTGGGATTAAAGGTGCACGCCACCACGCCTGGCTAATTGCATAATTTATTTAATTCATTGCTTTATGTAGAATAAAAGTGATGGATACTAGAGGAGATTATTTTCAGTTTGATCTGGACAATAGCCTTTCCCAAGAGAATGAACATAGTAACTGATCACAGTGAAACCTGCCCCATGGAATGCCCTTGGTGTGGATTTTCCGTTTAACATAGCAAATAGTTTCTCATCCCCCCTTCTTTTTAAAAATTTTATGAATATTTTATTTATTTATTTATTGGAAAGATATAAGGATGCAAATAGATAGAGAGAATGGGCATGCCTGGGCCTCAAGGAACTGCAAACAAACTCCAGACATGTTCCACCTTTTGCATCTGGCTTCCATGGCTACTGTAGAATCAACCCTGGGTCCTTAGGAGTCACAGCCAAACACCTTAACTGCTAAGCCATTTCTCTAGCCCTCATTCTTCGTTCTCTATGTCTCTCCAAGGCTGCCAACAAACCATGAGATTAGTTCAGGAATCATAAGATAGAGCTCACTTAACCACCAATCCAAGGGTGCTTGGGAACTTAGAAAGATATTAGTTAGCATATGTGTAAGGTGGGATCGAGTTTATTGTCAATATTGAATCATGCTTGATGACAATCATTAAAAATGCTTATTTCTTTTATCTACAGTTATTGTAACATTATTCATATGAAGTGATATAATCCCCAGTGAGAAAGATGGGTCTGCACATGGACAGTTTGGGCACTAGCATCATTGTAGGTAACCTTCAGAATGTGGGCATCTTCTTATGTGATTGATAGTTTGAAAGCAAATAGGAACATAGTAAGAAATGACTATATTTTTTAATTAAACTCATTTGTATTTTTATTTACTACCAATAATATGCTGGACCAAGAATAAAATTTAAAAGATTAGCTGACTGTATCTGAAAAGGTAAGATCAACTTGATGCTCTGAGAGTCTATGAGCAGAATCATGAAGAACCTACAGATTCCTTGCGTGCCTGTAGTGGTACTTTTAAAAGGGTCATTTTTGGGCTGGCTGGAGAGATGGCTCAGCAGCTAAGGTGCTTACCTGCAAAGTCTAACAACCCTGGTTCGACTACCCAGTGCCCATGTAAAGCCAGATGCACAAAATGTTACATGCATCTGGAGTTTATTTGCAGAGGCTGGAAGCCATGGTGCATCCATTCTGTCTCTCTCCTCTCTCTCTCTCTCTCTCTCTCTCTCTCTCTCTCTCTCTCTCTCTCTTCCTCTCCTTGAAAATAAATGAAATATTTTAAAAAATCTCATTTCCATTTACTCCTACGCCTTTATAAAATGTAGTAATTTCACCATAACTCAACTGAGAAAATTGTCTTTTACATTGATCAGGAATAACTGATTTACCAATTTGTGGAAGTAAGATTTAACCTAAAACATTCTGAAAATCTGTTTTCCTTTATTAATTAAAGCAAGATGCATGCATGTCCTGTGACTCAGCAACCCAATGTCTAAATATAAAATACTTATCTATTTCAACAGAAGATGATTTATTACTTTAAATATTACTATTAATTTAAATGCTAGAAAATTCCCAAAATGATTAGACTTTGCAGTGTAGGAATATGATTGAATACTACATATCTATGACCATGAATGAAAGGCTATTACATGCAACAAAGTGGCTGAAACTCACTTGTTGTTTAGCACAAAGAGATATGTGTACAAGAATATGTATCGTAAAAGTAGAAAAACTAATCATGATAGTAGAGACCAAGCTGGTAGTTACTGAATGCTCTGTCTGGAAGGTAAGAGGACAAGGGTGACTCTGGGGCTGCCAATGTGCCATTTCTTGATTTGGGTACTAGTTATGCAAGAATGTGAAATTTGTGAAAATAAGTTCAGCTGCAAATTCATGTTTTATGCACTTTTACTGGCAGTATCTACCTAATTAATAACATCAGAATTGATCCAGTTGTTATTGCTAGCTGTTCTCATCATGTAGCCTTGTTCAGCCTTCTTCAAAGGTGTCAGTACTATGACCTTGACCTTTGATTATCTTCCATCCCAAACTAATCACCTCTGACAGCATCATGCAGTAGGAAACATGCAGGCAGATTTTCTTGGTATGAGAAAAATCTGAAAGAGCAAAAGTGATAGAAGATTGGGAGGCTTTGCAAATGACTTAAAGCTTTTCAATAAATAACTTTAAAAGTTTTAAAATATTTTTCTTTCTTTCTTTGTTTCTTTTCTCTCTCTCTCTCTCTCTCTCTCTCTCTCTCTGTCTGTCTCTCTCTCTCTCTTTCTGTCTTTCTTCAGAGAGAGACAGAGAGAAAGAGGCAGACAGAGAGAGTGAGTATGGGCATGCCAGCGCCTCCTACCACTATATATGAACTCCAGACATGTGAGCCACTTTGGGCATCTGGCCTTACGTGGGCCCTAGGGAATCATACCCAGGGTATTAAGCTTTGCAAACTAGTGCCTTTAACTGGTGAGTCATTTCTCCAGCCTAATTACTTTTTCATGTCTATTTTGCAGCACTTTTGCCACTGTTTTTCTATTGGTCTCTATCTGGAGGGCAAGATAGAATTTATGCAGCTGACAGTCAAATGCTATTCTGTGATGGAATAAATATTCTGCCTGATAAAACACAGCATCTTCACAAGCACTCCCCATACTTGTCTCAAACTTGTTTTCAATATTGCTGCTGCTTTTGCTCAAAAACATTTTGAAACAGAACCCCAAGATTTAGTTAATGTCCCCAATAAGATCATTAGTAAAACTCACATGGACAGCTTTCATAAGCAGCAAAGGACACTCATCCAAAATGCTTGCTTTCTTACATTTTGTTTTATGAATGCTCACAGCACTGTATTGAGACATGTGAGACATCCATATTTTTGCCGAATCAACAGTTTTGCTCCAGTATGTGCCCTGGGTTTCTGGCTTTTCCCTTTTCTAGTTTCCTTATCATTTTGCTTCACTTCCATCCACTTCCAGCAACTCTCATCATGCTTTATCATGAGAGTCTGCTGTCAGAATACAGAAGAAAACTGAGATGAACAAAGTATTAACCTATTTGTGTATGCATCGTAATATGAATGGCCATTGATAATGGCAAGTATTTTCACCTGTGTGAATTACAGTCTAATCAAAATATTATTTGGAGACCATGGGAAGACAATTTCCCTTCAAACCACCACTCTGTACACTAAATGTTTTTCTTTTGTCATCACTTGGTTTCCCAAAATCTTTTCTATATAGTTCTACCAGTACATTCTAATATCAGCTATAGGACACACTCACAAAAATGTCCAAAACTAGACATTATAATTTTCTGGACATTATTTTTACAGTATGTATTTATGAAGTGACTAATACATGCTGTTCCCTCTAAATCCAACAAGAACACCAACAAAAACTAAACACCACAAATTTCTAAGACATGGCCTACAGGAAGATACTGAGGATATCTTTCAGGAGAGACACTGTCTGGGGTTAAATATTTAAGTCAACATGGAAACTCATAGGTAATTAGGGTATCTAGCTGGCCCTAGAAAAATTCTGCCAATTTGATTGGAGACCAGGAGTATAACTGGATGATGCCATGTCTCTTTTCCTAAGTACATGAAGTAAAAGGGAGTTGTACCAAATTGCCAGGAGGGTTTTGGGTCATATGGCTGTGAAGTTACAAACACATGCGGATCAGGAGTGGAAAGAATTTGAGTAGCAGAAGCTCTTGGCTGGAGAAGTCAGCCAACTAATCTGTGGAATCTTTTCTTGGATAGACTGATGGTGATAGAACAAGTGTTTGTTTCTTTGCTCCCTTTGGTTCCAATCTTTGGTTTCTGAGGTGCAAGAGAATTAACACAGACTTCATACAATTGCATATGGTGGCTGAGCAGCATTTTACAATGCAAGAAAGAGTCATGATTCCAGACCGTGCTGCTAACTAGGCCTGTATGTGATGCTAGAACTGTGACGAGTTCCATTTCACAAAATGCTGGCAAAGGATTTCACTGAATTTTTAAAACTTAAATTTAAATGCCAGTTTTATTTAAATAATTTAAAGGGTTGTGTAGGGTGAATCTATGATCATGGTGCTGACATGGTTAGTCAAGAGAACTATATAAGACCGTGAATTTGGCTGAAAACCAGAAGCATTCTTTGTGCCATGCAGGGCACATGTTTTGAATTTGTTACCATGAGACATGGCCCCAGCTGGACCAATCGCAATGACAGTCTTTGTGACGATTTAAAATTGTATATGACATTTTCTGGACTTGCCCCAAAATGGAACATCTTGATGCAACACTATCATTTTCAGCTTCAGGATTTCTTTTGGTCACGTAGACTGTGCTGACTGAATACAGATAAAGAAATCTGATATTATTTAAACAAGATACAAAATGCACCACACAAATTAAGTGAGAGGGGAAGATATTCAAATAAAGAGCAAACAATGGTCTTTGGTAGAAAAATCAAATTAATTTTCAGTTTGTACTATGTATATAGACATTTGCTAGGAATTGTGGTTGCTACTAGTATGAGAAATAGCTTATAAAAAACTCTAGCATTGGTCATCTAATTTTATGAAGTTTTTTTAAAATTCTTAAATAAAATGTGAGCTTTTTCCTAAATTATAAATGCATGCAAACTATATATCAAATCAGCTTTCCAGAAAATGAATAATTAGAATATAGAAACAAAATATTTGCAATTATAAAGGGAAATTTCAAGTGCCAATAATCCCAAAATGAATTTCTTTTTTAAAAACTTTTTTTATTTGTGAGAGACAGAGAGACAGGCAGATAGAGAGAGGAAACGGACATGCTAGGGCTTCTAGCCACTGCAAACAAATTCCATACACATGTGCCACCTTGTGCATCCAGCTTTACATGGGTACTGGGGATTCGAACCCCCAAGCCTTAGGCTTTGCAGCCAAATGCCTTAACCTCTGAGCAATCTCTTGAACCAACCAAAATAAATTTCTAACAGAGAGTATGTGATGGATATTGAAATACATGGCTAAATAAATTAATAGATGTAGTTTTTGGTGTCTTGTAATACCCTAGCACTAAAAGTTCTAAAAAGATTGCAAGGACTATGCATAAATGTTTGTTTTGTTTTGGTGCTGTTGATGGAAACTGCAGCCTGTGATGCTAAGCACATACTCACATAACTGAACTATACCCATAGCTCCCACTTTATGAATTCAGATATTTCTCTAAAAGTAGAAATAACTTTGAAATTTGATAGAAACATATGTGAAAAAATCTGTAATGATTTCTATGACGCATGCCTATCATATATGGTGGTATTACTATATTTTAACATAGCCTTTAAACTTCACCTACCACTTTCCATGCAAATAGCACTTGAAGAATTATGTTAAAAATCTATTTGCTTAGCCTTAGCAAAGGACTAACTCTTAACATTGAAATTAATATTAGTAATCTATTGAAGAACAATAATGACTAGAGAACATTAAACAGTTCAGCATCATTTCTTTTTTCTAAATTTTTATTTATTTATTTAAGAGAGAGAGAAAAAATGGTGCACCAGGTCCTCCTAGCCATTTCAAAAGTACTCCAGACATGTGTGCCACCTGTGCATCTGGCTTATATGGGTCCTGGGGAATTGACCATAGGTCCTTTGGCTTCATAGGTAAGTGCCTTAACCACTAAGCCATCTCTCCAGCCCAGTTCAGTATCATTTATATAAAATTCAAATAATAAAAAAAAACTTGACTCTCAAAAATAAAATGAGAAAAATTGTCATAATGAAGACAAGTAAATTTTTAGGACTATTTTTAATTTTTTAAAACAAGTATGGTCTTAAAAAATACCTTTTATTTTTCATTAAGACATGTACCAAGTTTGGGTTGATCCTTCCCCTCTGCTTCCTTTCTCCCATCTACTAGACCCACTACCCTGCTTTCATCCTCACGCCTAGCATTCCCCTTGGCTTTTCATATCGCTTAAGAACTTATACCTTTTTAATGAATGTTTGCTATCCTTACTGGGGTAAGGTGGAATCTCATAGTTGTTTTAATTTGCATTTCCCTGGTGATTAGGGATAATGAACATTTTCTTAAGTATGTGTTTTCCATTTGTATTTCTTCCTCTGAGAACTGCCTGTCCAGTTCTTTGCCCCATTTTGTGAGTGGGTTGCTTGACTTTTTATTGTTTAGATTTTTGAGTTCTTTATAGATTCTAGAAATTAGGCCTCTGTCAGTTGGATAGCCAGCAAATATTTTCTCCCATTCTGTGGGTAATCTGTTGGCTCTGCTTATTGTATGCTTGTCTGTGAAAAAAACTTTTCAACTTCATGAGATCCCAATGGTTAAGCGATTATTTAAGTTCCTGAGCTACTGGGGTTTTGTTTGGGACAAATAAATGCTGGCGAGGATGTAGAGAAATAGAAACCCTCATCCACTGTGAGTGGGAATGTAAGATGGTACAACCTCTTTGGAAAACAATATGGAGACTCCCAGAAAGGTTGACTATAAAGTTACCAACAGACCTTACTGGGCATTTATCTTAAAAGTTCCATGCCTCGGTTCAGAGAGATTTGCTCAACCATGTTTATAGCTGCTCAATTTATAATAGCTAAGAGCTAGAATCAACCCAGATGTCCATCGTTAGACAAGTAGATAACTATGATGTGGTAATCCATCTACATGATGGAATTCTACACAGCAGTAAGGAAAAATGATACAATGAAATTTGAAGAAAAATGGTCGAGCCTGGAATCAATCAGTCTCAGTGAACTCACCCGATCACAGAATGATAATTGTCACATAGTCTACTCATCTATGGCTCCTAACCTGAATCTAAGCGAGATGTTGGCATACCTAATATGCATCTCAAGGACCAGACAATAGGTAGGTGGGGCTGTAGGGGAGGGTAATGATGGGGGTTGGGGATACAAAACTGGACCCAAATGGCAGTGGTACCATAAAATTCTACATCCTGGCCGGGCATGGTGGTTCACGCCTTTAATCTCAGCACTCAGGAGGCAATGGCAGAAGGATTGCCATGAGTTTGAGGCCACCCTGAGATTACCTAGTGAATTCCAGGTCAACCTGGGCTAGAGTGATACCCTACCTCAAAGAAACAACAAAAAAAATTCTACATCCTAAAAGACAGACTAAATGTTTGAACCTTCATCAGGTCCTTAGAGGGAACACCTGAATCACAAGGCCCTTGAGAGCACATGATGAAGATTGGCTGTAATCTCCTGTTTCTCTCTCTCTCTCTCTCTCTCTCTCTCTCTCTCTCTCTCCTTCTTCTCTATACCTCTTTCATATTACCTATCTTTTTATTCCCTCTTTTCTTTGGTGCTGACCTGTAACTCCCAGTACCAACATGTGGCTAACATCCACAATGAGCTGTTGATCAGAGAGACCTACAAGGTTTCCCAAAAGAAGACAGGTTTCAGCTGGCATGGTGGCACATGCCTTTAATCTCAGTGCTCAGGAGGCAGAGGTAGGAGGATCGCTGTGAGTTTGAGGCCACCCTAAGACTACATAGTGAATTCCAGGTCAGCCTGAGCTAGAGTGAGACGCTACCTCGGAACCTCCCCACCCTTCCCCCCCCTCAAATGAAGACAGATTTCTGTTAGAGTACTTGATGACCCACCAAAGGTTAGTGGTAAGATCCTACTGCTAAAAACACCATATGCTGATGGAGTGACCTGGCTGGAACCTGGAAGAGAGTCAGTCCCCAGACAGTTAGCTCATCTAGTGCCAGAACGTGCTACATGAGCAACTTGGGGAAAATGACCAACATCTTTCCAAGCAACTCATTGTATAAGCAGGAAACAACCTAACGTGATGCTCACACAAGTGCAATAGTGTCACACAGCCATGGTGGGAAACCAACTGCTCTTGATTTGGTTAACTGACCTGCTCAGTGGAATAGAACCCATAGCTGGAGCTGGGAAATAGGTCAGAACCATATCCAAAAATGAGCCTGCTCTCCATTATCAAGCTCCCACCAATCGTAGGCTACAAGAGGGCCTAAACCTATTAAATTCTCTCTTTAAAAAAAAAAAAAGCAATGGGGCCAGGCATGGTGGCGCATGCCTTTAATCCCAGCACTCAGGAGGCAGAGGTAGGAGGATCGCCTTGAGTTCAAGGCCACCCTGAGACTCCATAGTGAATTCCAGGTCAGCCTGGGCTAGAGTGAGACCCCACCTCGAAAAACCAAAAAAAAAAAAAAATGGTTATCCCATTTATCTGGCACTAACTTCACTCTCCACTGGAGAATTTGCTTTTCTTTTTCAGATGGATGCAGATCCTAAGGAGAGAACCAGCCCATCACACCTCACAGGGCCTCCAGCTGAAACTAAGAGTAATTGGGGAAATAAGCAAGAGTGCTGCATTCTTAGTGAATCTGGTACCAGCACAAGGGTGAAGGAGATAGACATAAAGAATACTCAACTCCTATCAAACCAGATATCCAGATACACAGAGGCTCCCAAGACCTCTTCACTGAAGCAGACCTAAAATGAACCCAACATGGCTCAGGGAAATTTGTGGAAGAGGGGGTGGAAAGAATGTTAGAGCCACACTTGGGTCATTGCCTCTTACCCATAACTGATGGCTAACCCCACAATGCATGATCAGTATTGAACAACAAGGAGGGTCCCTGCAGAGGGGGGAGGGCAAGTACAAAACTAATAAAAAAATAAAAATTTAAAAGACAGAACTTACAACTTTGCTACTCTTCTCTTTTTTTCCCCTCTTCTCATGGGCCCCTTTCTTGTTCCTTGGAATCTCACCCCAATACACACACAGAGAGAGAGAGAGAGAGAAATACACTCTAAGCTAGGATTCACATATGAGAGGAAACATAAAGTGTTAGTGTTTTTTTGTACCTGAGTTACCTCACTTAATATATTTTCACATACATCCATTTTCCAGCAAGTTTCTTAATTTCATTTTTAATGGCTAAATAGAATGCCATTGTATATATGCATACAATTTCATTAGCCATTCCTCTGTTGATGGACATCTAGGTTGATTTATTGGCCACGATGTAGCTCTGACTATCCATGAACTTGCTATGTCGCTCAAGGTGCACTCAGCCATGAAGTACTCTTGCTTTACCTCCTGAGTATTGAGGCTCAGATGTGTGTGATGATTCCTAGCAAACTTTTCACTTTTTAATTGACACATAATCATTTTATATATTTATATGGCCCAATGTGATGTTTCAATACATGTATGCATTATGAAATGACCAAGGCAGAATAATTAAGATAGCCAGCACCTCCAACATTTATCATTTCTGTGAGGAGAGAGCATTCAAACTCCTCATTTCTGTGTATTTTGAAATATAAAGCACTATGTTAAACTATTACCACTGTTTATGCTGTTGAACACCAACTCTCATTGTTCCCATGTAAATGTAACTTTGTACTTATTGGCCAACTCACCCCATTCATCTTCCCACTATCTTTCCTGGCCTTTGAGAACCATGGTCTCCTGTGAGAACAACTCCACATAATCATGAAACCATGTGATAATTGTTGTAGTTATCTTCTTGTGCTTGAATAAAGCACCTGACCAAGAGCTGCTGATGATAGGGTAAAGATTTATTTTGACTTACAGTCTCAAGGGGAATCTTCATGATTTCGGAAAACAGAATGGCATGAGCCAAGGCTGAACATCACCACTACCACAATAGGCAGAAAACAGCACCAAGAAAATGAGCCAACCTCTGGCAAAGGGAAGCTAGTTATAATACCCCTAAGCCTACCCACCAACCACATATCTCTTCCAACAAGGATCCACCTCCAAAATTGTCACAATCTGGGGACCAAGCATTCAGAACACATGTGTTTATGAGGAATATCTGATTCAAACCACTGCAATTGTCATTGTGCTTCACTATCTCACAAGTGAGATGGACTCCATGTTGGTATCTTGCAGTGTTCCCCACTTCCCATTTCCCAGTTCCTTCATGACCCATGCCTGTCTTTCTTCCTTATGTGTTTTTGTCCTATTCCCTGACAAGTGCAGCTTTTGGGATGTGGTGTCTCCCCAGATTAATCTACCTTGGAACCTTTAATCATAACATTGTTGTTCTTTTGGTACCAGGAACAAGGGAAGTATCAAGGAGGGAATTGCAGACTTCAAGGTGTGGCTTCTCAGAGCTCCTAAGACTCTCAGAAATAGCTTTATAAGAGGAGTCCAGTTAACTTGGTCCCCAAGGGATTTTGGTACCTCTCCATCAGAAAATAGAGATAAGATAGCCAACCCAGAGCAGACTTGCATATACATCTGGTACACATTTGCAGAGCATGGAGATAATGTGGAGGAAATCGTCCCTTCTGGAAGTCCAGAATCATGGTGGTCCCATGCTTATCAGATCTTCTGTTGTTTCTTTTCCCAGAAACCAACAGTCCTTCCATGAAGAATTTTTGAAACACATGAATCCAAACTGAGACTGGGCAAGGTTTAAATTTGGGTCAACACTTCAAACCCATGAAGTTGGACTGGGTTATGACCCTCACAAAATGCGCATTCCTTCAGGGGTCACCTGACTTAATCGCCAAGTACACTGGGCTGGAGCATAGCGAGTTCCTGGTAACTGTTCTGCATCAAAGACCATGTAACTTTTGCTTTTGGGAATCAAGCAGCCCCACTTCATTTCACGCATTCCTGTTCCACTACTGAGTCACCCCGTTCTACAGATAAGAAGATTTCCCTTTGCCTTTGCTATTCCATGATAGCTTTCTGCACATTCTTATTTCCAGTGGACATCTCACACATGAAGGGACAAAGTTATACAATCCTTACTGATCCTGGTACTGTACTGGCAGCCCATGAGTGTTGGTTCTGATTAGCAAGCCAAAGCCATGGGCCAATACCAATCACTGAAACAAAAATAGCTTGAATGAAAAATGATTATTAAGACACGCAACAGGTCTTGTGAGTGAGGCAGTAGCCAACAGATCATGATTTTCCTTTGTATCTGGATCTAACCACCTAGATACCAACACCAGAACATTTTGTAATGATATAGTCTGTTTCAGCTGCCTTGAATGTAAATGATAATGCATTCTGGACAAATGACTCTAGTACTGTGCAGTGTTGAGTCATGTAGGTAAATTATTTAATTATGAAAATATTACAGACTGATCAGCCAACATGTGTCCCAAGAATTATGCATCAGTGAATCTTAAAGGCTTTGGAGCATGAGTGCAGGCTATGTTTCCTTTTATTCAGAATTTCCTTCAGTGTCGGGGAGTAAAGGTTCTTAGATAACACCACATTATTCCATAAAAAGGAAATGCTTCAAAATCCTCCCAGGCAGGGTGGGCGAGAACTCCACGTTCCAGTGTTCAGAGGCATTATTAGAGATACTGCTATTCTCTAAGAATTGTGACTGGCATTAGCTTTGAAAAGCAAGAGAAATGCTTTGGGAGAGTATATTAAATCAATTTTTTTCTATATTGTGTGTTCCAGGACAAACATTCTGCCTGAGGTCAGTTGAAGGGGAGGGAATGGAAAAGATCCTCCCACATCTAGTGGCCAGAACACCACTAGAGAATGAAGCAAGAGACAGAGGAAGACAAGAGGAAAGTCTGGAAAGTGAAAAAGAGGCAGGATTTGAAATACCAGAGCTTAGGAGCCTTGGAGGGAGGGTTCTTGGAGGGTAACCATGGCTTTGGTTAGAAGTCACTGGCTGGCAGGGAGAGTTTCTCGTCTCTATGGACTGTGGACTTTGGGGCATGTGCTGACACTGTATTAATATCATTTCCTTTCCTTAAAACCAGTCTTTAAATTTTGTTGGCAGCAATGTGCAAGTGCATTCAGTGGTCAGCTCACATCGAAAACAGACTTTTCAATATTTTAGGCCCAGAATCCCTTCCCTTCTGAACTTGAGCTAACCTTTCACCTAATTGCTCCCCAAGTTCCTTCAAGCTCCTAGACATCCAGACTTCTATGGCTGGACCACTGTTCAAGTGAAAGAAAAAAGGAATTATGCTCAGGTCCCCTGCCTGCCCTTCTTGGCCCTACATCCCTCACAGGATGCCAGTTCAACACACTACACAGTGTTAGAAGGTTTTGGGTTTCACACAGCTCTGGACTGGTTCCCTGAGCTTCTCACCTTCCAAACCAGAGCAATTCTTTCCCATTACTATACCCAGATCCAGAAATCTGCTCTCTATTTTCTGGGCAAATTGCCTGTTGCGGATATGTCTGCAAATGGGATGTTCTCTCTGATATTAAATGGGGAGCTGGTGGTGACATCAGTGGGTTCCCATTGCCATCAGAGCCTCTGTGACTCTTGGCCAATAGAATCATATTTGCAACTTCTCTCCTCATCAGCTAATGATTCAGTGTGTCTGTAAGTGGCTTTTGGAGGGATGGTGTAGAGGTTGGATAGATGCCTCCAAAGGAAGCAGGGACTTGCAGTGTTATCACAATGCATACTTCCACTTTTCTTTTTACAAAGTGACTGCCTGAGCTGGTGCATACCTGTAACCCCAGCACTCAGAAGGATGAGGTAGGAGAATCACAAGTTTATCTTAGCCTGGACTACACCATGAACCTATTTCATAAAAGCAAACTAAAGATAGTGATCAAGTGACTATGCAAGAGCAAATGCCTCTGCAGTGATGAGTGAAGCTTTTAAGGTAGATGTCCAATAGAGGAATACCTGGGTTGATTTTCATAATTTTCAGGAATCCCCATAGTGGTTGTACAAGTTTGCACTACTAACAACAGGGAATGAGGGTTCCTCTTTCCCCACATCCTCACCAAACCCGTATTGTCTTGTGATTTTTTTTTTCTTTTTTCTTTTATTTTTTTAAAGAAAGCAAGAGAGAGAGAGAGAATTGGTGCACCAGGGCCTCAGCCACTACAATAGAACTCCAGATGCTTGCGCCACCTCGTGGACATGTGTGCTGTTGTGCTTGCCTCACCTTTGTGATATATACATCTTATGTGGGATCTGGAGAGTTGACATGGGTCCTTAAGCTTTGTAGGCAAGTGCCTTAACCACTAAGCCATCTCTCCAGCCTATCATTTGATTTTTTACTGATTGCCATACTGGCTACAGTAAGGTAGAATCTCATACATGTTTTAATTTGCATTTCCCTGATGGTTAACTATGTTGAATATTTTCTTAAGTATTATCCATTTGTATTTCTTCCTTTGAGATTTCGCTATTCAGTTCTCTCCCCCACTTTTGAGTGGATTTTTTATTATTGGTTAATGTTATGAGTTCTTTATAGATTTTAGATATTAGGTCTCTGCTAGTGGTATAGCTAGTGAAGATTTTTCTCGAATTCTGTGGGTACTTTGTTGGCTCTGTTTATGGTACAAAAGCTATTTAGCTTCATGAGATTCCCATGCATTGAGTGATTGTTTAATTTCCTGGGCTACTGGTATATTGTTCAGGAACTCTTTCCCCACTCCTATATCATGGAGGGTTCACACTATTTTTTTCTTCCAGTTGTTTAAAAGTTTCAGATCTTATGTGGAGGTCTTTAATTCATTTGGAATTGATTTTTGTGCATGGTGAGAGGAGTGGGTCTAGTTTCATTTATCTACACATGGATATCCAATTTGTCCAGCGCAATTTGTTGAAGATTCTGTCTTTTCTCTAGTGTATGTTGTGACTATGCAAGAAGTAGAATAAGAACATACCCAGAACACCTGACCACCAAAGCTCCTTACATTTAGTGAAGACTATGAAGGGGATACAAATTTTGTTTCAATGAACATATCCAAAACTTTGCAATAATCAATGTGTTTTAAACCATTTAGGTATTTTTAACTAATAGGAGATACTCCATTTCACAGAGTGGGCTTAGTTTTCCCCCAAACTGCTAAAATAGTACTAGTCAGGATGTTTCTCAAAGAACTTAGGGGAAAGGTGAAGTACCTTGGATTTTTAGAGCCCAGATGGAAATTACCCCTTCTCTATCACTTTGACTTCTTTTTAATCTAATGTCACTTAAAGATTCCAGGAGCTTTAACTACTTTGTCAAAATTTTCTGCTTGCACTAATACAAAATTGTGCTTTGAATCACTTTCTAAGTTCCATAGGACTTGATAGCTATGTTTCATCTCTAGGAACCTCCAGAGAGTTTTTCAAAGGTTACACACAAGCTGTGTATGATCTTTTTCTTTGTGTTTGGCCCAGAATTTTTACAGATGTAAATTAGTTGGTTGCTAATAATAATTTAGCAAAGAAGAGACTTTATGTGAAGGAATTTCCAGATCTGGGTAGATAGCTCAATTGAGGTCCTGAGTTTGATTCCCAGAACTCATGTAAAAAAATCCCTGTCATGGTGGCATATGTCTGCAGTCACAGTGCTGGGAGGAAGGAGAGACAGGAGAATCCCTGGAGCTCACTGGCCAGCCAGTCTAATTGGTGAGTTGTAGGCCAAAGACCCTGTCTCAAAGGAAGTAGATGGTGTTCCTGAGTATGACACCCAAGGTTATCCTCTGGCCTCCAGACTCATGTGCATACACATGCACATGTATACACACATATATACATACAATGCACAAACATGTACATAAGTAAAAGAATTTCTGGATTATTTATTGTTTGAAAATCAGCTTTACCTAGAATTCAATGTTACTTCCTTTACATTTTAAGGGCATTTGAAAGTTCACTACAGTCCCCGCAATATTCTACTACCACACAGTAGCCTATGATTTCTAAGAAACCTCTAGAATCCATTGGATTTATAAGTCCCTAACTTATGCCAGCTCTGGGCCCTGGCTGTCTAATTACTGAACATCCTGGCTAGTGGTACACAGAAGGAAGTAGGACCCTATTCAACCTGCTTTCCCAGCTCCTTTCCTAACCCCTTCAGCAGGTGACAAGTCAAACAAAGCTACTCAGCTATGGGTTACAGACGCTACCCCATGCTAGCTGTCTGCTACTGTCTCACAGCAACTGGGAGTAAACTGCTGTTAGAGTTTTGTTTTGTTTTGTTTTGTTTTGTTTTGTTTTGTTTTGTTTTGTTTTGTTTTGTTTTTAGATGAGATCTCACCATGTTTTCCAGACTGGTCTTAAAATCCTGGACTCAAGAAATCACCATGCCTCAGCTTCCCCAGTAGCTGAGTTTACAGACAATGGCCACTGTAGACAAATAGCTTTATAAACTTTCACAGTAATCTGACATTGTTAAAACATCCATCATCAGAAGTGTTCATTGAGATAAATGCAGGCTCTGCCAAATCCACCTGGAGATTAGCATGTGATGCAAACTGGGCATTAGCCAGGAGAAATAAGATCACACCACACAGTGATCCATGAAAGCATGTAAATTTCTAAGCCTAACCCACCACTTTGGAAGAGCAACGTACTGACAGATTCTTAACAATCCATGGAATGCCTGAATGAACAGCAAGTCAACCTGCATGTACATAATGACAAGGGTATAGTAAACATAGGATTAGATATAATTATGACATAGCTTGGATGAAGACCATCATTGAAAACAATGTCCTCCCATGTCATATTTTTAAGCCACCAGAATCCCAAACAACCTGAATGTGGAACTCTTCCCAAGGATCCATTTCTTCTTTGCATTTACCATGCCCCATCAATTCTTACCCACATTTGGCAGGCACCTGAAGAACTTGCTTGAGTCTTACAGTGGTCATCATGACTCTGGATTTCATAATCAATACCTCTACTGTTCTTTAACTAGTATCAAGGCCCTACACACATTTTGCATGACCTCTTCCATGTCTAGAAAAAAAAGTGCATACAGAGAGGGAGACCAAAGGCAGCCCATGGCTACAGCTTGACAAAGTGACAAGGCTTCTTTGGGTTCTTATGGTTCTTATGTCTTAATTTGATATGCATGAGGCTGAATGTTAAATGGATACCTTTGACAGACCGTATGGGAAATAATGTTTAAAATCTGTATTTTTAATACTACAATAAACACCACTCACCCTTGCCAATGGACATGGCCAATGACATTTTTTTTCCAAGACAAATGTGTGTCTGTGGGCACCCAGTTACCCAACCTTTACCACTTGACATGAGCAAGTACACACTTCTGTAGCCAAGGACAGAGATGCTTTTCGTGCTGGTGACAAGACCTTTTACTCTGAGTGCCACTGATGAGTCCATGGAATAAGGCAACCTGTCACTGTAACCCCAGTGACCCAGTGACTTGGCTAACCTACTCAGGCTAAGGACACAGCTGTGGGTAAACCTACTAGCATCTAAGGGCCAGCTCACTGTGCAGATGGAGTAGAGATGTGTGAGCAGTTGAGGGCTATGAGGAGAGAACTGTACAATCACTGGACACAAACTTGAATCATCACAGATGCAATAATATTCCTGCTCTGACAATGTCTTCATGTGAGCCAAACACGTAAATGAAATAACTAGTATATGTCTTAAGAATAATACGTGCTAATTTTTCAGCCAAGACACCACTTATGCTTATAGTTATGTTTACATAGACACTGAAAAAATGTGACAGCTATCACAGGTTAGCATAATTACATCTGATGGCCATAATAGCTGTTCACAAAGATATGCACATTTTTACCCCTTTCATGTTGACACTCTGGCATATTTGGAAATTACTTTTTGCTGAATAAGCTATTTTTATTTCCAAGAAGTACATCCAGTACATACATTTCCTTAAAGGAAAAGCATTAAAAGAATTCATGACTTACATAAGCAAAAACAAAACAGGATTTTTGTCCTCATGTAATAAATGTATCAATGTTTACACAATGAAACCATGGTACAATGCTCCTTTATTTAAGTGACATTTGCTTGGTAAATTCACTTCTCCCTTTTGGGTGTAATTTTTTTATCACATATGTTTTTCCTGCTACTTCAATGGCAATAAAAATGAGGTGATACACTCTTACTTACTAAAAAGGCAGAGGGACTGGTTTTGGTGGTGGACAATATGCCACTTCAGTCAGGGAACATCCCCCATGCTGGGAAAAAGGAGAAGTATATATCAATACAGTGTTGATGCCTTTTGAGCCCAGAAGGCTCAGCTGCTTTAGGTTAACTTTAATGCCAATTTAATTTGTCAATTTGTCAATTTAATGTCAGTTTGTGGTATTAGAAGTCTTTTTCTCTTTGTTTGTTTTGCAACACAGAAGTTAACTGGAAGGATATGAGAGGGTGGCTTGTTATTTTTCCTCTGTTGTTTTATTATTTATTATTAATGTATCTTGTTATCCCCCCTCACAAAGGGCATGGGAAAGCTAGAAGAACAGTTCAATGAGTCAGCTCAATCTTCTAACATCACTCCTATGTGTTCAGCTTCCTCTCACATGCTGTTTAAGTGCCAGGATAACAGAAATGTCATTGGACTTCATCTCATGGTGGTCATCACGTCACCACACTCTGAAGAGCTATATGTTTGCCACCTGGTTTTTCTGCAGCTCTCACTATGGGGTGCAGAAGGTAAAGCCATATCATCATGGGTGAGGAGGAACCCTGTGGTCTTCCCGTCATGCACTCACACAGTGGCACCTTAAGAAGGAAGCCAGCCATGGGAACTGAAGATGATGGGATTTCACATGTATGAATGAGTGACTCATAGGTGCATCAGCCTTGGGAGAAATCAACTAGAACACTGAACATAGGAAATTGGAATGTTGAGAATTCCTGGAAGCAAAGTACTCCACTATGGTTGAGCTGCCTGATAATCAGGGGCATCACTTGCAACATATAAAAAATGCCAATAGTCAGGCACAGTGGTGCATACCAGTAGGAGGATGGCTGTGAGTTCGAGGCCACCCTGAGACTACATAGTGAATTTCAAGTCAGCCTGGGCTACAGTAAGACCCTAGCTTGAAAATACAAACAAACAAAAAGAGAACTACATCATTCTTTAGCAAGGAGACAGGTGCCTGCAGGTACCATCCTAGATCACTGAGGATGAGTCTCAAAATGACCAAAGGTTCAAAAGCACAGGTAACAAAAGCAAATTAGATAAATGAGACCACACAAAACTAAAAAGCTTTACCATGGCAAAAGAAATGATCAACAAAGAGATGGGGAAACCCAAGAAAGGGGAAAATTTTGTAAGCTATGCATCTGACAAAGGGTTAATTTTCAGAATGCATGAGGAACTCAGAACAACTCAAGAGGAAAATAACAATCTGATTTGAAAATGGGAAAAATGTCTTAATAGACATTTCTCAAAACACACACAAATAGCCAATAGGTATGTAAAAACTGCCCGGCATGACTAATCATAAGAGAAATGCAAATCAAAACCACAATGAGGTATCAGTTACTATAGTCAGAATGGCTATGATCAAAAAGATGAAAGATTGCAAGTGCCTGTGTGGATATGAAGATAAGAGAAGCCTTGTATACTGCTGATGGGAATGTAACAGTACAGTCACTAGGGAAAACAATATGGAAGTTCTTCAAAAACTAAAAATACAACCACCATATGGTCCAGGCATTATACTACTAAGCTTATAGTCAAAGGAAATGAAATCATTATGTCAAAGAGACATCTGCACCCCTGTGTTCATTACAGCATTATTCACAATGGGCAGCATGTAGAAGCAAACTAGGTGTCCATCAGCAGATGAATGGATAAAGAAAATATACATGTACACACACACACACACACACGCACACACACACACACACGCATCAACCTCATGTGGGATTTAAAAATATTAATATCATAGAAATAATGAATGGAGCAGTGGTTTTTCTAAATACTTGCTATGGACCAATCTCTTCTCCTAAGCACATAGTATCTCATGGAATCCGTAATATGTCAATACATAAAAAGTTAGATGCACACCATTCCCAGGCAAACTGTAGAGATATTAACCATTATTCATAAATGTGGAAAAGGGGTTAAATAACTCACCCAAGCACTTCATGGTTACTGCCCAAATTTAACAAGGGCCCATAAGCAAAGAGCCCAGCAAATGATAGGTATCCAATAAATAGACATCACCATGCAATTATGAGAGATGTGCTTAAACTACCTCTTGTATGTCCTTGTAATGTGGTCTTTCCTTAAAATAGTATATATACTTTTACTTAACAATAAATCAAGTGAGTCAATATTCCAAAAACTATTAATAAATTGTTCCCCAATATATTATCTCATTTAATTCTCCCTGCAACCCCAAGATGCAATGTCTATTTCACAACTTGGGAAAGGAAAACCCAAAGAAGGTGAAGGAATTGAAAGAGGTTACCCAGAAGGCAACTGGATTACCTATCAGTAAGCCTAGATTGTTTTTTTTATTTGTTTGTTGGTTTTTAAAGGAATTAAACCAGGCAAGGTGCTGCACGCCTTTTATCCCAGCAATTGGGAGGCAAAGGTAGGAGAATCACCATGAGTTCAAGGCCACTTTGAGACTACAGAGTGAATTCCAGGTCAGCCCGAGCTACCTTGAAAAAACAAAAATAAATAAATAAAAAAGGAATTCTATTTCCATTACTATTACACTATTTTCCCAATTTCACAATTCATCCAGGCCATTATCTTCCTTTCCAATTCACATTCACTGCATCATTCAAGCCTTCCTTCAAATCTCACTGTCAGGTTGCCACGGAAACACTGATCTCTATGTAGCTTACACCATTCCTGGACCTCAGAGGCTACTGGAGTTACACTAGACATCTTCCTACTATAGCCAAAGTGACTGAAGGACAGAGCTTTTCCTTACTCATCTTTGAATCTCCTCCAGTTCCTAATCCAACAGCCTAATTCACCAGAGGTGCTCAGTAAACACAGCTGGATTTCCTGTAAACCCCAGACAAGAAAGCGTTGGTTGCCCTTGAGCAGTTACATGACGTGGAGACTGGGATGGGCAGGATGGGCATAGAGAAGTGGATTGTGTACAGTATCCCCCCCACCCCCTTTTTTTGTTTTGTTTTGTATTTTCAAGGTAGGCTCTCACTCTAGCTCAGGCTGACCTGGAATTCACTATGTAGTCTCAGGGTGGCCTTGAACTCTAGCGATCCTCCTACCTCTGCCTCCTGAGTGCTGGGATTAAAGGCGTGCGCCACCACACCCAGCTTCAGTAGCCCCCTTTTCACCCAGGCCTTGCCTACTCTAACAGCCACGTCACAACCCAGGGGCCTGGCTGTCACAAGTGAATGTCACAAAATACATGTGCAGCATATGGAGAACTCCACAGCAGAAACTAATTTCACCATGAGTGGTGATGGCCTCCAGAGTTGAAATACCATCACTATTGCATGCTCTGAACATGTCTCTTTGTCACCTTGTGAATCAGTGTAAAAGGGGTTAATATTTGCATTCCCATTACAAGGTTGTAAGGATTAAATTAGATCACTACTAAACTAGATATATTATCTAGTTCATTTGCTAATAATCATATTATTTTCTAGAGTAAGTGATGTACAAAATATTCTTTTTTGTTCTAGAAACTTGACTTTGGTACAATCCTATATGCTTTAGTCTTATTATGCTTTTTTAAATTTTTATTTATTATTTATTTGAGTGAGAGTGAGTGAAAGAGCCAGGTATATAGAGAGAAAGGGCACACCAAAGCCTCTAGACACTGCAAATGAACTCCAGACACCTGTACCACTTTGTTCATCTGGCTTTAAGTGGGTACTAGGAAATCGAATGTGGGTCCTTGGGCTTTTCAGGCAAGCACCTTAACCACTGAGACATCTCTCCAGCCCCTCATGTTTTTGAGACAGTGTCTTATAGGCTGACCTTCAGTTCATAATCCTCCAGCATGTCTACCAAATGCTGGGATGACAGACATGTGCCACACATTCATCAGGCCCATCATGAGGTCACAGACCTGTTATCTCAGCTATTCAGGAGGCTGAGGAAAGAGAATCACAAGTTCAAGGCCTGCTTGGGCTACAAAGTGAGTTCGGGATCAGCCTAGGCAACGTAGGGAGATCTCCTCAAAATAAACAGCGAGAAACAGACTGGTGATATAGCTGGATAATAAAGCCTTTACTTAGCATGCATAGGATCCTGGCTTCAGTACTTATGACTGAAGGGAAGGAGGCGAGGGGAGAGGAAAGGAAGGGATGGAAAAGAGGGAAAGGAGAAAAGCAAGGAAAAAGAAAATAAGGGAGGAAAAGAAAGAAATATATGGCAGAGACTGAAGTAATTTAGTTTAGCAATGTTGTTGGAAATTTAGGAAAACGTTTGGACCCCCAAGAAATTTTAGAGCTAGGAAACTTCAGATGTCCATGTATTGGTTAACATCAACAAGTCTGGTTTGGTTTTAGAAGTGCACAGTTGAATGTTTGCACCTCTCTTTCCTGAATTCTATATGACAGCAATACAAGTACCCCATTCCCAGTGTTTCCCTGAGAAACTCATGTGGCGCCCTGGAAAGCCCAGTGGCCTTATAGATCAAGGTTTATAAGTGAAGAGAGATATTTCCCCTTAGGTGTCCATCTCAGCTTTGCCAGCCAGTAAATGGCTAAATAAAAAGCCAAACCAGGCTGGAGAGATGGCTTAGCAGTTAAGGCACTCGTCTGTGAAGCCTAAGAACCAGGTTTGATTCCCCAGAACCCATGTAAGCCAGATGCACAGGTTGGTGCATACGTCTGGGTTTGTTTGCAGTGGCTAGAAGCTTGGTGTGCCTATTCTCTCTCTCTCTCTCTCTCTCTCTCTCTCTCTCTCTCTCTGTCTTCTCCATCTATCTATCTCACAAATAAAAATGAAAAATATTTTTTAAAAAGCCAAACCAATGTAAATTCTAGCACCAGTGTTGGTAAACCAATAAAGTATTCCCATGTACTAGTCACTTGCAAACTCTACATAATACACAGAACCTAATCATCTCCATCCTGTGGGTCATTCACCTTTATCAGGAAAAGGAATGGAGACCTATGCAGTGTAGTTTGATGCTCTTGCAAAGGATTTAAATTTTGGTGAGATCAGAATCTGTGCTTGTTTTGTGGAGAAAGTGGTTTCACAGCCAGTTGTAAAAAAGAATACAGTAAGCTCTGGCTGCGAAGTGAGGCTCGGGAATTGATCCTTGCAATGTCACTGTATGAAGTGGTCACTCGCAGGGTCAGGGACTCCCAGTTCACATCAGGGAAAGCTAAAGGCACTTCCTTCACCTGCCTGTAAGTTGGATGTGGTTTCAGATAGAATTTTACAACAACTGACTGAAAGCAATTCAGATACTTCATCCCATGAACTGTTACTGGAAATCCTTTCTTATCTGGTGGCTCCTTTGTATTTTTTTAATTTTTAAAAATATATTATCATATTTATTTATTAGATATGAGAGAGAGAGAGAGAGAGAGAGAGAGAGAGAATGGGCATGCCAGGGCCTCTAGCTACTGCAAATGAACTCCAGATGCATGTGCCACAATGTGCAACTGGCTAACGTGGTACCTGGAGAATTAAACCTGGGTCCTTGGGCTTTGCAGGCAATAGCCTTAATCACTAAGCCATCTCTCCAGCCCTGTTTTTTTGTTTTTTAAAGCAAGATTCCACGATGTAGCCCAGGCCAGCATAGACTAGCAATCCTACTGCCTTAACCTCTGGAATGATGGGATTACAGGTGTGGGCCATGACATCCTGCTTAGAAACTCATTTTTAATGGAGGAGAAATTGAACCTTAACCTTTACCAATAAAGGGCAATATGTCCAATGGGATAAGCCTATGAGGGTTGCCATCTTATGTAAGCAGCAGGTAAATCTTAAAAACTAATTCATGATTCCCTTTCATAGCTCTGTCTAGAAGACCTCAAAATATTTCCTAAATTTCTGTCATATAGTAGTATATAACATGCTCTGCTAGTTTATCCTATGCCATTCCAGTAAGGATCTCTGTGAAAGAGGGCTCTAAGATTGTTTCACTTTCTTTGAATTTGCATATTTTTCAAGCCTTATTTAAGTGACCCCCCAAAAATGAAGAATAAAGCTAAAAGTAAACAGTATTCACCCTAGTTTATTCTTGGGAAATATAAGAAAAGTCTTCCAAGTTGATGAAAATGAAAGTACATCTTTAAAAAATATATTTGAGGTATTAAGTGATAACAAATACCTGAAGCACGTCTGAAAAATAAGTAAAAGCCTTCAGGATGGTCCGTGTGTTATCATAGCACTTTCCCCAGAGAGTCATAATGTTTTATGGGTCACTGGAGGCTTGAACCCAAAACAAACGTGCTGGCAGTCAGTTATCCCAGCAGGCCTTCGATGTCTTTATCAGATTTGCCAAATGTCAAGGAGGAACACAGCCCCTTGCACATCAGGGGGACCAGTCCTCCAAGTGAGCCAACTGTCTATTAAAATATTTTACATTAATAACCAAAAAAACATTCCTCCTTTTGTATCTACTTGCCTCTGGGCAGGGTGTTCCCTTGTGCTTTATGGAAAAACCGAGTCCCATTTAGGAAGATGTCAGAACAACTGACAGACATGTGGTCAACATGACCTTGGAAGTTCCTTTCTTTAGTTATTTTGAATTGCTTTTTTAAAAACTGATACATCACAACATAAAACTGGGCATATTAATGAGATATCATGTTATCTTTCAATATATATGCACTGCATAATGTTAAACATATTTTTCTCTTCCAATATGAATCGTTTCTTTGCAGTGAAGACTTTCAAAGTCATTTCGTCTAGTGTTTTGAAATGCACAGCACATTATGATCTCAAATCACCATGCAGGGTCAAAGCTCCTTACTCCTGCCTGGAACTCAGTGTCTACTGATTAACCTCACACAACCTCCCTCCTCTTCCTACTCTCAACTGTGACCACTCTACTCTCAGCCTACCTGAGATTAGCTTCTTTTTGCCTTTCACCTCCATTTTGCACACATTCATACAGAGTAAACTCAGAAAGATGGATTTTATTTACTCACATACTGTAGTTCTTGAGGTCTACATTTCTTCCTGAAAATACAAGCTTCCGAGTAGTACCCTTTCCTGTCAGGCTACACACTGCCTCAGGTACAGAACCGCTAAGGCTGATCCTATCACATTTGTTATTTTTTCAGGAAAATCTTCATATGGACACATCATGTGTCGGTACCATCCTTTCCCTCCTCCCTGCACCCACTCCACTGCGGGCCCTCCTCAGTGGGGTTGTTGGTCCTTCCCGTGGGGTTATGGGTTATGAGTTGTGAGAGCAGCAGTCAGTCGATATGGGAGGGGGCAGCGCCTCTGGGTACTCCCTCCCAACCTGCGGCTCTTACAGTCTTTCTGCCCCCTCTTCCACATAATTCCCTGAGCATTGATGGGTGTGTCTTAGGTCTACTTGAGTACTGAGTTCTCAGAAGCTTCTGAATTTCTGTTTTGGTATGTTGTTGTTGTTGAGTGTTTCTCAAACATTAAAAAAAATTGAAGCAACCTTTCAATATTTCTCTAGAATACTGATTTTCCCCTTCTGTGGATTCTGACTTATTCATAGGTATTAAATTTCACAGAAAGTAGGGCTGGAGAGATGGCTGGACATTAAGGTTCTTGCCTACAAAGCCTAGCAGCCAGGTTTGGCTCCTCAGAACCCACATAAAGCCAGATGCATGAAGTAGCGCATGTATCTGGGGTTGTTTGCAGTGGCTGGAGACCCTGGTATGTCCATTATCTTTCTCTTCCTGTTTGTCTTTCTCTCTCTCTCCTTGAAATTAAATAAATAAAATATTTTTTGAAAAAAATAGGTTTAAAACCTTCACAGAAAGTAAACTAAGATCCTGCTTCTGAAATATGTCTGCCTCGTGATACGAGGTGCTTTGGCCAAACACGTGCAGTACATTTCCTGTTGGCCTGCGAACAAAAGCACTGATGAAAGAATGGATGGACGTCCTTCTTTGTAAATTGCACTTTATTGTTTCCAAACATCTCTATGCATTGCGTATCTATTCATTTACTTTTCAGACCAATTCTGACTAGAGTGGCTTGTTCCCTTTTAACTGATGTGGAAACTGAGGCTCTAAGAAAACCTGGAGCTGTCAGAAATTTTGCATTCCAGCACTTTTGTTGTATTTCCGTTATACTTCCACTCAGAGCCTGGAAACACTTTAACAGAAAACTAACAAAATTAGTGATGGCTAGTATCTAGACTTCAACCATGACCCCTGGTCTGATTTTACTTAAGGTCAGTTCTGCAGACACTTTTAAATTTTGTTACTTTATGAAAACCATTGGAACACGGAAAAAATATATATGGTCAGCTTCTATTCTTTGGTTTTGTGAAACAGGGTCTTACTAGGCAGGCTAGGCCAGCATCAAACCTATAGTCCTCTTGTTTTATCTTTTTGAACATTGAATTACCAGGGTGAGCCACCACACCCAGATAAAATATACAGAACATTTTTGAAGCATGCAAGGTGATTTTAATAGAAGTAAAATGGTCCTAACTAATGTAAAATTAATATTTTCTCTAACTCCATGAGATCTATAAGACCCTACAAAACAGACACTATGGAGAACTATGACTTCCAACAAACATGGCTGGCTACCAATCTGAGAACACCTGTCCTGCCTATAGCCTCCACATAGAGTGTACAGGTTTTGGAACCACCCCTGCCTGCCTGCCTGCCTACCTGGAAATAACTGATTGCAGTGACCCGTAGAGCCCTCTGATCCTCAAAAGAACAAATAGACAGAAAGGAGTCACACAGTATTTCTCTCTCTCTCTCTCTCTCTCTCTCTCTCTCTCTCTCTTTCTCTCTCTCTCGACACTCTGACAGCTGGCCACAGTAGTGGATGCCGAATCTGACCAGTCCTGTAGAGTCATGGATTCAGAAGGTGACTAGTCTTGTAGAATCATGTATGTAGAAGGTGACCAGTTCTGTAAACTTGGGACAGTGGCTCCCCTGCTGAGCCTCACACATGAGCAAAGGAAACTGCACAGAAGAGATCCATCTGTGACATTAGGAGACACCATGAGCCTCATCTGATGGCCCCTTGTCCACAGCGCCATCTGTACCTTTCCCAAAGGTTTTCTGAGTCATCTCCTGGCTGTCCCTTTCTCAATGTTCCCCATGAATTCAGTGTTGCTGTAACTGACTTGAGAAATACTTATCAAATGAATTCCACATTTATTTTAGCTTACTTCCCTCCTCATTTTTACACCTTTGTCTTTTAAGGATCTATCTGCTCTTTATGTTCCCTGTTGGCTGGAAATGCATGGTTATTTTTCATGTGCTTTTTAGAATCCGTACACTTGCCTCCTTTTTATCAAATCCTTACTTATTCTTTGTCTTAACCTTTGCATTCAACTTGGAACCCAGTTACTTGCTCATTCAACAAATTGTTCATTAACAGGGTACTGTAGAATGTGACATACTGTTTCTGTGGGAGAATAGATTCAGAAAGAAGCAATACATACATTCACAGTCCTCGTACATGGCTACATAACTTCATCCTGACTACCTAGTCAGCCTTCTTCTCACCCTGCCCCAAATAAGATACCAGAGCTTCTCCATAGCTTCCTCCATAGCTTTCTCTTGGCTCTAGCTTCCTTTCAATGGATGGGTAGGGGGTTGGGTACTGTCTTTCCCAATAGCTTGTAGGATCCATTATGTCATGAGCTTTACCTATTCTTAAAGCTGTAGGCAGTAGATACTCAGGAGAAATTTGGTAAGTGAATGAAGGAATAAATACATAGTCACAGCCATGTCAGAAGGGTGCCGTCTGTGCCTCCATGGGTCTAGAGGGAGGATAGCAAATGCCTTTTATGGAGGCAAGAAGAAGTATGAAGCTGGATCCTAGAAGGCTTCTATTATAAAGTGAGGTTAGGACTGGAGCGATCATTCAGCAGTTAAAGGGCTTGCCTGCAAAGCCTAATGACCTGGGTTCAATTCCCCAGTACTCACATAAACCAAATGCACAAAGCAGTGCATGCATTTAGAATTCATTTGCAGTGGCAGGAGTCCCTGGTGTGCCCATTCTCTCTCTTTCTCTCTTTCTCTGTATCTCTTTGCTTGCAAATAAATAAAACATTTAAAAATATAACAATACTAATAAATAAGTGAGGTGAAAGCCAAGTATGGTGGCTCGTGTCTATAATAGCAGCACTCGGGAGATTGGGGTAGAAGGATTGCCATGAGTTTGGGGCCTTGACTACAGAGTAAATGCTAGGAAAGCCTGAGTTATAGTATTACCTGCCAAAAAAAAAAAAAAAAAAAGTAAATAACCAAAAAGAAGGTAAGCAGATTTTGATCTACATCAGGATTAGCCAACAGTTCTGTTAGCATTTATTGTGCAGTGAACTAACTACCTCAGAAGTCAATGGCCTGAGATAACAGTGACTTGGTATTGATCCTGTGTCCTCAAGTTGGCTGGGGACAGAGGATGGGGTCAGCTGATCAGATGAAGCAAACACGGCTCTGATCGGCAGCTCTGCTTTCAGCTACAGATGTGGCTGGCCAGGTCTCCTTGCTGTAGTTGAGGTCTGTATCTCCTCCACACAGGATCTTTCTGGGTCTCTGGCTCAGGGAAAAACAGTCATCCAGGGTGAATTCTGTTCCTGGTGATGGCCAATGTGCAGATAGGCAAGGGGGACCTTTCAAGGCCTCGAAAGGTCTTGGCCTCAGCACCATTTTACTTCTACCTGAACACAGTCATCCAAACCAAACCACCTGGTCAACACTAAAGTCAGGGGGTGGGAAAACGACCCTTCCCATCATGAGGTCATTGCATGTCTGTGCAATGAATGAAGAAAGGAAGGAAAGGAGAACTGGAGCACTAACGCAATCCATCACCCTGGGATCACAGGAAAAAGAGTGCAGTAGGCAAATCTCCAATCAGAAGGCTGTCCAAGGAACAAAGCTGTTTGGAAGGCTGACCCACAAAGACTAGCTCACAGAGGGAAGCAAGAGTAGGGCAAAATAAACTGGAGGTGGGGACAGCACTTGGGCCCCAGCCCAAAACCAATAGGGAGCCAACAAGGGTGAAACCAAGAACAAAGTAGATCATGCTCTTATTCTAGAAAGATGTTTCTAGCTACATGGAAAAGTGGATTGGAGAAGGCAACACATGGAGCAGCGGGGTGAGGAGGAGGCCAATACCCAGTACTGGAATACATGGAAATAAACTATCCACTGAGCTATCATAGGCCAAAGTGGCCCCCAAAGATGGTGAAATGAAGTATTCATTCCGAAAACAAGGAAAGAAGTCATAAGTATAAGAAGTCACCAAATGTACAATGAATTGTTACATGAGTGCCCAATCCCAAGAAGAAAGGAAATTAATGAGTGTTAGTATGCATAGTTTTCCAAGTTCCATGTGTGCAGAACTTCACTCTTAACATTGCACAAGAAGCCTTTGTTTGCTTAAACTCTCAGAAAATATTGTAGGTGATATTTCTAGTCCCCGAAATTTTGTTATGCTAAATTACTCCCCATAGAAACTAGAGCGTCTGCATGGAAATCACCCCACTATCATGCAGGGCAGGACGAGGGTGAAAAGTCTTCTGTGCCCATGTCCCAAGCCAGAGTGAGCAGCACCATCAGGGGGGTGTAAAGACCAGAACTCCTGGGAGACTTCCTCATCCAAGCAGCTGGAGGGGAATTACACTAGAAATTCTCACCCACGCAAAGCTCACTGAAATGTAGGGAAAATGCATTTAGGAAAAGAATACATGTTGGAAATCCTCTTTCTCAATGCTTTGAAGTGAGAATTCATATCTAGCACACAAGCTGAGATCCAAGGGGAAAAGGTTGCAGTCCCATAGTCCTACCAGCCCTAGTGAGGGGATGGAGTGGAAAGACATCTGGGACAGGAGCTGGGAGACTGGCCAGCCCTGGATGAGCAGTGTGACCTTGAAGTCACTAATGTTTCTGAGCTCAGCTTTTCCTGAGTAATTCATGCAGCATTTCCTATCCATGCATATTCCCAAATCTGCATCTGAAGTTTCTAACACGTTAGTGTTAGAAACTGCCTTGTTTCAACAGTAATTCCCAACCAGGTAAGGTTTAGAACAACAGGTGAATAAGAATGTAAGAGAGATTACAAATTAGGGAAAGTCTCCCAGAGATTCTCATTCTTTGAATCCCACTTCCTTCCCCAGCAGATGCACACAATGCATTCACACACACACACACATACACACACACACACACTCAAACACATTGGATCTGTATGCATATACACATGACACACAATGCATATGCACACACACACCACACATACCACATATACATACTATATGCCTACATATACACACATCATCACATGCTATACATATATATCACATATCACACATCTTGAGTATACATACATGCATAACACATACACAACATTCATACATATTATGCTTCACACATACATACAGGATGAATACCCTATCCACATGCCCATATAATGCATAATGCACAAATATATCCACACCCATTACACACATACAAACACCACACAGAAAAATATACCTCATAAACATGCATACATAAATACATGTGACACACACATAAAAAGGTGTGTATGTGACCTGCATTCCATCTCTGATATGGTTTGGGTTCTGACACCCTATAACTTCAGAATCCCCTCATTCAGACCAGGAGCTTGCTTTCAAACCTGCAAACTGTGCATTCCTAACTGAAGAGGAAAAATCAGATCAGCCTCTGAAGTGAGCTTTCCCAGAAGCAGGACCCAGGATCATGTCTTCACAGGTCAGATCTGTCCTCTGATGTTGTCTCTAGTAAGTGTCCCTGGGGAACCTCCTTAGAAAAGAGAGTCTGGGCTGGAGAGATGGATCAGTGCTTAAACTAGACTGCAAAGTCTAATGATCCAGGTTTGATTCCCCAGTACCCAAGTAAAGCCAGATTTATAGTAGCATATGTATCTGGAGTTCATTTGCAACAGCTGGAGGCTGTAGCCTGCCCATTCTCTCTTCTCTTCTCTTCTCTTCTCTTCTCTTCTCTTCTCTTCTCTTCTCTTCTCTTCTCTTCTCTCTCTTCTCATCTCATCTCTCTCTGCTTGTAAATAGAAAAATTAAAAGAAAAGGGATTCTGGCAAGTATGCATAAGAAAGAGGACTTCTGGGCTCAGTGAGGCCTTTCTTACTTCCTGAAATAGTGTACATACTTAGGATCAAGACCTGTCTCTCAAACCAGGCTTGTCCTGTTACTAGTTACTCTTCACCTCTTCTCACTGTCCCTACACTTCTTCGCCTTCTTTAGGGTATCAGCCAATGTCAGCATTGCTACAGAGAACTGAGGACATGGCTTGTTGAATGTTCACAGTTAGTGTACATTTCAAATTTTATTTTTATTTATTTTATTTGAGAGACAGAGAAAGAGGAAGAGAGAAAGAGAGAATGGGTACTCCAGGGCCTCTGGCCTCTGGGAATGAACTCCAGATGCATGAGCCACCTTGTGCATCTGGCCTACGTGGGTCCTGGGGAATCAAACCTGGGTCCTTTGCAGACAAGCACCTTAACCATTAAGCAATCTGTCAAACCCACTTAGTATATTTTTAAAGGTGAATCAATTTTCCTTCCTTTTGTAGTGAATAGAAAAGAGGCTTGAGACAGTTAATTTTAGCCCCTTTTCTGTATGAGGATATCAGACTTAGAAGAACTGAGGAAGAAATATCTTTGCTCTAGTATAAAATAATAAAAGCTTGAGGGAGGAAGACCTACTGGCTCCCCCTGGGAACTTCACAGGAGACACTGATTCAGGTATTCACATTTAAGAAAGCCTTTGGTGAGAAGGTCAAAACAAATGTCTGTGTCATCTATGTTCTACCCCCAAAATTCAATGGGGATATCTCAGCTACATGTATGTCAATTTGAGCCAAAAATAGACATCATATGAATTATACATACTTGTGCCTGTGTACCCTACTTCCTGTTATATTTTACTGCACACTCGCTAAGATTGGGTTAAGAAGGAGATACGTAAAGGGCACTTTCAGGCATATCTAAGTTAACGTTTAATGCAGTCACATATTATAAATCTATGAAAGATACTCAGATTTAGAATAACAAAACACTCATTTCATTAGTTTACTTGAATATTCTGTCATGCCTTAGGCCAGATATATAAGTTGGTTCTACAAATCAAATACACCAGCAGATTTGGAAAACTTCCCACCCAGCTTTCCAACCAGAGGATTTCAACTTTGCCAAAGAGCTTGGTAATGGGGAGTGGTCCTAGGAGCGTTTATTCACAGCTTTAGACATCTCTAGCTAATCCTACCCAATGGTGTGTGTATGTCCTGACTGCTACTCTGTAAGAGCCTTTATGTTCCCTGTAGGCATAGCTCATTGCTGTGCTTGTTATAAAAGCCCTACTCAGATTCCGGCCAGCGAAGAAACCACTTTACTTCCATAGTCTTCATGTACTTTGGGTAAGAGAAAAGAGAACAAATGGGGAACTGGTGGTGAAGCCTTGAATCAACAGACCTCAAGAAGTCTTTTACCAGAAACAAGATTCCTAAATTAACCCTAGCATGGACGATCTCCACTTAAGAACTGTTGTCAGTAAATCAGTAAGTTTCTCCAATCTAACTTTACAGCCTCTCTCACTCTTATTTCAGGAACCCTAGGTGGCTACTTCAGGTCCATTCTCAGTCCCTTTCTATGTTATCCAAATCCCAGGAATACCAGGATTTTACTAAAAGGTTGAAGGGAGCCATTGTGCAAACCCTAAAAAAAAAAGTTAAATTAGAAAAAAAAAAAAAAAACTGCGTTCAAGCATCCACCTTCCTGAGCTGCTCCAATCCAGTGGCAGAAGGGCGTAGCAAAGAAAGAAAGGCTGTAAGGCAAGAGGAGACTAGAGTAAAATTAGTTTTGTTTTCAAAGTAAGACTTCCTGCTCCCAATAAGCAATGTCAAGTTACAAAACAGAGTCTTCAGGGTAAGAGCGCCAGGGTGGCAAAGAAGCTGGGCTGAACTTTGAAGGTAACTGGAAGTCCTTGAAGGTCCTGCCTGAAGTGTGCTTCCTATAGCAAGGAGGGGTGCTTTAAGTACTCTCCCCCCTGATGAACATTCTCTGGCTTCCATGGTGAGGCATTCACACCCTAAGCCTCTCATCCTGTTCTAACTAGGTGGGGTGGAGAGTAAATGCCACATTCACACTGAGTGAACTTTTTTTTTTTTTTTTTAAATCCTCAACCTTGAGAAATGGATTGGAAAGACACTGCTAGGGTCTCATTCCACAGCTCAGCCTGCAACGGGAGCTAAACTGTAACATCTTTTCAAGTGTCCCCCTGGGATCCATATGCGCGGGCTGCTAAAACTGTTAACGGACCCAATTAGGTTTTAATTTATCTTAGTTTCCTCGGGCCTGCCATTAAAAGTCACACCACAGAGCCATCAAACCTAGCATTACCAGCCTCACAGTTTTGTCAGGTGCTTGCCCAGTGAGTCGAACTATACACAAGCTGCAGAAACCAGACCTTCATGCAAGCTAAGAAATGTCTAAATGGGTCAGGACCATTTACCCTGGACATCTGTTTGACGCATAACCTAAGGATAGTTAAAGGTCTCTTAACAAAACAAATAAAGGTTTCCACATTCCCAAAGACAGAAAGCATTTAATCTACTTACACAGCCCTTTCAAGAATGTCATATTTTGGCAGGACATGTATGTCAGTAAAGCAACAAGCAATGAGATTTATAGAGGTGAATTTATGATCGAGTCTGTTAGGACAGATTCCGGGTAGTCGTGTTCGCGCCCGGCTGCAGTTCCCTTCTGCACATTGGCATTGTTCACCACAGCCGCAGGCCTGTGCGATCACTGATTGCTTAGCTTTAGCGCGCTGTTGATCCATTTATTACTGGGAATCAGCACCTCCACGGAGGTCGCTCACTTGCCTTTGGGATACTCCCATAGCAGGTGATGAAGTCATGCATTTATCTATAACGTATTAGATTCATTTGATTGATTGATTGAGGATCAATTTTTTTGCTTACCCAACTGTGCAGGTTGCTGGGTAGGAAATTTCTGGGTATACCAGTGTGGAGTTTCAAAACAGCAGTTAAAATAATTATCTTAATATGGGGCCGCTGGGCCGTTCTCAGACACATGTTGGAGAAGCACTGAAGACAGTGCTTAGAACTAAAAATACCGAACACATGGGAAAGTCGTTGCACTCCAGAAGCACTGTGGCTTCTTGATGAATTAGGAAGGGCGCAGTAAACGTGTGGGATCGCTCAGGCCACCAGTGGGCCTTTCCTGCCATCAGTGAACTTGCGACCTTATTTCCTTGGAGGGCTGTTAAAGTGAAGTCAGAGGGCACTGGAGCTATTTGTAAGTACCCTTTCACTTGTGTGGTCTGAACAACTAACAGATTTCCCCCAAACGATGGGCAGTGGGAATGGGGTTGAAGAAGCAGCTGGTTAATTCAACGTTTAGCTCAAAACCCAAAACACAAGAGCAGGGCTGCCTTCTGGCTTTGAGGGAAGCGGGGAGGTATCTTGTACTGCAGTGGTGTGTTGCTCTCACTGTGTAGACTATGGGACCCAAGATGCTTAGAGTAAGCATCTTTATAGCAGTGCGCTGTCGTGAGAAAGGAAGCGTGCTTTATCATGACAGCTAAGAGTCCATAGGAGCTCTTCACTTGCTACTGTGAAAGGTGAGGCAGGGACTGAGCAGAGGTGAAGTTAACTCTGTAGTTAATTATGGCAGTAAAGACGGTCTAAGACAGATGGACTGGAGAGACTGGTCCTAAGTCCTCTATCAAAAGATAAAATGGCCAGTTTGGCTGGGTCTATAATCCCAGCTACTTGTGAGACTGAAACAGAAGGATCACATGTTCAAGTCCAGCCTGGGCTCAAAATAATAGTTAACAAGAGGATTGGAGCTATCGTTCAGTGGTCTAGTACTCACCTACCATTCACAAGACCCTAGGTTCAATCCCAATACCACAAATAGATGAAATTAAAATAGAAAGTATGTTGTTTGGATTTGAATCCTGATTCTGCCACTTACTAGTTGTATAATCTCACTTGAGTGCCTGAAAACAAAACAAAAAGGCCAGTTTCAAGGCCAACACTGGGGATAATGGAAAAAGGTGGTCAGGAACTGAAGGCAGGTGGAGCGTGGTGCGGAGGAGCGTTCTCCTGCTCCCAGGCTCCATGTGCAGCTCCCCATGGACTTTTGATAACATTCACCCTTTCTTATCCCAAAGAACTTGATACAAAAATTATACATGTGATGATCCAAAGATATGATTTTCACAAAGGACAGAGTTGGGAACACGGCTATTGGCCCTAGTATGGCTAAGGAGGAATTCTCCAGATGTAGCATTCCAACTGTGATGGAAAACTAATAGAGAATAGGTTCAGAGTCAGTTTCTGAACACAGACTGTTCACTCTCTCTCTCTGGTTTCTGGGTCTCATTTAGCCCCCAAGAGCTAAAAAAAAAAAAAAAATAGCGGGTGGACAGAGAGGAATCATCCTTTTTAGCCTATTTCAAACAGCAAACTAGAAACCATTACTAGACTGTGGGATCAAGTTATGGGTCACAAAAAAAAAATAAAAGGATTTGCATAATGTTGAAGAAACAAGAGAACTGAGCTTAGCTGAGAACACTAAAGCTTAAAGGTGAACACTGTGTGTGGCCCTTGGGCTAGATTTGAGTGTAAAGGGATCTGTTACTAGGGGATAATAGACAAAAAGAATTGAATGCCACTAATCCGGTGTAAATGTTTCCAAACTGAAAAGGAGTGTGGCGGAGACACTCAGAATCTGCTGGAGATACTCAGAAAACACATCTTCTCCAGGCCTGAGCCAATCCTGACACATCTGTTCTGAGGCAGAAACCTGAAGCTTCCCCACCCATTCCCACCCAGCAGATAGGATAGATAGAGTCCGGATACCCAAGGTAACCTGGAACCCAGCAAAGTCTTGTGAGTTCCTCATAGCTACCCAGGAAGGCCATGAAAGGGCTCTGCTTCCCAGCCTGCCTTACCCTTCCTGCTTTGGAGTATCAGGAAATAGGGGAATATTGTCAATAGTGACAGAAATATCATTGTTAGGAAGCCTAGACAAGGCAAGATACTACCTTCTTTTTAAAATACTTTCTAGACTCACTTTGATTTGTCACATATTATTCTTTTACAAAATAAATAGAAAACATGAGGCCAGAGTTGTGCTGAACAGGGTCGGAACTCATGTGAGAGAGCTAAGCAGGCCCTAGGCTGATTGTCACTTATGGAACCTAAGCAGAGAAGGTGCTTCTGTACATACACACTCTACAGGGTCTTTAAACCTATGTGTGAAGTAGTCGTGAAGTTAAAAGGGATAATTCTTTATCTCGTGTGTGTTGAGAGCATGGGCCAATCAGTTATTTTATACTCTGGTGCACAATTCTTTCAGACATATTATTGCAGCCCCTATCTCCAGCACATGTGAGCATACAGATTCTCAGCAACTATGCAATGAACTAATTACCAAATAAAACACTGGGGCTTCAAGAATTCATCTAAAACTGATCAAAAAGAAAATACCAGGGCTGGAGAGATGGCTCACCAGTTAGGGCACTTTCCTGTAAAGCCTAATAACCCAGGTTTGATTTCCCCAGTACACATGTAAAGCCAGATGCACAAAGTAGCCAATGTATCTGGAGTTTGTTAGCAGCAGCTGGAGGCTCTGGCATTCCCATTCTCTCATTCTCACTCTCTCTCTCTCTTTGAAAATAAAATAAATAAATAAAATGTCTTTTAAAACTGTTTATAAATAACTCTGTCAAAGAAATTTAAAATATTGACCATTGAGTAGACTGGCCTTTGGGAGGTATGACTATTGGGTTCCTATTTTCTCTTGAGTCACTTTAATGGAAGAATTTATAGTTTGCTCAATAAATTGTTTAAATTTTCTAAGATCTTTGTAGTGAACACAAGTTACTGACTTAGGCAAATCCAATCTGTCTTTCATTCTACTTGAGATTCTAGAACATTGCTGTATAATAGAAATGTAGCATGAGCTACAGAAGTAAATTTGAAATTTATACAGATTTCAAGGGATTTTTTAAGACAAATGAACCTAGAGTTAATATGTTTTGTTTAATCCAGTACACCTAAACTATCATCACCTAAGCAAATAATATAACAGGTTATTAGTGATTTATACTATAGCTTTAGATTAAGTCTTTGAAATCTCTAGTGCATTTTATAACACATCTCAATCCAAGCTTGCCAGATTTCAAGCACTCTATTGTCCATTGTGGTGTATGGCTGCTATGTGGGGCAGAGTGTGTCTGAGATCTAAGGTTAGGTAATGATGTGTAAGAGTGGCTTTTAAAACCACCCATAGAACAATGCATAGAACAAGAACAATGCTAGGCTCATTTTGCAGAGCAAATTCTGGAATCATTTCTAATAGAACTGAGGTCAATATTATAACTGACTCTATCAGCATCTCCAGCTCTTATCCAGTCTGCTTGTCCTTCAATGCCTTGCTGAAAGGCAGGTGCAGAATAGGTGCCCAGGATAGCATAAAGTTCTGATTCCTGCCGTGCAGACTCAACAGGCATCTACCCTCTGTGTTTCCTTTCAACATCTGTAAAACAGACATAGTGGTCCCAACCTCACAGTGTTCTTTGGAGGATTCACATAGGCTACACTATAAAGGAATTAAAATTGTGATTATTAGCACCTTGAAAGAGGAAGCCATTTATGTTCAGAAGTAAAAATAAAAGCTACCCATGGTAAGCATCTAGGAGCTTACCAAATAATTCCACATTTCTGCTTTTCACAGGATTTTCTCACCGTGGTGGTTTGATTCAGGTGTTCTGAATGCTATGTTCCCAGCTGATAGAGATTTGGAAACTAATGCACCTGGAGGTGGTGTATTGTTGGGGGTGGGCTTATGGGTATTATAGCCAGTTTCCCCTTGCCAGTGTTTGGCACACTCTCCTGTTCCTGTTGTCCACCTGATGTTGGCCAGGAGGTGATGTCCACCCTCTGCTCATGCCACTGTTTTCCCCTGCCATCGTGGAGCATCCCCTTGAATCTGTAAGCCAAAATAAACCATTTTTCCCACAAGCTGCTCTTGGTCAGGTGATTTCTAAGAACAAAGCGTATCTGACTGCAACAGTAGAGCTGCTACTGAGAGTGGTGTCATTGCTGCTTGAAACCCGACTGTGTGGCTTTGGCCTTTTGAAGCTAATTTTCAAGAGGAATGTGGATGAATTTGAAATCTTGGCTTAAGAGACACCTTGTAGTACTATAAGTACAGCTTAATGGATTATTCTGGTCAGAGCTGAAAGACCTGAATGCAGTAAGAACTATGGACTGTGGGATTTGGCTTATAAGGGTGAGAAAAAGCTTTGCCTGGACTGGGCTAGAAGCAGTTTGTGTGAGAGGCTTGCTGTTATGGCCATGTCCTGAGAACTTTTGCAGGGTTGCATTCCATAGAAATGGACTGGTATGAGAAGAGGGATGAGCTGAAACCTCTGCCTGTTCAGGTGTAATTTTATGAGAGATTATAACAATTGAGATTGGACCAACTGACCTGCAGTGGGACAACAGAAAGAATACAGTCTGTTTTGAAGGGGCCTAAATGCTGAAGGAGCGTTCTGTTCTACAACGTCTGCTTTATTCCCCCCTGGATTAACAAACTGGCACCCCACCTGGTATTGTAGAGTATGAGAAATGCAGGAAAGAGAGGGTATTGAATTTGCAGCACAGTCTTGTGTTTTGGAAATGGTCATGGGCAGTGTAAAGCAGGTTTGCTGGATTGCCTGCATGGGAGACCCAATGACACCATGAAGATGGACTGTGGGTTTCAGTGTAGACCCAGTGGAGGAGCTGAGACCACGAGATGGCTGCTAAAAAGAGCTGCCAGCCTCAGATGAAGTTTTCCAGGACTGTGAGTAACCTAGCTGGCAGGACAGAATTGGAAGTCCAGAGACTTGTTGCTGGTTAGAATTACCGGACTTGCATATTTGTCACTGAATGGAGCTGTTGGACTTGGAGCTACAGAATTTGATGTTTGCCCTGGTTGTTTTAAATCTTGTATTGGTTGAATATTTCTTTGCTGTGCCCAATGCCGTCTTTTGCAGTGTGAATGTGTATTCTGTGCCATTATGGGTTTGGGGGGAATTTTTGGTATTATGGCTCAGTTAAAAGATCTTGGACTATGGGATGTTTGAACATCATTAGGATTGATAAAACTATGGGGGCTTTTAAAGTTGGACTGAATGCATTGTATTTTACATAATATATGGTTATGGAAGCCAGGGGTGGAGTGTGACAGTTTGATTCAGGTCCCTCATAAACTTAGGTGTTCTGAATGCTAGGTTCCCAGCTGATGGAGATTTTAGAATTAAGACACCTGGAGGCAGTGTATTCTGGGGGACAGGCTTATGGGTATTATAGCCAGTGTCCCTTTGCCAGTGTTTGGCACACTCTCCTGTCACTGTTGTCCATCTGATGTTTTCCAGAAGGTGATGTCCACCCTGTGCTCATACCATCTTTTCTCCTGCCATCATGGAGCTTCCCCTCAAGTCTATAAGCCAAAATAAAACTTTTTTCCCACAAGCTACTTTTGGTCAGGTGATTTCTGCCAGCAATGCAAACATGACTGCAACACTCACTCTACACAAGTCAGATATAGCCACTGGCTTATTGTAAATTGTGAGTGAGAGTGGTATGTGCCAACCCCCATATGGAACATGATTCATAACATGTTCTGCTACAGCTTCTGTCCATGGCCCTATAGCTACTGCTTCATTAGCTTGGGTCCCAGAAATGATCCACAGCAGACTCACAGTGTACACAGGAGAAAACACAGAAGACTAATTACAAGCCATGAAGAGTTGGGAAGAATTCCTGACTATGGCATTACTTAGTTCATCCCATGTGGTAGACCATCTTCACTGCCCACGAGGGCCATCAAATTACTCTTTATTCCCATTTGCTTTAAATGCCTGGGCTGATCCATAGGAAAGATCAATGACACCTAGCTGACTGCTGCCTTGCAACTGTACCCCTCTTTACCACTTTGGAAGCATCAGTTAGGTTCCATCCCAAGCAGTTAATGCCATTGGTCATCATGATCAAGTTTAATTAATTATTGTGATGAAATTTGGATGGGAGAAGGAAGAGTGAATTTTATGTACAAGTGCATGAATATTTTAAGAGACTAAACAAAGGTGGATATTTATAATATAAAATATAAAACTGAATCTGCAGTAGGTCCTCTTCATCCATCTCTATCTGTTCACATTCTGTGTTAGGCAAACTACCTAGAAATTGCAGGAGTGATCTGATTGATGTAGTCTTTATAAGAAAGGCAGAGTGGGACTGTTATGCCCAGTTCTTGGCACCCCCAGTGACCACCAAGGAGAACCAAACATGTATGCAAGGACAAGGAGCTTTATTTAGGGCTTAAGCTCGGTCTCTTGACTTCACCAATGCAGTGGATCTGTACAAGAGCCCTGAGTAGTGGGAGGGTAGGGTTTTTATAGGGATTTGAACAGAGAAGAAGGGGTTGGGTACATGATTGGTTGATTTAAACACTGTACTCTTCTGGTTGGCTTAGGATTTTGGCGGGCAAAGTTGGCGGGCTGGGGCTAGGGGAATTGAACTTATCTATGACTATAGGAATGTATGGCATAATCAGTTTCCAGTAAGTGTTAAACCCACCCTTACCAGAAAATAAAAACTTAGACCTTGCCGGGAAACAGAAACTTAGGCCTACTGAGGACTCTGAAGCCTGTCATGGTGTACATCTGGTTCTTGAGTCCTTCAGGACTCTCATCAACTATCACATATTCATAGTCAAAACTTAGTTCTGCAGCAAAAGGTCAGGAACTGAGCACACAGTGTATACTTTTAGTTAAATAAAAAATAGTAAAAGGGTATATGTGTAATCATTGTAACCACTCTCTAAATTAGTCAACTATTTGGATGAATCAACTAAATAATATGAAAGAAGGTGTGATGACATAGTACATTTCTATTGTTTTGAATGCTTTTGTCTATAACATACATTTGAGAAAATTAAACTTGGAAGTCTTATGACTTGAGTGAAAAGAATATAAACAAGATGGTCCGAAAAAACTACATCAGACTTCCTCCTTTGCCTGAATGAATCTTCCCACCATCCCCTAATCCATATATTTTAGGAATAGATTTACCTGGGGCTCAACAATTGCAGCCATGCAGTAAAGCTAAAAACTAAGAAAGAGGAGGCACAGGCATTTCTCATCATGGTCCCAAAGCCCCAGACACATGTTCTTCTGAGCAGACTTACAACACCTAGCGTGGATCACACAGAGTGCCATCAACTACTTTCAGCTGTTCCCCAGTGATGAAAAGTTCCAGACATATGGTCACAGAGATTAATATCTGTGCAGACCAGTTTTGAAACAGCCCAGAAAGCATTTGGGAACATGTGGCATGAGACACATATAAATCCTGAGCCTGGCCATTCTTCCCTGTTCTTGTCCCTTCCACACCTGGAAGGGAGTCACACAGAAGACTCCAGGGAGGGAGGACAAAGACCTGGGTATTAGCACATGTTTAAAGTCTCAGCCACTGGACAAAATCTGCAGGGAGGGAGGAGCTGTAAGCCTTGGGGGGGCCACAGGGGAGATGGTCTCCAGGGCAGCAGGGCTGGTCCTAGAGTGGGGGAGGGCTCTTCTCCATATAAAAGGGCCTGCCTGAGCAGTATGGGGCCAGGGCTCTGGGAGGTCCTCTCAAAGAATCAGAACTTTTTATCTACTTTCTTCCATTCTCAGATGGCCACATTGTATGGGCCATATCTGTAATGTGGTATTCTGTTAGCTATTCCTCTATTTCTCAAATAGTAAATCGCCCGACTTTATTATGACATTCACCTAAAAATGATCCTTGAGGAGAAGGAAGGAAAAAAGAAACATCCAATACACAAAACAGGGAAGATTTTCATGGCTGTCTCAACAAATGGCTTGCAGAAGTCTCACACATACTCATTCCTCCAAAGACGCTATTGGAAAATGGTTTCAATTGTGGTTAGAAAGTATGTGCTTTGTGTTCTGTGAAAGCACAAGCTGAAAATGACTGATAAGTCAGAGGTGGCATTTCCAGTTTAGGTCTTGAAAATTTGATATTACCTAAACTTAAACATTCTTTCTATCCTTGGAAAGGGCATATGCAGCAGAGAGAGATATAGAGAGACAACAATTAGCTTGATCTGAGAGGTAAAATGTTTTATAATAAAAAATACCCAGTTCTGACTTAAAAAAAAAAAGAAAGTTGAGGCTAGAGAGATGGCTTGGCAAGTGCATAAAGTGGCCCATGTATCTGGAGTTTGTTTGCAGCAGCTGGAGGTCCTGTTATGCCATTCTCTCTGTCTGTCTCTCTCTCTTATCTCTATCTCTCTTTGCTTGCAAACAAATAAATAAAACTTTAAAAGTTTGACAGCCTGATGTATTTTTACAAGATAAGACTTGCACTGTCATATGTTTAAGCAATTAAAGTAAAATATAATGAAATAAAGCCACATGTCCTTAATGCAAATATTATGCAGAATTTTCTATTCAAGGAAAGGAAAACCAAGGGAGAGATCTTCCTTGCAATCTTCCAAGCACAATGAAATATGTGGTGAAGATCCACTCTTGTCAGAGGGTGTGATCCCAACTCACTGGGAAAGATTACAGAATGCTAGAGGCATCAGGAGAACAGAACAGCAGATTTGGATTCTTGTTCTCTCAAGGAATGGAACAGGACCTGTCTCACCTTGAGACTCTAACAATCCAGGTCTTTTTTTAAAGGAATGAAGTAGAAAGGAAGTTTGTTTGTTTGTTTACGACTTTGCTGTAATTCTTACAAAAATAATGGTGAATGTCTCAGTTAATACTCTTCTATCTGACTTGAGATGGTATAAGGACCAGCCAGGAAGGAGTTTCAGAGATGCAAGCAGTGAAAAGTTCTCTAAGAATGTTCAGTGTCTTTAGAAACGAATGGTCACAGAAGCCACCCAAACCCAAAAAGGTAAACTAATATTGATCAGCTTAGACTCTTGAGCCACATTGTCCCATTTGTTAAATTCCAGTGTCAGAGAAATGATGGTGTTCTATTCTCAGGCAACTAATCCTAAAGTTTTAAATAGAAAGAAGACATTTAGATAATATGTATTTTTTTTTTTGAGGCAAGCCCAGCAGACTGGCCTTTTCTTATTCAAGAGCAAGAGAGATAGAGAGAGAATTGGAGTGCCAAGTCCTCAAGCCACTGCAATAGAACTCCAGACGTGTGTGTGCCACCTTGTGCACATGTGTGACCTTGCACACTTGTATCACCTTGTGCATCTGGCTTATGTGGGATCTAAAGAGTTGAACATGGGTCCTTGGGCTTTGCAGACAAGTGCATTAACCAATAAACCATATCTCCAGCCCTAAGTAATATATTTTGACAAAATAATTTGGGTCTTATTTAATCTTATATTTCAAGAAAAAATACTGAGAAATTCAAGAAGAAAATTTTAGTAATAACCTAGGACTTCACATAGGCCAATAGACAGTAAGTAAGATGGTAGTGGTATTGGTGGTGATGGTGGTGGTGGTGGGCGTGGTGTGTGTGTGTGTGTGTGTGTGGTGTTTTACTGGGGTTGAGACTAGTGTCTTCCTTGCACATACTAGATAAGCACACTACCACACTAAGCTACATCCCCATTTTTTTCTACTTTTGACAAGGTCTCACTAAGTTTCTTAGTCTGGCCTTTAACTTGCTCTGTAGTCATTTGGTCTTGAACTTTTGAGCCTTCTGCTTTAACCTCCTAAGTAGCTGGGATGACAGGCTTGAACCACCATTCCTGGCCTAAGATAATGCCTAAATGAGTTTGTGAGTAGGAGTTCTTTCCTAATTTTTTTTTTTTTCATTCACAACACATGTCCCACAAGGACAAGAAAGAGTTGTTATTTGAAGTCACACTGGTCCTTGGAAACAGTCTGTTCATAAATAAACTCCACTAAAGTTGTGTGAGTTTAAACCACACTGTAGAGTAGGAGCAGGAACTTCCCAGTTCCTTGGACCTTGTCAACGTTGCATATTGCTCATGGTTTTAACCTAGTTCTGCTGCTATAACAAAATATTTAATACCAGGTAGAAGCAGACATAAGGCTCATGGTTCTACAGACTGAGAAATGTAGGACCAAGTGTTGGTGATTTCAGTGCCTGGTAAGGACTGATATCTTCTGTCTCCTTGCTGTGTCTTCGATGGTGAAGGACAAATGTTTGTCCTCCCATGGCATAAGAGATAGCAGTCAGGCAGCACTCTGAAGCCTCTTTTAAAGAGCATGGATGCCACCCATAAAGGTGGAGTCTTCATGTCTCAACTACTTCCCAAAAGCCATACCTCTTAATAGCCTCGCCTTGGGCCTTAAGTTCCAGCTTGTGACTTTTGGAAGGACACATACATAAAAGCCACAACACCCACATATCCTGATAGTCACCAGATCAGTAGGCAGGAAAGATGTTCTAGTGTTGTTCTAACCTAGGCTTTCCTACATTTTCTTCTTTTGTTTGTTTATTTATTTATTTAAGAGCAAGAGAGAGAGAGAGAGAATGGGCGTACCATGGCCTCCACCCACTGCGAACGAACTCCAGATACATGCGCTACCTTGTGGGTACTGGGGAATCAAGCCTTGAAACAGGGTCCTTAGGCTTCACAGGCAAGTGTTTAACCTCTAAGCCATCTCTCCAGCCCCCCTTTTATTCTTTTTTAATTGATTTTTCATGTCCTTTGTGTCTTCTCAATAATTACTGAAGAAAAATCCACATGTTAGAGCCAGTGTTATAATTTAGGTCCATTATCCCCAAGGGGTTCTGGTTATGCACTCTAGTATGAAGGGAAAGAGTGAAGTGTCTCCTCATCCTAGCCTCTGATTTTGTGCTGAAGCTTTCATCTTTTAAACACACAAACATTTTTTGATCATGGAGAGATTTTCAAATTAAGAGAGCAATGCTAAATTGCCTAACATATGAAGACCTTAAAAGACTGCTTAGCATTTCTAGAATTATACAATTTACAATGTGAGGTCTACAGTCAAGGAAGAGTATTAATCCATAAATGTGACATGAATATCAAGTCATTTTATCCAGGTGAGTTTACATCCTAGGGATAGCTGCTTACACATATATGAAATGATGACATAGCCAAGTGCTAATACCTAGGACTTTACATCACTGTCTCAAGAAGATCCTGCAATGGGGTAGGGAGATAGCTCAACAGTTAAACGTGTAGCAAAGCATGTTGTCCTGTGTTCAATTCCCCACTACCCACATAGGACCAGATGCACAAAGTAATACATGTGTCTGGAATTCATTTACAGTAGCAATGGGCCCTGGTGTACCCATACTCACTCTCTCTCTCTCTTTCTCTCTCTCTCTCTCTCCTTGCAAATAAATAAATAAAACTATTTTTTAAAAAACCTTCAAGGAAAGCACCTTTATTTTTATCTCCATTTAAAGATTCTAAAGCTAGCAAACAAACAAAACAGGATGGGAAAGAAAAGTTAATCAATGAAATAGATCTGAGAGAGAGTGAAGAAAGGAAAGAGGGAATGTGATCAAAGCACCATGTACACATATACAAAAATGTTAAAATATACCCATTATTTTTACATTAACATTACATATAATAATATACATCAATAATTATAATTTTAGAAAAGAATTAGACCCATTACTTGAACCTCCATGTAGCTTCCTTATAGTCCTTGGTTCTCAGGTCAGTACAGTCAACAGAGCAGACTCACAATGTTAAGAAGCCCTTATTTAAAAAGAAGAGAGCTGGAGAGATGACTCTGTGATTAATACACTGCTTGCAAAGCCTAATGACCCGTGTTTAATTCCCTAGTACTCACATAAAGCTAGATGCACAAAGTGATCTATGCATCTGGAGTTTGTTTGCAGTGGTTAGAAGCCTTGGTGCACCCATTCTCTTTGTACGTCTCTGTCTGTTTGCAAATAATTAAACTAAATAAATATATTTTAAAAAAGAAACTCAATTGAACTAAAAAGCAGAAGAGCAACAAAGTGCTTGAGATCTGCAAAATAATCTCATTTTCAAATGATAAAGTAATTATATCTAAGAATCATTCTTCCTCTTCATCCTTTGAGTGTGAGTTTAAAATATGACTGAGAAGACATACAAATCCCTACAAGTACTGTACCCTAAATCTCTGAAGTCAGCAAGACAGGAAAACTGTTAGAAAGTGATCAGGATTATTCATCGTGCTTCCTCTCTGCTAAATCAGTCATTGGGCTGCTAGGACTGGATGGAAAAAACCTCGTAATCCTCAGGTGTGCCATTAAGCTCGTAAATTGCAAGATTTCTAGGACATTTTATATTATAGTTGACACTGCTCCATGGTATGTTCAGGGACGCTGGCCAAGAGAAGCCACTCTGAGAACATTTAAATGGCTTCTTCACACTCTCCATTCTATAGAAAAAGACACAGATCCAGCGTCTTCCTCACTCATCCACTTCCTTCGCAATTGTCAGTCAACCACGAGTCTACTACTGCATATGTGAAACCACAATCATGTCCCCATGAAACCAGAGCCCAGTAACACCCAGCTGCCAATTATTGCTATCTGAAGCTTCTGACCTCTATATATTATATGCCTGAAAGTCAGTCTTTAGTTTTCAATGACATCAGGCAGAATGGAAAAAGGAAGGAGGAAAAAAAGGAAGGAGCGAGTATGGCTTGAGTTAGCAAAAGTGACTTATAAATCTAAAATTGACCAGACGTTTTTAATTGAGCAAAGACATTCAAAGCATATTTTCTAAAGAACATGTTTTAAAGATAAAAATGAAAGTTATTGCTTTTTGGTGTACAAATCAATGTTTCATGGATTGACTTTAAGCACCTCTTCCTTCTCATAATGCTATTGTATATTTTAATGGCAACATGTTCAACAAGTTTTATTTACGTGTTGTCCTGTATTGTTTGGTTCTTTTTTGGGGTGGGGGCATATAATAGAGATGTTCTCTCTTTAACAGAATTATGTGTTACTTTCTAGTGTCGTCATATGCCTATAGTCTCTATTTCCCTACAGGCTAATGCAATACCTCCCCACACTATCTATTAAACAAGGCATGGCAGAGAAGTTAGACACACTAAAATCTGCACGTGTTTTACAGTATGAAACTTTCTGGCAAGAGTGTCACTATGTATTTGGCCATTGCTACATTTTCAGGAGTAAATGGACTATTTAACATCTTCATAATATAGAAATACGTAAGCTCTGCAGAAAGCTAGATAATAAATATTTAAGGCTTTAGGACTGGTGAAGTGGACACCACCACTCAACCCTGCTGTTTCTACACGAAAGCCTCAAACAAGCAAACAAGCATTAGCACCTTACAGTAAAAGTTTAGTTACAACACAGGTGGTGGGCCAGATTTGATTCACAGGCTTCTGTCTTGAAATTTGAAAAGGATAAAGTGAATATTACAAATGGTTTCCATTGAAACAAGTAGATTCAATGGATATGGCAAAGTAGGTACATGTTTAAGACAGACTTTAAGTTCCAAGATGGCTGAAAGAGACACCTGAGAATGATGACAGGAAGTAGTTGTGGAACACCAGGTCAGGCGTCCAGAAGAATTGACCTTTTTCCTCCCAAAATCCTTCCTCTTGTAGAAAGCACAGCCATATAAAACCAGACCTGAGAGTAATAAGCCTGGGCACTAACGGCAGGGAAAAGAGAAAAGGGCAGCACTCAAAACACAGGAGAGTAGGGAATCCCATGAAGCTCAGCAGTGAGCCATGCTTCCCTACCCTTCCACCAAAGCCACAATCCCAATGCCAGAAGCAGGCTGTGATAGTGAGATAGCACCTACAGATGAGGGAATAGGGACTCACTAACACAAAGACAAGGGTATGATGGAAACTCCAAAATGCTGGGCAAAATCCAGGCAAGAAAAGAGGTAACATGTATAACAAATAGAAAGGCATACTGCCTAAAGAGTTAAAAAAAAATTCACAGGGACCACAGACACACACATCTGTACATAGCTAAGGGGTGTGTATGTGTGTGTGCTTTTTGTAAATCTAAGAAAAGATACTGCAATCATTATGTAAACTCATTATACTGTGGTAAAAAAGACAACACAATAGTTAAAGTATTTCAAAAACTCATAGGCTACACTTTCAATCATAGATACAGCAAACAAAACATTAATTAGGAATAACAGATCTTGTTGAACACTATAAAAGACATAAACCTAACAGACATGCAGAATACTCAACAGAAAAACACCATAATATAAATGCCTCTCAATAGCTTGTGGCAAATTTTCCAGGGCAGACCAGATGTTTGGCCACAAAACACAAGTCTCAACTTATTTTAAAACATCAGTGGCAGTTTTAGTATACTTTCTAATCATAAAGGAATCAAACCAGAAATCAATACTATAAAGAAAATTGAAATATTCAGATGTGAGAATTAGTAAACACACTCATTAAAAACTAATGGGGCACAAAATAAATCACAAGGGTAATTAGAAAATACCTAGAGAGCTGGGGAGATGGCTCAACATTTAAAGGTGCTTGCTTGCAAAGCCTGCTGGCCCAGGTTCAATTTCCCAATACCCATGTAGAGCAGGATGAACAAAGTGGCATATGTATCTGGAGTTCAGTTGCAATGGCAAGAGGCCAGCATGCCCATACTCTCTTGTTCTCACTCTTGCAAAAAATAAATAAAGTTATTTTAAAGAAAATAAAATTTTAAAAGAAAACACCTTGAGGCAAGTGAAAATGAAAGCATAGGGATGGAGAGATGGCATAGCAGTTAAGGTGCTTGCCTGAAAAGCCTAAGGACCCAGGTGTAATCCACAGGACCCATATAATATAAGCCCAGATGCACAAGGTGGCCCTTTCATCTGAAGTTCATTTGCAGGGGCTAGTGGACCTGGCCCACCCATTCTCTCTCTTGCTATCTCTCTATGTTTCTCTCTCTCAAATAAGTAAAAATAAGTAAAAAATATTCTTTTTTAAAATTCAAGCATAAATACTACAAAGCTATGGGGTATGACAGAAGAGTGCTGGCAAGGAGATTCAGAACAGCAAACATGTTTTTAGAAGACAAGGGCTTCGAACCAGTTGCCTCAGTTTACACCTTAAGTAATTAGAAAAAAAAGGAGCAAATTTAAATAAATCTCTGGAAAAAGAAAGAGATTGATAAAGATTAGAGTGTGTGTGAATAGAGGACAGAAAAACAATAACCTCAATGAATCAAAAGTTGGTTCTTCAAAGAAAATCAACAAGTTTGACAAACCATTAGTAATATTAAGAAAAAGGTGTTTCTCAAAATATTGAATCAGAAATGAAGTGGTGGCATCACTCTGAGTTTACAGAAGCAAAAAGGAGTTATAAAAGAGTGTTATAAAAATAGTATGCCAAAGAATGAAGGTTATTGCACAACCTAGATGAAATAGACAGGCTGCGAAGACAACTCACCAAGACTGATGGGTGAAGAAATGAAACCTGAGCAGATATATCCCTAATAAAGACGTTGATCCAAGTCATAAGAAGAACAGTCCAGAAAGAAAAGCATAAAACCAGAGAGTTCTCTAATGTCTGCTACCAAACATTTAAAGATGAACTAACACTAAGTATTCTCAAGTCCCAAATCCAAACAAAACTATGGAAACCAGAGATAAATATCCTACATGAATAATGATATGAAAATACCTGACAATATTAGCAAACTCAATTTAGAAACATGTTAAAAAGTCTGTACAACATAGCTCAACTGGATGAATTTCTGAAATTCAAGGGTACTGTGACATATGCAAATCAATGAATAGATTAAATTAATAGCATTAAAGGAGGCCGGGCATGGTGGTGCATGCCTTTAATTCCAGCACTCTGGAGGCAGAGGTAGGAGGATTACCATGAGTTTGAGGCCACCCTGAGACTACTTAGTGAATTCCAGGTCAGCCTGAGCTAGAGTAAAACCTTACCTCAAAAAAAAAAAAAAAAAAAAAATGAGAGAGACAAAGAGATTAAAGGATCCATGGGGCCATTATTTATTACCTTTTATGATTAAAAACACAATATTTTATTGTTGTAGGAATAAAATTAAATTTCTTAACATAATATAGGCTATATTTAAAACCTCACAACCTGCATCATACTTGATTAGAGGTTGAAACTTTCCCCAAAGATCTTAAATGATGCAACGATGCATGATTTTCTACTCACATTCAGCACAGAAGTGGAAGTCCTAGCCAGGGCAATCAGACAAAGAAAAGAAATAAAAGGAATTTTATTCAAACTTTGAAAGAAATGATATTATCTCATATATATATATATATATATATATATATATATATAATATGAAAGATATTATGACCTTTTTATATATAAAAATTTTGACAATCCCACACAAACAAATGCTAGAATTAATGAACAAAATTAGCAAAGTGTCAGAATACAAAATTAACACACACACAAGTCAGTTGCTATGAAGAACAATCAAAAAAGGAAATTAAAATATCTTCATGCAAAATAAATTTAGAATAATTGAGCCAGAGGTGGTGCCTTTAATCCCATGCCTTTAATCCCAGCACTCAGGAGGCAGGGGTTGGAGGATCGCAGTGAGTTCAAGGACACCCTGAGACTACATAGTGAATTCCAGTTCAGCCTGGGCTACAGTGAGACCCTACATCAAAAAACCAATAATAATAATAATAATAATAATAATAATAATCATTTAGGAATTAGCCAATGGATAAAAGACTACCCTGAAAACTATAAAATGTTGCTGAAATAAATTTGATTAATTAATTAGTTTATTCATCACTTAAGACATAAGTAAGAAAAATGTCTTCTTCATGGGCTGGAAATTTAATATTTTGAAGATGATAATAATGCTCCAAATAATTCACATATTAAAACAATTCTGATGAAAACCCCAAGAATATCTTTTGAAGGAATGAAATACCCCATCAAAAAATCCATATGAACTCTCAAGAGATCCCAAATAGCCAAAACAATCTTGGGATAAAAAAGAACATAGTTTGAGGATTCATGTTTCCCCATTTCAATACTTATCTCACAGCTATAATAATCAAAACACTGTGATGATGGTATAAGAGAAGTCACACATGGACCAATGGAAAAACTGACAATTCAGAAATAAATTACCACACATATAACTAATTTATTTTGCACAAGGAAACCAAAAGCATCCAATGTATAACAGGCAACCTTTCAGCAAATGGAACTAAGGAAATGATATCTCTCATGCTAAAAAATTGAGATGTATGATTACCTAACACCATAGTTAAATATTAATTCAAACTGAATCAAAATCCTAAATGTAAAAGCTATGAAATATATCAGAAAAAAATTAAAGGGTGACTCTTCATGGCATAAGATTTAACAGAGATTTATTAAGGATCACAGCCAAAATAGCAACTACTAAAGAAAAAAAAATACATAAACTTGACTATGTCATATTACAAACTCCTATACATCAAAGTACACTATCAAGCAATTAAAAAAGACAACCCACATAATGGAATAAGATATCCAAAAATCATATACTTGACATTGCATTAATATTGAGAATGCATAAGGAACTCCTAGAACTCAATGGAAGAAAGACAAATAACCCAAAACTCAGAATACTGAAATGAGCAACAGATTTAAATAGGTATTTCACCAAAGATATACATATGGCCGATAAACCTATGAAAAGAACATGACTAGCCACTAAGGAAGAGAATACCAAAACCACAATATACCATTTCATATCCATTACGATGATTATTACTAAAATTTAAAAAAATTAAAGACCAGAAAAAAGCAAAGGCTGGTGAAAATGTGGAGAAAATGGAACCTTTGTGTATTGCTGGTAGGAATGTAAAATAGTGTGGTCACTGTGGGAAACAGTGTGGTCGTTTTTTCAAAAATGTAAACATAGAACTACCATATGGTCCAGCAGCTCTACTTCTAAGTGTATACTCTGAAGAATTGAGACTAGGGACTCAAACAGATACTTGGATAACAACATTCATAGAAGCATTATTCACAAAAGACTAGAGATGGAAACAACTTGAATCACCATCAATAAATGCACACAGATAAACAAAATATAGTATGAAATTACAATAGAATGTTATTGACTTAAACAAATTCAGATACATGCTGAAAAATGGATAACCCCTAAAAAGTTATGCTAAGTGAAATGATACAGACACAAAAGAATAAGTCTTGTAGGATTCCACTTATATTAGCACTCAAAATACACAAATTCATAAAGACAGAAAATAGGACAGAGGTTAGCAGCAGATGAGGGGGAAATAGAATGAAGAGTTATTGCTTCGTGGGTGCACCAGTCCCAGATGCTGGAAATTTTCTGGGAATGGGTAATGGGGATAGTTTTAAAAATATTGTGAATGCACTTTATGCCACTGAGTTATACACTTGATATGCTTAAAATGGTAATTTCTTGTTATGTATATTTTATCACAAATTATTACAAAATAATTAGTGTGCTGGAATGTGAAGTCACTATGTTAACAATCAAAACATTGGAAGTATGACAGAAAAGCTATGAAGTATTTGTAACAGAATCAGAAATTCCATCATTTACCAAATGAAATTCCAGTTCAAACATAGAGATTAAATTTCCCAAAATAATAAAATCTCCCAGAACCAAATGGTAAGTAGACAAACTTGCTTATTCAAAAACAGAAATCTCATATTGTATGAACAATATTAGAATTCCTATTATATGTTATTTACTTATAAATACATACATTTGGTAAAAAAAAATAACAAAAGTGAGGTTTTTAATTATACATGCTTACACTAACACATATATAATTGAAATTTATGTACATGTGATGTTAACATAGAAAATATATCAAATGCTATTTTTTAAAAGTGGAATTTTGTGGAAGATGTAATTTAGAAAACATCCAATATATGAGAATATGCTACAAAAGTTAGTGATTATTTATGTACTCATGATCACATATATCTAAAATATATGAAATAAAGATGTCTTAAATAAGAAAACTGACAAATACACAAGAACTCTTTTTTACTCATGTGTATGTATGTATGTGTGTAGAGTACATGTGTGGTGTGGCATCTGTGTGATGTATGGTATATGCACATGTGTATGCAGATGCCCAGCCCATGTGCGTGCATGCAAAGGCAGTGGTCAGAGGAAAGCTTTGGATGTCCTTTTCTTATCATTCATCCACGCCTTGTTTTCTTTGAGATGAGGTGTCTTCCTCAACCTGGAACTTCTATCCTTTAGTAAGCCAAAGCAGATTTTCTATAGATTGTAGTTACAGACATGCATGCTCACACTCAGCTTTGAAGTGAGGGCTAAGGAGTTGAATAGGTTGGTCTCCAGCCCAAAAGGCTCTAATGCTTAATTGACAAATATTCTTAACTGCAGAACCATTTCCCCAGCCCCAGTCTCAGATAATTCTTGACCACAGTTTTTGTGTAAGCTGGAGCCAATATGAATTAAAGACATAAAACATATAGAAAGAAAGTAAAATGAAAAACATTAATTCTCCATTATCAACAATTATATTAAATGCAAATGGACAAATGAATAAGAGATTGGTGTCTACAATCAAATCACTTTAGAGTCAAAGACAAAAACAGATTTGAAGTAAAAGGACTGAGCTGGAAAGATTGCTCAGTGGTTAAGATGCTTGCCTGCAAGGCCTAAACAGATTTAAAGTAAAAGGGCTGAGCTGGAAAAATTGCTCAGTGGTTAAGGTGCTTGCCTGCAAGGCCTAACAAATCCAGATTCAGTTCCCCAGTGCCCACTTGAGGCCAGATGTACAAAGTGGTGCATACATCTGGAGTTCATTTGCAGAAGCTGGCGGACCTGATGTGTCTATTGTTTAAAAAGAGAAGAAAAAAGTAAAAGGACTGAAAAGATATTGCATATAAACAACAATTAAATGAAAGTTGAAATAGCAATACTAATAGATAAAGTAGAATTTAAAAACAGAACTTACTAGACACAAATAAAACATGTATGATGAAAGAATTAATCTATGAAGAGTATACAGCAATTTTGTAACACATCCTCCTAACAACAGAGGCCTCAAACAGATGACACAAAGCCTGACAGAATCAGAGGAAAATATAATTGAATAATATCAGTTGGCAATTCTGTGACTACCTTATCAATAATGGTTATAACAATCAGACAAAAGGAAGTAAAGAAAACTGAAGATTTGAACCTTATAATCTAACCAGAACTAATAGTTGTACCACAGCTAATATCAGAATGCATATTCTTCTCCAACTCACAAGAAATATTCCTCAACATATTTTAGTCATCCAGAAATAACTCCTAATAAATTTAAAATTAATTGATACCATGCAAAATATATTCTTCAACCACAATGCAATTGTATTTGAAAACAATGGTATATAATTGGAAAGCTCAAAACTATGTAGAAATTAAACATTAGTTGTAAACATAGTCAAAGTAAATCAGAATATATTCTGATATTAATAAAGAAATAACCTGCAAAACATGAGATGTCATTAAGACATGGTCAGAAAGAAATTTACAACTATACACAATGGGACTAATTCAGAAAAAAAATAAAATATCTCAAATCAATAGTCTTGCCTTCTATTAGAAAAAAATTGAAACAGATAAAACCTAAGCCAAACAAACAGAAGTAAGGAAACAATACAGATTAAAACATAAATAAATAAAATGGAGATAAAAAATAAAATTAGGGCTGGAGATATGGCTTAGCGGTTAAAGTATTTGCTTGCAGAGCCAAAGGACCTCAGTTCGATTCCCCAGGACCTACGGTAAACCAGTTGCACAAGGTGGTGCATGCATCTGGAGTTTGTTTGCAGTGGCTGCACTCATTCTCTCTCTCTCTCTCTCTCTCTCTCTTTCTCTGTTTCTGTGTGTGTGCCTCTTTCCTTCTCTCATTCTCTCAAATAAATAAAAATTTTAAATGGAAAAATAAAATTAAAAGGACAAAAGTTGGTTCTTTGGAAAGGCCAACAAAACTGACAAAAATGAACAAAGATTGAAATTACTAACAACATAAATGAAAGAGGAACTGGTGTTACGGAGATAAAAATAACCACAGGGTAATACTGTAGTAGTTTAAATTTATGGCCCCATAGACTCAGGCTTGAATCTTGACTCTCCAGAGGACAGGGCCCTGCTGGAGAAGAGGTATGCCCCTGGGGGCTGGTTTTGGAGTCCATTCCTAAGGTGTAGGGAGAGCAGGTGGAGCTCTGGGTGTTGAGCTTGCTGTTGCTGGCAGCTGTTTCTCTCTGCTGAGGATACTGAAGTAGGCCAGCTTCTTTCTCTGTGGATGGTGATCGCCTAGAATTTGTAAGCCTGAAATAGACCCTTTCCTTCAATAAGCTGCTTCTGGTCAGGTATTTATCCCAGTAACAAGCTGATTGTAACATATACTTTGAATAATGTTGTGACTACAAATTTAATAACTTACGAATTTAAAAAGTTACCAGAATGACCCCAAGTGTCAACACTTACTAAAAAGGGAAAGGGAAAGTCTGAATATACCAATGACAAGTAAAGCTGTTGAGTTACAAAGACAACCTCAGGATCAGATGATTTCTATGGTAGGTTCTAGCAAATATTTTTTTTAAAACAATACAATACCAGTCTTTCACAAATGCTTCCAAAATATGTCAGAGAAGACAATGCTTCTTCATTCATTCTTTGACACCTATAATATCCCACTATCAAAAACATAGGAAAGATATCACAATTTATAAACCAAATATATCTTGTAAAAAATATATGCAAACACTGAGCATGATAGAGCATGCCCTTAATCCTAGAATTTGGGAGGCAGAGGTAGGAGGACCACTGTGAGTTCGAGGCCAGAGTGAGACTACATAGTGAATTCCCAGTCAGCCTGAGCCTAAGCAAAGCCCTATGTCAAAAAACAAACAAACAAAACAAATAATACTTAGCAGAACACTAGAAAACCGAACCCAGTAGTATAAAAATGAATATTCACTATGATCAAGTGGTAGTTGTTCCATAAGTATGTTTACTGTACTTATAAAATCAATTAATAACCCATTCAGTAGATGAAAAGAAAAACAATGACCATGATCATCTGAATTAAAGCAATAGAAAACTCTGAGGGCTGGGGAAATAGCTGAGGTGGGAAAGTGCTTGCCCACACAAGCATGAGGACCTGAGATTGATACCTGCCTAAAAAATGCTGGCATGGTAACACACACCTGTAACCCCAGAACTGGGGAGATTGTGACAGGGGTTTGTATTGGTGGTGCTCCACGCCAATGAGAGACCCTGTCAAAGGAAGTTGGCGGCATTCCTGAGGATGATAGCTGAGGTTGTCCTCTGTCCTCCACACACATGCCATGCTCACACTCACACATACACATTAAATTTAAAAAATTAATAAAATCTAACATTTACTTATTTATTTATTTATTTATTTGAGAGCAACAGACAGAGAGAGAAAGAGGCAGATAGAGAGAGGGAGAGAGAATGGGCACGGCAGGGCCTCCAGCCACTGCAAACGAACTCTAGACACGTGCACCCCCTTGTCCATCTGGCTAACGTGGGTCCTGGGGAGTCGAGCCTCAAACCGGGGTCCTTAGGCTTCACAGGCAAGCGCTTAACCGCTAAGCCGTCTCTCCAGCCCAAAAATCTAACATTTTTAATTATAGCAATACCACAGTTATTATTTCTCTCCTAACATCAGGAACAAGACAAAGACATTCATTCTGGGCACTTCAACTCAACAGCATAAGTACATTCTATCTAAATTAGTCAATAAAATAAATAAAGTCACCTAGACTGGAAAGAATTAAAATGATCTCTACTGGCACTTTATATGACATTAAACACAGAAAATTTTAAAGAGGCCATAAAAAGTTATTTAAGCAAATTTGCAATACAAGATCAATATGTAAAAATTAATTAAATTTCTTTACACTGATGAGAAGTAATCAATGAAATAAAACAATTCCATTTTCAATAAAACCAGAAAAAAAATATTTCATAACTGAGTTACCCAAAGACATATAATACATTTACTGAAAACTATAAGACATAAACAAGGTTAGAGCTCAACAGAGTTGAAATTAAATTCCACAAGTAAATCCATGTGCCATAGGTCAGTTAATTAGCAACTGTGGAGTTAAGACACCAAAATAGAACCATGTTTTCAACAAATAATACAGGAATAATTTGATATTGACATACTGAAGAATGAATTTGAACCCCTATCTCATACCACATGCAAAAACTAATTCAAAATTCATGAAGGCTCTAAATGCCAGAGCTCAATGTTCAAAATTCTTGTTTTGTTTTGTTTTGTTTTACGATGTAGGGTCTCACTCTGGCCCAGGCTGACTTGGAATTCACTATGTAGTCTCAGAGTGGCCTCAAACTCATGGTGATCCTCCTACCTCACTGACTCCTGAGTGCTGGGATTAAGATGTGCACCACCACGCCTGACTCAAAATTCTATAAAGGAGACTGAACTATAAATCTTCATGATTTTACTGTAGGGAACAGTTTCTTAGCTATACCACCAGAATATAAGCAACCAAAAAATAGATAAATTAAGTTCTTTTCAAAATTAAAAATTCTTGTGAGCTAAGCTGTACTGTTAGAAATGTGAAGACATAACCACAGAATAGGAAAAAATATTTGTGAATCATATTCTAATGATGGTCCAGTACACAAGTTATCTAGAATTCTTATAACACATTGATTGAGAGAAGAATAACACTATAAAATAGGCAAATAACTTTCATGGACAGTTTTACAAATAAAAGATACTATATTCAGTTTTTGCAATGGAAATGTAAATCTAAACCAAAATAAAAGATCTGTACACTCACTAAGATAGCTATAATGATTTTTAAACAGGAAAAAAAAAAGTATTGGGAGAATGAGGAGGAATTGGAAGCTTGGTACATGGCTAGCTGAAGCCAGCCTGCAGTTCCTCTGACTATTAAGTGTAGAGTTGCCATCTGACCCCACAACCTAAGTCCCAGCTATATACACAGAAGTGAAAGCATATGTTCATGCAAAATCTCATAGATGAGTGTTTGTAGCAGCATAATAAGTAACAGCCAGCATGTGGAAGCAGCCCAGATGTCTACTTACTGATAAATGGGTAAACAAATGTGATATATCCTCGCAATGGAACACAATTGAGCCATTCTGAATTCCTCCCAGAATGAGGAGTACTGACATGCGCTACAACAGGATGAGCCTTAAGAAGGTTATGCTAACTTCAAGAAGCCTGACACAAAGGCCACATTTCATGAGTCCATTCACATGAAATGTTTAGGACCAGCAGATCACACTTGATTGCCAGGGTGGGGACAAAGAAAAATTGGATCATGGGTTTTGTATTTCCTTTTGAGTTGAGAGAAATATTCTAAAATTGGTTAGTGGTTGTGCAACATTTAGGAAAATATTAAAAATCCTTGGTACTTTAAAATATATAATTGTTATGTCTTTATAATTGTGAATTTCATTTTGTGTGAAATGCTTATCTTATGTGAATTATATCCCAGTGAAAATGGAAATTAGAAACTAGGCAGAAAAATTAAACTAGTCATTTCAAGTATTATAGTATTGAGGAAACCCTAGGAAGAATATGAGGAAGGCAAGCAGGGAAGGCTGATGCTCTTAAATACCTTTCCCAGAAGGCAGGAATGATTGACAGCCAGTGAATCAATAAGACAAATAAAGGAGCCAGAAAGAAAACAACATAGAAAGTACTCCAGAGCTGCAAGTGCAGAGCCCGTGAATATAACACCTAGAGTATGGATTAGATAAGTAAAGTTCAATCAAACCAAAAGTTTTCAACACCTGCAAAGTAGACAGACTTTTGTGAATCTGACCACGATGAAGAGAGATGTTAAAATCAACACTTTTAGGGAAGGGGAAGGGGAAAATTGCAAAAATGGCTTTTGTGAAAAAAAAATTACTTACAAAGACTATGTAAGATGCTACATCATGAGTTCTGATAATTTCCTGAGAAAAGGTGACGTTCCAAAGTCCATTTTTTCTAGGTTCTTCATTGTCATTTTGTGCTTTAAGCAAATAAAAAGGGGCTAGAGACATGACTCAGTGATTATAGTACTTGCTCTGCAAGCTTGCTGACCCAAGCTTGGATCCTCATCACCCATGTAAAGCTGGGCACAAAGTGGGGCACATGTCCATAATCTCAACATGTCTATGGTAGTGGGAAGTGGTCAAAAATTCTGAAGTTCATAAGCTAAGTAATCTGGCATTCTCAGTGGCAAAATAACAAGAGACCCTATCTCAAACAAGGAGGGAGGAGAGGACCAACAACCCAAGATGTCCTTGACCTCACCTCTACACACATATGCTGATAAATACACACACATCATCATCATCATCATCATCTATAGACATACACAGAAAAAAACAAACAAAAGAAAAACAAAGTAAATAACATTTTTAAAAGCCTTTGTGGGCTGGAGAGATGGCTTAGCACTTAAGACACTTGCCTGAAAAGCCAAAGGACCCAGGTTCGGTTCCCCAGGACCCATGTAAAGCAGATGCACAAGGTGGCGCATGCATCTGGAGTTCTTTGCAGTGGCTGGAGGTCCTGGCATACTCATTCTTTCTCTCTGTCTCAAATAAATAAATAAATAAATAAATAAATAAATAATAAAATATTAAAAGCCTTCATTTTGCTTTTTAGTCCTTTACTTTATTTGCTTATTTTTAACAGATTATACTCTTTTGAGAACAAAGCAACTTGCAACTGTGTTATCCCGCAAAGCCTTTACTCAGACTAACTCTTTGCAGTATAAAATCTTCATAATTAAATCCATAATTTTTTTATGAACTAAACTTGTATTGAAATATACACACAAAAATGCACTGATACATGATAACAGAATCTTTTTTACAATATCATACATGTATGCAATGTGTTTGATTATATCCACCCCAATTATGCTTTTATCTTCCTCCCATTCCTACTGAATGCCTACTTCTTCACAACCATTTCTCCTCCTATTACTAAATAATATTTATTTATTTATTTGCAAGCATGTGTGTGTGAGTGTGCACACACATGTATAGGTGTGCCAGGGTCTCTTGCCACTGCAAATTAATACCAGATATAGGTGCCACTTTGATACCAGATATAGGTGCCACATTCTTTACTTGGGTGGTAATGAATCAAACCCAGGCCACTAGGCTTTATAAGCAAGCAAGCGCCTTTAGCTGCTGAGCCATCACCCTAGCCCACCTCCTACCCGTCTTCTTATTTTTAAGGAAAGTAAAGGAGCATTACCCTGAACTACTCTCCAGGTTTAGTTCTGGACAGTCCTGGCACAATCTGTTCAAGTTAGGTAGTGCAGAAAGATGAATATCTAGGAAGAAAGTAGAGAGAGGGAGGTTTCTAGCTTCTCAACTGACTGCTAACAAGTACAAGACATTACATTTTGCATTGAGCAAAAGGAACCCTTAGGACAAAATCAAACATCAATCACAACACATCAGACAGCTAGCTAGTCATGCACGCATGTATCAACAAGAATTCAAATTCTGGGCTGGAGAGATGACTCAGCACTTAGGGTGGTTGCCTGAAAAGCCTAATGACCTGGGTTCTATTCCCCAGTACCTACGTAAAGCCTAGATGCACAAAATGGCACATGCATCAGGAGTTTGTTTACAGCAGGTAGAGGCCCTGGCACACCCACACTCACCCTCATTCCCTGTTTCTCTCTTTCTCTCTCTCCCTCTGTTTCTCTCTCTATCTGTGTGTGAGTGTGTGTGTGTGTGTGTGTGTGTGTGTGTGTGTGTATCTCCCTGCTTGCAAATAAATAAATACCTTTAAAAAAAAGAATTCAAATTATAAGTAGGAGCAACGGATCTATGTGAAAAAGAAAATGCTAGAACACATTCTAGAAAGCAGGCAAAGGGAGAGCTTACTGAAGTCCCCAAGGTAATCTGTACCCAAACATTCCATCTCCTCCACTTTGGCCCCTCATCTAATGATCTAATCTCATCATAAATGATCAAGGTCACTGCTGGCCATGATGTGTGGTCCATCCATACCCCTGTATGAAGGCATCATGTCTGCCTCCCAAAACCCACAGCCTGCCCAGGCCCCTGCAGTCCTTGTCATGTTGACATCCTTTCTCTTCCAGAGGCGACTCAATCCTCCAGGAAGAGAATGGAGACTCCCCATGCTCCCAGCCCTGGTGGTAGAGGAACAGCTGCACCTGCTCAGATGGTCCTTCGCAGGCGGAGCTGGAGGGTGGTGGGAGTGGAGACTGCAGATGTTTACTTCCTTGCCTGTACTCTGAGGCCTCCCACTGGCAGGCTAAGTGCTTCAGCACAAGGCAACACTTTTGTCTATGGTGTATGGGAGTCGTGGGGGGCTGTGGTGGGGTATCTCAGACACCTTGAACAGTGTCTGACGCTTAGTAGGTCTTTGATAAATACTTCTGCACCATGAATGGATTCCAGGTTTCTGTAACGTTTGTCACTAGAGTCCTGCTGTGGCTTGATTATTCCCCAAAGTTCATTGTTAGAAGCTTAATCCGCAAATTCACATTTAATGGCGTTCCAAAACAAAGCCTTTGGAAAGTAATTAGCTTATTTTGAGGTCCTGAAAGCAGGGCTACCAAGTGACAAAGGCTGCTTTATGTCAGGAAGAGACTGGAGCAGGTGCTGATCTCATCTAGTGAAGCCCACTATCATGAATAATGCAGCAGAGGCCCCTTACCAGAGGCCGGAGCTCTGTCCTTGGACTTCTTAGCTTCAAATCTGAAAGCAAATGAAATCTATCTGCTCTTCAGAAATTACTTGCAATTATCTTTAAAATTACTTCCTCACAGGTATTTTTTGCTATAACAACAAAACAAAATAGACAAGTCTGGGCTGGGGAGATGGGTCAATCAGTAAAGTGCTGAGGAATAAAGAACTGAGTTTGATCCCACATAAAATGGTGGCCATGACATATATGTCTATACTGCCAGCATTAGGGAGGCAAAGCCAGGAGGGTCCCTGGAGCTCACAGCCCAGCTAGTCTGCCCTCCTTGGTGAACTCCAGGCCAATGACGGACACTGCATCAAAAAGAGGTAGACAAAAAAGAAAAACAACACCCAACATTGTCCTCTGCCTCTACATGCATACACATATGAATACCATAGTTATGTGCACCCCACCACACACACACACACACACACACACACACACACACACACACACACAAAATAGATTAAGTACAAATGTGGATTTAAAATCCAAAGAAATGGTTGAGGTCACCAAATGCCCTTGAGCTGATGAAAAACCAAAGACTCAAAGCATTCCTAATGAGAAAGCCAGTCTAGAGACAGCATGGCTCTCTGAGCTGAAGGTGGCCTGACTGCTTGCCTTCACGTAGGCTGGGCCATTAGATTTCCAACTTGTAGGGGTGGGAAGGAGGGATCTGTCAGCAAGAGCTTGAAGAAAAACCTGGGATGCTGTTGGTACTTATTAGTTCATCTACAGATCTGTTACCTTTAAAACTATCCTGACTTCAGCTTCTAAATAATCTTTTTAGAAACTGCCTTTGAACCTCCCCCCCCCACAATAAGGCTTCCATAAAGACACAATAAGTTGCAAGAAAGAAATGTCACACATTGCACCTCCCTTTCCTTTGATCATTGTTATTTTAATCTTCCACCCAATGATATTAACATATGCATTCCCTATTTGGCTATTTGAGGGTTGTCTCCCTTTTACTATTTTAAATCTGACTTTCACTCCAACACAAGAATGTTCTTTTCAGTGTTTCTAATATTAGAAAGAAAACCCCTAAGCCTACTTCCAGCCAACACATTAAAAGAAGGGTTTGATTCATTTTCGAAGAAGTTTTATAATAGGGAAATGTGACCATCTCTGTTGGCAAATGTTTTCACTGAATTACAGAAATCTTCAAAGAAAGAGAAATTTCCCCCAAACTATTTAAAAATCTTTGTAAGGACCTCCCACAAATGATAACTTCTTTAAAGTAGAAATTCCCCTAAAGATGCACAAATCTTCAAAAAATAATACCCTTCATATGATTAGAACCTTACCAAACTCCATCTGGATTTGAGTTCCAATAATAAGGGTCAGAACCTTGTCCATACCTAGTAAAAAAAAAAAAAATACTGTAAGAAAGCACATTTTTTAGTATTTCCAGATGTAGACAGAACATTTTTCGTTTTGAAATACAATGAGAAAACTTTTTTCATGCTATTTTGGAAAGGATATATTGGCCAAAGTAGGCAAAGAAAGTTATTTGAAAGTGATCAGGCCAACAAGACTTGAAAGCAGGTGAGTCTGAATTCCGAGTTAGAACCCAATCATGTGTCTTCTGCCATCTGCTCACATCATTTTTCTAAGTTCATGTTCATTGGTCAGAACACTAACGTCAGACCAACATTTCTGAAGTCAGGTTCAACTATAATATGACATGTTAAAGTAGCTGAGAGATACTGAAAACAGGAAAGTTACAGTTGAACATAAACAAAGCCAACAACTAGTTAAAAAGCCATTATGTGTACGGAAACACCCATACACACCCACAAGCCCACTCTCTCACACCTCTTGAGCTTTGGGTAAATTGCTCATCTGTATTTAGTTTTGAACACATTTTTCAGAGACATTAAGACAAAACAGCAGCTCCATCTCACTTCCTCTCAGCTCACGCAACGTGATGTCTCCAACCAAGCATCTTTTTATCATCACTGACATCTGTGGGGAGTGGACATCAATGGGAGGAAGATGCCCACCAGCCCCCAAAGACAGATTGTTATATCTGCTTCCTCCAGCACCTCCTCTCCAAAACAGTGCTCAAACAAAAGCCTTTGGAAGCCAGTGAGGAGAAACATGCTTGTGCATAAACATGTGGTATAAAGATTAAGAGGACAGCTTAGTATCTACATCATTTTCATGTTTGGGTGTTGTCACAGTGTGTTTTATTGTTAGAGTTTGGGGTTTTGTTTTCTTCTTGCTATTCAGTTTGTTGTTGTTTTAGTCACATCCTTACATCAACTTTTTTCAAGATGGTCATTTCTGAGTCACTCTAACCACATTGCCATGTCCACAGCTGTTACAAAATCGGTGGCCAGCCATGGCATGCCAAAGACTAAAGCCCCCCCTCAGCCAGTGTTCTTAACCTAAAACTTATATTACTATCTCTCAATTTTACTGAGACAAACTCATAAAATAGGAGTGAATGTCCTCAATATTTCTCCAGACAACCCATTGTGAAGTCAAATCTCACAGAGGCCGTTTTCTATTCTTTGTCTCATTCCTTCATGACTTCTACTTATGACTCATACTTCTACTCATGTACGTGCTGGATGCACCTTAGTACCTATGGAAGATGGCAAAGGCTTCTTCTACAGAGGCTCGGCACATATTACAGGAGTGGCTGCCTCCAGGGACTGGATCAGCTTCAAGGAACCTGTGATGGTTCCAGTGTGAAATGTCCCCCAATGGCTCCCTGTGTCTGAACATTTGGTCCCCAGCTTGTAACATCTTTTTTGTTAGAAGGTTATGGAACCTTCGGAGAGAGAGCTGAAGGAAGCAGGTCACTGAGGGTGGGCCTTGAGGTTTCATACCCCATTACCACTTCCTGTCCACATGCTTGTGTGTAAGCATTTGGTATTTGGTATGCCAGCATACCTGCTTCCTGGACTGCCAAGATATGAGGACATGAGAAGTCCCAGCTGCATTCTCCTACAACCACGCCTTTCCTGCCACCACGGGCCATGAGCCGACATAAGCTCTTCTTTCCTTAAGTTGTTTCTTGTCAGGTATTTGATCACAAGAGGAAAAGTAAAACAATACCCAGTGTGACTTCCCCAATTCTTCAAAGAAACCTTTCACTTGTGAATGAGAGAAAATAATAGTGTCAAATTCACATGGCTATGCTGCCTACAAATGAATTAATGAATGTGTAGTTTTTAAGATCATACAAAAGATTCTTGGAAAATGTTAGTGTTACACAACTGTATATTTGAGTCCACCCTTCCCAATACCTAGTACTCACCTTGCTATTTTGCTCCATTTATCTAGCTTTATCATCTACTTCAAAAAGTGTTCCCATCACTTTCAAAGAAAGGACCCTGTTCTCTCTTGTCCATGGAATTCAGGAATGGATTTGGTTTGTATCTTTCCTACGCCAGATATCTTGGATTTGATATTCTCCTAATCCCCAGAGAATTGGAATGGTAGCTTAAGCCATGTTAAGCACATAAGTATTGAGCACTTAGACATGGCTCCTACTTACTAAAAGCTAATTGCTAAATATACAAAAATTTTGTGAGCTGGTATTCATGAGAAACTCGGAGGCTTTACAAAAAATGTCTAGCTGTGTGGGGCTTTAGTGAATTGGGCTCTATAGATTCAGACAAACCAAATTAAAACATACCCATTGAACCTACATGTCTCCTTACCCATTTGGGTTTATCTCCAGTTAACATCAGTTATTTTCACAGTTCAAAATACAAGATGCATGTTTCCCTGCCCCAAATGGCTACTAAGATTTTAGAATTATACAAGTTGAAATGAAACACAAGCAATTCATCAATTAGCGATTATCCCCAGTTTTCATTTGGGAGATGACCATACAAGGAGAATAATCATGTGCTGAATTTCAGAGTGGGTATTTCATCATTTTTTACCCAAATATTCTAATTCCTTCACTGAAGCCACCTAATGATCAAGTGCAATGTCCCTTCCTTCTTCCAACATCCCTCTACATGGTAAGCTTAAATAGCCTATTGAGCTGCCGTTTTGCCTGGCTGGTTTGTGACACATGATGTATTGATGCAGGTTTGATATTTGTGTCAGTATTGGGCTGTTTGTCCACAGACACCCGCCCCCCTGCCACTGGCTGCCACATGGCCCCTATGGGTCTTTGCCAGACAGTGTTGGTATTAAGGCCCTGTAGTGTTTGTCCTGGCAAGACCACCAGGGAGGCAACCATCCAGTTCTCATCAGATGTGGGATTTTTCAGAAACGATGCAAGCAGGTCAGCATTTGGTTCCAGAGGTTTCTGAAGCTTGTATGTACTTCAGTCTATTTTTGTGCCCTCTGCCAGGAGGTTCAGAGGAGAAGCTCAGAGTCTCCAATCAGTCTCCCAAAGGTACCTGGCCAGATTCCAAAGACTGTGTGGACTTCAGCCACTGAGGGTGCCCATTTAGAAAGATCTGTGTGACTTCTCAAGAGTTCCTTAGGGGCTGGGGAAATGACTTAGCAGTTAAGACATTTACCTGCGAAGCCTAAGGACCCCAGTTCAATTCCCCAGCACCCATATAAGCCAGATGCACAAGGGGGCATATGCATCTGGAATTTGTTTGCAGTGTCTGGAGGCCCTGGCATGCCCATCCTCTCTTTCTGTCTGCCTCTTCCTCTCTCTTTCAAATAAATAAATGAATATTTTTAAAAAAGAGTTCCTTAGCTGGGCGTGGTGGTGCACGCCTTTAATCCCAGCACTGGGAGGCAGAGGTAGGAGGATCGCTGTGAGTTCGAGGCCACCCTGAGACTCCATAGTGAATTCCAGGTCAGCCTGGGCTAAAGTGAGACCCTACCTCAAAAAACAAAAAAAAAAAAATAAAATAAAATAAAAAAATAAAAAATAAAAAAAGAGTTCCTTAGGCCTGTCAATCATGAGAGAGAGTTATACCCTGACTTCCTGTTCCTTCACAGTCCTTTCCCTGTTCTGCCAGCCACTCATCCCCTGACACAGTGGTTCCCACCCTATCATGTCATTTCAGCATGGCATTCTCCCATCAGCCCATCTGTACAACCAGCTGATCAAATGAACAAGTAATGTTTGGATGCCTTCCTTGCTTCTGAATTTTCCTTCTAAAAGGAAAGGATACCACGAAAAAATTATCCTTGAATTAGACTTCAAAAAGTCAAATGTTTCCCCAAAGGAACCCTCAAATTCTTTTGAAACTATTTGGAATTATTAAAATGAAATTAACATTTGTCTCACTTACATTTCTGCTATGCCAGATCATTATGTTGGTATTACAATTTGAATGTAAAACATCTCCCATAGACTAGTGTGTTTGAATGCTTAGTCACCAACTGGAGGTGATGTTTCAGGAGTTGTGGAAACTTTAGGACATGAGGCCTTCATGGTGGTCCTAGGAAACTGGAGGCAGACTTTGATGGTCTAAGCCTAGAGCCACTTCGAGTCCAATCTCTCTGCTTCCTGATCAACTAAGATTTCACAAACCATACCCCAAGCTCCCCAACATCACCATTCCAGCTACCATGATGGACTGTACTCTAAACTCTGATATAAACTCAGTGTATTTGATCACAGAAATGAGGAAAGTAACTAATAGAGTAGGAAACTCAATTTTAAGGAGAAAATCTCAACCTGTGCCCTATTCTGCAGTTTCTGTTATTTAGCAAATCAGTGACAGAAGAAAAACAAGGAATCTTTGAATGCAAGTTTCAGTGAGCAGCCATGTCTAACTTATATTCAATAGGAGAGCCAGAAGAATATCATATAGTTCACAGCCTGCATGAAAGGCCAGGAAAACAAATGGAAGTGAAACAGGACCCAAGGCAGGAGGTAGGGAAATGCAGCAGGAATTCATTGATCATCTCCTTTGCATGCTTTTGCAGTGAATGTACTCCAAAATTTTCATCTTAGCTGGAGATTCAGCAGGCCGAAGTAAATGCCTGGTGAGGGTTATGTTCTTCTCTGGCTCCTTGATTTGTTTTGTGTAGTGAACAGAAAACATATGAAGAAGGGACTTTGGGGACCACACCTGCTTCTGGGGAGAAGAGGGAGCTGCCTGCATTTCCCATTCTTCCAAGAAGACATACCACGGTACAAAGCCAAATCCCCCAAAGGAACTCAGCCAGTGTTTTGGTAGGAAGGGGAAATAGATGGTGGGTGATATAACTCAAAGTGGCCTGTGTCCACCAAAACCAGACATGAGCTTTCCAGGTGCTGTGGGAAAGAGGGCTGTGTGGAGGATTAGCTCTGCTATGTGAATCAGTAGTAGCTGATGACTAGGGCCTTGGAGAAAAAGAAGTCCTGGTCTCCTTGGCCAAAGTTGTCACTATGAGCTTCTTTGGATTTGCCAGGTACTGAGCACTGGATGGAGCACAATGGCATTTGGGATGGCAAATTTGAGGCATGGGCTTGTGTGACACTTCACATTAAAGAGGTGAGTGGACAAGCAGGAAAAGCAGAGCATTAAAAGGCAAGGGCAGAACTAGCAGCATTAGGCTTCTTAGGAGAAATGGCAGTATGATCTTAAGGGACTTCTTGGAGGATATGGAATTAATGCTATAATTTTGAGAACTGAAGAGATTCAGGTCCATGCCTGGCCACAAAGAAGACAAGGCCCCATGATTTGAAGCAGGGAATCAAAGGTCAGAATATGAGGCTTGAGGTAAGACAAGGCTGTAAGAAGGCTGGCAGAAAGGTGGGCTGTGAGTTGACTTACAACTATCCTTTCCCCAGGCTATAATAAGCATACCAGGCATGGATTTGGAATTGTCAGAAACTCAAGCCCCATTGAATCAGACAACAGGCTCAAGGTCATTGCATTTCATCAACTTGAGCAAATTAGTGGAGCCCTTTTTATTTATAACTTCATAAGATTCACAGCCACAGGAATGTAACACCCTTCCCTTGCCCCAAAACCAGCCATTTGGGGCAGTTACAACAAAATCACACTATTCATCATCTTCCTACCTCCAATAGGCCAAAAAAAAAAAAAAGGAAAAGGGGGGGATATAATTGCTGATATTACTATTTTGTGCATTGGATGAGAGTTTCCAAAAACAATAACAATTAATTTTCTTTGGTGGCGTTAGCCAAAAAGGCAGAGAAGTGCCAGGTTTCCATGGTCGTCTTAGATCATCTGGCATCTGGGAACAATGGCTGTAAGGAACCAGCCCTTGGAGGCCAGTAAAGCTCTCTTATAACTCCAGTGCTAGAGGTTTCATATCTTGGCCATTCCGCATCACAGCAGGTAGAAAACCCAGGATGGAAAATGTCAGCCTGGATACAAGTTTTCTCCACAGAAATATTGCTTCAACATAGCTGAAATCCTTAGAGATCTTTTCTTTGTCAGGCTTCAAAAACACACTAGCCTTGGCTTCAGATGCCTTTTTGACGCTGCTCCAGACATATTTAAGAAATGGGTCTAATTTTGAAGGATATATTTGGGCAGTCAACCAAGACCTAGAAGAGGAATAAGCCATCCTGATTTTATGCAAAAAGAATTTAAGAAAAAAAAAATGGAGCCAAAACTCTGAAATTTCTGAAGGCATTTGCACTGATCTACCAGATCTTAAAGGGGAGATTTCAGGCAAAAAGTGAGAGATGATTATGCTATCTCTTTTGGGATGTGAAAACTCCTCTCTCGGTATTTCTCCACCACTACTATAAGGAGAACCCTAAGTGTCATAGAAACAACTTATCTTTACTTTCAAGACTTTTCAAGCCCCATGACAATTGCCCTCTAAGAAGTAGCACCAGCATTAAAGTGTGCCAACACACAATACTTCTGGAAATGCTAAGATGATGGGACATTATCTCTAGGCTTTCTTTATTCCTCCCAGGTTACTTATTTCTAGACAGAAGGCTAACTCCACAATGCATGACCCGTATACCTCAACAAAGAGGGGCCAAGGGGAGGGGGTAGGTCACGGATGAGCCTAATAATGGTACCAAACTGACTGTATTTGCTGAATACAGAACTGACTAATAAAAAAAAATAAAAAATAAAAATAAAACTGTAATAAAGTAATGCAAATTATAAAATACAAAAATGCAAAAATTACAAAAATCCTACTTATAATTTTAGCACAAGATTTATTTTTTCCCAAAGGATTATTTTTCTCCTGTTTGGAAAGAGGGCTATATAGTTCAGCTAGCTGAATAAATTATTTTTGTTTCAGAGAAAAAAAAAGAATTCTGTTGAGATAAAATAGTTAACTCATTGGATGATAGACAAGCAATAAAGATGGGAAAATGTTTCAATAAAATTATCTTTATTTTTTTTGCAAAGAGAAATCTTAGTCACTTCATGGAGTGTAACTATGCAAAGGAATGGTGTTAGGTATTCAAAAGATCTCCAAGAACCTCAAATATATAACATGAAATAAAGTGTGTGTGTGTACATAACTAACAAGGACATGACTACACTGTTTATTGAGCACCTGTTGAGTCACTTGACCAGCCTGTAAGCTGTAGCATTTGCTCGATGAATATTGATACCTTTCTCCCCAAAGCACTGTTGTTGTCACATATTCCAACCCATCTGACTGACAGTGTCTGTATCTCTCCACCAATGGCTTCCCCTGGCAGCAGGAGTATGTCCATCCCCGGCACTAGACAAGCTGTCTATATAGGAGGTTAGCACCCTTAGAAGCAGACTTCAACTAATGAGAAGGATGTGGTGGGTACATACATCAGTTTCATTCCTCAGCTGCCCTACCCATGTCTCCTGAGATCACCAGGAAATGAAATGTTGTCTGCATTGGGAACACCACTGAGATGACCATTTAATCCTCATGGCAAATTTGTAGGGCAGAGTTTTATGACTAAGAAAAGTTAAAGTTTTATGCTAAAACAAGGGGCCTGGGAAGATGACTGCATGGTCAAAAACACTTGCTGCACAAGCCTGATGACCAGAGTTTGGATACCCAGGATCCACATAAAGCCTTATGCAAACAATGCATAAGTCTGTAATTACAACACACCTACATCAATGGGAACTGGAGTCAGGAGAATCCCAAAGCTTGCTTGTGGGCAGGCTAGTCTGGTCTGGTTGGCAGCAACAAACAAAAAGAATCTTGTCTCAAGCAAGGTGAAAGACAGGACCAACAGCCTGAGGCTGTCCTCTGATCTCCACATACACAACATGGTGTGCATAGTCACACAGGGGGGTGAGAGGGAGATAGGGAGAAGGAGAGAGGGGAGGGGGAAAGGAAGAGCAAAAAGAAGACAAAAAGCTACATACATTGCCATTCTGTCTATTAAGAGAGAGACTTGTTCAGCAAACATGATGAAGGAAATGATGGTTATAGAAGCAAATTGTTCCAGTTATTTCCTGTCACAACAATTTTCTTCCTAATACTTAGCTACTGTAACTATTTAGACATCAATTGCTCATTTATTTATTCATCATCTATTTCCTTCTCTGGGATAGAGATTCTAGGAGAGTAGAGATTTTTTCTACATTGTCCTAGAAATAGTATCTCATTATATAAAGAGAATAATAAGTGAACAAATTTTATCATAGAAAGGAGGTTAAAACCATTCCCCTATGTGATATTCTAAACATAAAGATCAATGAGAGTCAAAAATATTAGACATATATGCTATTCACCATGTTTCAATTCTTAGCTCAAAAAACAAACTAAACCACCAGCTTCTAAGGCAGAAATTTCAAAGATTAAAAATAAAATTCAGGTTTGCCGTAATGTAGAACTACTTCAAAGTCAGGGTCAAAGGGAGAGATTAGCATGTCGATGTTTGAAGCAGCCATGCAGTCAAGTGTAGGTATGCATAGGAGAAACCCAGCTTGTTAGATCAAACAGCCTCTGAGATCAAGTAGCCCAGGGAACCAAATCCAGAAGAGGGGATTTCTGGCATGCTGGCAAGGAACAGTAGTGCTCCTGGATGCTCATCTCCATGAGGGTATGGGGAAATGCACAAATCAAAAAGACCATTGCAGCAGAAACAGAAAAACCACAGGGCTGCAACTCACACTTTGGCTCTCTCTTAGGAGAGTTCGGTCAAGTGGAAGTTGCTCTCCTTCCTTATTGCAAAAGCCCTGAGACGCCGGAACCCATATGTAGGTAGTTCTTGTAGTACAGCACCTATGCCCCTCCCCATCTGACCCTTGTGCCTAGCTGCAATTCTAGGAATGTGGACCGCTGGTAGTTTAGAGTGGCTGTGTCCACACTAGAACCACCCTCAGAGAACTGTCTGGTGAAAGTTACCACAGCCTTACTCTGGGCTAGCCTAAGACAATGATTATTTGATGTGGGGAATGACGACCTAGCAGACTTTACTTGCATTTTATCAATTCTGAAGCACCATCTATATGTGGAGACCAGCAAGCAGGAATGACTTCATGAGTATGTTTCCCTGGGCAGTCACATGGAAAACCATACAGAAAAACACCTCACATTTGATTTCATGCCCTAAAACCATCATCTTGAAATTCCCATTCCTCCTATTTGTGAATTTGTAAACTCCTGTGGAGCACTAGAATGTCTATCATCCTAGTGCTAGGGAGGCATACATGATAGGATCCCCGAGACTTGTTGGCTAGCTAGTCTAATCAAATCGATGAGCTCTAGATTCAGTGAGAGACCCTATCTCAAAAATAAGGTAGAGGGATGAAGACATGGCTTAGTAGCTAAAGCACTTGCCTGCAAAGCCTAAGAACTCATGTTCGACTCTTCAGGGCCCATGTAAGGCAGATGCACAGTGTTGCAAGCACTCAAGGTAGTACATACACTCAAGGGAGTTCACACATATGGAGTTCAATTTCAGTGAATGGAGGCCCTGAAGTGCCAATTCTCTCTCTCTCTCTCTCTCTCTCTCTCTCTCTCTCTCTCTCTCTCTCTTTCACACACACAAAAAAGTAAAAAAAAAAAAAAAAAGTAAAAATAAGAAGGTAGAGAACAATTGAGGAGGATACCCAATGTCACCTCCACACATGCTCACACAAATTTGTACACATGTGCACCCTCACATACACACACCAAAAACAGAGAAGAGGGGAGGAAGAAGTTTACAGGGACGGGACAAAAGAAAGAAATAGAATACATATCATGAAAGTTGAAGGGGAACAGAAAGGAGACCAGCAACAGTGGAGAAGGAGGAGTGGGGAAGGGCAGCCAGAGATGTGTGAGTATAAGCAGAAAACAATCATACAGGCTCATGAATATGTCATAACTAAAGCCATTGTTTTGTGTGATACCTAAATGTTAATAAAAGGAAGTGTTGCTTTATCTGCTGTTCTTGCACACTCCTGTAACCGGGTGAGTCACTGTTCAGCATCTGCTGCATAACAGAGCTTGTGCTAAGCAGGCATGAGGCAGAGCAATGAACAGAACAGATGCAGCTCTGGAACGTTTCAGGAAAGAGAAGCCTATGTTGAGAGAGCAGGTCCCTGTGATTCTTTGTCCAGTGTTGGTCAGTTCTGATATTTTCCAGGAAGCAGACAAACTACAGCAGGAGCACAGTTTGGGGAAGAAGAAAAGAATTCTCACACATGGAAGCTGTGGCTCTTTAAACAAACCACTCCCCTGTTGAAGATTCTGCATGTTGATTGACTAACTAGAGTTTCCTGATTGTGGATGGTTGGAATGTTGTATATTATGAGCCAAAATTAGGTTGGGCTATGTTTTGCCCCCTTAATAGCCATTAACGGATTGTCTCTGTATCTGACCTAACATCCTTTTGACTATCAGATCAAACCTTTGGAATGCATCCTTGGCAAACCATTAGCTTACCTGAACCCAAAATCTAAGAATGTCACCAGATAGTGTCTGAGATGTACAGGAGATATTTTCCTACTTTGCCATACCCATCTACCAGGTGTACTCACCAATGAAATTGCATTGATTTTTGACATTTTTTTTTTGTTCTATGACTATTAAAATTCATGCAACATCTTGCACATGTCATTTGGGACAACTTGAATCTGTGTTCCCAGGCCAAAGTCAGTGTTACTCTCCTTGAGGTGAGAGCTCTTTTGCATCTGCACACAGCAGCTAAAGATAAAGAAGAACACTTCCTTATTCTAAATTGCCATAACTCTCAAAAGTATTAACGTGCTTCTGGAATTATTCAGTCAAAAATACATATTAGAACTGGAGACGTGGCTTGGTGGTTAAGGTGCCTGCCTGCAAAGCCTAAGGAGACATATTCAACTCTCCAGATCCCATGTAAGCCAGATGCAAAGGCGAGGCAAGAGAAAGGTCTCACGTGCCCACTAGGTGGCATAAGTGTCTGGTGTTCGATTGCATTTGCTGAGGCCCTGGCTTAACAATTCTCTCTGCAAGTGTCTCTTTCTCTCTCTTTCTAATGCCCTCTCTAATAAAAAAAAAAAAACAGACCCATTACATGATTTAATATGTAATACTAATACAATATTCATTTTTATTATGAAAGAATCAATTCATAATTTCTGTACCTCGGAAGCTTATACGTAGTTGGATTTTTAAATGATAATAAGACTTAGAAGGTACATTCTGGGTATTATTTGTCACCATAAATGTGCAATAGGAAAAGACTCTTGTGCTAATAATTCTTAAGGTCAGTGAATATATATATATATATATATATATATATATATATATATATGTCAATGCTACCTCTCTGTCACAGTAAATATCTGGGTGATATAATTTTCTTTCTTACATTTTTATACAACCTGCAGTGATTCTGAAATCAGTATAATTACTGAGATAGACAGGTTGATAAATGAGATGAGCTGGGGATATAGCTCAGTATGATAACACTTGTCGGGCATGGACAGGGCCCAGGGTCTTATCCTCAGCCATGCAAAGAATACATAAAATAAAAGATAATTGTGCATACACCATAAGATCATAGTTGTTTAAAAACAGTGCATCAGGGCTGGAGAGATTGCTCAGTGGTTAAGACACTTGCTGCAAAGCTTAACAACCCAGTTTAATTCTTCAGCACCCACATGAAGCCAGATGCACAGGGTAGACATGCATCTAGGGTTTGTCTGCAGTGGCTAGAGGTCCCACTGTTCTCTCTCTCTCTCTCCCTCCCTCTCTCTTTCTCTCTCTCTCCTTGTAAATAAATAAAATATATATTTTTTTAAAAAATTAGGTGCATCAACAAGAAACAGCTACTAGGTATAGATAATACAATGCTAACAAATAAATTTTTCTCTTCTTGCTTTCTTTTCCTAACTTCTTAAGCATCAGTTAGGATATTTTCTTTTTTTTTTTCTTTTTTTTTTTTTTTTTTTTTTTTTTTTTTGGTTTTTCAAGGTAGGGTCTCACTCTAGCCCAGGCTGACCTGGAAGTCACTATGGAGTCTCAGGGTGGCCTTGAACTCACAGCGATCCTCCTACCTCTGCCTCCCGAGTGCTGGGATTAAAGGCGTGCGCCACCACGCCCGGCAGTTAGGATATTTTCATGTGTCATAAAATGTGTAAAGAGGTACTAGTTGGGAAGAAGATGTTGCTGGAAGAAAGATAAAGGGGTCAAGAGAAGGTAAAGGAAGGGATTATGATCAAAATACATTATATACATTTATTAGAACTGTCAATAAAAATGAAAAAATTACAGAATTAGAGACAGAGAGAACACAACTTACAGTGGTAGAATGGTTTATTAATCTCACGACATTGATGTAGAAAAAGTTTTCATATTGTTATGACATTTCCAAACATACATATATAATATTATTTTGCCAATATTTGCCTCCCATCACACTCCTCAGCCCTCCACCCCCTTCTCACTGATCCTCTTCCTTCCTCCAAATGCTCCCCCCTTCTGCTGTTGTGCCATGTGCATGTTCATGTCTATATTAATTTACTTTCACATATGCATACAAATATTTTAAAGGAAAAGAAAAAAAAGCATACAGGAAAATGTGTGTAGAATGAATGCATAAATTTAAGTACTTTTATAGAAAAATTCTTTAGAGAATAAAAAGTAGACAATCCACAATGAAAGAAGTTATTGTAGCATATATGTCTTACAAAATATTATCCAGAGTACATAAAGAATATGTACAAACAAATAAAAAGCAGAAAATTAATAGAACAGTGAAAAGACTCAAACCGGCACTTATAAATGAGAACCCTGACGGACAACATGCAGAGGAAAAATACCCTCACCATCATTAGACATCAGGGAAATGGACATTGAAGCACAATGCAAATGCACCAGACTCCAGGCAGAGTGACTAATGTGGTTAAATGATATGACTGTCTAAAATGAAAATGAAACACTAAGTGTTGCCAAGTATGCAGAGAAAGTGGAATGCCAAGATTCTTTGAAGAGTTGCGTGTAAAGCCATAGTTTGGGAAACTATGGTGCACATATGCCTCCCTGAGGAAGAGTTAAGATAGCTATTGTTGACTGTAAGCATGGATTTATGTAGGAACTATGGATACAGTAATCATCAAGGTCCAAGAATTAAGCTTGCACACAATCATCTCTAACTCCTTATACGATGGGAATAATGACTTTTCCCAACCCCATGCTAGAGGAAACAGAAGCAGAGCCAGCTTGATCTTCAACCCTTACAACAATGTGTTCAAGTGACCAGGTTGGCATTTCATTGGGGTATGAAAGGGAGAGAGACTCTGAATGCAATGTAGGAATCACCAAGTAGAAATTTCTGATTTGACCTTCAGCAAATAGACAATGACCTGAGAGTCATGAGCTCAGCATCCCAATCAGAGGAGCCCTCTATGAAGTGACCATCTGGCAGGCTATTTTAGTTGTGTCCCCAGGTCCATTCATGAGCCAGGATTCTGTGCACTAAGATCCAGTTGAGAAACTAAGCTGTTCTTCAGTGGCTTCCAGGGTCCACCAACTTTAGACTGGATTATGTTTCCTATACCCAAAGTGTTTAAGTCATCCATGCAGCCTGGGCCAACTGAGAAAGACTTCTAGGTTAGACACCAGGAGACTAATAGGAGAATTTTCTGTTACACATTCAGAAACATGATGCTGTTTGATCCCCATTACCAGAAAGAAAGAAGGAGTGACTTTGGGTAGGAAAAACATTACACTGAAGCTCCAAGAAACTCTCAACCAGTATACCAAAGAGTTCCCAAGCCAAGGCTGGTCAACACAGCATCCCACAGCAGCAGATATGGCTGGTCCCAGCCAGCACTGTTCAGCTCAGTCATTTGCTGGGAGCAGCGTGGAGATAGCATGGCCTGAGTAGTCTAGGTGACAGTATATTTGAAATTTTGGCAGTTGGGACTGTGTATTAGTGACATTCCTTGTGGTTGTGCCCAAATGCCTGGCAAGAAGCAATTATGGGCAGAGGGTTTATTTTGGCTCACAGTTGGAGGCAATCCAGCTCATCATGGTGTGGAAATGGTAACAGGAGTGTGAAGCAGCTGGTGAGTGAATGCATCCATGGTTAGGAGGCAGAGACAGCAGACAGGAGGTGGGGCCAACCTATAAAATCTCAGGGCCTGCCCCAATGTCCCATCTCCTTCAGTGAGGCTTCATCTCCTAAATGTTTCACCACTTTCCAAAGCAAAACTCCCAGATGGGGGCCATGTGTTCAGGAACATGAGCCTATTGGGGACTTTTCACCTCAGCAGGATGTCAATCTGCAGCCCCCTATAGCAGATTCCATGATAATCCTCCATTATAACACACAGTCTCTTTCTTAATGGAAGCCAAATACTATGGAATTACTATTGGTAGCTAGTCAGCCAGATTTCCATTGCTATGGCAAAATGCCTGGGAAAATCACCTTAAAGGAAGAAAGGTTTAATTTGGCTCATGGTTTCAGAGACCTCAGGCTAAGCTCACCTGTCTGCAGAATATGTTTCAGGTATGTGTGCAAAGCAGGATGTTCATCTTGTCATGCCCAAGAAAGAGAAGGAGCCAGGAATAATATCTCCCCTTGCAGGGCACACCTCTCAGTGACATAATTCCTCCAATAAGGCCACATCTCCTAGTTTCTACCAGCTGTCAATAACCCCACCAAAGTATGAAGCTATCAATGACTCATTCCCTGATATAATCAGAGTCTACAGGACCCAAACACTTCCATCAGCTGACAACCTAGCCTTTCACATACAAGACATCAGGGAACATTTCAGATTCAAACCTTAGGAAACAGAAACAAACATTTTGATCATGTTCGTTAACATCTGCTGGGTGCTTTTCTCAACATCCTATTAAATATTCACGTCATTCATAACTGGAAATGGTGAGGTAAGCATGCTGAAGGTTTATGCATGCCAGATGCTCTAGTAGGTACTTGGTGTCCTCTTATAGTGGTGATCCTGAGACCAGAGACAAAATATGAGTCTCAGCAATCATTTACTACTGCACCATGACCACACCACCCGGCCCCTCCAGCTCCAGCTTGCTCTTCACTGTACCCTTCTGGCAATTTGTCATTAGGTCTTTACTTGTTTGTGAAATGTGTTTCCCCCCTCGTCAACTCAATGTGGGTGAAGAATGTTGTCTGTGGATCTATCTCAGTCTCTAGGGTTTTTTTTTTTTTTTTTTTTACAGTGCCTGTCCATAAGGTAGATTCAGTTCAACATGACTTAAATGAATAAACCTTTTCAGAGGCTCTGTGAATCTGATTCTCATCATCTTAGAAGTGAAATATCTGTGTCTGTGTATACATGCTATAAACATATATATGATATAAGTTTGTGTGTCTGTATAAACATCTACTTATTTCATTTGTAGCAAAAGTGAAGGAATGAAGCTATGGCACCATCACTATTGGCAGTTAGCCTTGCTGTCAAGTCTCAGCAATTTTGAATATTCTGATTTCTCCTTTTGATCTTTCCCACATCCCTCAGCCCAGTGATAACATATCCAGTCTGTTGAGAAGCACTAAATCAGATGACCCCTGAGTCTGGTGACCACAAATCCTGGTATTTTTGGAGCAGGATCAATTCCCGATATTCTCTCTAATGTCTTTTTTTCTGAACAGATACATTCACAAATCATAAACAAAACATTCTTTGGCAGATGGGCTCCTAATTTTTGATTCTGAAAATATGGTCACCAGATCCTCAAGACTTCTGGAAGCTTTTCTTAAGGATTGTTTAGGGGAACTTTGGGTTTGTGGTGAACAGTTTGCCTGGAAATAAATCTCAGTGTCACAGTACCTCTTTCCATGTGTCAGTGGCTGGCTCATATGAAGCTTTGAGAATCTCTGTGCCTCCTGTTTGACCCTGCCCCCCACCCTCACCTGCTTACCCTCTTGGCCTTCCATGCAGTCCTTCTTGGTCCTGCTTGAAGGTTTGTCTTCACCATTCTTTCTGCACTATAATCACAGGAGTGTTGTATGACTTCACATGGCTCATGACCCTTTTGCCAGGAATTGTAAAGAAAGGCTTATGGTGGATCTAGAGGCTATCTTGGGTTACTTCCTCCGGACAGTTTTGGCAATGAGAGACATTTGAGGGAGATTATCCTAAGAAGTGCTGAACCGGACAGGGGACCAGAGAAGTAAGGGAATGAAGGAACCAACAATGTGGACATGGGGACAGTAAAGGAGCAGGTTACCTCTGGGGACAAGTCCCATGGGATCAGTCCTCCTAGAGGCCTCTGAGAGTAAGCATAGAGCATACCGCTGAGCTGTCACACTGAGGGGCCAATAAGCTTTCCATCTGAGATTGTTGTGAGTCACTCTTGGGTGCTTTCACCACCCCATGATGCCTGCATATACCCCACCTTGTCCAAATCAAGTATGTTCTAGTGACTAAAGAAAAGCCCCCAGATAATCAAACACAGGTGTTTCAGTAAGAATCCCAGGGGGACAACAGCATCTACCATAAAAGTTTTTCTTAATCTGAGGAATGGGTCTATAGAGCATGGGCTGATTCCCTACCTGAAAAGCAGTGTGTGACAGTTGGTTGGTCCTAGTCCATCTGAATTAACAGTCCCTTTGCCCACCTACCTACTTCCATAACCTCTTTTCAGAAAAAAAGAGAAAAACTACCGTCTGCCCCTGTTGTCAGTAAGCAAGCACTTAGAATATCACCAAAGCAGAATGGCTTACTATTGTGACTTGACCACATTTTGCTTCTATGATAGAGCCAGCCTGGGATATCAACACAACTGCGTGTCATGTGCTAGACAGTCATTTCTCAACATTTATGGGATGTGACAGTGTACTAGGTGTGGTCCTAGCCAGGAGGCTTGAAATCTAAATAAACCCCTAACTGTCTTTGATGTATGGTATTTTCCCTTCCTTTCATTCTTTGGTTCCTGTAGCAGGTGCTGACATCTTTATTATTCACACAGCCGTCTCCAGGATACCATCTCACCATAACACAGCAAATTTATGCAGGAACTTTCTCCCAAGGAGTCCAGAGCTCTATAAAATAAGCCATCTTTATCAACTTATGGCCTTAAGCACATGGAAGTCCCCACATAAGAAAACACATTTCCCCCATCTCATACCTAGAAAAGTCAGGAATATGGGGAGGCATGGTTTTCATAAGGACCTCTGGCTCCATAGGAGCAGAAAGCCTCAGTTTCACATCTGTAAAATAGACCTGCATGCACCCAACAATTAGGCTCAGTGAGAGAGAAATAAATGGGACTATTGTTTGCTGCTGATACAGGCCAGGAGATAGTAACTGTGGATCATAAGTATCATGTTATAGAGATATGCATTACTTACTTCCTACGTTTTTGTGACCAAATACCTGACCTGACAAGGAGCAGCTTAAGGCAGGAAGGGTTTAGTTCAGCTTAATGTTCAAGGGGACACAGTCTGTCATGGAAGGGAAGGCATGGAGGTAGGAGCAGCAAGCAGCTGGTCACATACAGTCCATAGTCAAGTAGCAGAGAGCAATGAATGCTGGTGCTCAGCTTACCTTCCCCTTTTCACTATGGTTCAGAACCCCAAGCCAATGAAATGGTACTGCCCACCGCATGAGTGGGCCTTCCTGTCTCCGTTCAACCTCGTCTTAAAGTACCCAGATTGCATGTGTGCACCGCCATGCCTGGAGTTCTGTGGTGCTGAGGATGAAGCTTCACAGGTACAGTGTTTCAATTGTAAGTTAAATCCCATCAGGTAGAAAAGATTAACCACCACAAGATACAAAATCTGTTGTGTGAAGTTTCTTCTTAATAAGAAGCTAAACATAACATCTGGGTAGCGTAGGAAAACTTGATTTCAAGGGCTAGCCTCCATGCTCATCATACTGTGAACTATAGAATTTCTCAGAGCTTCATGTTTCTCCTGAAAAAAAATAAATACCCCTCACCAGAATGAGAGGGTTTCATGAGTGTAACAGAGTAAGATGACTATAACCACACATTGTTGGGAAATTGGAAGTTTATTAATGGTTCAGCGGAGAGGTCTTTAGACAAAGGGGCAGAGGGAGAGGCAAGGAGCCAGATAATCAGCAATGGGCTATGAGTGCTGTCAGTCCAGAAGTGACAGTGTGCAGTGGGTGAGCATGAGGGGGCTAACCGGGTACCAGAGGTGAACCAGAGTGGGTAAGAGGCAAGAGAAGAAGAAGGAGATAGATAAATGATAGTTAGATAGATAATAGATAGATAGATAGATAGATAGATAGATAGATAGAGATAGATAGTGGAGGAGGTACATATAAGAACAGAATAGGAGCCTGAGATGGGGACAGAGAGATACATGGAAATAGAGATAGAGAAATATAGACCAAAAAATATACTCAGGAAGGAGGTCAGAATAAAAGCAAAAGAATGGCACCAGGCTTTTATGTCCATGCCCTTGGGGCTTGTCAGACTGGTCAGTGGGAAAGGGGCTTGTGGGTATGTGAGCCAGTGCTCAGGGAAGGAAACAGGTTGGCTAGACTCCAGTGGGCAGACCCTCAGTATCAGCCAGATAGGAAAGGGGAGGGTCTATGAGACTAACAACCAGTATCCTGGTTTTCAGGGTCTCTTGTGAGGCTTTAAGAAGACAATGCCATTTGTGAAAGGTGAAATTCTGCTTGTCAGCCCTTCACTCACATTCTTTGACCTGTGACCTGGTGTCTATAACATGTTTTGTCTACCCTTAACTGTGGCATTAGCCTAGTGACTTAATTTATTCAATGGGATCCTGGCAGAAAAGGTGGATGTTGAAGACTGAAGTGTGCTGTATGGTTTGGGATGGCCTCCTGCACTCAAGGAAACACTTTATTAAGTTAGCCCAGGTGAGCCAAGTCAGAGAGGTCATAGGTACCAGTGTCTACCCTAACGCCTGGATCAAATCAGTGTGATAACAGGCTTGTGAAAATGGCGATTATTCGTATCTGGTAGGTTTCTCTTGGGCATCCTCTTGGGTTGTGTCATTGCCCACAACCTTTGATAAGACTTAATTCATATCACTCAATGCTGACAGCTCTGTGGATGTGTCTTATTACTACTTAGTTTCACATATGTAGCAACAAAAGGACCATGAAGAACAAGTAGCTTGATCACAACCTTCCAAAAGGAATGAACTTGTATTCTAAGATCATGTTATCTGAGTCTGGAGCCCAAGCTCTTCTCCACACATGATGCCTAGAACATGGAGGCTGTCATAATGAAGAACGGAGAACTCTCCAGAAATGCTGTGTATTGACATGACAGAGAGCCTCAGCTCCCACTGTAAAGTGCCATCCATTCCGAGTTCCAACCAGCTTTTCACCTGCTATGTTGTCTTGTCCAATACATCTCTAAATTTCTTTAGGCCTTGGTTTCCTCAACTTTAAATTGAGCTAATATCAGTCATTCCCTGCTACAATAGTTGTGGAGGTTGATTGAGACAAAACTCCACATAGAGCTAGCACTAAGCCTTGAACAACATTGCTACTGTCTCATTCATTGGAGGTGGGTGAGGCAGGGTCTCAGAGAGCCCAGGCTAGCCTTGAATTCATTAGAGAGCTGGTATGGTCTTAAACTTATGATCTTCCTGCTTCCACCTCCCAGGTGTGCACTACCACACCTGGTTTTACGCAGTGCTGAGGATGAACTCATCACTTCATACACGCTACAGCCCCACTACTGTCTCTTATTTGGCATCTAGAAGCAGGCTCCCAAGAGGGACTTGTCCTGAGGATGTCTTTTGAATGAAGCAGGTGGGCAAACAGCAGAAGCCCTGTTAAGAAACATGTCTGTTCTCTATACTCAGCCCTAGAGGCATCTCACAAGGACAGAGCAACCCTTTGTCCCATTGCTATAAAATCTGCTGACTCTGCTTCAGATGGGGACTTGGGAAGCTGCTCGTTGGTTTGGGTTTGTGCTCTTAGATCGGCATCCAAAGGTTGGCACCCTGACGTCATTCCTCTCTTATTTGCCCACAAGTTTAGAAACAGGGAGGGTGCCCAGTAAGGGGCAGCAGCACAGGGCCAAGAGCAAATCAAGGTGGCTGCCAGCAACAGAATGTGTGGCCTCTACTCTTGGGCTGATCAATGACACTGGGGCCTGCTTGACCTTCCAGAACAGTAAAAATATCATTCACTTTAGTTCCAACTGCCAAATTGGCATCTTCATCCTTCCTTAGTTTTGTAGTCATCTCCTTATCTTTGCTAGAGAGACTGTCTCCATACAGACATTTAGTGCATTACTCTGAAAAAGATTTTACTCCAGAACTCAAGGTGCTTAACACCACTAAACATAGCCTTTGCAGCCTCTGTTCTTGCCAAGGCCACATTCTCCCTGAAAGTCTTGCATGTGACTTAGATGACTAAGGAGTCACTCCATCATCCACAAAAAGAATATGCAATGTCACAAAGCAACTTTAAGCAGCTTGTAAATTAGGCCATACTGCAGGCCCACTCATGAAATATTGTACCTCACCCCAGTGCCCTTCCTGAGGTCGCAAACTAGGGCTGCCATATGAAAGCAGGGCAGAGTCTATAAATTATCATTAACTCTTTTTGATTTTCCTGAGTGTCTAAGACAACGAGGCAAAATAGTGGGATCCAGAACCTAGAAGTAGCTCCTTGGCTTGCTTGCCTGTGTTTTAACCCTTCAGCCCCAGTTCATCAAGAAGCTCATAAAAAACCTCCATGTACATGTTTCAAGCACTGCCTTTGACTCTCTAATGAACATAGAAATATCCATGGCAAAACATGATTTGTGGAGAAAGGAATTCCAGTATCTGTCATTTCACCTTTTCTATAATAAGGTCTCATGGCTGACAATTTTATACAACACTCCTGGTGTACTAGTGAGGCTAACCACTTCTGAGGGAGGGTCGCCGCAAGGTTTCCCGGGTCCTCTGTGGAACTTTTATTTGCAAAAACAACCCACAGAAGTCCAGAAGATGTGTATCACATAATATAGCTCCCAACTCTTAATATGCCATTTTTTAGAATCAATGGAGCAAAGTTTTATTGAGTGGGGTCTGATGACCCACACATTTTTTAAATGAAGAGATCTGTTTAAGAGAACTGAAAAAGAGAAAAAAAGACATACAAACTAACTTCAGATGGTGAATTTTGCCCTTTACTGATCTGAGATTGAAAGCAAAAAAGCTTTTATTTTTCATTTAAACTTTAATAAATATTGTGTTCCCATTATTTCTGTGAGTGTTTCCAAGTAAACTTTCAATGCTCATTTCTCAGTGTTTGAAACACCCCTATGGCCATGAAGCAATAGTTACTAGGACTATGCATAATGTATTACACATCCTGAGTTTGCTTGATAATTGTGATGAAACTTGCAGCACGCTATGAAATTTCATAGTGGAATTATTCAATAACCAGAACCCACACATTAAGGATCAACAAATCAGAGAGGGGAACAAAAAGGGGCAGTGCAGGAAAAGAGAAAGAATGTATTGTATGTTTTCTCTCGTGTGTGTGTGTGTGTGTGTGTGTGTGTGTGTGTGTGTGTAACTACACCTACAGAAGACATGATATTAGAAGGGCTATTTGAACAAAAGAAGGAGACTAGTGGGAAGGGGGACCAGGAAGGATAGTGAGGGGTGAATATGGTCAAAGGACATGATATGCTTAAATGCAAATTCCTTTATGAAACCCGTCACTTTGCACAATGAATATACACGAATAAAAGTTTTGACAGATCAATATGTCTTTAGATCTCTTATATTGGTACCCTTCACTTTGGTCTTCATTTTCAGCATGGACTGGACAGGAATTGTAAGGGTTCTTTTCTCCCAACAGCACTGATTAAGGGAAATGCTGTGAAACCAGCAATCCATTTCCCTCTATTTAGAGGACATTCATGTCCCTTAGACGAACCAGCCAGGCAAGCTTCCTTCTCCTCCCTCAAGGCCCTGGCCTCATCTGCTTATGGTTCCCCAGTGCTCCTTGACTTCCTGTCTCAACCCAGCTCTCAACTCATCCACATGTGAAATAGCCACGCAATGTCCCCTTGTTCCTACCATCTTCAAAAACAAGACATAACCCCCAAATGGTGAGGGGCCGAGATAGTATAGAACAGGAAGTAAATTCAAGAACTTCTACTTGATTTGTTTTTTCTAAATTACTAAGAATCAAGCTTCACCCCAGGATATACACAGATGGATGTTGCACCTTAGTGGTGTCTGTGGCTGGGGACCACATGTCACCTATGTAACAGGCAGGATCCAAAGGACAGAATGGAAAGGAGGACACTAAAGCATGGCGTTCTATGTTCTGTGACAAATTCCACCATTCACATATGCCCAATGTAGTGGATTTATGGGCTCTCTTGTCTGGTTTTAAGTTCAATAACTCTGCACTCGATCTTAGCCAAAAGGCCACAAGTGAATAAATATAATAGCTCTCAAATAATAACGGAGTGACTTTAAAAGACAGACACCTGGGCTGGAGAGATGGCTTAGTGGCTAAGCACTTGCCTGTGAAGCCTAAGGACCCCAGTTCAAGGCCCGATTCACCAGGACCCATGTTAGCCAGATGCACAAGGGGGCGCACATATCTGGAGTTCGTTTGTAGTGGCTAGAGGCCCTGGCGAGCCCATTCTCTCTCTATCTGCCTCTTTCTCTCTCTGTCTGTCACTCATAAATAAATAAATAAATAAATAAATAAATAAATAAATAAATAAAAACATACACCTGAAAAGCATCCCTGGTTCAAACTTAACACTAGTAAAGAAGGCAACAAGACAGTTAAAGGCAGACTGACATGCCTCCTCTTCCTCCTGAGCAAGGTGAAGACAGGAACTCATAGGACAAGTCTCATTTAAAAGCATTTAATTAATTAGAGCCTTCTTCTCACTCAAGACACAGTGACCCTGGAGCTACTAGCTTATGTCTGCATTGAGGATCACAAAATGCAAGACATTCTACAATACCAATAAACTCAACACAGTAAAATTTATAAAATTAATAAATAAAGCACACTATAACACAGGATCAAAATTGGCTTACAGAAATAATAAAGAAATATTAGGGATGGTTAAGTGGTTAAGGTATTTGCCCATGAAGCCTAAGGACCCAGGGTCAATCTCCCAGAACCCATAAAAGCCAGATGCACAAGGTGGCACATGTTTCTGAAGTTCATTTGCAGTGGCTAGAGGCCCTGACATGCCTAATCTCCCTCTCTCTCTCTCTTCCTCCCCCTCCCTCTCTCTATCTCTCTCTCCTTCAAATAAATAATAAATAAATAATAAAGTTGGCTTAGAGGTAAAGGAAAATGTATGTTAAAAAATATAACAAAAAACTAAGAATTTGGTTATCACATGTCTTTGTTTGTAATCGCACAGAAAAGAAACAGATGTGAGACAGCTGCACACACACCAGTCACTTTTCTGCAGTATGCCAGGATGCAATGGCAGAGAAGGAGACAGGCAGTGCATGGCAAGGTATTAAGGAAGGAGCCTGGGGTAATAAAAGCCTAACTTCTGGAGGGTTTTCTGAGAGCCTGAGTCAGATACAGCTCCACTTCCTCCATTCCTGATGAATGGCGTTTATACACCAGTGCTCACTAGTCACTGACTGAGGACTACATCCAAAAGGGGTGCTAATTTTCTAGGTTTCTCACCTGTGTAGAAAAGAGGAAGAGACACCATGGCCCAGAAGATGTTTATGTAATGGAATGACAGCAATAACCAAAGGAAATCAGGCCCACATGCACTGCAAAGTTCAGGACAGGGGACATGCGGGTGGAGCTCAGGGCAGCCCTTTGATATGGCCTTTGACAAAGCATATATCATTTCTACATACCTATTTCCAGTACAGTATTTTCTGCCCCTCCCCTGTAAAATTAAAACTCCATTTGGTCTCCATTATGGCTAGGATATGGATTACATATGTGTCCCAATGTTTCTCAAGTTGACATTGAGTTTCAAGTATGAGGTAATTAAAAAAGTAAATGCTGGAGTAGAGGAGATGACTCCGTAAGTAAAAGGGCTTGTTGCGTAAGCATTAGGTCCTGAATTCATATCCCCAACACTCACATAAAAAGTCAGGGGCGAGGATGGAGAGATGGCCTAGCAGTTAAGGCTACAAAGTCTAAGGACCTGAGTTCAATTCTCCAGTACCCATGTAACACCAGATGTGTGAACTGGTGCGTGCATCTGGAGTTCATTTCCAGTGGCTGGAGGTCCTGGTGTGCCCATTCTCTTATCTGCCTCTTTCTGTCTCACATTCTCTCAAATAAATAAATAAATGTCAGGTGTGCTGTTCCCACCTATAATCCCAATGTTTAGAAGAACTGAGGCAGGAGGATCACTGGGGCTCACTGGTCAGCCAATCTAGCTGAAAAATGGAGAGCTCCAGGTTCCATGAAAGACCTTGTCTCAAGAGAATAGAGTGGAAGTCATAGAAGAATGTGTCTGACATCCTCCTCTGTGAGGTGTGCACAACTGCAGACACCACACACAATAGTAGCAATTTCCTCCAAACTGAAACAGTCCATCCTGGAGGAAAGCTACTTTGGAAGTTACAAATTGAAACATAAGCCTGTGAAATTTCAGGAAATAAACAAAATTAGGTGGTAAACACCTCACAAATCTCAGGGAGCTCCTAAAATTTGCAAGACTCACATGGCTCCTCCCCAAGGTTATATAAGAAGTGAGAAGCATATGGGGGAAGAGCCTTCTACTGTTTGAGCTGCCTGCAAGCCTCTGAGTGAGCTCTGGGGATGGCTGGGCTTTGGGGTGATGCAACTACCTTTGAATCATCCATGATTCTATATGTGACACCCCCCCCCCATCAACTCAGTAGTTCATTAAGCTAGTTTTGGGTGCAGTTGCTTCTTTGAACTGTTCTTGGTGCCCTAACTGGGGGGGAATTAGATGTTTGTCACATCTCTCCAGGAAATAACACACACACACACACACACACACACACACACACACACGTGAATATTTATCATGAGTAGTTTGTAAAAAGGGGCACTTTGGGAAGAGGATCTGAATTAGATGAGGTCATTAGGGTGCAGCCCTGTGTTTTGTTCTGGAGGCTTTGTAAGAAGGGAGAGACCAGAAGAAACCCCTGCTTCTTTCTTCTTCTAAATGTATTTTATTAGTTATATATTTAGTATGTAAACAATGCATGTAGGAACCATCCTTTCCCTCATCCCTGCCTGTTTTCCAAAGGGGTCCTCCTCATTGGGAATGCAGGTCATCTCCATGGGGACTGTGGGTCATACAATGTGAGGGCAGCAGTCAGTTATGGGGGAGAGGCAATGTCTCTGTGCATAATATACCAACTTATGGCTCTAACAGTCTTTCTGCCCCTCTTCCACAAAATTCCCTGAGCCATGTTGGGTACATTTAAAGTCTGCTTCAGTGCTGTGCTCATAGGAGCCTCTGAATCTCTGGTTTGGTAGGTGTTGAGTGGCCTCATTGTCTAGATCCTTCATGCTTATACTGATATCAGGTTCACTGAGAAAGCAGCACTCCTATTCATTTCCCTAATTCCTCTGTAGTTTCAGCTGTAGCCTGGCTGAAGTATAATGGGTCATTTATCTCCTCAGGTCCTGCCCCAATCTGAAAAAGAGAAATGGATTCCCCAACAGAGAGTGAAATCAGCACAAGTTACATGGAGATCCCTGCTTCTGCCATACCCTCCCTACCTCTTGCCATATGATGCCCTCTGCCACCTCAGTTTTCTGCTAATCAAAATGCTGTCATCAGATTTGACCCTCAACCTTGGACTAAAGAACTGAGTTTAGACTTGCGGGTAAGATGGCTGCACAGGAGCCACCAAACCAGTCTAGTGAGGGATTTAAGCAAAACCACAGCAAACTACACTCTTCATTTGCAAATTGAAGGTGTATAGGTTTTTATCAGCCACAGTAGAGAAGCAGGAGAGACTAAGCTCTATAAGAAATGAAGAAACCAACCAGATTCTCGCTGAGGCACTTGCGCACCCAGACCCAATCCATGTGCATATCCATGCCCAGCTGCAGGAGCAGAGACCAAACAAAGGGAATTTCCAACCTCATCAGCCGTAGTACAAAGTCAAGAAACCTATAGTAGAGACAGCAGAGATTAGGTGAGGGTCTGCTGAAGGGGACCCAGGCAGGACCAGCTCAGCAGTTCCAGTATGATTCCAGTCTTCTTGGCCCTGGTGCAGGGCATCCAGCACAGCTGATCAGAACACCAGATTCACGCACAACATGGAGGGACCAAGGTGGGAACTTAGCACTGGTGAGATTTGAAGCCAACCCAAAAGGTAACGAGGCCAACTGACAAAAAAGCAGGTACATAGGCCTGTATTGGAAGTGCTAATCTCTCTTTCCATGTCAGGGTAGGTTATAGGTTACATATCCTTGGTTCCCCTTTGTCCCGTCCAGCAGGACTCAGTTATTCGGGGAGCGCGAGGGGGACCAGGCCTGTGAAAAGATGGGTGAGAAAGAAGGAACGAGACCAAGCAAAGAGTTGTCAAGGTCTGTTTATTGAGCTTCAAACATCAGTTTTTAAGCATAGCAGAAGGAGGAAGCAAAAAGGGGATAGAGGGTGGGGGGATCAGGTATTGTGTAAGTTCCTGTAACAATTCATGGCTTCTCTCGTCATAGATGGTTATCATGTAACAGTTACTGAGCCTTATCGTTCCAGATGTATGGCCAGTGAGCAAAAGTTCACAGTGTTCCTGTAATGGTCATTTTCACAAGCTACAGTTTCAGTCTCGGTCTCTAACATTTCCCCCTTTTTTGTATTATTGATTCCCATGTACCAGGATACCCTGGTGGGCTTATAACCGACTGGGGGAGCAGGGACCTGATTCCTCCCGTGGGCTTTGAACCACCCACAATTTGGGCCTTGGTACCTTTTGAGGAGGGGAGGCAGGGCCTGACATTGCGATGACATGTACTATGGTACCAACCTCCTTGAAAATCAGGTGTTACTCTCAGGGAATCCAGAAATGGTCAGATTGGGGACCTTCCCTTGCGGTGCTTTGCCTCGCACCCATGTCGGTGCCCATACTGTACTCACTGAGGTGAGTCAGTATGCATAGGTCTGGCGCCTAAGCAGCTCCTTTGTAGGAGGGAATCATATATGCGAGTTTAAGGAGTAAAGGAAGGAAAGGACCCAGGAACCAGATAACTGAGCAAGGAAAATGCCCAAAACACCCAAAGATTTGAGAACACTGTTTTGTTTTATCGTTTGAGCAATTTGCCAAACCAGGAGGAACGATGCTCTGTGGCCAGGACTGAGAAATCTAATTTAGGAGTGCCCTGAGGGTCATCTAGGGGAGGTTCACAAGAGTCTTCTTCGTGAAGTTCCAAGCAATGGTAGTGGACGGAGACAGGATTCCTAGCAAGGGCGGAATCCACCTCAATAAAGTCTCATGAAGAGGAAGGTTTCCAATAGGTGTCACCGGTGATCTCACAACCCCAGGCTTTACAAAAGAAGTCCGAGTCAAACCCACATGTCCTAGCAAGAGCACAGTTTCAATGATTCCCAGGGCAGACATAGAATCCTTTAGACAAGGCAAGGGCAGCCCTCCTTACAGTAGTGTTGCATCCCGGGTCTGTGCTAGAGTCTTGTAACTCAAGTGCTTTAAGTTGTGGGATGAAGGAATCAGGTGTTCCCCAATCAGCTCCTAGTGCTAATTTGCAGACGTCCACTTCCAAAGTCAGCCAGGGGATGTCTGAGAAACCATAGAGTGGGCCCAGTTCACATCGCCGACTTCACTGAGCACGGTCCAGGTGAAATTCATGGGTCGATGGTCAGTGGTGATCAATCTAGATGCCAGGAGCAAGAGGCCAACGAAGGCAGGGGCAGCCATAGTCCTGAAAAGGAAAGGACAAAACCTCAGGGGGGCGGGGAGCCTTCCCTGGGAGAGGGTGAATTTTTAAGGGGTGAGGGTGGTGTCCATTGACGAACTAGACGTTCTGGGAGCCAACGAGGCCCATATGATTGCAAATTGGACAGTAGGTGCTGGAGGCAGGAGAAAAGCAGGTTCTGGTCACAGGCAGCTAAAAGAATGCCATCCATGTAATGAATAATGTAGACAGAGGGAAAAGTCTCCCTGAGGGGGTCAATGGCCATGGCCACAAACTTTTGACAGAGGGTGGGCTGTTAGCCATACCTTGGGGTAAAACCTTCCATTGAAAGCGAGGCATAAGGCCACGAAAATTTACTTGCGGGACACTGAAGGCAAAGCAAGGCCTATCCTCAGGGTGTAGAGGGATGGGAAAAAAGCAATCCTTTAGATCAATAACTATTTTGAAGGAACCATAGGGAATGGCCACCGGGGAAGGAAGTCCTGGTTGGAGTGCCCCCATGGGGACCATGGCTTTATTAACAGCTCTCAGGTCCTGTAGCAAGCGCCATTTGCCAGATTTTTTCCGAATGACAAAAATAGGGGAGTTCCAGGGGGAGGTAGAAGGCTCGATGTGGCCAGCAGCAAGTTGTTCCTGCACTATCAACATTGCAGCCTCTGTTTTCTCATGTGAAAGCGGCCATTGGTCAACCCATACAGGGCTTTGGGTTTTCCAAGTAATTTTATCAGCATGGGGTGCAGGGATGGCAACGGCAGCTAGGGAAAAGAAGACTCAGGGGCATACCCAAGGCCAGAGCGATCGAGTTTCTGGGGAGGAGAAATGGGCTCTGTTATGCCATGTAAATTTTTTCCAAGTCCTTTCCCTGGAATAAAACCCTGACTAAGCATTTGGGAAGTGACAACACTACTGGGGCTACAAAGAACCATATTCATTTGTGAAAGAAGCAGAGAGCTGTTTAGGAGTGGTGCATTCACGAGAGAAGTGTCCAGGTTGTTTACAATTATAACATGTTTTCGTACCCTGAGTGAGACCAGCAGAACAGAGAGCAGCTCCAATTGCTAAGCCCATGGCGTGGGAGGAGCCCACGCCTGCACATAACTTGATATAATCAGATATGGTCTCCCGCTTGTGAGAGTGGAGAATAGACTGACAAGCAGGATTAGCATTCTCAAAGGCCAGGTGTTTGATAAAGGGGCTGTTGGTTTCCCCAACACCAAAAAGGCGCTCAGCAGTTTCATTAAGTCTACTAATAAAGTCACTGTAAGGCTCTTTTGGACCCTGTCTAATATTAGCCAGGGAGGCAGTGGTGGCCCCTTTAGGAGGGAGGCGAGGCCAGGCGGCGAGGCCTGCCTGTTGTATTTGGGCTAAAAGTCCAGGGGGGTAGCGTGCTTGCCATTTGTTGGAATCGTAGGGATGTTCCCCCAACAATTTTTGTTTTGTCCAATTTTTAGAAACAGCCTTTTGTAAATTATGGCGAGCAAAGTCAGAGCAGTTTTCATTAAATTCAGTGCACCATAACAGGAACAGCAAGAAGGCCAGTATTGCGGGTGTGTGGGTCTGCTTCTGTTTTGCACCTACGGCTGTCAGAGGAAGGATTAGAAAAGGCAGCAAGTTCTTTTGTGACAGAATCAAGTCCTGGAGAAGCTGCAGCTGAAGTTTTTTATCCTGAAGTGCCCTACGGAGGTCAGAGACAGAAGCTAATGTGGCAGATTGTAGTTCTATGAAGGGAGAGTGAGTGAGAGGTTTTGAGGGAGATATCAGAAGTAGCGCGAGAAAGAGGTTTGAGAAATTCTTCTGCAGACAACAGAATTTTGGTAGAATGAGAGCCATGCATAAGGCTATTGATAACATTCCAATAAGTGAAAGCATGGTGAGGGACAGCGTCAGGACCCTCCTTATGTAACAATTCGTTAACTTCTCGACCTACTTTTGCCCAAGTATACGGGTGAATACTAGGACCATTAATAACAATCCATGGACAGACATCAGAAATAAACATGAAAAACTGACAATTCCTTTTTTGATACTCTAATTCCTCTTTCCCTGAGAGAGGCCTTAATATCCTTAATAAAGAGTGCCTCTTTAGAAATAGAATGACCCATCTTTGATGTGATGGACGAAGCTACTCACCAGAGATCCGTCACTTCATGAGCGGTGAGGACATTCTCAAATCGAAGCCGCGATCGGCGATGATGTCCCGGGACGCTGAAATGTATGGCCCGTCTGGCAAATGGTCCGTACCTCGAGCCCCACGTTGGGCGCCACTTGTCCCGTCCAGCAGGACTCAGTTATTCGGGGAGCGTGAGGGGGACCAGGCCTGTGAAAAGATGGGTGAGAAAGAAGGAACGAGACCAAGCGAAGAGTTGTCAAGGTCTGTTTATTGAGCTTCAAACATCAGTTTTTAAGCATAGCAGAAGGAGGAAGCAAAAAGGGGATAGAGGGTGGGGGGATCAGGTATTGTGTAAGTTCCCATAACAGTTCATGGCTTCTCTCGTCATAGATGGTTATCATGTAACAGTTACTGAGCCTTATCGTTCCAGATGTATGGCCAGTGAGCAAAAGTTCACAGTGTTCCTCTAATGGTCATTTTCACAAGCTACCGTTTCGGTCTCGGTCTCTAACACCCCTTACCATTCTCAATTATGGTGTATTTGGATGTTGACTATTATTGCCTTTGATGTTTTCAGATTTATAGGTCCTTTGTCATTTTCTTCTGTTATTATTGGGGGCAGGGTCTGATTCAGACCCAGGCTGACCTGGAACCCATTTCAGAACAGAAATATCAACTTCCCAGCTGATAGGATTAAGTGTGTAGAGCACCACACACCCTTAGGGATTTGGCTTTATAAGGTTATCTGTTTGTTTCAATCCCCACACTTGCATACTCTGTGCTGGATTTTATTGAATGTGTATATTGCTCAGTTGAATTATGTAATTTGCCAGTAAATTGCTCCACCAAGCCCACTTGAGTAATTGAATAGCAGGCAAACTAAACACCTAGGATTATTTCTGCGGTTGGATTAGAGCACAAGAGCTACACTTGGCATGTTAAACTCCTACTATGAAGGTAAATAAAATTTGATTTCCAAGTCTAAAAGCACTGCAGATAATTAGAAAATCCAAGTATCAAATAAAGTCAGGATGCAAAAATTTCTACATTATAATACAAGAAACACAAGAATCAAGACAATACCATTCCACCAAAAAATTATAAATCCATCAGAAATGGCCCCAGTTGGATTGTTTTAGATGAAATGCCTGACAAAGATTTCAAAAAAAAAAAAAAATGATTTTATCTATACTCAAAAGAATCAAAGAAGAAAACAAACTCTTGAAGGAATTCCAAGATAACACAGGAAACAAGCTTAATGAAGTAAGCAGGTCATTACAAGACATGAGTAAGGGAATAGAAATGCTGAAGAAAAACCAGGCAGAAATACTAGTACTGAAAAACACAGTCAAACAAAAATCTCTATGGAAAGACTCACCAGGAGAATGCATAAAGGAGAGAACTGAATATCTAAACTAGAAGACCAGGTGGCAGATCTAATACAGCCCAACAAAGAGAAAGACAAGCTAATGGGAAGGTATGAATGGGAATTTCAAGATATCTGGGACAACATGAAAAGATCAAACATAATAATTCAGCATATAATAGAAGAATTTCAATCCAGAGGGATAGTAGGAATTTTCAACAAAATCATAGAACAAAATTTTCCCCAAATTGGGAAAGAAATGCCCAATGCAGATACAGAAAGCTTTTAGAATACCAAACAGACAAAACCTGAAAAGAACCTGTCCTTGCCATGTTATAATTAAACTACTAAACATGCAAAACAAAGAAAATATATTGAAAGCACCTAGAGAGAAAAAGCAAGTCACCTATAAAGACAAGCCCATCAGGATAACAGCAGATTACTAAACACAAACTATAAAACCCAGAAGGGATTAGGATGATGTATTCCAAGTTCTGAAAGATAACAACTGTCAACCAAGTTTACTTTATCCTGCAAACCTATCTATCCAAATTGAAGGAAAAACAAGGACATTCCACAACAAAAACAGGCTAAAGGAATTTATGACAACTGTGGTGGTTTGAATAGAATAGATGGCCCCCAATATATTTAGTTGTTTATTTGTTTGTAGTTTGCATCTCTAGCCATCTGGCTGGAGGCAATGCCATTGTGTGGATCTTAAGGTGTGGTGGTGTGTTTGAGATTTTGATCTAAAGATATGCAAATTGTGTCTAGCTGGAGTTCCTGAAGTGTGCTGTGGCTTTTGACTTTTAGTCTTGTACTGCTCTCTCTCTGCTTGGGCCTGTGAAAGCAGGCCAGTTTCTTCTGTTTTTATGGAACTTCCCCTGGATCTGTAAGCTTCAATAAATCCCTTCCTCCATAACTGTGCCTGGTCTGGAAGTTCATCTCAGCGAACCTGAAGCTGTCTGCTACAGAACTTGGTACCGAGGAGTGGGCTGAGATGAACCTTACTATGTGGATGTTGATCTTTTGGAACCTTTGTTTTGGAGGAATAGGCATGGACTTGGTGCTTGCAACTGAAGATGTCTTCTGGAGTGGTAAGCCAAGTTTTATGGACTATTCTGACGAGAGTGTGAGAATGCTAAGTAAAGACAGCATTGAACTTCGAGGCTTGGCTTATGAGCTTTCTAAGAGGAAGGAAAGACTGCAGAGGACTTTGTTGGAACTGGGCTACTGGCATAAGGGCTGGCTGCGTCCTGCTGCCCAGGCCCAGAGAGTTTGATCAAGGTTAAATTTGTAATGGACTGATGTGCTTGGCTAGAGATATTGGACTGAGAGATTTAAGATTTTAAGCTGGAAAACCTCAAGCAAGTTAAAATTACAGAAACTGAGACTGGTTTTAGGTTACTGAACCTGCTATTGTCAAACACATTAGCAATCTTAAAGAAGATGTTCCAACTGCTTTACATTAAAACAATGGAAAGAATGCCTGAGGAAAGACTATCATAGAAATACAAACACTTTTGGAAAGAGTTGACTGGAGAAGGAACCTGCTTTTCAAGGCTATGATTTGTTTCGTCCCTGAATTAAGAATATGGCTGTGTCCTGCACACCTGGTATTAGTTTCAGAAGCATAAAAAATGCATGGAGTGGCCGTGAATTGCACATGCTTCCAGGAGCAGCATGAGGTAGGGCCTGATGCCCTGATAGGCTGAAAGAGCCTTTGGAAAATGTAAAGAGTGGTCATGAATTGCACATGGTTCCAGGAGCTGCTGATGAGATGTGGCATGAGGCAGGGCATGATGCCCTGATAGGCTGAAAGAGCCTTTGGAAGATGGACCATGGTTTGCATGAAGACCTGAAGATGTTTTGTATATACCAGGACTGTGCAAGGGCTACCATAGAGCACACTGTTGGCCTGGGATGGAAGTGTTCCCCGGCTACTCTGCCCAGCTGGAGGGGTGGAATTGGAAAGTCTGGAGACTGTTAGTCTCTGGGTATATTGAACTTGAACTGCAAAAGTTTGGTGTGTGTTTGATGGTGGTTGAGTTTGCATTGTTTTAGTCTCTCCTTGCTGTGCCTTATACCAGTTGAAAATGTTTACTCTGTGCCTTTATATGTTAGAAGTGTTTAACTTGTTTGATTTTACAGGTCTTCATATCTTAAATTGGTCAAGACAGTGGGGACCTTTGAAATTGAACTGAGTACAATTTATAATGTGTGATGATTATAAATCTATTGGGGGCCAGGGGCGGAATGTGGTGGTTTGAATAGAATAGATGGCCCCCAACATATTTAGTTGTTTATTTGTTTGTAGTTTGCATCTCTAGCCATCTGGCTGGAGGCAATGCCATTGTATGGATCTTAAGGTGTGGTGGTGTGTTTGAGATTTCGATCTAAAGATATTCAAATTGTGCCTAGCTGGAGTTCCTGAAGTGTGCTGTGGCTTTTGACTTTTAGTCTTGTACTGCTCTCTCTCTGCTTGGGCCTGTGAAAGCAGGCCAGTTTCTTCTGTTTTTATGGAACTTCCCCTGGATCTGTAAGCTTCAATAAATCCCTTCCTCCATAACTGTGCCTGGTCTGGAAGTTCATCTCAGCGAACCTGAACCTGTCTGCTACAACAACTAAACCAGCTCTACAGAAAATACTTGAAGGAATCCTTCACACTGAAGAGGAAGCAAAGCACACACATGAGGAAACAGGAAAAAATAAACCATGCTCAAATGACAAATAAAACAGGAAAGTAAAGGGAAATAGGAAGCACTACAAAAAAAGAAGAATGGCAAGAATATACACATACCTTTCAATAATAACTCTTAATATCAATGGCCTCAATGCCCCAACCAAAAGACACAGGCTTGCAGACTGGATTAAAAGGCAGGATCCTGTTGTTTGTTGCCTCCAGGAAACTCATCTCTCATTAAAAGATAGACACTGTCTTAGGGTGAAAGGATGGAAAAGAAGTATTTCAAAAAAATGGGCTTAGAAAAAATGTAGGTGTTGCTATCCTAATATCTGACAGGATAGACTTCCAACCAACATTAGTGAAGAAAGATAAAGAAGGTCACTTTATACTGATTAAAGGAATACTCTAACAGGAGGACATTACAATCCTAAACTTATATGCACATAACATGGGGCCTTCCAATTTCATCAAACAAACACTATAGGACTTAAGGTCACAGATAATATTGTAGTGAGTGACTTCAATACTCCACTCTCATCAATTGACAGGTCATCCTGACAAAAACAAAAGATAAACAGAGAGACATTTGGGTTAAATGATGCCATGGAACAAAAGGACCTAACAGATATATACAAAACTTTTCATCCAAATGCTACAGAATATACATTTTTTCTCAGAAGCAAGTGGAAAATTCTCTAAAATAGACCATATATTATGACACAAAGCAAATCTTAACAAATGCAGAAAAATTGAAATAATCACTTGTACTCTATCTGACTACAATGGGATTAAACTACAAATCAGCAACAAGAAAAACTACAGAGCAAGCCGGGCGTGGTGGCGCACGCCTTTAATCTCAGCACTTGGGAGGCAGAGGTAGGAGGATCGCCGTGAGTTCGAGGCCACCCTGAGACTCCATAGTGAATTCCAGGTCAGCCTGAGCTTGAGTGAGACCCTACCTCGAAAAACCAAAAAAAAAAAAAAAAAAAAAAAGAAAAGAAAAGAAAAGAAAAGAAAAACTACAGAGCATACACAAATTCATGGAGACGATGATGAGAGTACAACATACAAAAACCTTTGGGACACAATGAAGGCAGTCCTAAGAGGGAAATTTATAGCTCGAAGTGCCTATAATAAGAAATTAGAGAGTTTGCAAGTAAACAATTTAATGCTTCACCTTAAGGCCTTGGAAAAAGCAGAACAAGGCAAACCAAAAATCAGTAGATGGGAAGAAATAATAAGGATTAGGGCAACAATTACTGAAATAGAAACAACAACAAAACAATCCAAGGAATTAATGAAATAAACAGTTGGTCTTGGAAAGCATAAACAAGATTGATAAACCCTTAGCAAATCTGACCAGAAGAGAGGAGGCAAAAAATAATAATAAAATTATAGATGAAAAAGGCATCATTACAACAGATACCAAAGAAATTCAGAAAATCATAAGTACATACTTGAGAAAATCGTATGCTACTGGAAGAAAATTTAGGAAGTACTTTCCATGATATAGGAATGGAAAAAGACTTCCTGAACAAAACCCCAGTAGCTCATGAACTTAAACCGTCACTCAACCAATGGGATCACATGAAGCTGAAGTTTCTTTACAGACAAGCATACAATAAGCAAAGCCAATAGATTACCCACAGAATGGGAGAAAATATTTGCAGGTTATCCAACTGATAGAGGCCTAATCTCTAGAATCTACAAAGAACTCAAAAATCTAAACAGTAAGAAGTCAAACACCCCACTCACAAAATGGGGCAAAGAGCTGAACAGGCAGTTTACAGAGGAAGAAATGGAAATGGCAAACATACACTTAAGAAAATGTTCATCATCCCTAATCATCAGAGAAATGCAAATTAAAACAACTATGAGATTCCACCTTACCCCAATAAGGATAGCAAACATCAAAAAATCAAATAAAAACAAATGCTGGCGAGGATGTGGAGAAGTAGGAACACTCATCCACTGTTGGTGGGAATGTAGGATGGTACAACCACTTTGGAAAGCAATATGGAGACTTCTGAAAAAGCTGAGTATAGAGATACCAACAGACCCAGATATTCCCTTACTGGGCATCTACCCTAAAACCTTCAAACCACAGGCTAGAGAGATTTGCTCAACCATGTTTATAGTGGCTCAATTTGTAATAGCTAAGTGCTGGAATCAACCCAGATGTCCATCACTAGAAGAATGGATAACTAAGATGTGGTATATCTACACAATGGAATTCTATACAGCAGTAAGAAAAAATGACACAATGAAATTTGAGGAAAAATGGTTGAACCTGGAACAGATCATTCTCAGTGAACTTTCCCAATCACAGCAAAAAAATCGCCACTTAGTCTCACTCATCTACAGCACCTAACCTGAATGTACCCAAGATACCAAGATGCATACCCAGCAAGCATCTCTGAGACTAGAAACTAGGATGGAAGGGGAGGGAGGGGAGGGCATCAAAGGGGTGGGAAACACAAATCTAGACCCAAACAGCAATGGTACCATAATTTTCTACTTACTAAAAGACAGACCAAATGGCTGATCCTCCACCAGGCCCTTACAGGGAACACCTGAACCACAAGACACTGGAGAGGGTAGGATCACGACTAACCTTAATCTTCTACTTCTTCCCTCCCTCACTTCCCCTCTCCCTCTCTCTCTCTCTATCTCTCTCTTATCTCTAACTCTTGTATATTAGTTATCTTTTTCCTCATTTTCTTAGTGGGCACTGACCTGTAACTCCCAGAACCAGCATGGGGCTATCATCCACAATGAGCTTTTGATCAGAGAGACCTACAAGGTTTCCTAAAAGACAGACAGATTTCTGTCAGAGTACTTGATGACCCACCAAAGGTTAGTGGTAAGACCCTACTGCTGAAGACACCTTATGTGATTTACATGCAAATTAGAATGGCATGGCTGGAAGTTGGAAGAGAGTCAGTCCCCAGACAGTCAGCGTGTCTAGTGCCAGAAGGTGCTACATGGGAGACTGGGGGAAAATGACCAATATCTGTCGAAGCAACGCATGGTCTAACCTACTTAGCAGCAAATAACTTGTTGTGATGCCCACACAAGTGCAGTGGTGGCACACAGCCATGGTGGGGAACCAACTGCTCTCAATTTGGCTAACTGATCCCCTCACTGGTATGGGACCCGTATCTGGAGCTGGGAAACAAGTCAGAACCAGATCCAAACATAAGCCCACTCTCCAATATCAAGCTACCATCAATTGTGGGCTACAAGATGGCCTACACCTATTAAATTCTCTATAAAAAGGGGGGTATCTCATTTGTCCTGGTGCTAACTTATTCTCCATTGGAGAATCTGCTTCTCTTTTTCAGATAGATGTAGATCTTAAGGAGAGAGCCACCCCATCATACCTCAAAAGGGCCCCGGCTGAAACTAAGGAAAATTGGAGAAACAAGCAAGCGGGCTGTTTTCCTGATGAACCGGATACCAGCACAAGGGGGAAGGAGACCAGCACAGAGAAAAATCAACTCCTACCAAATCTGAGAGCCAGAGCCTCAGAGGCCCCCAACACCTCATCACTGAAGCAGACCAAAAATGAACCCAACATGGCTCAGGGAAATTTTGCGAAAGAGGGGGTGGAAAGAATGTCAGAGCCACATGTTGGGTCATGATATGCAGAGACATTTATTTTACCCATAACTGTGGGCTAACTCTACAATGCATGACCCGTATACCTCAACAAGGAGGGGCCAAGGGGAGGGGGTAGGTCACGGATGAGCCTAATAATGGTACCAAACTGACTATATTTGCTGAATACAAAACTAACTAGTAAAGAAAAAAAAAGGAATACATAAACCTCTAATTTTGAAAATCTGAAAGAAATGGATGATTTTCTTGATTCATATGACAAGATGAGATACACCATTTAAATAGACTTATAACAAGTACAGAGATCCAAGCAGTTATAAAAAGTCTCCCAACTAAAAAAGTCCAGGCCCACGTGGATTCACTTGTGAATTTTACCAGACCTTCATGGAAGAACTAATGCTACTTCTTCTCAAACATTTTTATAAAATAGGAAAAAAAAAATTTCTACCAAACTCCTTCTATGAAGCCAGCATCACTTTTATACAAAAACCAGACAGAGATAGAACAAAAAAGAAAATTATAGACCAATCTCCCTCATGGACATGAATGCAAAAATTCCCAACAAAATATTGGCAAACAGAATACAAGAATATATCATAAAGATCATACACCCTGACCAAATAGGGTTTATCACAGAGATGCAGGGATGGTTCAACATATACAAATTGATAAATTTAATACACTATATAAATAGATTGAAGGACAAAAATCACATGAATATCTCAATACATGCAGAAAATGCATTCAACAAAAATCCAACATTCCTTCATTGTAAAAGTCCTATAGAAATAGGGAATAGAAGGAACATATCTTAACATAATTCAAGCTATTTATGACAAACTTACAGCCAACAAAATACCAAATGGGGAAAAACTTGAAGCTTTTCCACTACATTCAGGAACAAAACATAATTGTCCACTGTTCCCACTTTTATATAATATAGTACAGGAAGTCCTAGCTATAGCAATAAGGCAAGAGACACTCATAAAAGCAATACAAATTGGAATGGAAGAGATCAATTTAAAATTGTTTGCAGATGATATGATTCTATACCTAAAGACTCTACCAGGAAACTGTTAGAGTTGATAAACACTTTTAGCAATGTAGCAGGATACAAAATAAAAACAAATCAGTAACTTTTCTATATACTAACAACAAACATGCAGAGGATGAAATCAGGGAATCTCTCCTACTCACAATTGCCTCAAAAAAAAATAAAATAAAATAAAATAAAGTACCTTGAAATAAACCTAACCAAGGAAGTGTGGGATCTCTACAGTGAGAACTTTAAAACACTCAATCTATAAATTGCAAAAGACACTAGGAAGTGGAAAACCATCCTATATCCTTGGGTTGGAAGAATCAATATTGTGAAAAATGTCAATATTACCAAAAGCAGACTACACAGTTAATGCAATCCCCATTAAAATTTCAAAGTCATTCTTCACAGAAATATTCAAAACAATCCTAAAATTCATTTGGAAGCACAGAAATCCCTCAAATAGCCAAAACAATTTTGAGCAACAAAGATAAGGTTGGTGGTATCACCATACCTGATTTCTAAGCTTTATTACAAAGCCATAGTAACAAAAACAGCATGGTACTGTCACAAAGATAGACATGTAGATCAGTGGAACAGAATAGAGGACCCAGATGGCAAGCCAGGCAGCTACAGCCATCTGCTTTTTGACAAAAATACCAAAAATATTCACTGGAGAAAAGATAGCCTCTTCAACAAGTGGTGCTGGGCAAATTGGATATCTACATGTAGAAGGATGAAAATAGATATTTGTCTTTCTCCATGCACAAAAATCAAGTCCAAATGGGTCAGGGACCTTAATATCAGACTTGAAACTTTGAAATTGCTAGAGGAAAAGGTAGGGGAAACCCTTCAGTGTATTGGCATCAGCAATGACTTTCTGAATATAACCCTAATTACTCAGGAAAGAAAACCACTAATCAATCTGGGATCTCATGAAATTACAACGCTTTTGTACAGCAAAGTACATTCTGAATAGAGCAAAGAGACAATGTACAGAATGGGAGAAAAATTTTGCCAGCTATACGTCTGACAGAGGATTAATATCCAGAATATACAAATAACTCAAAAACAAAACAATAAGAAATCAAACAACCCAATTAAAAAAAATGGGCTATGTGTGCTGGAGAAATGGCTTAGCAGTTAAGGCATTTGCCTGCAAAGTCAAAGGACCCAGGTTTGATTTCCCAGGACCCACGTTAGCCAGATGCACAAGGGGGTGCACATATCTTAAGTTCATTTGCAGTGGCTGGAGGACCTGGTGCACCCATTTTCTCTCTCTCTCTCCCCCTCTTTCTCTGTCAAATAAATAAATAATTTTTTAATTGGCTATGGAACTAAATAGAGAATTCTCAAAAGAAGAAATACAGATGGCATATAAACATCTAAAAAAAAGTGTTCTACATCATTAGCCATCAAGGAAATGCAAATTGAAACAACTTTGAGATTCCATATCACTCCTGTCAGAATCATTATCATCAAGAAAACAAATGACAATAAGTGTTGGCAAGGATGCAGACAAAGGGGAACCCTTCTACACTGTTAGTGGGAATGTAATCTGGTACAGCCATTGTGGTAATCAGTGTGGAGGCTCTTGAGACAGCTAAAAATAGATTTACCATATGATCCAGCTATAGCAGTCCTAGGCATATATACTAATGACTCTTCTCACTACCTTAGAGATACTTGCACAACCATGTTGATTGCTGCTGTATACACAATAGCTAGGAAATGGAACCAGCCTAGATGTCCCTTAATAGATAAGTGGATAATAAAGATGTGGTACATTCACACAATGGAATTCTATTCAGCAGTGAAGAAAAATGAAATTATAAAATTTTCTTGGAAATTGCTGGATCTGGAAAGGATTATACCAACTGAGGTGACCCAAGCCCAGAAAGCCAAACTTTGCATGTTCTCTCTCATATGTGGATCCTAGCTACAAATGTGTAGACTTGTGTGTGAGTTGGAACCAAAAATTGGTAGCAGAGGGCAGTAAGCTAGAAAAAGGCTATCAGGGAAGGAGGAGGAGGAAGGACTTTGGGGAATGGTATTGTATATATGTTAGTAGATCAACAAATTACAGAAGTGGAATGAGCTAAGTGAGGCCAGGGGAAGAGACTGAGAAGGAGAAGGGTAGGGGGCAGGTCAATCAAAATTCAAGATATCCTGAATAAGACATATGAAAGCCTACTTTTTTGGATAATGGCACATCCAGAAGCCATAGATCACTACTAAAAAATTTTCAGTGCCGGGAATGGGATACCTTCCAGTGTGTTGTTGGTCAAGGAGGTCCCTGTTACCTCCAAAACATTACAGGCTACTGCCAAGGCCCCTGGTTTCCCATGAGTAACAGATGGTAAGCCCTACTGCTGAAGACTTTACGTGCCTGGGTGGCAAGATCACTGAGAAATCAAGCTGGTGCTCAGCTGAAAACCTTCTCCCTGTAGACCAGCCAACTGAAATCTGGAAAAAACTGTACTGCATGCAGCCGTATGGGACACAGAAGTCATCAACAGTGAAATCTAGGGACACTGGAAACCTCAAGTTTGGAAAAACAGGCCAAATGACCAAATAGATGCAACAGTGGCATGTCTGTTCTGGGGGAGACCAACTGCTCTCTAATTGGACTGGAGGCCCACTCTGTGGGAGGGAATACATGCCTAGTACTGAAAACCTAATCAAAAGCTTATAGCAGGGGAGGTCATGAGCCTTAGGGGTAAAAAGTCTGTTCTTGTCTGGCTAAATGCATATTTTATGCTCACCACACTGCCCTGAAAGCACTACACTTAATGTTCATATTTATATATTAATGGTACTCTCACTTTTGATTAGAGAAGCTTCTCTTTTCAGATGACAGTGACCAGTGGGATGACCCAAAAGGCAACATAGTGCTGAGAAGAAGTGACAGAGGAGTGTCTGGCACTGAAATATCTTTATCATACCCACCAAGGCTCAGGTTCCATTGCAGAAGAGGTGACAGAAAGAATATAAAGGTCAAAGGAAGGGTACCACTCCTTACAATGCAATTGTCCAGACAGAAACTGGCCTCTATATCCATGACCTTGCAGTGCCTAGCAATACCTTCACAAGACCCTCATAATAGGAGAAAAAGATGATGACATCAAAATAAAAGAGAGACTAATGGAGAGAGGGAGGGGATATAATGGAAAGTGGAGTTGTGAAGGGGAAAGTGGGGGAGAGGGGAGAATTATCTTGGTTTATTGTCTGTAAGTATAGAAGTTGTCAATAATTTTTTTTAAAAAAAGAACTGAGTTAATATAAATCTTTCTTTGTAAATCACCCAGTCTACAGTGATGAGTTACTGGCAATAGAATGCAGACTACTACAGTCTTTTCAAACACAAACCAAGCTCATTTGAAGCAGGCAACCTCACGTCTTCTCCTTCTGCATGTGTCCCAGTGATGGGCACCATCTAATGAAGCAAAGCTTAGGAGTATGCTTACTGAGGTTCTACAAAACATTAGGTCATTTCTTGGCCTGGGTGTAAAACACCAGGCCCCACAAACCATGCATCCATGAAGGCTACATGCCATTCACATATGTCAATGTGTTTTACCTACCTCTTTTGGCTATGGTATCAGTGACCTCTTGTCACACACTGAACAACTTCCACATCTCAGCACCATAGACTAGAAGAATGGGTTTCATCCATAAGCCTGTTGGTTGGCTTGGGCAGCCACTGGCTGGTCTTCCATGTACCCCCAGGAATAGCAGGACTGATATGGCATTTTCTTCTCATGACAGAGCAGAGGCTCAAACTCTGTGACAGAAATCTGTGATGTCACTAAGACCTAAGATCAGAGCTGTCACGCTGTCACTGCCTTCTTGGTGTCATTGCCCAAAACAATTCTTACATCATGTCTAAAGCCAAGGGAAGCATTGCATACTCCTCCCAGTAGGTGAGGGCTGCAGGACATTTAACAAAGCAAGAGGGAGCAGTAAAGAGTCAAAGTTAACAGCGCACTTGCTTCAGTCTTGGCTGTCTTCAGAGGGAGTGCAGTGAAACTCGATTAATTTGCTGCCTTTCCATTCCACATGTTGCCAATAATTACTTTCCTCCAGGCAATCACATTTTTCAAGGGATGGATATATGATCCCAAACAAGTCTACCAAAACCATGTCTTAAGGGTACTGATATCAAAGGCCATCTCTCCTATTGAGGTTAAGTTCAAAGAGTACGAAAGCCACACTCACCTAGAATGGCTAGGGGTGGGCCTTCAGTCTGATCAATGCTGGAGAACAGAGCTGCTCTACTGGAGAGAGCAGAGCCATGACATGAGACATGCCAGAGTACTGGGGTCAGTGGGAGTCTCTGACCCTGCAGGCCAACATTTGCCTAAATGCTAGATGGTCCAAGAGAGGGCATGGCTGGGGCTGACTCCTCAGCTCCCTGTGGAAACTAGACATGATCATATTGTTAGGAACGGCATGTGAAGCCATTTCCCTCTAAACGGTCATTGCCATGGTTCCTGTTCTTACACCACACATCACTTTCCTATGTCAAAATATTTATATGGCAGATATGCTTGTTGCTTTCGCACCATTTGATCTTTGACCAGCTGGGTTCTCATCCATTCCTATAGTACTGAGAAGAGCTTTGTAGACTAGATTATTTTTTCCAAAATAATTGTGGATAGATGTATTGGAATAGTTCCCAGGTCTAAGAAAATGAATTTATCTCCTCAAGGCTAAGTTGTTCTTCCTAAAATAAGCTGGGTGGCTTCCATAGCACTCACATCCCCACTCTCTTTAATACTGTCATTGTGTTTTTAACATGGAGCAATTATGCATATTTAAGACAAATCACATCTTTAAGAATACTCCATTTGATTTTAAATAGTCAAAGGTACAAGAAAGAGTAGTTAATTTTAAGAAAACGTGAGGGCTGGGCTGGAGAGAAGCTTAGCAGTTAAGGCACTTGCCTGTGAAGCCTAAGGAACCAGGTTTGATTCTGCAATACCCACATAAGCCAGATACATGCGCAAGGTGACACATGTGTCTGGAGTTCATTTGTAGTGGCTAGAGGCCCTGGTACTCCCATTCTCTCTCTTTATCTGCCTCTCTTTCTCTTTCTCTTTCTCTTGCTCTCTCTCTCTCTCTCTCTCTTTCTAATAAATAAATAAAATAAAATATTTTTAAAAAACAAAAAATCTTGTTTTATGCACCTCTGTTAAGCCATGAGGTTCTTGATGGCAGAAAATATTGCTTTTGTGGTGTATAGTAGCTCTGTTGGTCACTCGCTGTGAGCCTTGTTGAATAATGATTGACTTAGAGAACTTAAAGGAGTGGAAGTTATCTTTCTTTCAGTTGCAGGAAAATTGCCCAATAAAAGAAAATTGAAGTGACATTAACTAGTTTGCTATGTGAGAAGCATAAAAGACAATATAACAACATTGATTTATAGCTATAGAACTCTGCCCACATGATTTCAGAACTTATTACTAAGTTGAAACAATCAAAACAATATGAGATTGCTATGACAGTATCTATATACAGCTTTAGCACAGAATCAAGAATCCAAAAGTATGACCACACATCTATGGAAAACTGATTTTTAAATAAAACAAAAAAGTAATTTAGGGCTAGGAAGATGGCTCAGCAAATCAAGTGCCACCCAAGCATGAATACCTGAGTTTAACAACTGGATGCTATAGGTCTAACATCTGTAATTCTCGGTGTGCCTATGGTAAGAAGGGAGATGGAGGCAGGACAATTGCCCAGAAGGTCATGTTCCAGCTACTCGGGCATTTGCAGCAGTGTACAGTGAGAGACCCTGCCTCAAAACAAGGTAGAAGGCGAGGACTGACCCCAGAAGTTGTCCTTTGCTGTCCCCTGCATGCCTGCCACAGCACACTCACACGAACATGAACGCACACACGCATATAGACACGCCAAGAAAAGAAAAAGCAACTGAATGAAGAAAGAACAATCTTTCCATTAAATGTGCCATGGAAATGGATATCAAAAAATAAGTAGGGCTGTGGAGATTCAGCAGTTAAAGGTGATTGCTTTCAAAGCCTGCTGACCTGAGTTCAATTCCCCAGTACCCATGTAAAGCCAGATACACAAAATGGTGCATGCATCTGGAGTTCATTTGCAGTGGCAAGAGGCCCTGGTGACCATTCTCTCTCTCTCTCTCTCTCTCTCTCTCTCTCTCTCTCTCTCTCTATCTCATATTTTAAACTATATGAATAAATAAACGGATATCTACATGTGAAAGGAAATTAACCTCTTTTCATATACCTTGCATTATATACAAGAGATGAAAGGGCACATGCATAAATGCTGAACTTAAAACTTTAAAAACTTCTAGGAAAAGTTAAGAGAACATTTGAATGATGTTATATTAGATAAAACATTTACCAGATGTGATCCTATAACAGGATCCATAAAAGAAAAACAATAGTAAATTATACTTCACTAACATTTTCTGCATTTTAAGGTGCTGGTAAGAGAATGAAAGGGCAAAGTCTTGGTGAGAACATTTGCACGTTATAGAACTGATAAAGAACTTATAGGCATACTAAGAAAACAAACTTCCAATTTGAAAAGGCACAAGAGACTAACACATTCCTCTCCCAAAAAATGTTTGAATGGCATATGACATATCAGTACTATGTTTGACATCACTAGCCAATAAAAATGCAAATTAAAGCTTCAAAGATATCAATCCATACCTGTTAGAGGGAGTAATGTTAAAAAAGACTGACCCACCAACTACTCAGGAAGGACTAGAAAGCTGGTGAGAACATAAAATGGCGTTGTCACTTAAGAAAGCAATCTGCTACTGAAGTATAAAGTAAAAGGTATACTTGACAAATGATGTGACCATTCCAGCCCTATTATCTTACCAAAGAGAAATGAAAGCATATATCCATACAAAGTCTCCATATGAATATTCATAATAGTATTAGTCATAATAGCCCTAATTGGATTTACACAACCCAAAAGTCCACCCACAGATGAAAAATAAGCAGACTGGGATATATCTGTACCATACATTCCTACTTATCAAAGACAACTACAAACTGAGGAATGAAGACTATTCCAGTGAAAACTCAAAGCAACATCACAATGAACAAAAATAAACATAAAAGTACAGTCTTTATGATTCTATTATATCAAAGTAGAAAGTGAGAACTCAGCAGATCATTAATGGCACAGGAAACACAGGGAAAGAAGGAGAAGGGAAGGTCAACTAGGGAGCACTGGAAGCCTCTGCAAGATTCCTGATGTGTGTGTGTTTATCCCGTGAGTATGGCGACCATTTCATAGGTGTATGCAATATGTCATAATTTGTCAAAGTGTGCGTTTAATTATATGTCATGTATTTTTATCAGTATTTCCTTAAGAAAGTAATGTTAGAATATGAATCCATATGCATGAGGCAAATCTGCAAGAACTGTTCTATCATCCCTTTTGAAAATTAAAAAAAAAAAGGACAGAGATTCAGGAAGTTAAGTCCCTCAGCATACACAGGCCTATGGGAAGCAGTACACATGTTTGGATTATCTTGGAAGAATCCACTCATCTTTTCTCAGCTCACTTTGTCTATCAACCTAGAATCCAATTCTACTAGATGGTGCCACCGGTATTCAGGTTAAATTGCCCCTCCTAGTTAAGCTCATCCCCTTTCTCTCATATTTCTATTAAAATTTCTTAGTATACAAAGAATTAGGTTGGGGTTTTTAGCTCAGTGAATGAGCGCTTTCCTAGCAAGCGCAAGGGTTTACTCCTCGGCACTGGGCGGGGGGCGGGGGGGGGGGGGAAGAAGATTAGGTTGCACTATGGGATTAGTCAAACAAATTTTGTTTCTGTTTCTCCTTTCCTCCCATTCTCTTTTTCCCCATGCCCTCTTTTCCATAGGAGCCTCTTTTCAGCTTTCATGTTATAAGTTCTTTTGCCTTCCCTCTATACCTCTGCTTCCCCCTTAGAGTCTCCTATTTATTATCCAGGACACACCCTCTCATCCCCTGTTTACATACATAGAAACATTAAAATCAAGATCTACACATGAGCAACAACATGAGATTTTGTCATTCTAGCCCTGAGTCACATCACTTAGTATAATCTTTTCAAGTTCCATCCATTTTCCAGAAATTTTCATTTTTCTTTATGAATAGGTAGAATTCCATCATTCACACACATATATATGTACATATATATGAATAGTATATTATACATAATCACATTTTCATTATATGGTCATATGTTGATGGATATTTAGAATGATTCCATTTCCGTGATATTGTAAATAGAGCAGTAATAAACATGAATAAGTGAGTGTCTCTCTGGAAGGGCATAAAGTTCTTTGGGTATATGTCCAAGAGTGGTATGACTGGGTTATACGGTAGCTATATTGTTAGGTTTTTAAGAAATCTCCACTCTGATTTACACAATGGTTACATCGTGAATGAGGGCTCCCCTTTTCTCACATCTTCACCAGCATCTATTTTTATTTGTTTGCTTGATGATAGCCATTCTGACTGGTAAGATGGAATTTCAAAGTAGCTTGCATCTCCCTATGACTAAGTATGTTGAACATTTTGTAAAGTATTTGTTGGCCATTTGTGTTCATCTTTTAAGAAGTCTGTTCATTTCATTAATCCGTTCATTAATTGATAGTTTCATTTTTTGGTGTTAAACTTTTGCAGCTCTTTATACATTCTGGATATTGGCCTCCTGCCTGAGGTACAGCTGACAAAGATTTTCTCCCATTCTGTAGGCTTTCCGTTCACTTTTCTGATCATTTCCCTTGTTGGACAGAAACTTTAATTTCAAATAGCCCCATTTGTTGAAGAATTCATTGATTTATCTGACCTTCAGATTCACTATCCATAAAGTAAGTGACTATAATTTTAAGATGAATCAAAGATAAGTAATTTTCTTCCACAAGTAAATTTGAAGTGATTTTTTCATTTGAAAAATCTCATCTTTAACTCCTTCTGATAGTACAGAAATTGCACCTATGAAAGGCTGCTTCTCTGTGGCCATACTACTAAGGCAGGGGTAGGTCGATGCATGATTCATGTAGAGACCTTACCAAATGACAGGACCATCCCCAGAAGTCCCTTCCACTGCCTTTTGCCAGCTAACTAAATGGACACTTGTGAGAGGGATGGATCTGAAGAAAAAGGCATATTGTATCCTTGCATCGTAAATTTTACAGAGCTGTCTCATGAAAAATAACTTTGGGTCCAGAAACTCCACTAGAAAAATGTCAAACCTGCCCTCAAATTTTGGAACTCTGAGAGGTTTGCATACCAGCAGGTTGAGATTCAGTTTGTACATCTTAGTGCTCCAGTGTGCTGTATTTGGCTAGAAAATGCAATGCCCGCTTTCTGGCAAGCCACCCTGTATTCATAGGTGTGAGCTCTTAGCTGAGTCTTGTCAAGTTGCCATCAAACATATGAGCCCAGTCCCTCTAGTTCTCTAATAAATAACAAGTAGTTTAACTTATTAGAGGAGTGTTAATATTCCACATCCGGAAAAGCAAGAATTTAAGGAGCAATTAAGCCCCTTGGAAGACTCTAGCCCCAAGCCCACCAGGGATGGGTTAAGGAGAGCCTATGTTCTTAGTGTGTTCACGTTGCGTTGTTTCTGTTTACATTCAAGCGAACTTGTGTTTCTGGTAGTATAGTGAGTCCTTTGCTTTGGGTTCCTCCATAAGCCGACCCAGCTCCCATGACACAGTTCTCATACAACCTACAATATAGGACACACCTATGGTTGTGATTGGGAAACTCTAAGAAACATGAAGTCCAAGACCCATTGGAGATGCAGCCATACTGGTGGCTTCAAGCAAATAGAAATGATGTCACCTTTAAACAAGAGGAAAGTCCAAAATCTAGAGATCTCTAGGATTCTTCATGTTGATTTGGAAGCAGTAGGCCCAGGGAACTCAATTACTGGTATGCCCTCTGGGGCTGGAAGTCTCCAGTCTTCCATTTAAGGACTTTAACTTAGCTACCCAGGCATTAAGAAAGAAGAATCATAGTAGGCCCTGAAGAGATGGGCTCACGAATCACCAGATGTCAAGCCATATAAAATTTCCATGAAGCAAAAATTGTCAGAGTTCAAAGCAGAAGGGAGGTAGAAACCAAGCAAAGACCTTTCCAGGTCATCCGGGATCATGGGTATTTATACAGGGTGTCTACTAGGAATTCAGCAGGGAAAGGAGATGGGGGAAGGTCATTCTTGGAAGTGAAGAAGCAGAGGCAGAGGAGCTGAACATTTGTAGACCAGTTTCAAGAAAATATACCCGGTACCTGTGAAGAAAATAACCATGGAGTAGTACAAGAAGTTGCAGTAGACATATTATTATTTTCTAAATTTTTTAAATCTGCACTTCATTTCTTTATATATTGAAGAATATATAATTGACATCTCTTTGTGTCATTCACCATATTATGTTATTATACTTTAGTTTTTTATATTTCATTCTTTTATAGTTCAACAGTGAGGTTCCAATCCCTTATAAACAGAATCATTGCTAAGAAGTTCCATAGGATATGCCCCCACATGATCCAGAGTCTAATAGGTCCATGGATATATCCAAACTAAATACTACACTTCCCACCCTTTTCTCCACAGCTTATCATAAGATGAGCATATGTGGGATATCTGGACTATGAGATGTAACCTAGACATTTTGTGGTGACACATGATAGGAATCCTTATGTATAATTCCCTGGAGTGCTCATTATCCTCTTCTTTTTACTGCAGAAAACTCAGGAATTGGGGTCTCTTTTTTCAATCCTATCCATGGGAGAGTCACCAGCCAGTGCCTAAGAGACTGCCCTGTACCGCTAGACAGGGAGGTCTTCTGAGTGCAGTATCCTCCTTGGGTTCCAGTGCCTCACAGGAACCAACATCAGTCTAGTGAATCTTAAGCTCTCCATATGAGAAATTTTCCATTAAGATTAATTGCTAAGCACCCACTCCCATGGGGCAATGACCACAACAGAGGAGAAAATTAGCTCAATAAAGGAATGTCACATACATTAGTTCTGGCCTTGGGGATAGGTATTTGAAGACTTATGGAAGAAAAGTAAGCTACAGGTAAGGTATGTATATACCTGGCCCAAGGGAAGACAGATTAAAAAGTCCATGTTTTGATTCAAGAAACAGATACCCAAGTTAGCAAACCAACAATTCTCATAAAAGTATATATTTTACCTAGATTTTTCACTGTTTAGTGTAAATGGAAACCAGTGCAATGGTTTGGAGATGATTTGTCCCATCTAAAACACACGTTGAGATTTAATCCACACAGTGAGATATTAAGAAGTGGGACCTACAGTACCTGGAGAGACCCTGTCTGCATGGGAGAAGCTAGCCAGCACATGAAGAGCCAGCCCCAACTCTTCCCATGGAATCTACACAGGAGAGGCCAGCCAGTGCTTAGAGGGTACAGGTACACCTCTGCCCACCCAACCCCCCTGAAAGTAACCAGCCAGCACATGAAAACAGCTGGTCCAGCTCTGCCCACTCAGTCTATGTTGGAGACCCTACCCAGACTTCAGAGACAGTTGGCCTTGACTCTTCCTACCTAGTCCATGGGAGAGTCACCAGCCAGTGCCTAAGAGACTGCCCTGGACCCTTAGACAGGGAGGTTTTCTGAGTTCGGTATCCTCCTTTGGTTCCACTGCCACACATTAACCAACATCAGTCCTCTGCCAGTAAGCCTCACTTAGGATCACAATTATCATACAAAAGGGACTTTGACAGGTAGACATAGCCAGATTTGGTGATAAACATGTGTGGAGCATCCCCACTTATATTAAAAAAAGAAAAACAACAAGAAGTTAATGCCAGGATGGAGAGATGGCTTAGTGGTTAAGGTGCTTGCCTGAAAAGCCTAAGGACCTAGGTTTGATTCTCCAATACCCATGGAAGCCAGACACACAAGGTGGTGGAGTTTGTTTGCAATGGCTGGAGGCCCTGGCATGCCCTTTCTGTCCCTCCTTCTCTCTCTCTCTCTCTCTCCCTATCTATCTCTCTATCTGCATTCTCTCTTTCTTTCAAAATTGGTAAATAAATTAAAAAGTATAAAAATAACTTTTAAAAAGCCAATTCCGAAGATCAGCACACAGCAAGAAATAATGAAGATTAGCACAAAAGTTAATGAAATATAGAGTTAAATAATGATACAAAAAACAAACCAAAGAGTTATAATTTAAATAGACTCACAATGAGCACCAAGATTGAAGCAGTAGTTAAAAGTCTCCCCAAAGAGAAGAGTCTGGACCAGATGGATTCACTGTCAAATTCTGTCAAACCTTTAAGGAAGTTCTAATACCAACACTTCTGAAACTGTTTCCACAAAATAGAAAGAGAAGGAACAGTAGCAAACTCATTCTATGAAGCCAGTACTACCTTGATAACAACGATAGATAAAGACACAATAAAAAAGAAACTATAGCTCTGTCTGTTTTTGGTATTAGTGTGATGCTAGCTTCATAAAAGGAGTTGGGGAGCATTCCCTGTTCTCCCGTTATGTGGAACATTTTGAGAAAAAAAAATGGTTTCAGTTCTTCTATGAAGGTTTGGTAGAATTCAGCTGAGAAGCCATCCGGTCCTGGACTCTTCTTCTGGGGGAGTTTTTGATTTACTTTTCAGTCTCAATGTATGTGATAAGTTTGCTTAGGAGATTAAACTACTCTGAGTTTAGTTTTGGTAGGTAGTATGTGTCTAGGCATTCATCCATTTCTTCCAGATTATTCAGTTTTGTGGAGTAGAGGTTTTGGAAGTAGGTTCTGATGATTCTTCCAATTTCATTTATGTCTGTTGTGGCCACTCCTTTTTCTGATCAGTAGAAAGGAACCTATATCTGTAACTGGAGGAATCCTATACAAACAACAATTTTGCTCTCCAGTGTCAAGCTCCCACTAATATTGGGCTAAAAGAGGGACTACATCCACCAGATTCTCTCTAACTTAATAATGCTTATCCCATTTAACTTGTGCTGACTTCACGCTCCATTGGAGAATCTGCTTTTCTTTTTCAGATGGGAGCAAGACCCAAGGAGATAAACTACCTGTCACACTTCAACCAAGCCCCAGCTGAAAACACAGAGGAATTGGGGAAATGAGCAAGAGTGCTGCTTCCATGGTGAACTTGATAATCAGTGCCAGGGTGAACAAGACACACACTGAAGACACTCAATACCTACCAAAGCAGAGATCCAGAAACTCCTAAGAGCTCATCACTGAAGTAGACTTAAAACACACCCAACATGGCTCAGGGAATTTCACAGAAGAATGAGCAGAAAGATTGTTAGAGCCACAAGTTAGGACATTATGCCCAGAGGCACTGCCTCTCCCCAGTCACTGACTGGTGCTCCCACAACACATAACCTACAACCCCCATGGGGAAAACCTGCAATCCCCAATTAGGAGGGCCCTCTTCAGAATGGGGACAGGGATGAGGGAAAGAATGGTACCAACATGTGATATATCCATACTAAGTATGCTTGCAATTAATAAAAAATATTTTAAAAAGAAATTATAGACCAATTTCTCTGATAAATATAGATGCAAGAATTCTCAACAAAATACTTGCATATAGAATTGAATTCAATACATGAAGAAGGTCATACACCATGACCAAGTCTGTTTCATCCCAAGGATGCAAGATTGATTCAACATATGCAAATCAATGAACATAATTTATCATATAAATAAGCTTAAAGACAGAAATCGCATGATCATTGTGATAGGTAAAGGGAGGACATATGATATCCCTTCATAAATAAAGTCCTAGAGAAATTAGGAACAGATGGAACATACCTCAAAATAATAAAGGCTATATATGACAAACCTATAGACAATATTATACTGAATGGGGAAAAAGCCAGAAATATTTACATTATTGGCACTCTTATTTAATATAATTCTCAAAGTCTTAGCTATAACAGTAACACAAAAGGGCTTAAAGGGATAACAATAGAAAAGGAAGAAATGAAACTACCCCTATTTACAGGCAACATGATTCTATATTTGAGTGACCTATATACTCTACCAGAAAACTCATAGATTTCTATACACTTTCAGGAAAGGCTCAGGATACAAAATTGACAAACAAAAAATCAGTAGCTTTCATGTATTCCAACAATGAATTTGCAGAGGAAATAATAGGAAAAATATCACATTCACAACAGCCCCCAAAATGTAAAATACCTAGAAATAAGCCTTACCAAGGATATGAAAGACCTCTACAAAGAAAAGCCTAAGATACTAAAAGCAAAAGAAATAAAAGAAGAATTTGGAAAGACCTGCCATGTCCCTGGACTGGTAAAATCATTTTTATAAAAATTACATTATTATCAACATTAATCTACAAGTTCAATGCAATTCCCATAAAAAGTCTAATGATGGGCTAGAGAGAGAGCTTAGTGGTTAAACGCTTGCCTGTGAAGCCTTAGGACCCTGGTTTGAGGCTCGATTCCCCAGGACCCACGTTAGCCAGATGCACAAGGGGGCGCACGCGTCTGGAGTTTGTTTGCAGTGGCTAGAAGCCCTGGTGTGCCCATTCTCTCTCTCTCTCTCTCTTTCTCTCTCTCTCTGTCTCTCTCTGCCTCTTTCTGTCTCTGTCACTCTCAAATAAATAAATAAAAATAAACAAAAAAAGTCCAATGACTTTCTTAGAACTAGAAAAAACAATTGAACAATTCATATGGAAACACAAAAGACCATTCAAAAAAAAAAAAAAAAGCAAGCCTAAGCAGAAAGAATACTACTGGTGGTATCATAATTCCTGACCTAAAATTATGCTACAGAGCAATAGTGACAATGATAGCATGGACCTGAAACAAGCAGACATATAAACCACCAGGACAAGATAGGAGACAGGGAGGGAATGGAATGAAGTGGGGTCGAGTGGGTGGGGTGGGGTGGAAGGACCCAGAAATAAGCCCATGCAACTACAGTCACCTGGTTTTTGACAAAGTATTCAAAAACATACACCAGGAAACGAATAGTCTTTCAACAAATAGTGCTGGTAAAACCGGATATTCACCTAAAACTGAAATTAGATCCACATCTCTCATCTTGTACAAGATCAATTCGAAATGGATCAAAGACCTTAATGTAAAACCAGAAAGGCTGAAAATACTAGAGGAAAACATAGGCAATACATTAGAATCTATAGTTATAGGTAGGAATTTTCTGAAGAGTACTCCAATAGTACAAGAAGTAGTTTCTATAATCAACAAATGGTGCTATGTGAAATTAAAAAAAAATAATTCTTCACAGCAAAGGAAACAATCAGCAGAGTGAGAAGGAAGCCTACAGAACAGGAAGAAATTTTTCCCAGCCATTCCTCAGACATGGGATTGATAACTAGAATATATAAAGAACTGTAAAACTTAAACACACAAAAAAACCCTTCATAACTGACAATCAATTTATGGGCCAATGAAATTAAATTCCCAAAAGAAGAAACACAAATGGCCAACAGACATTTTTTTCTTAATTTCGCCATCCTTAGTCATCAGGGAAATGAAATAAAACCACTTTAAGATTTTATCTCACACCAGTCAGGATAACTATTATCAAGAACACTAATGACAAAAATTCTGAGGAGTTCTGAGGAGAGAGGAACCCTTATTCACTATTAGTAAAAATGTAAATTGATAAAGCCACTATGTAAAGCAGTGTGGAGGTTTCTCAGAAAGTAAAACAAAGCATCCCCAGTGGAATGGGAGCAGGGATGAGGGAAAAGAGGGTACCAACACATAATGTATCCATATGAAACATCTTGTTAACAATAATAAACATTTAAAAATGAAAAAAAAGATCAGGGCGTGGTGGAGCACACCTTTAATTCCAGCACTCAAGAGGCAGAGGTAGGAGGATTGCCGTGAGTTTGAGGCCACCCTGAGACTACATAGTTAATTCCAGGTCAGCCTGGGCCAGAGTGAGACCCTACCTCAAAAAAACAAAATAAATAAATAAATATTGAAAAAAAAAGTAAAACACTACCATAGGATCCAGCTATACCACTCGTGGACACATACCCAGAGGACTCAATATCCTACCAAGGAGATAATTGCACATCCATTTTAGTTGCTATCCTATTCACAATTGCTAGAAAATGGAATCAACCTAGATATATCAAAAGTTGACAAAAAAATGTGGTGCATATCTACAATGGAGTTTTATTCAGCTGCAAACAAAAAAATGAGGGGCAGGAGGAATGACTCAACAGTTAAATGTGCTTCCTGCATAAGCATGAGGACCTGAAGGGGCCTGAAACCTCTGAGTTCAAGTCTCCAGACCCACCTGTAAACATCTGGATGTGGTCACACATGCCTGTAACCCCAGTACTCATAAAGGGGAACAGAAACCAGGGAATTTCCCAGGCTGGTAAAAAGCATCAAGTTCCTGTATCAGAAAGAGATTCTGGATCAAACAGGAATGACCAGAAGAGCAATAGAGTGGGACACCTGACCACATTCTGCTCTGGCCACTGCAGATGACCTCATGAGAAGGCTCAAGGGTGCATATGCCAATACCACACACACACACACACACACACACACACACACACACACACACACACACACTGCACCACACAAACACCACATTTCATGCATATAAACAACCAAAAAGAAAAGTGAAATGATGAAATTTTCCAGAAAATGAACCAAACGAAGAAGGTTTTACTAAAATGCCCTTAAAGACATAAATCACATATTCTCTCTCATGTGTTTCCTAGTTTTTAATATTTATGTATAAATAAATAAGAGGATGTAGGAGTGAGTGTGGACTAGGAGTTGAGACAGAGAAGACAAAAGAATGAGAGGAGATGAAAGGGGGGAAATAAAAGGAAACACGGTGTATGAAAGTGGAAAGGCAAAGCAGAAAAGATTTAAAAAGAAGAAGAAGAAGAAGAAAGTGGAAAGGAAGCTGTGATGGGGGAGGGCACAAGGGGAAGGGGAGGAGGGGAGAAAGAGAAGTGTGAGGCAGAGCACTGGTTCAGACACAAGGAGGAGTCTGTGTGGGCACAAGTAAGAAGTTCTATCACACAGAGCTGTTCAGGAGCAGAGATGCCGGTGCGGGTAGATGCGAATCTGCATGCAGCCTGCTTCGAGGGTCAGTTTGAAGCAAGCTAAATGTCATGCACTGGAGAAACTGCATGTGTACTAGTGTCTGAGAGTAGGGGCAGGAGTCCTTCACCTTGGAAGTTTTCTTTATTAAACTATTTTTATTAATTATGAACTTTATTGTGTGAACATATCACATGTTCGTCGTGATCTCATGGGGTTATACTCTTATGTCCTCTCTTCCCTGCTCCCGCTCTTCTGAGGACCCTTCTCAATGGGGTTAGTGGTGTTCACCTGACCCCCATGGATGCATTAGTCAGTCTCAGTGTGGAGGAAGGACAATGCCTCAGGTTACTCCTTCCCACCCTGTGGCTCTTACGGTCCTTCTGCTCCCTCTTGCACAAAGTTCCCTGAGCCTTGATGGGAGTGTTATAAGTCTACATTAGTGTCAAGTTCTCTGTAATCTCTGAATTTCTGCTTTGATGGGTTCTGAGTGTCCTGAGCATCTATCGACGGCAATTTCTCTTGAGTGAGGCTTCTGATGTGTGGCTGGGTGACTAGACAACCTGCATCGCAATTCAGTCTCTGTGCTTGCCTTCCTTTGATGTCTCAGATGTGGGGCTTATATCTGGGGTAATTAATAAGGTTACATGTCTGGTGCTTCTCACATGATTTGCTGTGTTCACAGGTGTCATTACTGATTGGCACAAATGAATCAGTTATCAATGTGTACCTCCTGGTGGGCTGGCAGATGGTGGTTGTTTATTTATGTAAACAAGACGTGGAATCATTCTTTCTCAGTGCTGATGCTCAAAATGGAGTAACTCAGGCCAAGGATGTTGTTTATAAAATGGAATAATTCAAGGCTAGGCGCATCCTGAAAGTTGTTATTCCATAAAATATAGAGTAACCCGGCACATAAGGACTCAATTTATTGCTTCTCCTTTTAATATTATTTGTTTCTCTGCTAAAATTAGACTGTGAGAAAAAGAGACTGTGCTCCCAGTGAGAACCCCAAGTGCGTCCCAGAGGGTCTGCTCGCCTCCTCTTAGCTGACTGTGGTTGACTGAGTACCAAGAGCTTTAGCACTCTCTGTCAGCTCGGCTGTTGCACCCTCAAGCCTTGAGGATGAACGATAGCTTATGAAACCTCTCACAGGTCACTGATGTCACTGATGAGCAGACAACTGAAGTTCAGAGCAGCTCACCTCATCCATGATCCCACAGGTGATCAGTGGCAACAGTCAGGGACAAATCCAAATTGACCAGTTCCACAGCCTGTGTGGAACTGCCTCCCACTGCACAGATATCAGTTAAACACTGATTTTATTACTTCACTTCTAAATGGTGGTGTCAATGGCTTGATTTACACTAACAGGGAATGCATTCCAACTTCCTGTCATCAGTAAAACCTTTTGATTTGCTTTTCTTTTTCATGTCCTGAAGCTTTTTGAAAAATTAGGCTTGTTGCTGGCCTGTGTTCCCGTGTCCACCCCACCCCCTTTCCTGGCAGCCTGGTCCCAGGGCCAGCTCCCAGTCCCTACTTCTACAGCTCCAGAGTAAACACAGGATGCTCAACACACACACAGGAATGCCAACTCTTGTTTCTCCCCTATGGACTGTTGATGAATCGTCTTCATGAAGAAATTGCGTATTGGACTTGCCTAGCATGTGGCCAGCTACTGCTTACTCTGAGTGTAGGGATATGATGTTGGACATAATAAAATCATTTGGTTCTGTACTCTTTAATGAACTGTTGGAAGAAAACTAAAAATTAGTAGCCATTGCTAACTTCATTGTGCTGAACATCAGATAAAATTAAAACCTCCAAAATATTTCCCATGTAAGGCTAAAGAATAGTAGAAGAAAGTAAAAGGCCAGGGGAGTTAATTTTGTCTCAGAGGTTTTATCTTGGGCAAATTTTGTTCTCAATATCATCTGCCCATGATATGTGGAAAATGGTTAACTGTGTAATCTTATGATCTCAGATATAAAATCTACACTTCCCTTCTTTGCACTTAAATTGTGCCTAATAGCCAAACGAACTTTTACTCTCATTTTAATTTTCATTGCCTGCCTAGCTTGCATAAACCCAGCTGCTGAACCCTCTTTCTATCTCAATGGCACAATGACACCATTCATTTAAGCAGAGACCTCACCATGTCAGTCTACTGTCCCAAGCCAGCAGCAGCTCTCCAGTGCCTGCATTCTGTCTTACTGTGGTTATTTGAGATTTCCATGATTTGGCCCAAATTTCCCCCCTTTCCTATCATCTCATCGCAAGATTTAATCTGCCCTGCCCACACCACACTTGAAGCCCATGCCCTCCAACTTTAACATGCAAGTGCTATTCTCCTGTAGAACAGGAACGTGTCCTCACCTGTGTGGAAAGCCTCCCTTAGAAGCTCAATTCCAGGACTGGAGAGATGGATTGGCAGTTAAGACACTTGCCTGTAAAGGTTCTACTCCCTAGAAACCATGTAAGTCAGATTAACAACGTGACACATGCACACAGGTGGTGTATGCATCTGGAGCTCTTTTGCAGTGGCTAAGGCCCTGGTGTGCCAATTCTCTCTCCTGCACATGTGCTGCTGCCTCTCTCTCTCTCTCTCTCTCTCTCTCTCTCTCTCATAAAAAAGTTCAATTTCAATACCATCTTTTATTCCTATCTTTCTGCTTTTGTACCTTTGAATTTGGATCCTACGTATTTCCACTTTCACAGTGTTTATTAACTGTTGTCTGTCCTCAACAGTGTATACTTGGAGATCAGGAGATCTAGACATACCCATACTTGGGTCTAGTATAAAGTTAGATATTCAGTAAACATCTATGTGGATAAATGTATCTAAATGAATTCTGACTAAAAGTCACATTAATATGTAAGTAGCTGGTATCTTTTTCTGAAGATGAGTGCTAATTTAAGTTTCAAATAGACAAAAATCCACAAGAAGTTTGTAGTTTGAATCAAGATGAGGAGTCGATTTTGTGGGAGCCTGTAGTCACAGGACATCAAAAGACCTTACTGGAACCAAGAGAGATGAAATCAGCTCCTACCTGGCTAGCCCTCATAGTGCTGGAAAGTGCTATGTATGCTTCTGCGGGATGATGGTTACCAACACCATGAATAAGCAGGAGATCCTGCAACTAACAAAAATCAACCAGCCAGTCAAGAGGTGCACACCTACATACCTGTTCAAAAATGGCACACAGCCTATGTGAGTAACCAACTGCTCTCATCTTGGACGTGAGACCCACAGAGTGGGAGAGAACTCATACCTGGTACTGGGAACCAAGTCAGAATCCCATGGATAGGAAACTCACAGACTCTAGAGAGAACCTCCACTGCTCTTTGGCTAAGAAGAGTGGGTATACACTTCTAAAAGTCTCGGTGGAATAGGGGTAGGGAGAAGGGAAATGATGGTACTAACACATGATGTATACATACGAAGACTACTTAATAAAATTTTTTTAAGGTCTCTCAAATCCTTATTCTTACTGCCTTTAATCCAAGCTGCTCTCACTTTTGGTTGGAGAATCTCTTCGATCTTACAAATTGAAGAGAACAGTGGAGAGATCCAGGATTCATCAGCACAACATGAAAAGACAGCTGACTGCCTACCATGGGATGAGTCACCTCTACCACATCACCTGGGACCCAGGAGTCACTGCAAAGGAAGTGCTGACATGAGCACTGCTCAACCTGAAAACCAATTCCAGGGAGATGACAACAGACACTGTAGTCACTCAAATCTCATCAAAAATAAGTCCAGAGGCTATGGAGAATTCATCAGGTTTCTAACATGCCCACCAACACTCAGGGGACATTGAGGAAGAAGGGGTAGAGATATTGTAAGAACCACAGGTTGTGTAGGAATAGTCTGAGACATGCTCTACCCCCTGACCCTACAGACACTGTCTGAGGCCTTCAGGACCTCACAGTGAATACCAGTAACCCCACTGAGGAGAGGTGTCTGTGGAATGAGGGAAGAGGGGAGAAGGCATATAAGAACATAACCTTAAAAAAATAAGGTTTAATTTTTAAAAAGAGGTCTGGTGGGCACAAAAATAATTTTCTAGCTCCAAAATACAGCTCATCTATGAGAGTGTTAGTATGTAGATGATCTGACAAAAAGACTGATTTTACCAACCCCACTGACTCAGGAGAGGAAACAAAGTTAATTTTTACTATTGGAGATGATGATTGCCAAGGTTATGATTTTAAGAACTTACTAAGCCTTTTATTTGCCATTCAATTTAACAGCTTTCTAGGGCTTGAGACTTACCTGCTGGGTTTCTCATCCCCAGAGAGTTTTGAAACACAGAGCCAGTAATGAAAATTAATGTGTCACTTTTGAGGGAAGAGAGGTCGGTTAGTTTTAAACGGGCCTTGATACGCTAGCTAAGCAATGATTAATGAGCAAGTCCTAGCTGGCATGATGAGAGGTTGCGTAGCCTCTGATTCAGTCTTGCTTTTATGAACACTGTGCTCATAAAAACAAGACTAGGAGTGACAGTGTGTGCCAAGCATCTTGTGGGAGAGCTGCCTTTGCACACCTCTGCCTCAGCCACCTCATTTCTGGCTTGGAGGCCCCACCTGGGCCTCTCTCTCTCTCTCTCCAGTGCCTGCCAATGTTGTCCAATGTTTACTTGGATGAAGACACCCAGTTCATTTTGCTTCGTGTCCCAGTTCAGTGGACAGCCTGCCTCTTCAGAGGCAGAAAGACTGTTAACTCACTTTTCCCACCCCCTCGTCTCCATGGTTTCTTGTAGGTTGTGGTTGGAAAGCTCTGCAGCCTACCAAGTCTGTACACAGGCACTTGTTATGACTAACTGCACAGCAAAAGCTGGAGTGTTGGTGTCCAGGCATGGTTAGAGGACAAGGACTCTGGGAGCAGAGTGGAGATGGAAAAAGGAAGGCTGACACCAGTGGACTGCTGTATCTAAAAGTGACCAGCAATTAAGAAGCAAAGACAGGCTGGACAGATGTCTTAGCAGTTAAGGAACTTGCATGTGAAGCCTAAGGACCCAGGTTCAATTCCCCAGAACCCATGTAATCCAGATGCACATGGTGGCCCTTGCATCTGGAGTTCGTTTGCAGGGGCTAGAGGCCCTGACATGCCCATTCTCTCTCTCTCTCTCTCTCTCTCTCTCTCTCTCTCTCTCTCTCTCTCTCATAAGTAAATTTTTAATTTAAAAAAAAAGAAGCAAAGACAATGGCTGGGCATGGTGGCACATACCTTTAATCCCAGCACTCAGGAGGCAGAGGTAGGAAGATCGTTGTGAGCTCGAGGTCAGTCTGAAACTACAGAGTAATTACCAAGTCAGCCTGAGCAAAAGCAAAACCCTACCTCCAAAAAAAAAAAAAAAATATATATATATATATATATATATATATATGTATATATATATGCAGAGAAATAATGTTCTGTTCTATAATATATTATTCCCTACAAAGTTTTAAATGATCAGCTTTTTTTTTTCAAACTGGAACTTATAACAAGTAGCAAGATGAAGAGGAAATGCAGAACAGTCTTGGTGGTCTCCCTGTTTTCTTTGTTAGGCATCATGGCCTTACCACAGCTCCCTGGGGACTCAGGCTTACTTTAGGTCATCATAACAAATGCCAAGGTGATCAATTTATAAAGATCAAGGTATATCTTGGCTCCCAGTTCTGGGAGTTCCAGGTCAGTTGGATCTGCTGCTTCTGGGTCTGTGGTCAGGCAGCACATCATGGTGGAAGAAACCCTCACTCCTGGCTAGAAGCAAAAGAGAGGAAGAGACCCACACAATCCCCTAGGAGACAAATGCCCAATGACCTGAAGACTCTCTCCTAAGGTCCCACCTCTGAAAGGTTCCATCATTTCCCAAGAGCACCATCCTGAAGAACAGGCATTCAACACTCAAGCCTTAGGTGGACACTTAAGATACGAACTGTGTCTATTGAAAAAGTTCAACAGCCATGCATGAAAACCCATAGCCTACTAACAAAGCATAAATTATTTCTGCACATTTTAGTTACCCAGACTATCCTCAGATTTCCTGAAAGTGGAAAAATGGAGGAAGGGCTCATTATACTTCTAATACATTGATGGGAGCTGCAACAGAAGAAATCAAAGACATAATGCTTTGAGTTTCTTTTCAGTTTAATAAAATGTATTTTAAATAACACACTTCATTCCCTGTAATTACTTCTTGCTCTATGAATGTAATTTATGTCTTGTTTAGTTAAAGTTTTGAGGTACTTTATTTTTATAGACATCTGCATAAGTATGCATGATAATGTTCTTTATAGCTCAGATTCTTACCTACAGCTCATTGCTAAAGTTCTGTTTTTAAATATTTATTTATTTGCAAACAGGGAGACAGAGACACAGAAAGAGAATATTCACACAAGGCCCTTTGAGTTTGTCACTACAATCACACTCTAGACACATGCACCACTTCGTGCATCTGGCTTTACATGGATACTGGGGAAATGAACCCAGGATGACAGGCGTTGCAAGTAAATACCTTTAACCTCTCAGACATCTCCCTAGCCCCATCATTGTTAAAGTTCTTAACTTGAATAATGCTAGTTTATTGAGTGGCTAAGATGTGGTCACATGACCCAAAGGCAACTATGCATAGGTTAGCAAAGACCTACATCTCAATTGGTTTAGCTTACAAGCTTAGCCCAGATGAGTTCCTGGCATTTACTTCAGTCAATCAAATGAGAGTAGAAAGACTAGAGAGCAAAAGGAAATTGGCATGGATAAGTATTCAAGTGATTGTTGCTCTATAGCAAAGTACAAAGAATGTACTAGAAAGAACAACCATTTATTATGCACATACGTTCATTAGGTTATGAATTTGTTAGGTTAAGACACAGCAATAAATGGCTTCCCAAAGTCCCAGGTATCTAGTATATTAGCTGGAGAGAGCCCTATGCTGAGGGTGTCTCTACAGTTGGGCACAAGAACAGCAAAAAGCATCTCAACAGTTCCTCTCAGCTGCATGTGGTCCGTCTGTGTCACCTAAGGTCTGCTTCTTCACAGCATGGCCTCTGAGCTTCCTGAGTGAGTGTCCCAAGAAAACACAATGCAAGTGTGTAGCATTGCTATGTCATCATCTTAGGCATCACATCACTGCACTATGCTACTTGGTCAAGGCAGACTCTGAGTTCTGCGCAGATTCAAGGGAAAGGTCAGACCTCACCTCTAATGAGAGGAGTGTCAAGGCCACAGTGGTAAAGGTTCTATGAGATGGAAGAAATTGTTTTGAAAGAAAAAGAATGGAAAAATAAACACAAACATGCTAGGTGGTTATTTCTAGGAATAGCACATCAGCAATTCTTTTCTTTTTTTTTTACTCATCTTTACATTTCTAATTTTTATAATGAGTAGAGATTACTTTTCTGATAAGAAATAATGACTTTTAATTTTAAACAAGACTCTAAACATTCTAAATTCTAAAAGTGGCCAAAAAGTGAAACACTTAACCAGAAGAAAATCTCAAATGGCTTTTTGTTTAGATGAACAAACATATTAATGCTATATCTGCTTCCCTCAGATCCCACTCTGAGGTAAAGATTTTGCTTTTGTGGTCCACTGTGAGTAGAGCCCCCAGGGAAGGTGTGGTAAGTGGAGAGGCAAAACAGAGAAGAAGTGTCAACACCAGGCACATCAATTAATAAGTTACTACTGAAAGGAGATCAAGCAACTGAAGCTAGTCCCTCTGGATGCATCTTGGATGCTATGTAGCACAGCTGGCCTGTGGGGTGAGGAAGCCAGGTAACATGTGTGGTATGCTGTGTGTATATAGTGTACACATGAGGGTGTACAGATGAGCATGCCTATGCACAAGCATGCAGAGTTCAGAGGAGAACACCAGAGGTCCGCTGTCATTCTTCTGCTCTGTTTCCTTGAGATGGAGTCTCTCGCTGAACTCGGAGCTGCCAGGATTGTCTTTTTTATTATCAGACTGGCTGACAAGTGAGCGCCAGCAACTCTCCCATCTGCACCCCACATCAATCTGGGGTTACAGGTGTCTATGGCCATGCCCAGCTTTTTACTTGGGCACTAGGGAATCAAACACAGAGAGACACAAGCTATCTGCTGAGCCATTTCCCCATCCCCTGTGGGTGCTTTCAAGTTAATTGTCACAGAGCTTAAAACAGTTGTCAGTAAACAACCATTTGATAATATGCTAAATTTGGATAAATCAATATCTAAAAATATACAAAAATATTCTGATCTAATTAAAATAATGATTTAGTAGTAAAATAATTTATATTTATTATTATTTTATTATTTAAAATAATAATTACTAATAATATAGTAAAGTCAGATATGTCTTTAGTTTTAAGACAGTGTCCCTCACTAGCTCCCCTAGGAAGAACTTGGGTACAAGTCCCAGCTCATCATATATCCGTCATGTGCTGGCTCAGAGGAGGCTGTCCAAGTTCAACCCACAGGAAGTTAATGAGATGTCATTATGTATCTGAAGTCAGTAAGCTTCCTCCTGGTGATAGTTAAATGCAGAAGGAACAATAAACTTTACAGCATGAAAAATTGTGGCACGCAGATCAATACTGAAATGTGCCACCTGTCAAAGCAAGAGTGCCCACATCCATGGGCAAACTGAAGAGCAGGACATCAAAAAGTCTTCATCATGGGGACTGGAGAGCCAGGTCAGTAGGTAAAATGCTTACTTTGAAAGCATGGGGATTTGAGTTTGCTCCTTTGTACCAACATAAAGTGCCAGAGAAGGTAATACACACCTGTAATCCCCACTCAGGAGAGGCAGCAACAGGTGTATCCTTGGAGCTGGCTGGCTAGCTAATCTAGCTTAATCACAGATCTCCAGGCCAATGAGAGACCCTGTCTCAGAAAAAGTGAAAAGTGTTCCTGAGAATAATACATGAGGTTATCCTCTGGCCTCCACACACATGTGTACCTCACATACATATACACACAACCACAGACACTGCATGTGCACACACGTATACGCACATGCCGAAAAAAATTTGTCATACTCTTGATAATCCTTTCTTTGATTACAAGTTTCTCATTACAATACCATATCTCTGTGTATTTATTATTAAACACAGCCAAAAATATCTCACTCCAAGACTAGAATGCTGAAGTGGTTAATATAAGTAATGGGTGGCCTGAATTTTCTCTGAAAATTAACTCTAGAACAAGCAATTGTCTCCCCAAATTTTATTCTTTTCCAACCTTTAGTTTTCTACACTCAGCAAGGAAGGAAGTATATAATATATTTTGGGAATATTTTTAAAAACCATGCAAATGGTTTTGTTTTCATGATTTTTTAATGTAACAAATACTGGTGAGAAAAAGGAAAACCCTTATAAGCTGTTGGTGGCATGTAAATTCGCATAGATATTATGGAGAACAATGTGGAGATTCTTCAAAACAAAACTAAAAATAAAACAAATAAAAGTCCAGCAATGCTGCTATTGGGCTTTTTTAATTTCTATTTTTTTATGACAGAGAGAGAGAGAATTGACACAGCCAGGGCCTCCACCCACTGCAATCAAACTCCAGAGGCACGCTCACTGTGTACACATGTGTGACCTTGTGCATTGGTGTCACCTTGTGATTCTGTCTAATGTGGGATCTGAGAGTCAAACACAGGTCCTTAGACATTTCAGGCAAGTGCCTTAACTGCTAAGCCATCTCTCTATCCCTTCTACAGGGTTTTTATCCAAAGAAAATGAAATCAGTATGTCAAAAAAGATGTCTTCACTCTCTGGAAGACACATTATGTGAGATAAGCCAGACATAGACAAATGCCACCAGATCTCACTTGTAGGTAGACTCTAAGAGAATTAGACCCATAGAAATGGATGGTAGAATGATGGCTATCAGAGTGTGGTGGTGGGAGGGGATATTGGCCGGAAGAGCCAGCTGTGACAATGTGGCATCTAGGAGCCACCCCATCAGAGATCATCTCACTCAGCCTCCACACAGAGACCAGCAGAGCCACTAAGCCAAGCCTAAGCTGGAGCAACATCCCTCCTCCCACCCCACACAACGGCTAAACAAACACTTGGTGCCATCTCCCACCAAGAGCTTGTAGCTGCTATATGCATCTGGGGACATAAGCCAATGCAGAGCCTCAGAAGGAATGCCAGAGAATAAAATGTCCTCCATGGGGTCTTTGAGTAATTTACCATGATGAACATGATATAAAACATTCCCCCATTTCCCCAACAACACTTTATATAGTGCGTACTTTGTAGATGTTTTTCCTTTTCACTGATGCCTTCGTAAAAAGAACACATGTTGAGTTTCACATCTGAGGACATAGATTTAGGTTCATGGGCAGAGGAGCCCTTGAGTAATAAGTCCCCCATGTATATACAAGGATCTTATGGAGGTTTATGGGTTCTCAAGACCACAAAACTAGGGATTTGTGGTATTACTAATTCCAAACCCTAGGAGTTTTCCAAGATGACAGCAGCTGTTTAAGAAATATTACATTCAACTACAAGTCTCATCAGAGAAGAACAAGGAAACTAGAGCAGACATATAGCCTTATGGTTAAGACTGGAGGCACATTACCAGCCCTTTGCATGACCAAAGCCCAGATCTATTAACCATTGCCTTCAGCCAGCAGTAATTTTGCTGCTTTGTCCATAAAGCATGAAAACTAATGCTGCCCCCTTTGCAGAACTCTGAAGATGATTACGTACATGTAGATGTGCCAAATACTTGCATAGCATATATATTTACATATATCCATATAGAATACAATATGAACACGTGGTATCTGTTACTAGCTTCCTGAACTTGGGCTATCATTTCACTTGCACAGTGTGAGGGCATCTTACACAATATCTAATCATAGAAAATCTTTATGGGAGATACAAATATGCCCACTTCTCTTGGTTTCTGCTCCTGAGACTTCTCTGTACTCCAGCAGTTGAAGTCTCTAGCTCAGGCCCATAGAGAATGTGACTTGTTCTGGATATTTCTGTCTGCTCCTCCAGACTCGCTGCCCAACCTCCTTTCCTCTGCTCCAAACTCTAGGATGCTAACGTTTATGTACTTTGTGCATAGCCTCATTCTCTGTTTCTGAGTAGCAAGCCAGTGGCTCCATGGGTTAGAGGAGAATGACATCAGGGTATATGTATTAATTAGTTCCTCACTGCTATGACCAAAATACATGATCAGAAACAGCTTAAGGAAGGAAGGATATTTATATTACTACTACTACTATTATTATCATTGTTGCTTACAGTTTCAGAGGAGAGTTTCCATTACAGTGGAAGGCATGGCAGGCCTGAGCAAGGAACTTGTGTCACAGTATCACAGCAACAGGGAAGAAGTAGACAGCACAAGAATGACAAGCAGCGGGGCTGGCCTATGACCCCCCTCCCCTCAGGCCTTCCCAAGTGGCACAATTCTTCCAGCAAGGCTTTGCCTCCTGAAGGTGCCACAACCTTCCCCCAAACAACCATTTCTCAGGGCTCAAGTATTCAAACATATGAAGCTATGGTAAGCATAACATTCAGACTGCCACTCCATCTTCTTTCCTAAGATCCGATTGTGACCAGACTGTGTCTTTGCCCAATAGAAACAGCTCCTAGCAAGCAGATTTTTCTCTCCAGCTCTCTCACCCATGTGTGCTATGTTACAGTATGCATTTCCTCCCCTTGATCACTTACCTGCTACTGATCATGCATTCTCAGAGTCTGTGCTTTACCCTGAAGCTTTCTTGCACCTGCATGATTTGCCCATGATGTCTGTTTCCTGTCAGGAAAATGACTAATGCAGGCGATGGTGTCAGGATGCTTCTATAATGGACATTCAAATGGCAGCCTGAGGTGGACAGCAATGAGAAACAAGTGATCATGGCATTAGGAGCATCAAGATCACTCAGCTGTGGTTGCCAGAGGATGAATTATGTGGAGATAGAAGTACTGTGGTACCAAGAAACTGGCAACTCATCACCATGAAGACAACAGAACTTGTGAGGAGTGGGAAGCTGCTTCTGATAGAAAAGAAGCTCACACAGGTAAAGAGAGAAAGAGAGAGAGAGAGACAGAGAGAGAGAAATCAAAAGCTATCAGTGCCCCAGAATGTAATTGTAGTTAGAGCTAGGGTCTTAGAACTAAGTTCAGTGAGGTCATATGTGTAGGCTACAATCCAGTATGATTGGTACCCTTGTGAGTAAAAGCAGTAAGGACACAGAGAAGGAGAGCATGTAAACATGGTGGGAAACAATGGCCATCTGTAAGCCAAGGGGTGAGAAGTCAGGAGAAGCCAACTCTGAAATCACCCTCCAAAGTCTTCTAGCCTCCAGAACAGGGAGGAAGTAAAAAGTTCTGCGTTGGGGGCTAGAGGAATAGCTTAGTGGTTAAGATGTTTGGCTGCAAAGCCAAAGGAGCCAGGTTTGATTCCCCAGGACCCACGTTAGCCAGCTGCACAAGGTGGCACACGGGTCTGGAATTTATTTGCAGTGGCTGGAGGCCCTAGTGGTGTGCTCGCTCTCTCTCTCTCTCTCTCTCTCTCTCTCTCTCTCTTTCTCTCTCTCTCCCTCCCTCCCTCTTTCTCTGTCAAATAAATAAATAAAAATAAAATATTTTTTAAAGTTCTGCTTTTTAATACTCCCCCTCAATTTGTGATACTTTGGTATGGCAGCCCCAGTAAGCTAATGTAATGTGCTTGCAAACATCTGTTGAAGTTGCCAAATCTTCATAGTGGCCTTGAAGGAGTCATTTTTTCTCTAAGTGGCAGGCGGATAAGCCTGAGTACCTCACCAGTTCTGTTGGCTGGAGATGGGAGAGACTGTATGGGTGAAAGGTGGGAAGGGGGTAAATGAAGTCAAAGGATACCAGACTAAGAGGGACTAACTAGAACATTTGATCTGGTCAGAAATATCTTGTTTTCTTAGAGAGGTCCACCAGTCATATCTCTAGATTTTACTTCTAAGTTGGATAAATCATTTTTGCTTGCCATTCTTTACAAGTTAAATGAGTACCACTGACATTCTAAGTCTTACAGAGAAGTGAGACACACAGCATGACTCAATGGTTGCATGTTCAGCAACATTACTGTTTCATAGAACATTGGGGACCACATGCCTTATAAACTTGAACAATTCAGATAATGTAAGTTTAACTCATTAAATTTTCATGAATATATTGCCAAAATAATATATGGTGGTCTTGCTTCAGAAGGAAAGGCTATTAAGTAGAACTGAACTTTATTTTCATACTGAATCAATGAAACAGTTCTTTATACATTGAAAGTGCTAAATACAAGTTTGCCTCTTAAAGTAGGCAAAAGTGTCTCCGCATATCCAATATGAAGGTAACACAAACTACTGAAGTCAACATATAAATGGAAAATAATAACATGGCAAGAGTATAGCCAGGATAAAAGAAAATAGTAGCAAGATATTATTGTCAATAAAATATTTATTGATAAGCCAAGCATGGTAGTACATGACAGTAGTCCCAAAACTTAAGGGGCTATGACAGGAAACTCATGAGTTTGGGGGGTACTCTGAGATACATATCAAGTTCAAGATCAATCTGGGCTGCATAGACACATGAAAAAGAGGGGAAGAAAGAGAAAGAGAAAGAGAGAGATAGGGAATTTCCATGCCAAGGTACCTTGGTCCCCTACACAGTCTGCTGGGGAAGAAGTGAAGGTTAGACCCTCCCCTCTGCCAGGACAGCCAAAGATAGTGACTAAAGTTCACTTCAACTTCAGTGTTGTAAAGACAAAGAAAGGAGAACTAATTAAAACAAGTCACCCTTGTTCCACATCCCCCTCCGCAACCATTCTGTGCTGATTTTTAATGCATGAGGCCAGTCTGTTGAACCCCATTCATGCTTTTCCATATGCTTGTCTTTCCCTTTTATATTTCCTTGAAGAACAAGTGCTAAATCTCAGCCATATTTTTATTAGTTTGAAACTGATGTTGTTGACATTTTTGAGAGCTATTTGATGTCTGAAAACCTCATGAATCTTTTCTTTCTCTTAAAATATTAAAAAAAAAAATAACACAGTGAGAGAAGGAACATGTTTGTAGCTAGACAAACCACCTTATTCTCAAACATATTTCAACTGGGTCTGAGAAGCCTTCTATCTATTACTCATTCAGCTGTTATGAACCAATGCAGGGAAGTACTTTGTAGTCTGTTTTGTCAGGTAGCATCCCCACTCTTCCGTCAGTTGAGGGACCAGTTTGTTGAGAAGAGAAATTCAGTGCAGTGAAATAACCATCTTCTTCCCAATTGTCAACTCTGGCTCTTTCCTCCCTTGCCTGAGCCAATTCCATCCTCATCGCAAACCTCCCAGACATCTGATGCAGGCAGCAGAGGGGGAATCACATGAGCTACAGCTGAGTTCGCAAGGATGATTTGTGAGCTTCAGTATTTGCACACATGTGGTCATGTGGGACCTCTCTGGCCGGGCCAGCCTATCTTCCTCCACATCTGTTGGTTAATCGGGAATCCAAATGTACAAGACTACACTGGGGAACCAAAGATTCGTGACCAATTCCAGAGAACTTCTCACACTGCAAACAAAGAGTATACAATCCTGTTTGTAACTCTTTCCAGATCAATTTTGCACAAATTAATTTTATAATTTATCTTTGGAATAAAAACTTAGTTTGCAACCTAGTGGAGAAAGCCCTCCACTAGGGGCTGCTAAGCAACACTAGTTTTATTGAGAACTTTAATATACGTAACATATTACAAATTGGTCATATCCCCAACAGGTTACACTCTTATGTACCCTGTCCCCGGCAACCCCATCCTATTGAGAGGTCTCCTTAGTGAGGTTATCCGTAATCATTGTGTGGTCCAGGAAGTACTACAGAGCAAGTGGTGGATTACATACTGCTGTCATAGCTAGCCTAACAACTTCCTCCAGGCAGATGATGGTAGACATTGAGGAGACTCAAAACTTATCAAAGCAGAAATTAGCAGCTACTGAATACTCAACACTAGGCACCATTTGAAGACACTACCCACAGTGATCAGTGGCCCCTCTTCATCTCCTCTTTGTGTTTTTTTTTTTTTTTTTCCTGTTCACCCTTCATTTTTTTTCCCTGTATCTTCTTTCATGCGTTTTTGCTTCCCCTTGCTTCTCTGCTTCCAAGAACAAGCTTGTGGGTCAAGTTTGATCGAGCAGACCCCAGTTATGGCTATCTCAAAAAGACAAAAAAAAATCACATCCTGACCCAGACATGGAGCTAGAAAAGGTTTTGTATGTTATTGGTAGGGCTATAAATGTGCTCATCCATTGTGGGAAATGACACAGAGGGTCCTCAAATACTGAAAATAAAACCATGGCATGACACAGCAGCCCCTTTACTGGGTAACTATCTAAAGAAACAAGAAGACTATGTTGAAGAAACATGTGCCCTTCTCTGTTTCACAGCACTGTTTATAGCAGCTAAGAGATAGTTTCAGCCTAAGTGCCCATTGATGGGTGAATGGCTAAGGAAATAGAGACCTCAATACATCATGAATATTATTCAGCCATGAAACAATGAAACATTGTCATTTGAGGCAGCATAGATGAATCTGGAGGTATCATGTTAAATGAAATAATAGAAAGACAGATTTTCATATTTGCATATTTTCCCTCTTATGAGAAAAGCTAAAAATGCTGATCATATAGAAGTAGAGAGGACAGAAGCCACAGAGGCTATGAAAGGGGAGGAGGGATAAGGAGAGGTGTATTATCAGGTTTGATTTTAGTTAAATAGGAGAAATAAGTGGAAGTGTTTTGTTACACAGAAGGGCAATAACAACTGGTAAGAATTCATTGAGTACTTCAAAACAAGTACAAACAAGGGTTTTGCGATTTCCCTACACAAAGAAATAGTAAATGTTTGAGACAATCAAAATGCTCATTGTTCAGAATTGATCATTATGCAGTGCATACATGTATCAAAGTATTTCACTGCAGCCATAAGTATAGCCCTTCACCCAGGCTCAGCTGTTGAAACTACCTGGAAATCAATCCCATTCTTTGGAAACAATGGTGTCCTTCCCCTTGGGTGCTCTTATAATACCTCTTCTCAAAAGGAAATTTAAAGTTTTCTAATTTTAATATGAAATATTTTTCTAAAGACACAAAGTGCCAAGACAAGTAAGGGACCAGAAACAGAAATAGTGAGGAGGCAGAATTCTAGAAATAAACCCCCAATGAATCCTGGCCTGGGGTTTACTGGTGGCTGGTAAAGCCACACTTCATATGACACTTCCCAATAGAGAATTCCATCATGCCCTTCTTACCAGGATCCTTAAGGTCTCCAGGAACACACAATCCTAGCAAAACTGTATGGTGGCTCTGAGCACCTTGTAGAGCACCCTGGTGGCAACAGGAAGTAATAAATGTGAGCTGCTAATCAGATTCTAGGGAGGAGACCAGAAAGACCAAAGAGAGCCACTGAGGTGATTCTGAGTGGTGCTCTGTTGCAGGCTGGACTGGTAACCAGCCAGAACTCACCTGTATAGCTATAACAGTCCTTCCGATTCCTGTCCTGGCAATACTCACTGCTAAGAATTGTTCAGGCCATCTCTGATTTAAGCACACTCATAACTATCATTTCTTAGGCCTGATGAAAACTCCATAAAATAATATGTCCATTGGAGTGTTTCAGGTTACAGAGAACAGGAAATGCAGAGATGGGCATGAACGACAAGGAAAGAGGCTGCTCCTTTGACTAGAGAGCTGGGGGTTGGCCATGTTATCAGGGAGCTCTTGTCTTCTCTCTCTCATTGGCCTCCCAGCACCCACTCCACCATAAAGACTATTATCTGGACTGCAGGACTCCATGCTGCACTTGGGAGTGTGGGCTTTACAGAACCTCAGAGCAAACTTACCTGAAAGTTCCTAATGTTGGATCCCATCAGGTGCCATTTGGGATAAGGATACAGGGTTATCTATTTGGGATAAGTTATATGGAGGCCTGGCATAGTGGTGCATGCCTTTAATCCCAGCACTCGGGAGGCAGAGGTAGGAAGATTGCTGTGAGTTCAAGGCCACCTTGAGACTATGTAGTGAATTCCAGGTCAGGGCTAGAGTGAGAGCCTACCTCAAAAAAAAAAAAAAAAAAAAAGGGAATATGGGTTATCCATTTGGGATTAGTATGAGGTTATCCATTTGGGATAAGGAGTATGGGGTTATCCATTTTAGGTAAGAAATATGGGTTATCCATTTGGGATAAGGAGCATGGGTTATCTATTTGGGGTAAGGAGTATGGGGTTATCCATTTTGGGTAAGGAATATGGGTTATCCATTTAGGATAAGGAGCATGGGTTATCCATTTGGGGTAAGGAATATGGGTTATCCATTTGGGATAAGGAGTATGGGGTTATCCATTTTAGGTAAGCAATATGGGTTATCCATTTTGGATAAGGAGTATGGGGTTATCCATTTGGGATAAGGAGTGTGGGGTTATCCGTTTTGGGTAAGGAATATGGATTATCCATTTGGGATAAGGAGCATGGGTTATCCATTTGGGGTAAGGAATATGGGGTTATCCATTTGGGGTAAGGAATATGGGTTATCCATTTGGGGTAAGGAATAGGGGGTTATCCTTAGGCCTGTCAGGCTTGAGACAGAGATGAAAGTGGAGCCAGCTTCCCAAGTCACCAAGGTGATGTGCCCAGTGCATAACTGAATATGTTTTGGGGTCACTTCAACAAAGTAATTTTGTAGTTGTTGTGATGGTAGGTGTCCCCTATAAATTCAAGTGTTCAGAATGCTTGGTTCCCAGCTGATGTCAATTTGGGAGGTGGGGCCTTGCTAGAGGAAGTATGTTGTTGAGAGCAGGCTTAGGGGTGTTATAACCAGCTCCCCCTTGCTAGACTCTGGCTCACTCTCCTGCTTCTATTTTCCACCTGCTGTGGCAGAGGTGATGACCAGCCTGTGCTCATGCCATGCTGTCCCCTGCCATCGTGAAGCTTTCCCTTGAGACTGTAAACAAAAATAAACAACTTTCCTCACATCTACTGCTTTTGGTCAGGTGCTTTGTCCCAGCAAGAAGAAAGTAACTGCAACAGTTGTGAAATCTAATAACATGAATTCATTCTGCTTTTCTCCTAACTAAAAGGAATGATTTAGTCACTTTCCTGTTGCTATAACAAAATTCCTGAGACTAGACACTTTATTCAGAAAAGAAATTTGTTTAGCTCAGGTTTGAGGATTCAAGAGCTAGGCACTAATATCTGACCCAGCACTGATGAGGGTTCCTTCCCCTGGTTATGTCTTATCACAGTGGCTGACATAACATGAGTGCATGTGAAAGAGAAGGGGCATATGATAAGAGAGGAAATGAAAGTGTGAGCAGAGACAGTTGAACTTGCTTGACAACAGTACACTCTTATGGTAACCAGTTCATGACAAGAAGGAAGAACTCCTTCCTTGGAGGAGAGCAGTAATCCCTTCTGAGGATGTGACCCCATGATCTGTCTCCCTTAGAGGTCTCAGCTCAAAACAACTGCACTGGAGAAGTAAGCCTCCACACAGGTATTGTTGGGGCCATACCACATGCAAACTATACCCAGGGTGCTGCTACTCTCTGAGGGTCAGTTGACTAGCTCCCACCCTCTGTGTGCGGTCCTGTGGGCTGATACCTGTAGGCAAGGAGATAAGCACACACATGGGAGTAAATAATCACTTTGACAGAGTGATTTTACACCTGTACAATCTAATAACAACCACATTTAGGCTTATGAGGGTTAGCATGAATATGTGTCTGTGGTGTGTGTGCATCTGTGCAAGCATGTTTGTACATGTGTGGGTACACACATGCATGCAGATGCATGTATGTGTATGCCAGAGGCTAATGTTGGGTGACTTCCATAGCCACTGTCCATCTTACTTTTTGAGACAGGGTCTCTCACTGAACTTACTGCTCACCATTCTGCTAGACAACTAGCCAGTAAGCCATAGGGAGTCTCCCACCTCCACCACCCTAGCATTGGGACTACAGATGTATGCTGCCGTATTAAGCATTTTATGTTGATGTCAAGAGTCCAAAGTCAGGTCCTCATGCTTGTACAGCAAGTACTTTACCTGCTAACCCATCTTCCTGGCCCAAAGCTTATATTTTGCATGTCCATTTTTATATTCACTTGTCTGGTCATTTGCTGTACTGCAAATTTACAAAATTCTTAGTCCTGGATGTATTTTATAAAATATATATTTATTTATTTACTTGAAAGACAAAAACAGAGAGAGAGTGAATATGGGCATGCCAGGGCTTCCTGACACTGCAAACAAGCTCCTGATGCATGCTGCCCTTTGTACATCTGGCTTTATGTGAGTGCTAGGAATAGAACCTGGGCCATCAGGCTTTGCAAGCAAGTGCTTTCAACCTCTGAGCCATCTCTCCAGCTTGGGATGCATGTTTTTATGAGAATGCTGATACTCTAGTAACAGTATCAAAAGAGCACATTAGGCCACAGCCCTGAGTTCAGAAGGCACACCTGATTTCTCAGGTGGACACAGCAGTGAACACAGCACCTGGCATGCATTTTGCTTTTGAGGTTTGTTGACAGAATAGATGAACATGAAACAGAGCTCGGAGTGAAGTCCAGCTTTTTTTTTTTTTTATTTAGTGTGTATATGTGTGCGTGTGTGCCTGTGTGTGTTTGCTTTTGTTTTGGTTTCGTTTCACTTTGTTGAGCCTCGTGTACCCCAAGAAGGCTCAACCTCACTATGTAGCTGAGGATGACCTTGAACTCCTGACTTCCTGCTTCTACTTCACAAGGGCTGAGATTACATGTGTGTGCCATCCTGCCCTATTGAAGTCCAGGTTTTCAAACTATAAGCTCAGAGACACATATATGCAGAGAAAATAAGTCACCAGTCCAGCCTTTGGCTCCTATGACTTATCCTATGACCCACTCTGGAGTTAGAGAGGGATTTAGTTTTCCTATCAGAATGAACCATGCTTCTCAGAGCTCACAATGAGCCTGGATGGCTTCTTTAAAAGTCACATTTGCATTTGTGAAGTGTGTGTCATGTGTCATGTGTGTGTGTGTGTGTGTGTGTGTGTGTGTGTGTGTGCGTGTGTGTGTGTGTGTGTGTGTGTAGGAGGCGGGAGCAGAAGAACAGTGTCTTCATTGCTCAACTGAGAATAATGAAAATGCCTTTATTAAGTTTGAGACTAGACTATCTCCAGCCTCTCAACTCCCAGGTATCACTCTCACCTCAAGCTAAGTCACTCATGTCACTATTCTACCATTTTAAATTAACCAACCTGGTGTAAAATTTCAATGATATATTGTCCTTTTACTTGTTGTAGCAGACACCTTCAGGTTTGCTGAGATGAAGTTCCAGACCAGGCACAGTTATAAAGGAAGGGATTTTTAAATATTTTTATTAGCTATGTACACAGTGTGTATATAGTCATGTTGATACCAATGTTAGCCTCCTCCCTGTCCTCCCCCTCTTCACAGCGACCCTCCTCGTTGAGGAATATGGATCTGGATCGTGCATTATGGAGTTAGCCATGGGTAAGATGGATATTAATTGAAGCTTACAGATCCAGGGGAATTTCCATTATGGCCAAAGATGTTGGTCTGCTTTCACAGGTCTAAGCAGAAAGAAAAAGAGAAAAGCCACAAGCCAAAAGACACATAGCACACCTCAGGAACTCCATGAGGAACTCAGGTACTTTGTATATATTTAGATTGGAATCTCAAGTCCACCAGCACACCTGAGGGCTGGACCCTAAGATCTACCTCCTCCAGCCAGATGGCTATAGATCCAAATTACAAACTAATAAAACACTAAACATATTGGGGGCCATCTATTCAAACTACCACATTTATGAAGTAACATTTTAAAATAAAACTTTCAGTGCAGAAAGCATCTTGGAACATCCTAAAGTCTCTTCATGCCTTTCTGTGCAAGTGTCCACTACTAGGTCCCTGCCAAGCCAGGATTTCCTGGCAGAGGGACACGTCATGCACATGAGTGTGTGTGCTTGCATGCATATGCACTTAAATACACAAAATATTTTTTTAGTGGAACGAGTAAAGAAAAGAGCACTTTTCTTTCTCATCCTTGAAAACTTACAGGAAGTCCTAATGATTGGGAGAGGGCAGATGTGATCTAGGAAAAGTTAGGAATTTCAACACCCCTCTCCATTAGAACCCTTCAGGTCCACATGTCCTTTAATCTATTTGCCTTGAAACAGCAGAGAAAAAACAATGCATTTCCATGAGTAAACAGCTATTTCAAACAAGGATTTAATCTGTTGACTTAAAGGATTTGAAGCAAATAATTCAAAGGGCCTTCCCCACACCAGCTACTATTTTTTTTCTCCTTTATAGTAAAGGCTGGTCAAATTTTGGAGGCATCATTAAAATTAGTTTATGGATGACAAAAGAGCAAATGTTATAGAATGGGACTGTCATCACTGGATCAGGCTGGTTCCTCCACCCAAGTGTACCTTACTCAGGCTTCACCCCTCTCCCCCCACCCACCATGGAGACATTTTTACACCATTCTCTGGTGTCCTGGCTGCAAGTGCTTTTCCTGGAAGCATGTATTTTCTTTTACTTTGATTTCAGTTAGGGGTGTGTGTGTGTGTGTAGAGAGAGAGAGAGAGAAGAATGTGGGGTGTTTGGGCAGCAACAAGAGTGTTTGTTGTGGTTGCATTCTAGTTCAACAAACCAACCTGGACCCCATAGTGGAGTCTAACTGTCACACTGAGTTTTTGAGCTGATGAAAGTTTCAAGAAAAAGCCATACATACATCATTATCATTTCCTGTCAGTATCATTTCAATTAGTGCTTTATCTTTTCAATGTATGTGTCTTTTGTAAATAAGCTTGGCTTTCATTGAAACTGTATGTATCATCTACAACACATTTGACAAACACCTGTAATCCCAGCACTCTGGAGGCTAAGGCAGGAGGATCACCATTTCCAGGCTAATGTGAGCTACGTAGGGTTAGCCTACCTCAAAAACACAAAGAGCTAAAGGCCAGGGAATGGACCAGTAAAGAGCCTATTGTCAAAGTATGAGGACCTATATTCAGATCTCCAGCACCCACATAAAATATCAGGCCAATATTCTAGCATGTGCTTGTAATTCCAGCGATGGAGAGGATCCCTGGGACTCCCTGGCTAGCTAATCTAGCAAAATTGGTGAGTTCTGAGTTTAATGAGAGACCCCCTCTCAAAAAGTAATGTAGAGAGCCATTGAGTAAGACACCCAACATAGACCTGCACATGCATTCACACACACACACACACACACACACACAATTGCTGAGGTTGCAGAAGCCCAAGGAGTGGGGCATCATTGGAACTCAGAACACATTTCCCTATAGGAATAATCTCATGATCTGTGCTACCTCTGGGAGCCCTGACCCAGGAAGTTAGTGATGCCATGCTGAGACATTACCTCCTATTTAATACGTGACATCTAAGCACAAATGAAACCTCTGGAAAGGAAATGCTCCATGGTAGTCATCTGTGTTCCCATAGATGTGAGCCCTGGCCCTGAAACACAATAGGTGCTCAACTAGTATTGGAGAAGGAAGAAAGATGTTAGCAGCTGTCAAGCAGCTACTACTACTACTAACTACTACTATTACTACTAACTACTACTACTACTAACTGTTAATACTACTAACTACTACTACTATTACTACTACTGACTGCTGCTGCTACTAACCACTACTACTACCATTGCTAAATACTACTACTACTAACTACTACTACTACTACTAACCACCACTACTAACTACTACTACTACTACTACTACACACACACACACACACACACACACACACCATGCCTACTGCAAAAGCCACCATGCTTAAGCCCATGGTACATTTGTTGTTTAAAGCTGGTTTGGCTCTGCCACATGCCCTGTCTACGGATGCACGTCTTCAAAGTGGTGAGTGAGAGAAAATCTATGTATCTAAAGGTTCCATCAGTCTCATCTGCTTTCCTTGTACAGCAGAGAGAGATGAGTCTGCAGTCAAATCATTGGGGCAACGAGGAAGATGCTTGGCTCTGTGACAAGCATGATAAGCACAAAAGCCCTTCTATGGAACCAGCAGCGCAAACCCCTGACACTGTCCAAAAATTGTTAAGTTACATGCTGATTCATAATTTCCCCCAAGCAGCCGAATTCTCCTGTGTTATTGTGGGAGAGATGAATTATAATCCAAAATTATGCTTGGACTATCTCTCTCAGAATCCTGGTGCTGTCTCTGTATTATCTGCCCCTCAGCATTGGAGTCTAGCTACTGTTACTCTACCTACCTCTGATCTCAGCCACAACCACAGAGCATTGTGCGGGAGTTGCTAAACCTCACCTACCTACACAAGAAGCAGCCCAGAGCAGGGCCATATGTCCTCTACCCAGGGTCCACTGCAGCCCCTGGGTTCCTTCCAGGGACATATGTCCTCTACCCAGCAGTGGTAAAGGAGTACAGTCCTAAGCAACCTTCAATCAGTGGCAGCCTGACACACCAATTGGTAGGTGTGGGTGGACCCATCCTCCTGAAGCAAAGTGGAAGACATCTATGTGCTGCTCGAAGACTTTGGCCAATGGAATTGCTGCTGTCTACAGTCACAATGTGAAGCACAATGATAAGACCACTGTTTCTGTCCTGCTTCAGTATACTGAGTCCCTCACCTGCTTCCTGGGACCAAGGCCCAGTTAACTATTTGCATCCTCATCCTTGGGTCAGGATGTAAGTTCAACAACCTAAGACTAGCTCTACATCAGAGCAGGTCAGAAACCATGAAATGAGCATGAGTGTGCAAGGAAAATAAGGAGCCTACATACCTGTCAGTATATATATATATATATATATATATATATATATATATATATATATATATACACATATACATGGATGGCATCGATGTAGATGGCATGGTTATGGAAACCATTTTCACCAGCAGGATCAAGCACTTACCATGTGCTCAGCCTTGCCATGAGTTCCACATATGAGTTAATTCATTTAATCTCAAAAAATAATCCTGCAAAGATTATATATTATTATTTTCTTGATAGGTATATAACTATGGCTCTCATGATAGAAATCAGGATCTATTTTAATTTATTTTGATAAGTTTTACTAACACTGAATATTTCTTCATTTGATAGCACAATTAGGAAGTTCCATGTAGCTTTCACTTCTCCCAAAGTAATTAAGGATAAAATGGAAGAACAATCAGGAGGACTTATAAACAATTTTCCCAGGGAGATCAGTTTATTCAGAATAAAATCAAAGTAAAATAAGAAATTAAAGAAGTAAGGCAGAGATGGATGGATTGGCAAGTGGGAATGAGCAGAGGTTGAGGGGGGAGACAAGCAGGAGCCAGGAACAAGCAGATCCCATGAACTCTTTCTAGACTGCAGTGCAGTCTGTATCTGGTACGCTCTCAAATAGGACTTTGTGGCCTTGATGAAGTCCTTGAGTGGCATGGTCACTCCAAATGAGAATTTGGGGATTAAGTTATTTCAGAGGTTCTTTCTGGCTCTAAAATTCAGATTTCCCTTTACAAATCACTGGGAAGGCCTTTTTCATTGATACAAAGGACAGGTAACTGAACATACTAGTACTCTCCAACATCCGCACTGGCCAATGCTGAATGCAAGTGTGCAGGAGCCCTGAAGAGAATGAACAGCTGCCATAAATGCAAAGCTCTGCTTTAGGAGAGCTTACAGCATGGACTCTCTGGGCTTCAATTTGATGACATCATTAGCTAACACTTAAACAAGTTACTAAATCTGGATGCAACTTGGTATTCTGAAGGAAATACTACAAGAATTGCCTGAGTATTGACAAATGATATACTGTATTAGTGAGTGTTCTCTGGAGGAACAGAACTAGTGGGATGTATGGGCTTTATGAGATTAGTTTATATGACATAGGTTGAGCAATCAAACAATAGCTCTTTGCAGGCCAGAGAGTCAGAGAAACCAGTAGTTGCTATTCCACAAGGCTAGGTGCCTCAACAGCCCCAATCTGGTACTAAAGGCCCAGGGGATTCTTGGAAGTGCATGTTGGAATACTGATGAAGCTGTGTCTTGATATCCACAAAGGATAGAAGCAACAGGGTAAGATGAATGTACCAACAAGTATCACAGGCAAAAGACTCTGTGTACTCTTGGCAATCTTAATGATTCTTTATACATAGTCTACCACCATGGTAAAAGCTGTCCATCCTATGGGAAGAACTTCCTCTCTCAGGTAATCTTTCCAGGAAATGCCCTCACAGACCCTCCCAAAAGGTGTCTGACCAAGGTGACAATAAAGATTTAACTGTTACATATACCACATTCTAGGAATATTGAATACGCACAGGTACATTTACAGAGTAGCAGCAAAGATTATATGCTATGTGGGCTTCATGAAGCATTAGCCTTTTGTATCCATTACAATACGTAATGAAGTTGAAAACAACTCTTTATTCTCTATCTTTGAACATTAAGATTATTAACTGACTGTGGAAAACAATCTACTAAAATTCATTTCAACAACTGTCTAGTGATGGAGATCATAAGCCATTGGGGATATGCTGTAATCAAATACTTTCAGCTATACACAATTGGAAAAGCATCATATTTCATATATTTGGGTATATCCACTGTGGAATATCCACAGATTCTGCCAAATTAAACACTAGGAGTACGTTTTTGCTGTTTTCTTTAAATCAGTTTGCATGTTATTATGACATAAACTATGAAAGCTATCACTAAAATTGTTTTAGTCAGCTTCATGTTGCTGGCAGAAAACACTCAACCAAGAGCAGCTTGTAGAAGGAGTTTATTTTGGCTTACAGACTCAAGGGGAAGCTCAATGATAGCAAGGGGAAATGATGGCATGAGCAGAGGGTGGACATCACCTCCTAACCAATATCAAGTGGACAACAGCAGCAGGAGAGTGTGCCAGACACTGGCAAGGGGAAGATGGCTATAACACCCATAAGCCCACCCCAACAAGACAACATCTGTAGGAAGCTTCAGTTCCCACAATGACACCATCTGGGGACCTAGAATTCAGAACATATAAGTTTATGGGGGACCATAACAAGGTACCACAAAAATAGATTCTATAGTTCAGGGAAGTTGGGTACTAATGATGAAAAGTGATCCTTGGTCAATTCACTGACACCTTTGTGAAGTTCCAGACCAATCTGCTCTATGATGGCAAATAATGTAATCTATTGTAAAGTCTTTCAAACCATATACTGTGAAAATTTCCTTAGCATCTTGTGGGTATCCATATCCCAGGCCAATGTCCTCTGTGGCATTAGGAGAAAACTGGGACACTCTTTAGAGATAAGAAAACTCCTCTTGAAGGGTGGCTAGTCCCAAGACACCTCTCTGGACCATGTGACTAGCACCACCTCAGTGACTGAAACCCCAGGCCCAGGGTTCCATACTACCATCATTTAAAATAATAAAAAGAAGAAACAGAGTAGGAAGAAAAGGAGAAGAGTGATAAAAGGAGAAGAAAGAATAGAAAGAGGCACAGAAGGATGAGGAGAAGTAAAATAAAAGAATAGAAAGGCTTGGTTTTAACCATGAAAACTAGAAACTGATGTATCAGATTGAGTATCTAGTCAGACCTTCCTTCTCAACAAAGAAAAACTTCCCCTGAATCTGAACTGACATAACCCAGAGTTACTTCCCGGTTATTTCTATGGCCGTACCACCAATTCTTGACTCCTTTGCAGCCTTGTCCCTGGCCTGACATCATGACAGCCTGCATCCTTGGAGGAGGGTGTTAACTCCTGGCCAGCTTTCATGTGGACCTCACCCCTACACTCACAGTCTATCTAGGAAGATATCCCCTGTCTGTCCACCAAGTGTCTCAGGAAAACCTGGAGATTCTGCGGGCCACAAGGCACAGGGGCTCCAGGAGTGGGGAAACGGCAGGTGGCTGAGTATATAATTCAGCTCAAGTCCCACTGACACTGCCTTGGGCAGGCCATGGAGTGGCTGAGAAGGGGCTTTGCAGCTGGATTCATGGGTTTGGATCCTAGCTCTAGAGCCTTAATGATTCATCTCATCTTCTTCACATTTCTGTTTGCTGACACAAGAAGTAGGATAACTATAGTATCCTTATAAGGATTCACTGAGCATAAAAAAGCTGCTTTTTGTAAGTATTTATTTTCATTTATTAGAGACAGAGAATGTGTGTGTGTGTGAGAGAGAGAGAGAGAGAGACAGAGAGACAGAGAGAGACAGAGAGAGATAAAATGGGTGTACCAGGGCCTCTGACCACTGCAAATGAACTCCAGATGCATGCGCCACCTTGTGCATGTGGTTTAAGTGAGTCCTGAGGAATTGAACCTTGGTTCTTTAGCCCCGCAGGCAAGCACCTTAACTGCTAAGCCATTTCTCCATCCCTGAAAAACCTGTTTTGTTTGTTTTGTTTTGTTTTGTTTTGTTTTGTCTTGTCTTGTCTTGTCTTGTCTTGTTTTGTTTTGTTTTGTTTCGTTTTGTTTTGTTGTACTGTAGATTAAACCTGGGCCTCCCTCATACATGCTAAGCAAGCACTCTTGCCCTTGCAATCCTCTTGCCTCAGTCTCCTAGTAAATAGGATTACAGATCTGTGCCACCAAGCCTGACTATGACAAGTTCTCAAGTTCCTGATAGGGTATTTAAGTTACCTCTTCCTTAGAAGTGGCCTTGCTTGTCCACTCCCCTAGGTGAGACAGAATAGGTTACAAGAAGAAGGTGGCCATGCATGGATGAAATACCAAACATCTAGCCTACCTCTGAGGACAAGAACAGAAAGCCTTGAGAACTCATCCAACAGTGGCCAGTGCCTAAGTGAAAAGATGCCCCAGGACTGAGATGTTCTCTGGCAGATACAGAGGACGTGCATGCTGTGGTTTGAATTTATTCCTTCCAAAACTCATGTTGAACTTCACCTTCAGTGTGGTGGTCTTGTGAGGTGGGGCCCTTAGGGGAAAGCATTAAGTCATAGAGGTGAAGCCTGCAAAAATAAATTAAGCATTTTGTAAAAGCGCTTGATGGGGTAGATCAGCACTCTTTTGTTCTTTCATCCGACGAGGACACTGTTCACCACCTTTTCCTTGTCCTGCTATGCCTTCTGTCATGAGAAGTTTCAGCAAGAAGATTCACAACAAGCACGCAACCTTACCTTGAACTTCCCAGTCTTCATAACTGTGAGAAACAAATGCCTGTTGTTTATCAGTTACTCAGTCTGTCATTTTGTTACAGCAGCATGAACGGACAAAGAAACAGACAGGGAGCCAGAGTAGGTAGAGAGAAAAGAAATGCCGTGTGGCTCCTGAAAGACAGGGAGAGAACTGACAGCAACTCAGAGAGGCAAAGCTGGAAACAGGAACTCACCCCCATCTGGCTGTGCTGCTGTCCTCTTCCCTACGCCGTCACTGCTTCCCTTGTAGAGCATCCTGTGGAGTGGCACCCTGCTCCTGGAGGTCAGAGGCTCCGAAAGGAGCATCACTCCATGGCCAGCGCTTGTCTCGGGCCAAACGTGTAGCAGCTAGAACACCTGAGCAAACTGTTTTGGCCAGATGGCTGCTTGTACACATTCGCCATCCGTGCTTCACAGCCGTGATATCTCATCCTGCTTATGAGAAACAAGGGCATTAGCCTTTGGCTATTTTCAGTCTTTTGTATGTTGTTAATATCAATCACAGCAAGACATTTGTTTTTTAGGATGAAAAATAAAAGGTTGAAATGAAAGGAGTAAGTAGTGGCTCCTAATTCATAAAGATGCATTTGATGAAGGATAGATGCACAGAGTTCACAAGACATCTTTATTGCTCCCTTGTCCTTGAGCAATTTTCTTTTGAATAAACCGGCCAAATATTTGACTCTGATACTATAAATAAAAACACATTTGGGGACACCTTCAAAGCCACGGGATTGCTGCTCATCTTCCAAAAATCTCTCTCATGTGTGATTATAGCTTTCAGACAGGTACAGTCTTTTGACCTTTTCAGGAACTAGAGAGATTTCTATAAGAGCCTAAGGAAAGTAGAAGCCAACAGCAGAGCCATTTCTGGGAGAAATTTAGGCTATAAAATGGTCACGAGACAAGTAAACTTCAATATGTTCCCAAGATTAATTTATGTTTAACTGTGGTCCATAAAACAGGCAGAAAATTCTCAAGTGACCAGGAATTTGTGGATTTCAGCTACTTCCTGATTTCGCAAGATGAAAAGACTGCAGTCTCACTCCTGAGTCTGGGGATCTCTTCTTTTCTACTCGGTGTTGCCTTTCTCAAGCTAAAGATCTCATAGGAATAGCACAGCTGCCTCTGGGTTGGCCCCTAAGATCTGTGCTTTCTTTAGGAGAAATCTTGATCTTAAAAGCCTTTCAATCCAAGTTCAGTGGAAATAACAGTGGTGACAGTAATAATGAAATTGTGCCTATAACAATTACTGCATTCTGGCCCCTGACTGCTCCCATCAGTCATCACAAAATCTATGTGACAAGCCATATAAAATTCCCTATTTTGTGGTACAATGAAGACAAGAGCTTCTGACTTTAAGAAATGGAAGGAGGGGTAATATTGGTAAAACACCTCACTTATTTTTACCAAACCAGATTCCTTACTTTTTCCTTTTTTTTTTTTTTTTCATGCCAGATAATTAAATTGGCCAGTTCTATTTGTGACTATGCCCTCTGGAAGGCAATGTGTGGGCATAGATAACTAAGAGGTAATTTGGAGGACTCTGTCCAAAACACATATATTCATTCCCAGGCTGAATGTACCATCGAACTGGATATGGAATCTGGTTGGAATGGAAAAATCTTGGGAAATAGCTCAAAGGACCAATGGTGGCTTATCCAATGATGAACATATGGCCCAATGGGTGGCTGGAACAAGCCACAGAATGTTGTGGAATCCACAGGAGACCACCTGAGCATCCTATGTAACACCTCAACATCCAGCTCCACTTGTGGGCTACCACCCCTTCCCATCCTACAGATGATTTAGCTTCAGGGACCCAAAGCATGCCTGAAGAGGAGCAATTAGCTGTATAGAGGGCAGACAACACAGAGTCTGCTTTCCTTATATGTCTAAGCCATTCATATCCTTCATCTTCCTGCCCTTAACCTTCCCTGTGAGCTCCCACATGAACAAACATGTAAACTTAATAAGGAAACCTTTAAGGTTTGGAGAAAAACACGACATAGGTGAAGGAGAGGCAGACAGCCATGATATGAAACTTTAATACTGTGTGAGCCCAGGAGATACTTCTGGAACCTGACTTGTGCTTCACAACTCCAAACCCAGGGATGGACCAAGATCAGAGCAAGGCAGTACATGCAATCTCCCAGTGGTTAGAGGTGAAAAAGGGCTCTGTGTCTGGAGCTGTTTTCTAGACTAATAAATTCCGGGGCCTGGAAGATAAGCCAGGGGCCGCCGTGTTCCTTGCTCCCTGGTCTATGCTATACACTGAAGCCTTGGGCTCCTACAGTGTTTTCCTACTTAAAACAGTTAGTGCTTAAGATCCCAGCCAAGGCAGCTTTCTCACCATTTGATGTTTCCCCCTTGCAGCATTCCTTCCCTCCTCCCCAGCCTGCAATGCTTGTAAAGCAGCGAAGGGCGTCACTGGTGGACCTGGGAACAGGGCAGGGGACTTCACTTCTAGGAGCCCCCAATTTAGGATGTATTTGTTGGTTTCCAGATCCTTTGGAAGCCCAGCTCTGTGGGCCATGAGCTCCACCTGCCTTTGCTAGCCCTTATTCCTTGGTGCCACCGCAAATTCCTTCCAGTCCTCTGCTTATATCCACAATCACTACTGTGAGCCAACTTGTGTCCTGTTGAATTGTCCTAACCCCTAGAACTCCAGGATATAACTATATTTGGAGATGGACTTGAAAAGGGTTTTTTAATTAAGTAAAATAAGGTCACATGTGTGTGCTAATATCCAATATCAGTGGTGTCTGTGTGATAAGGGGATTTTCAAATACACACACACACACCTGACATAATGACTGATGACTGATGTTTCTCACCTGTAATCTCGGCATGCCTGAGGCTGTGGCAGAAGGCTTGAGTTCAGCCTTGGCTACACAGAAAGAACCTACATAAGTTTTTTTTTTTAAGTTGGTTGTGTTTTATTTATATTTTTAGAGGCAAGATCTTATGTAGGCCAGGGTGACCTCCTCAAACATTATGTAACTGACTGGGGTTGACCTTGAACACTTTAATTTCTTGCTCCAATCTTTCAAATACTGGGAGTCAAGACATGTGCCACAAGTCTATCTTAAGAAATGTTTAACTTTTAAAAATGAAAGACGAACACAGAGAGAAAACCTTGTACATACACGAGATGATGGCAGGCCAAAGAGAAGCCAAGGAAGAAATCAATCCTACTGACACCTTGACCTTGGACTTCTGGCCTCCAGAAATGTGAAGATATAAATTTCTGTCATTTAGGCCACCTATTTTATGGTACTTTGTCATTGCAACCCCACAAAATGAATGTACTCAAACTAACAACATCAACACTGGAACAATGGGAAGAGACTGATGGTGTGATAAAAATGGAAAAGAAATACACTCTGAGTGCCTGGTCCCTTCAGGCTTGAGCACTGTGGGGAGGGAGGCTCGCTGGGAGCGTTGGTTTCTTGCTGGTTGTCTGTTGTGGAGTCAGAGGACGGCCACCTCAGCCTATGTGAGGCGACCATGTGCTCCAGAGAGAGAGCAATAGGGTCAGAACCTCCACTCAGAATCATATCCTGTTGTGCTATTGACCCCATAGATATGACTGTCAGTAAAGTACCCATTTATGCAAAATATTCCATGAATTTTTCAATTGAAGGACAGGGAAAATTACTTGCATGCCTGTCTTCCCAGAATGCACACTAAACTTACCTTCCTGCTAGCCTCCTACATGTTGCCTCCTTCCTCGGCATCCAGAAATAAACCTGAAATCTCTTGAATTCGTTCGTGCCCTGAGCCTCAATCACTTTTCTCAGTAACTTGCTCCACATGTACACTACTGTCTGGGAGGAGCGGTTCTGTCTGGGCTCTCTGTTTACCCTACGTTTCCTAATTTTATGAACAATTTCCTAACAATAAGGTCAATTAGACCATAAGATCCTGTTCCAGAGACAGTGGCAGAGACCCCACCAGGGATACAGGCCAGCTTCCTCCACATAAAGCAGAGCTCTGTGGGGAACTCAGCCACAGAGCTGCAGGCAAGCAGGCTGTGGGATCTAACCCTGTAGCCATGCTTTCCACCCCCAGCTGCATGAGGCCAAGTGGATTCTGTGACAATGAAATGACTGCGTGGCCACCTTTAACAACAGCAAAGGAAGCCCCTCGCTTTCATTCAAGAACCTGACAAAAGAATGGGTAACGGCTGGTTGGGAAGACTTGTGTCAAGGATTAGAAAGGATCTTTCTTCATTATGAGAGCCCTACCTGGCAAGTGCTCACTTCATGCTACAAACTGATAGATTTCAGCAAAAGCCAACATGAAGAATAAGCCCATGCAATTTTAATGGATCAAATGGCCTCATAGGAAAAACCGCAGTTCTCAGATCCACATTTTTATTAAAGCAGACTTTCATTTGGAGCTACAGATTTTACTAAAACCAGAATTTTTCTAAACCAAAGAAATCTTATGGCCAGCAATAAATTTCTCTCCAAGAGATCATTTTCCAATCAGCTTCGTTACAGCAAACCTATACCATTATACTTACCTCCAAAATATACAATTACACAAATTAGCGTAGACCAATGAATTTTTAATTTTTTTCCTTGTTAGTTCAAACCACATGAAATATCTCTGCAACCGGATATTTTTATTGAGTCCAAAGCATACACATTCCAAACAATGCATCTCTCTTCAGATTCTTCTGAAGCCTAATCAAAACAGTTTGTATTATCTGTTATCAATATGCTATTATTCAAACCATTCTTTGGCTTGATTCTGCTCATTCTCTAATCCACCCGTGCACATTTTTTTAAGAGTTTCTATAATACATTGAATATCTTTCTCACTGACACCTCAGAGGCAGCAAACAATGTGCTGTTGATGCTGCCATCACGTTGTAGATTGTAAAATGTGGGAATCACGGGACTTTGGAGCTAAAGAGACTTATGGGGAATTTCACTTACAAAGACCACAAACTCAGGGCTTTTCTTTTTTTTTTTTTTTTTTAGGTTTATTCCAAAATACTTTATTCATTTACTTATTTTTTTTTCATTTGGTTTTTTTTTATTTTTTATTTTTTTTATTTTATTTTATTTTTTTCTCCATTTTTATTAATATTTTCCATGATAACAAAAAAAATTCCATGGTATTACCCTCCCCCCTTTCCCCTTTGAAATTCCATTCTCCATCATTTTTCTTGAGCTTTTGTTGATATATATGTTAGTTACAATTTCTCATCGCTATGACCAAATATCCTTACCAAAGCAATTTAAGGAAGGAAGGGTTTCTGTTGGCTTACAGTTCTATGTTACAAATTGTCATAGCAGGAAGTCATGGGGGTGGAGCATGGAGCAGAGCTGGTCACATTAGGTCCACAGTGAGGAAGCAGGGAGTGATGAATGCTACTGCTCAGCTAGATTTCTCCATTTGATGAAGTCCAAGATTCCAGCCACAGAATGGTACAACCCACATTTAGAGTGAGTGCTCTCTTTTCAATTAACCTAATCTAGAGAATCCCTCACAGACATGCCCAAAGATGTTCCTTGGTGATTGTAAATCCTGTCATGTTGACATACGAGATTAATCATCACAATTTACTTCACACAGGGATAATGAAACTAACAACAGAGGGCAAGCTCCTTGAGGTAAAAAGCAGTCTACTATAGTGGAAGGAAATGCTATCATTCAGGGAGGTCGATGAGAGAAATTCAGATTACTCTCTACACTGACTTCAGTGAAGGCTCAACTTTAATGACCTCATAGTTCCTCCCTCAATTGCGGCTCTTTAAAACTGGTCTTAGCCGGGTATGATGGCATAAACCTGTCGTCCCAGCATTCAAGAGGCTGAGGCAGGAGAATTATGAATTCCAGGCTAGCCCAGGCTACATAACAAGACCCTGTCTCAAAAAAAAAAAAATAGGAAAAACCATTCATAGCTTCATTTTTATTTCCCTTCCTGGCCAAGGCAGAGAATTCTTATTCAAATTCTCTGGACATGGACAAGGCCAAGGATTTGTAGCCTGGCTTTACTCAGACCAGCTTCCCAGCTATGATTTTCACCACACTTGTGTGAGTGTGTGTGTGTGTGTGTGTGTGTGTGTGTGTGTGTGTATGTACATACTTCCACACACTTATGAATATACCACAGAGAGGATCCTGGTTGACATCAAGTCAGAATATTTCTCATTCCTATAGATCCTATTCCAGCCACTTACTCAAACTTATTTCACCGGCTCATGACTGAGGACAATACTTAGAAGGTTCTGTCTTGAGCTCCTAACTCAGTACCCTCTTCTTCTTGTACTGAGGCTTAAGTCCAGGTTCCTTCCATTCCTTCCAGAAGCCATCCTATGATCTCAGCATTTCTTCTTAGGTTCCAACAGAGTGTTAGTCCATCTGGGATCCTCTGTATTCCAGTCAGATGCAGCCCTTCCCCAGCATGCCCTTGTAGCCCAGAGCTTCCCTACCCAGTTACCAGTCCCCAAATGCAATAGAAAAAGAACTGTCTGGATAATCTCCTGTTTTGTTTGATTTGATTTCATTTCCTCTTCTGGTCTCTCTGCTTTTGGCTGTACTCGCTCTTCTTTCACAGTTGTCAAGATTTGTAAAAGCCAAGCTGCAGATGGATTATTCTCCAAATGATTTCCTGACTGAGTCCTGGTGCCTGGAACTGCAGAGCTCAAGGATTGAAGAGCCCTGAGGTTTGTCCAGTTCACTGGGGCTGGTGGTTGGAATGTCTAGGCCTCAACTTAACTTGACATTCTTCCCTAATTGACAGCCATTACCTATCTCCCCTTCACATTTGTCCATCCCTTCTGGTCCCAAACTTCTACCAGCCATACTCACATGTGACTTGGAATCCCTCTCCCCAGCCCTTATATATTGGAGCAATTTAGCATTCTCAAGGATCATAAATGTATACAGTAAATCTCCTTGGGGTATTAATACCATGTAAACCTGGAAATTTTGGAAGAACAATGTTTTCACAGCATGCCAAGTATGAATCTGCCCCCATAAACTCAGGTGTGCAAAAAATACTTTCATTTGTTTCCTAATTTTTGACCTATGAGTCTCTATCCTATCAAATTGGTAACACACTGAATCTAAGGTGGTATTCTGGCTTCCTCATAGATCTTCTGGCACAGGTTAGTGCCAAGGCTTTGGGAAATGACATAACAAGTAGGACCTCTCTTTGGCCCTCTTTCCACACACAGTATGGCTGAAGCACTCAGAATCCCTGTGCCAATGGTTCCTCAGGTATAAGGACTCTCATCTTGCACTCTGGGAACAGTGGGAATCTAAGGTCTCGGTCCCCAGCTTTTGCACTGTTCATTCTGTTTCACTACAGAGTATCTTCCAACAAGAATTGCCTTCCTCCTCTTCCCAGTCCTTCACTGTAGATCATAATTAATCATCTAGAAAGCCCTTTATCCCACCTACCTTCCTTCTGTGGATTAAAAATAAAGCCAAGGTTTGCCAAAGTTGCCTTATTTCCTATCCTGTGCCACCCTTACCCAACATCAGGACAGTGTACAGTGAGGCGTCTGCCACTTTGAGAGTAGAGAGCGAAAAGGGAGACAGAATCTTTCTATCAGTTACCTTCTCAATGCAGGGACAAAATACCCAATCATAAAAGTTTAAGGAAGTGCTTATTTTCAGCTTTAGTTCCAAAGGGAAGTCCATCGTGCAGGAAAAACATAGCAGGAGTAGGAAATCACAGTCACACTGTCACATCTAAGAAGACGTGGAGAGGGAGAGACAACGGTAAGCTGGGCTATTCTTTAACACCTCAAGGCCCACCTTTAGTGATCTGCTTCTTCCAACAAGGCTCCCCTTCATAAAGGTTCCACAACCTCCCCAACAGTATGACCACCTAGATATTAAGTATTTTTCAACACACGAGGCTATGAGTGTCATTTTACATTCGCACCACCACAGTCATAATTTATTAAGTTATTGGCCAACATCTTGAGCAATGCTGAACTGAATACTATTGTATTTTTAAAAACTATAACTTTTATATAATAAATTCAGATAATGCTGGACCTCAAAAAGAACATTAAAGATCATTAAAATGCAAAACTGGATTTCTTTTATTAGGTCAAGTATTTTATGTCATTTTATTACTTTATGTCATTTTATTATGCAGGATTATATAAGTCTATTATCATGCAAGTGTTCAATGGAATATGCCTCCCTTGCCCTTTCTTTACCCTCCTCCCTCTCCTTAGTCCCCTTTTGTCCTATAGACAGTTTCATTTCTACTTTCATGTCATCTTTATATAGATAATTTTATGTATCTATTAAGATTAATACCCACAAATGATTTTTGTCTTTCTGAGACAAGCTTCTTTTTGCTTAATGTGATTACATACAGTTATACCAATTTTCATACAAATGAAATTGCATTTCTTGCTTAGGGATGAAAATTTTCTATTGTGCATATAAACCATATTTTCTTTTTATTGATTTCTCTGTTGATAGACATGTAGATTGCTTCCGTAACTCTGTCATAAGTTGACTTGAGTCTCTTGAGTAAATACCAAGGAATGGTACTGCTGAGTCATATGGTGGATCCACTTCTAGATATTTGAGGAACCACCATACTGATTTCTATTGTGGCTGCATTAATTAACATTGCCAGTAATGGTATATAAGGGTTACCTTGTCCATATTCTTCCTAGTATTTGGTTTTCTTTTTATTGATTATGAATTTTATTACATAAACTTAACAGGTATTGGTCATATTTCCATTGGGTTATGCTCTTATATCCTCTCCCCTCTGATCCCAAGCCCCTGAGAGCCTCCTCAGTGGGGTTATTGTGTTCACTGTGGGGTCATGAGTGCATCAGACTCTGTGGGTCAGGGGCCAATGCCACAGAAAACTCCTTCACACTTTATGTCTCTAACAATCCCTCCACCCCCTTTTTCAACAATGTTCTCTGACCTTTGGCAAGTATGTTAAAAGACTACTTTAGGAGTAAGATCTCTGCAGTCTCTGAACTTCTGCTTTGAGGCATTTTGAGTGTCCTTAGTGTCTATTTCCATCTCCCTGGAGCTAGTTGTCCAGTGGATCCTGGCAAATGTGATAGAGGTGGGTCATCCTGTGCTAGGCAGCTGGATATCCTTTCTTGTTGTATTGGTGGATCTTGTTTCTCCCAGTTTTCCCCACCATCTGTAAAAAAGAAAGCAGGTTCTCCAACTAATAGTGAGAGCTGCATAGATTAAAGGAGATAAGACTGGCTATTTAAGAGACCTTTTGGTGAGAATACCCACTCCTCTTAGACAAAGTCCAGTGGGAATTTCTCTCTGTAATCTTTGGCCTTCCTACCCATGGGATTCTGACTTGGTTCTCAGCACAAGATTTGAGTTCTTTCCCACTGGGAAGGCCTCATATCCAATCAGAGAGCCACTGATTATCCAAACAGGCTATGTGACAATATTGCACAAGTGTGTCGAGCTTGTCCAGCTATTTGATTCCATAGCTTGCAGGATCTTTTGATGATTCATGCTACTCGTAATCATTATCCCTCAGCAGCTCACATGGCGCTTTCCAGCACTGTAAAGGCTAGCCAGCAAATTCCTTCTAAATTCCATGGTAATCTCTCTCTATGTCCTGTGTCTGTGGTCTGTGGCATCTTCAACAATAGGGTCTTAACCATTTAGCTCTGGTGCATATCCAAGTGCTTTGGCAATGGCCTGCACCGTTTTAGGGACCTCATGGGTCTCCCCAACCAACATCTCACTGTGGAATGTAACCCAGTTCTGGCACTGGGGTTTACTAGCCAGTGACCATGGTTTTAGGATTAAGTTCTCAACCCCTCCACAGGATACTACTTCCTGGCATACTCCTTCCCCACCCTCTTATTAAGGATTATATCTTTTTAAAAATATACTTTTTATTTATTTACAAGAAGAGATAGAGACTCTGGGCATGTCAGGGCCTCTTGCCACTGCAAAAAAAATCTTCAGATGCACATGCCACTTTGTGGATATGGCTTTACATGGGTACTAGAGAATTGAACCCAGGCCAGCAGGTTTTGTGAGCAAGTGCCCTTAACTGTTGAGCCACCTCCCACACCCAATGTTTATATTTTTTAGTTTGCTATCTGGGAGGAAGGTCGCTATGGTACTGATCATGCTGTCATTGGTTTTGTGTATTCTCTCCCCATCTTCCCTTCCCCCTTTCTCTCCCATGGATCTTTCAATCTCCTGTATTCTGCCCCTCAACTTTCTTGTCAAGTAACCACTCCTCTCCTCCCTCCCTATTTCTCCTTTCTCTTCACTTCATTCTGGTCCCATGTGCTTACTACTCCTGGTGCTTACTACCACTTTCAATCAAATCAAGCTGTTCCAAGTTAGGAATCACATATGGGAGAGAACATCCCTCACTTAGTGTGATTTTTTTTCCGAGTCCACCCATTTTCCCGCAAATTTCATTATTTCATTTTTCCTTACCACTAAGTATAATATTATTGTGTATACCTGCACGTCTACATTAACCATTCATATGTTGATGGGCATCTGTACTGACTCTGGTTCCTACTTATTGTGAATAGAGCAGCTACAAACATGACTAAGAAGTATCTCTGTAGTAAAGAATAAAGTCTTGGGCTGAAGAGATGGCTTAGTGGTTAAGGTACTTGCCAGCAAACCCAAAGGAACCAGGTTTGATTTCCCAGTACCCACATAGAGCCAGATGTAAAAGGAGGAGTATGTGTATCTGGAGTTCACTGCAGTGGCTGAGGCCCCAATGCACCCATTTTCTCTCTATCTGCCTCTCTGTCTCAGATAAATAAATAAACAAAATATTTCTTAAAAGACTAAAGTCTTTAGGATATATTCCCAGGAGTGGTAGAGCTATATCAAATTATAGAGCTATTTTCAGCTTTTTGAGGAGCCTCTGTACTGATTTCCATGGTGGCTATATAAGTTTGTACTTCCACCCACAGTGGATGAGGAATCCTCTTTTCCCTGCCAAAAACTGGATTCCTTTTACAGAAAGATAGCACAGAACTAAAAAGACTCTGAGCCCATTACTTACCTAGATAGAAATAGGAAAAAACACACATCTAAATAACAAAAGCCAGGCAGACAAATACTGACAACAGATTTCACTCCATCTTTCAACCAGCACATTTTTCTGAAAGATCAACATAATAAAAAGCTTTGTGCCCCAGGTCCCACGTTAGCCAGATGCACAAGGGGGCACATGCATCTGGAGTTCATTTGCAGTGGCTGGAGGCCCTGCGTGCCCATTCTCTCTCTCTCTGTATCTGCCTCTTTCTCTCTCTGTGTCTGTCACTCTCAAATAAATAAATGAAAATAAACAAAAAATTATTTTAAAAAAAGTTTTGTGCAAGAATTTTCCATAGTGTTCCAAAGGAACTCAATCTGCCTATAAGTCAAAGGTTGCTGAAAATCTGCTCTGGTTTAGTCATATTGTGAGGGTGAGAGTATGGATATTGCAGAAAACAAAGCAGTTCACGGGGAAGTGGTGAGTGGGCGTTTGTATTTATTGTATATAATGGACATGCAGCAAGTTGCATGTATCTAAAAATGGACAATCCAGTGAGGTTTTATACATGTCCACACCCTTGCAATTGCTACCTAGGCCAGATGCAGGCCATTTACAAGCTCTCATCAGCAAAGCCCATTCCCCATTATTCTGTCAACCAGTAAAGACTGGTCTGTCTTATTCTTTGTATAGCTGAAAACACAATATTTCCTTCTATGAAGTTCTATTTTAACATATCATGCTTAATGGTTTCACTTAATAGCTACTTAATGATATTTAATCATTTGAAGTACTGATTTTTCTTAGAATATAATTTTCATTATTTTTAAGCATAAAATTCAAAATTGGAATGTATAATCACATGGATTGCCTTCTTATCCATTGGTCATAATTCCTGTCCATGTTGAACATTTCCATATGAAGTACCATCTGATAGAACAGATATGTAAGCTGACACTAATTGTATATATGCCTCCTGAGGTAGAAGACCAAAACTGAAATGTTATCCTTGCTAAAACAACCGAATGTAATTTCTACTTCAAGTCAAACTAGACATATAGTAATAGACATGAAAAATGCTTTTAGCCCTGCTCTTCATTGCAAATTAATATAAATGATTAAATGTACTATAAATTTAGCTTGCAAGTGAATGGCTGACTGTCACATTTAAATGCCTCTTGGGATCCACCACAAATGTCTTCTTGCTCGTCACAAAGGGCTACCTGAGAGAGATGCATGAATGTTATGAGCATTATCAATTTCATTAGATGCAATTGGAGCTATAGGTTGCTCAGCAAAATAGATAGCACAGACTTTCTAGAATGATTCTCCATAAATAAGGATAATTATAATGATATCCATAGTGATATTAATAATCTTATCTTGACCATAGGTAACTCAAGAGCAGAAAGCCCAGGAAATCACTTTATTTTGGGTGTTTACTTCTTCTACCTCAAGGAACATGGTAATATTTACCACTTCCAATTCTTTACCATTAGAAATGGGGCTATTAAATCTGGGTGAATTATTTTGGGTGGCATCACAGATGACCAGACAAGTAGGAGACAATTGAAGAAGGACAATTGTCTTAGACGCAGACCTAGCCATGAGAGTACGGTCAGCACTGGTGAGACAGACCCAGACAGGGCTGAAGGACACCTGTCTCAGAGTCATAACATGATGTTAAATGGTTATGATGTAGTTTGTAACCATAGCCAAATAAAAGTAGCCCAAATGTCAAAAATAATTGAGCTATATTACAAATAATAGCATCCCAACATCCTGTACACATAGAATTTATTCTAGAACCTAGGTTAACCATTCCAACAGACCTCAGAAGTATTTTGTCATTTTATATTTGGGACAGGTTAACTTGTCAGCACTACAGCCATGACCTAGATTTACATGGTCAACTGTGGTAAATAACAAGTTCTTCTGGAAGACTCTCTTTCCTCAGAAAAGCCTTATTATATCTTATTGTCCTCATCGTAAAAGCCCACCATCCAGCCAATCAAGTTGCCATGAGAACACTAGTTCTTAGCAAGCTTGTATGAACTCAGATAGAGGCTAGAAAATATCAAACTTTCATGGAAGAACTCAAACCAATCTTCCTCAAACTGTGCCACACAATTGGAGAACAGGGTAACCTACCCAACTCCTTTCATCAAGCTAGTATCACCCTAATTCCAAAACAAGGCAGAGATGCCACAAGAAAAGAAAACTACCGGCCTATTTCCCTGATGAACTTAGATGCAAAGATCCTGAACAAAATCCTTGCAAACCGAATCCAACAACACATCAAAAGCATTATCCACCTTGACCAAGTGGGATTCATCCCAGGAACACAGGGGTGGTTCAACATGCAGAAATCTGTCAATGTAATACACCACATAAACAAGGTTAAACATAAAAACCACATGATCATCTCGATAGATGCAGAAAAGGCCTTTGACAAGATACAACATCACTTCATGATCAAAACATTGGAGAGAATTGGCATGGTTGGTTCATATCTTAACATAATAAAGGCAATATACAAAGCTCCTAAGGCCCAAATAACACTTAATAGAGAGAGACTGGAGGAATTCCCATTAAGATCAGGAACAAGACAAGGTTGTCCACTCTCACCTCTGCTTTTCAATATAGTACTGGAACTCCTAGCTCAAGCAATAAGACAGGAGAAGGAAATAAAAGGGATACAATTTGGAAAGGAAGAAGGTAAGTTAGCTCTATTCGCTGATGACATGATTGTATATGTAAGAGACCCGAGAGACTCCATCCCAAAACTCCTGAAGGTGATTAACTCCTATAGCAAAGTAGCAGGATACAAAATCAATGCACAAAATCAGTAGCCTTCCTATATGCAAATGACAAAGACACAGAGAAAGAAATAATGGACATAGTCCCATCTTCAATAGCAACAAAAAAAATGAAATACCTTAGAATAACGTTAACCAAGGAAGTGAAAGATCTATACAACAAAAACATAAAAACACTCAAAAAAGAAATTGAGGAGGACTTGAGAAAATGGAAAGACCTCCCATGTTCGTGGATAGGCAGAATTAACATTGTGAAGATGACAATCCTACCAAAGGCAATATACAGATTTAATGCAATTCCAATTAAAATCCCCACAGTGTTCTTCACAGAGATAGAAAAAATGATCTCAAATTTCATATGGAAAGGCAGAAGGTCTCGCATTTCCAAACATATCCTCAGCAAAAGAAATACCTCTGGAGGCATCACCATACCTGATCTAAAGCTATATTACAAAGCCATAGTAATAAAAACAGCATGGTACTGGCATAAAAACAGGAGTATAGACCAATGGCATAGACTTGAGGACATGGATTTTGGGTCAAGCAATTATAGCTACTTGATATTCGATAAAGGCCCTAACAATATAGGCTGGAAAGAAGACAGCATCTTCAACAAATGGTGCTGGACAAACTGGATAACCATATGCAGGAAACTGAAACTTGACCCACACATTTCACCATGCACTACACTCAAGTCCAAATGGATCAAAGACCTCAATATAAGACTAGAAAATATGAACATGCAAAAATATAGAACTGCCAAAAGGCTATATTTACTTGTCTTGTCTATTGTTTTTTTCCCACTGAAAGGTAAGTTCTATAATGTCATTTTATTCCTCTGTTACACTCTTAGGATCTATAAATAATAGATACTTAATAAGTTGAAAGTCCATTGCTGAATAAAGAAACACTAAAATGTATCATGGGTAAAAAAGCTAGCCCTCATTTCAAGACACTACCTCCAAAAGGTAGATACATTGGGAAGCTAAACACGGCAGTTTAATAACTAAATTTGTCCAGTTGTCTGAGAGACAATTTGGAAATCTAAGCAGACAGGAAGATAGGTTAAGGATTATTTAAGAGAGAGGGAGAATGGGCATGCCAGAGCCTCTTGCCACTGCAAATAAACTCCAGACCCATGTGCCACTTTGTGCATCTGGCTTTACATGGTACTGGGGAATTGAATCAGGGCTGGAAAGTTTTGCAAGTGCCTTCAACCACTGAGCCATCTCCCCAGCACAAGGGTAGGATTCATAAGGCTCAATTAGGGACAGATAAATGATAGGAGAAAATTAGCAAAACTAAACACTTGTTCTATCTAAAAAAAGATTAACAAAACTGACAGACCTATTCCTTTAGCAAAGTTGATCAAGACAAGAGGACTAGAACCCAACTTACCAATACCAGAAATGAAAACATGCATATATCAAAATACCACATAGTACTCTGCAAATATGAACAATCATTATGTACTAATAAAAACATTTTAATCAAATAACAAACACTGCTAACAAATTTGAAAACATCTGTGATGGATATTAAAAAATATAACTCACTGTGACTATAACATTGGCTGTAAAACTGACTGCACTGAGAGATGCCTAGGAAGTTGGCAAACAGTGGACACTGCAAGTCTTAAATTTTGCCAGCCAGGCCAAATGAGCCAAAGGGTGCAATAGTGGCACATCTGTCATGGTGGAAACCAACTACCCTCTAATTGGACTGGAGGCCCGCTCCATGGGAGGGAATACATCCCTGATACTGAAAACTTAAAACAGTAGTCATGAGCCCTAGGGGGTAATGTCTGCTGCTGTCTGGCTAAATGTATATACTATGCTTATCAAACTGCCCAGTAAGCACTTCATTTAATGTTCAGATCCATATATTAATGGTACTCTTACTTTTGGTAGAGAACCTTCTCTTTTCAGATGGCAGTGACCTTGGGATGACTCAGAAGGCATCATAGTGCTGGAAAAAAGTGACAGGAGTGCTCAGCACTGCAATATCTCTATCACACCTTCCAGGGCTCAGGGTCTATTGTGGAAGAGGTGGTAGAAAGAATGTAAGAGCCAAAGGAAGGGTAGGACTCTTTACAACGTGCTCCCCCACACCAGACACAAAATGGCCTGGATATCCATGACCTCACAGTGCCTGACACTACCTACACAAGACCATCTTGATAGGAGGAAAAGATCATGACATCAAAATAAAAGAGAGACTGATTGAGAGGAGGAGGGGATATGATGGAGAATGGAGTTTCAAAGGGAAATGTCGGGGGAGCGAGGGCATTGCCATGGGATATTGTTTACAATCATGGAAGTTGTTAATAAAAATAAAAAGTAAAAAAAGAAAGTTGGTAAAACACATTTCTAGGTGTATCTGGGAGAGATTTTTTCAGAAATGATTGGCATATGCGGTCAGTGAACTGAGTGGGGAAGACCTTCCCAGAACACAGGTGGCACCATACAATAGGGTTCAAGCCTGGAAGGAACAAAAAGCTGAAGAGGAATCTGGGTGTGGTGGTGCACACCTTTAATCCCAGCACTTGGGAAGCAGAGGTAGGAGGACTGCCGTGATTTTGAGGCCACTCTGAGACTACATAGTGAATCCCAGGTCAGCCTGGGCTAGAGTGAGACCCTACATTGAAAAACAAAACAAAAGCTGATGAGGGATGCTCACGCAAACATGGATGCACAGTCACCCTGTGTGAGCAACTGCTTGTTTGTTGGTGTCATCACCCACAGACAGACACTACATTGTCCAGCCTTTAAATTTGAGCTTAGACCAGCCACTCCATAAGCGTTCCCAGGCCTGCAGCTATAAGCTGGGGTTGCATCATTGGTCCTCTTGATCTGAGTCTTCAAGTTTCTTGGACTGAGCAGCCACTGGTTTTCCAGCCTGTCCCACCCACTGTTATGGAACTATTGTCTCATACAACAGCCTCACTCTGGCAGCTTCTTATCACCTCTACTCTCCAACAGCCTCAGGTGAAGTCCGTGGCATTTTCCCTGAAGTTTTGCAAAGATCTAAGATATCTCCCTGTTTTCTACATAAATTCCCCCCAAAAAAATTCTTTGTGTGTGTTTTTAATTCTTTTTTAAATTTTTATTTATTTATTTTTGATAGAGAGGTGGAAAGATGAGAGAGAGAGAGAAAGGGCATGCCAGATCCTCTAGCCACTGTAAACGAACTCCAGATGCATGTGCCACTTTGTGCCTCTGGCTTTATGTGGGTACTGGGGAATTGAACCTGGATCCTTAGGATTTACAGGCAAGCATCTTAACTCCTGAGCCATCTCTCCAGCCCTTAATTCTTAAACAGAGAAAAAAGTAGCATCTATTTGATGCTATTATAAACAGAATTGTAGTGTGTGTGTGTGTTCATGTGCATGTTTGTGTGTCTATGAGTGCAGGTCTATGCATACCATGGCATGTGTGTAGAAGTCAGAGGACAACTTTCAGATTGGACACCTCACCTCATTTTAAGGCAGTTTCCCTCTCTGGTATTGTTCTAGAAAATTCTCCTGTCACCAAGCCTCTCCCCATCTCACCATTAGATGATGGGATTAAAGAAGCCCATCATAGCTTCTGGGTTTTTCTGTGGGGTCTAGAGATTCTGATACAGGGACCTTCTGGTGCCATCTAGCTGTCTAGGGGTTTGGGATTTGTTCCTTAAGACCAACAAAGACTTGGACACCCCAGGACAGACAAAAGTTCAGAAACACAGAGAAAACAAAGGTAACTGATTTATTATGAAGGAAAGCTCCAATCAGGATGGGAGGGGTCCCAGAGCTGGAAATGCACCAGAGCCTGCTCCAGGATGGGGGTTTTATAGTATCATCTGCTTCCCTTATGCAAATGATGAATTCCATTCTTCGTCTTCTTATTGGCCCCTCTTGTCAAGAAGCTTCTTCCCTTATCCCATGGAGTAAGTTTCAGTCCATTAGGTGTGCCTGGTGTAAGCCGGCTTCTTTGATTGGCTCTCTGGTGTATACTGGTACAGAGGGTGAGAGCCAGCTCTCTCCTCAGAATAGCCCAGGAACAGGATGCTCCTTCCTTCATTTCCCCAATTTCTAGATGCCCTCATTTAGAAGGTGAATGCGGCTCCACATATGTGCTGGACCATTCACCCTGGGGTGCAGGCACTGGAGCCACAGGGAGGGGTGCTGTAGGCCATAGTCACTGTGGTTGCAGTGGCCAGGGCCAGGCTCTTGCACAACACCTGCATCTTGGAGCCCACGACCATCCTCATGTCCCGACAGCAGGCCACTGAGCTCCAGGTGCTGGAGGCTGTGCTTGGGAGCTGGAGGCATTCCCAGTACTGCACCCCTCTATCTCAAGGAGCTTGTTCTTACTTCCCCATTTGCTCTTGGTCTTGGTCCAGAGCAGCAGAGGAACAGCAGTAACTGTACCTATGGTCATCACTGAAAAGCTCACCCCAGCATGGGCGATAACTTAAGAAAGCGATATCATTAAATATTCCTATGCAACCTGCAGGCAGCTCCACTCAAGGTCTCTTGGTCCCCAGCAGGTATTAACTGCTCATATCATATCCTCGGGAAGGAACCTATGAATCTTGCAAGCTTCCTGAGCCGCTGTTTCTTCCGTTTCTTGTGAGTTTCATGAGCCTCCTAAGCTTACCCCTCCTGAGGAATGGTTCTACTCTCATGCCTAATTTTTCTGACTTGGACTTCCAGTTCTACATTAAATAAAAGTGAACATTCTTGTCTTGTTTTCAGTCTTAGAGGAAAAACTTTCAATCTTTCTGTTTCTAGTTAGCTAAGTGTTTTTGTTTTTGTTTCTACAATGAAAGGCTGTTAAATTTTGTCAAATGCTTTTCCAAATCATTGGAAAGATGTATGTGGGATTTTTCCTTCATTCTGCCATAGTTGTGTGACTGGTCTATGTCTATATGCAGAACCATCGTTGTATTATAGTAGTCAATCTCACTTAGTTACAGTATATGATTCCTCTAAATGCAAGTGAAATCATTTTACTAATATGTCCCTAAGAATGTTTACATTAATAATCACAAGAAATATTGGTCTATAGCTTCACATTTTGATGTATATTTTGCTTTGGTATCAGAATAATTCAGTCCCACAAAATGAATTAGGAAATATTCCTTCTTCAACATTTTTGGAAATGTTTTTGGCAAAGTTTCATGTTCATGGAGAAATCCTGATGAGCCTCACAAGGACATGAATGTCTTATGATAGTAGATTCCAACCTCCTATGGAACATGCATGTTTCCAAGAAGCATACACCCCCCTCCAAAAAAAAAAGCCTTAAAAAGATGCAGGCCAGGAGTGCTAATCAACCCCATCAAAGCTATTAAGGCCGGTATATGCCTAAGAAGGCCAGATCTAGATGCCCAAGGATGTCAGTCATGAGCTTCATGAACTTCCATTCATTGCCCACCTCGACTTGGTAAGTAAACTCCTGCCCACATTCCCAAGGGCCTCAAGTTCTGCTGGCTAAAGGTCAAGGCCATGGCTGAAGCTCAGGCTTCCAGTATACCCAGACCCCATGTGGACACTATAGTGAAGGCCTCTGCCTCCACTGTTATGAGAAGAAAAGGGTTGGTGGAACTTCTAAGTTGCCAATGTGCATTGGCTACTGTTCTCCTATGTTGTCTGAACAAAAAGTCCAGTGTTTACAGTGAGCGTGATCTTAGGTACAGTCATCACCACAAATCCTACTTTTTGCATAGTGGGTCATTTGCTGTTGGCAGAAAGGCATGATTTGACCAAAATATAAATAAGAGATATTCTTCCATTTTTACATGATTAGCTAGGCTCAAAGTACAAATATTAAGGGTAACATTTCTACATAGCTATCTGTAGACATGTTAATGGCCAGCCCTTTGGATTGGTTCTCCTGACCTCATATGGCTCTCCTTGGTGGCTCACACCAGTTCTGCACAATGAAGGTATGGAGCCGTGTGTTTGAGTTGTACAGATTCTTGTTGAGACAAGTCCACAGCCAATCTAGAAAGGGATGTTCAGACTCCAGCCTTCACTTCCTCTGATGTGATGTCCTGAATTCTGGATTAGAGTGCATCATGGCTCAGCCATTTGGGTGAGGAATGTTAAAAAAAAAAAAAAAAAAAAAAAAGCAGAAGAGAAATGCCCTGGCCTTGAATGCATGTGCTTTGAAGAATTTTTCACCCGGAAAGGCTGCTGGAATGGGGATGACAGCTCCAACAACATGAGGCAAGCTGCCTGTTTCCAGATGACATCTCTTCCTACATGTTTCTACCAGCTGCTGATTGGTCGGCAGTTTTGAATAACCCTGAAAGGCATCTCCCCCCATGGTCTAAGAAATATGTGCCAGGTTTGCCTAGAAAATGTATGTTATACAGATGGGAAACAGTCTTGAAAATGGCTGCCAAACATCCGGAGACAATTCCAAAGGCTAAAGTCCTGGTCCTGTGAAATAAAATTAGGAGGCACAATAAACCAACATGGGTGGCAAATTCAATATAATTCTTATTGATATTTATAGGAACATAAGGAAATGTCCTAAATCAATAGATGCTTCCTCTCATTTCTCATTACATAGGACAAGGAAGGAAGTTGAGAGGGATAGAAGTCCAGAAAGGAAAAGTATGGAAGTCCCATCCCCGTCCATTCTGCTTCTGAGGCAAAATGAGGTCCTCATGCCAGATGAGTTCTTCCAGGCTGTGCTGCCTGACCTCAACACATATACTACTTCATTTCCTAGTGACTTAACTTGTCTTTTCATCCCAGTTTATTGTAAGTTGTATAAGAGAAAAAGACTGGCTTTGTTCACATTCTTCGTAGTCCTAGGAGAAAAGTAACTTGGGTTCTCCAAAAGCAGAGCTTAGGAAAAGGACGTGAGTGCAAGGAGCGTGTTTGGAAGGCGATCACAGAGGCAGGCAGTAGAGATGTGAGGGGAGTTCAGACAGAAGGCAGTTTGTCTTGGGGAGAGGAAGACCACATTGTGGCTGGTAACATCTAGGGCTCCGTCCTACAGTAGGCACAGCAGAAATGTTTCTGTGTTTCTGAGTCACCCCACCACAGAGAGTGGATAACTTCCATCCAACTTCTTCCAATCAATGAAGAAAGGCTGCTCCCATAGAGTATGATGCCCAGGCATGTTCTACTGCCCTGCTAGAACCCCAGAGAAAGCACTGAGTATTGGGCCCAAGAAGGATGAATTATGAAGGAATATGGAGCCACTAGATGCTCCAGTAGACATGTGCTGAAGGAATAAATGAATGAATGCATGAAATAGATCATTTATTCTATTTCAGTTCCCACTACAACCTGATCATTTGTCAGGGGCATTACTTTGTTCTTTTTTCTTATGTTTTCAAAGCATACAGTAATGCCCCAAACTCAAATGTGCAAGCTCAATGCCATTTGTTGACAGAAGCACCTGTGGTCTCCATGCATGGCCAGTACCCAAAAAGGGTGCTGTTCTGTTTTGCCTTCACTAGTCAATGACAATGTACACTCTAAAAAAACCACCAGATCAGATTTATCTATTCTGGAACACTTCATAAAGGGTTTTATAGGATAAATTGTCATCCACACTTGGCTTCTTTCACTCAATACTATGCCTTGACACACACATGCTATGGTTAATATCAATTAACATTTGTGTGTGTAGGTTGTGTAGTGTGTATGGCATGTACATGTGTATGCAGATACATGCACTGCATGTACACATGTAAAGGCCAGAAAAAATGTTGGGTATCCTATCTCTCCTATGTTCTATTTCCCTGAAACAGAGTCTCTCACTAAACCTGGAGGTCCCCACTTTTCAGCTGGACTGGCTAGTCAGAGAGCCTCCGTGACCCTCCTGTGTTCATCCTCCTTGGCACTGGGGTTGAAGGCATGCATTGTCATGCCTGGCTTTTTACATGAGTGCTGGGGACTGAACTCAGGCCCTCATACTTGTATAGCAAGTGCTCTTACCCACTAAACCATTTCCCCAATTTCCCAATTAACATTTTTTAATTACTGTGCTGTATTCAGCCATCTCAATTTGCAGTCAAAACTTGGCAAGTCTGTGAGTTTCTGAGTTCTGTCTACCCCTTCTCCTAGGACAGCCATATTGTCTGTCACCAGCCCCTAGATACTCTGCCACAGGGCATTCTCACTTTCCATCCTCCCACTAGCTTGTTATGGAGGAATTGTCCCTTATTCCTGGTCCAAGGAAGCCTCATCCTTCTCACATCCATGATTCAAAATTGTACATGGTCTATTCAAGATTTGAGCACTGGCAAAAAGCAACTAAATTTGAACTCTCCCACCAAGTGGCCCTGAGTTTCTACACCAGTCCTGTTACCTTGTTCCTTTTGAATCTGGTCTTTAAAGGAAGGTGCTGTGTTGCCTCAGCCCTGTGTGCAGTGATTACAGCTCACAGGGTTTGCTCGTGATCCGGCATCATGCCCGTGTGGTCTCCCAAGTGCACAGTGTGCTCACTCCCAGAAATGCCAGCTCCCACGTGTCAGTTCTGCTCAGCAGGTTGCTTTTGGAGAAAGAACGGTGCTCTCGCCTGCAGCCGGCATCTGAAGATGACATCAGTATGTGACATCACAGGGGGCATGGGGCTGGGTTGTGGGTGCTGCCCTGGAAGCCCCAACAGAGAGAGGTCAGGCAGGGAGAGCAAACCCCATCTACTGGGGAGGAGCTTGCTAACAAACCAAAACAAGGTGAGATATCACTCAGCCATGAAATTAAATGCTTTCCTATCTGCAGCAGGATGGCTGGGACCGCAGGACATTGAGTGAAAAAAGTCAGAAAGACAAATGCTGTGTGGCCCCTCTCATCTGTGGACATTTTTAAGTTAATTGGAATATGCAGTAAGGATTCCTGAAGGTTGGGTAAGATAGGGGAGTGGGAAGTTGACATACAGATATCCAAACACAGTTAGAGAGAAGAAATAAGTTCTAGTATTCCACAGAGCTGACTAGAGTTTCACTGAGGTGACTATATTTCACCAGTAACTATTACTTATTTTATGAAAAAACAAGAAAATAGAACTAAAAGCTGCTAAACACAATGCAATGGATAGGAAATGGAAGCATTATTTACTCTCATTTGATCAGTACCCACTGTGTGCATGTATCAAAATGCCACCCTGGGTACTCAAGGAACATTGACAATTATTATGTGTTAACCCAAAACTAGTTTTTGTTGTTTAAAGAGATGGAAATGTTAACCACATCACACTGGACTCTATAAATATGTATAACTTAATTAACAATAAAAAGAAAGGGCTGAGGGTATAGCTCAGTGGTAGAGCACTTGCCTGATATGTGTAAAACCCTCTAGTGCTGTAGAAAGGGAAGAAGGGAGAGGGGAAAGGAGGGAGGGAAGAATGGAGGGAGAGGGGGAACAAAAATAGCAAAGTATTAAGGAGAGGGGAGGATTTGCATTTGTGACTTGGATGGGGTGGAGACAGGTACTGCTGTCCCCTGCCTAACCATAGGTTTGACCATAGCTGCTGTCACCGTTTAATTCCACACCTTCTAATCCAGTACTCACACTCCTGGCTTCTTAGATTCTTTCAGTTGTGAACTCTGTCTCCACGAGTAACATGGGACAGTAAAGTAAGGGGTGAGAAGAGAAAACCCTGGACTCACGAGGAAAGGCAAGGTGGTATAAGAAAGCACTCCACTGTTCAACATTCTGATTAAATTCCATGGTTATTTCTGGCTTTGGCTCCTCAGTTGCTTTTACACAGTAAGATGCCACGCTGTGTAAGAGATGCTAGAACAGGTTGGATAGGTAAGGAGACAATATAATGTCCTGCCCTCTTCTGAGGTTCCAGCATTTCTCCTGAGGCTCCTATGTCTCTCCTACCTCAGCCAGCTGAGTTGTACCTTGTTTCATTCACCTGATGCCCCCACCCAACACGGGGAAGTAGAAGTCATTCCACCCGATCCTACAAGAGCTCACAGGCTCCAACCTCATGGAGCCTGGTGTTGATCATCTGGTCTCAGTCACTTCACGTTTTATTGTTTCCTTATGATGATTCCTCACTTCATCGTACTTGAAAATGTTAATGTTTTCTATTTTGTATGTATATTTTAATTCTTGACTTTCATCTCTATATTTGGGTTTGTTTTAAAAGTGCAGTTGAAAAAAATTTAAATCAACCAAAAATTTGCCAGACCTTTTAAATGTGGTCCCCAGTACATTTTTGAAGTTGTGACTTTAAGGCTGAGAAATTTTTTTCTGGGGAATGAGAGTTCATCTTGAAAGAGAACAAGGTGAGGCTCCATATGGCAGCCCTCCAGGCGGGGGGTGGATGGAAGCACCCCCATCTCCTCTTTGGGACAAGCTGCTCCCAGTTAACCCCTTGCACCTGGAGATGGCTCCACAGGGTACAAATTAATGTGCCCGTATTTATTTCTATGTAGACAGTCACAGCTACTTGGGGCAATGGTCAAGGAGCTCCAGTTGTCCACACTTAACTGGAATGAACCCTAAGACTAAGAGAGGTTAGGTGAGTTGTTTGAGGTCACACAGCAGAAAAAAAAAAGAATCCAACAGTTTCTAACTCAGAGTTTTGTGGTCTCCCAAGACTACTATTTCTCCTAGCTTCAGCTAAGGTTCATCCAGGTCAGTAATTGTATGTCGTTAGCATGGAGGTCACTACATACAGACTATGTGGCCATAATCCACAGACCTAAGCTGGCACTGCATCTTTTGCCCAGAATTTGTTGACAGATTGTATTGACTACCTATGGTTTTGAGGATAGTTGTGTTGGAAGGATTCCTCTTCCTCCAACACCTAGCACACTTAACATGCTTTGGGGATCAGCCACTTCTGAAAGTTCTCTGAGTGCTAAACAGTCACCCCCTTCTCGGAGACGTGGAGCTCCAACATGACCTCACGCCATTACAGGGCTTCCCCATGTGTGCTCAGCAGACTAGAGGCACTATCTCCTGGGAAATTACTACGCTGTAAACTCTCGCCCTTCTCCAAAGCCCTGCAGAGTCAGAATCCCTGTGAGTGACCACAGGACATCGGTACTTTTTGTTGGTGGCCATGATGAGGATCAAACCCAAGACTTCATGACTTCTAGGCAAGTGCTCTGACACAAAGGTGAGTTCCAATCCCTATCTGACTGTTAATAAGCTCTCCGGGTGACCTTGATACTTGCCACACTTTGAAGTAGTTCTCTATACTTGGATGATGTTTTTCCATGTTAAAAGACAGACATCCTTGTCTGGATGGACTTCTTACAGTCTCCAATGAGCTTCTGTGACAATAAGCACTAGTACCATGTTGGAAGTCCCATGGATTAGTATGGATTGAATACATGTGTAAAAATGGCATCAGGAATAATGAAAAGCACAGAGCTTAAAGTACTCATGAGAGGACTGGAGAGACGGCTTAGTTGTTAAGGCACTTGCCTGAAAAGCTTAAGGACTCATGTTCAACTCTTCAGATCCCACATAAGCCAGATGCACAAGGTGATGCAAGCACACAAGGTCACACATGCGCATAAGGTGGTGCATGCCTCTGGAGTTCGATTACAATGACTGGAGGCCCTGGCATGCCAATTCTATCTCTCATTCACTTGCTCTCGCTCTTGCTCTCTCATGTTAAAAAAAAAAAAAAATAGGGCCACTTTCTTGGGCTTGCCTCAAAAAAAAAAAAAAAAAATAGTCACAAGAACATGAGAACTCAAACACAGAAATTTCCCAAGGAAAGAACCTGAACTCTAGGGACATAACATGGGAACTGAGAACTAACCTTGATTCATGATCATCAAGGCTGTCAGCCTCAACTTACCCTCCAGCCTCCCTACAGTCTAGTGGGACCTCTCCACCTGTACTCAAAGTATCAGCCACCAAAATGGGAGAACATGGGATCTGTCTTGTTGCTTTTAACACTCCCTATTTTACTTTTAAAATTCAATGTCAGATGTTTAAAATAGAACCCTTAGATGGTCCAAGCACCTTATATTTTTTTTATATTAAGAATCTTGAGTTTTATACCTCCATATTTATAACTGTAGTAACTTCTGGGTTAAGTACACGACTTTCTTGCTTGTTTTAGCATTGAGACTGGCTTTAGAAACATATGAAACTGAATCAACAAGAGAGCGTATATTTGGCTTTCTAGAACGTGCTATATTCCATTTTCTCACTCTGCATGATTTCTCAAATCCATATAAAAGGAAAAGGATTGGACTTTTCTCAGAATTGGCTGCTTTCTTCCTGGTTTGGCTCCATTCTTGTGAGAGGAGAACAGAGCACTGGAGCTGCAAATTGACCCCAAAGTGAATCAAAAGAATCCAGCTACCTGGTAACTCTGCATCACCCATCTTAGATGTAGGAGATCTGGGGCCAATTCTGACTTGGACACTTAGCTAACTCTCAGTGTCCAGACATCCTCATTTGGAGAAAACACATCACACAGGTCCTATGTACCAAATGTGAAACTCAGTTTTCTTAGATGACATACTATATAAAAAAGAATTTTACAAAGAGACCATGAAAGTACTTCCCTCGTTTCTGCTGATGGTGTCACTGCCCTGTTATTGAGGGAATCTTGCTGGAAGATACTTTTATACATACGAACTTCATTGCTTTGATTTGATAATTGACTTTGATAGTCTGTCTCTTTTTTTGTATCCTTTTGTTTCTTTTTTTCTCTGTGACTCTATTTCTTAGAACACTAGAGAGGACATTTCTAGCAGAAGTTTGGCTGTCCTGCCACATTCCCTGAGCACCTGCCAATCCTGAACCTACTTGTCACTGGGAACTCATGTGAACTCTAGGTGAGCTCTAGGGTAGAGTGGATATTCCAAGTATTCAATGTACCCAGAAATATTCTCAGCTGGTGAGAGATGGGATTTGAAGGATAAATACTCCCCTTCTTCCAAGCCCCTCAAGTGGTGATAACTCTGAGATATGTTCTACATAACCTTGAATGCCATAGTCCCACAAATTTCCAGGGTTGCCTGCTTACTAAATACCCATGCTCCCCTGCTTCCTTCTTCTGTATCACTCTTCACCCTCCGCTTGTGACCCCTGGAATCACCTCCTGAATAAACCACTTGCACTCAGTTCTGTGTCTGGGAAAGCTGAGACAAAGGCAAGGGCTCCTATAAGAGCTGAAGGTGACCTTAAAAAGAAGATCCAGGGGCCAGCAACCAGAGTCACCATGGAGAGGCAGTCAGTGTTTAGCAAAGTAGCAGCATGTGGGAGAGCCCTGGCTCCATCATTTTCACACTAGATGGGCCAAAGAAACTAGCAAGTTGGCAAACAATGTAGCTGCAACAGAGACAATGTGACTGTGTAATTAGGATCAATTCTAGCTGAACCCAGGACTGATTGAATTGGGGATAAATCTTGCAAAACCTAGTGGCAACACAATAAAAAATTCAGTGCTAGATGAAGGCAATATTTCAGAGTTAACAAATTTCTAGAATTTTCCTACTCACTGTGTGGTCAGTTTGCAATTAAAATGTCCTTTACAAAAATAAAAATAAAAATAAAAAATAAAAAATATATATCCTTTACTCTGCTCCTAGAGACATTGTGGAAAAGAAGTAAGTGACTTTCAGATGAGAAAACAGAATCCCAGACAGGTGGCTAAAGTCAGCATCCTTAGTGACAAGACCTGATGACAGCATTACCCGAGATGTCATAGGAACTCAGCTCCATATTCTGACTCCCAGGAAACTGCAAGCTTATCCAACCATCAAGTACATGTCAACAAATAGAACTTAAAGACATCATCAAAATTTCTGTCCAGCATACATAAACTATCAAGCCATTAGAACTGCAAGGGAAGTCTGAGAAACAGCCATGACCTCAAAGAGTTTGAGGAGATAAGAGAACTGCCCACAGTGCTATGTATATTACCTTCTCATTGCTGAGAAAAAAAACATCTGACCAGAGGCAGACTATGGGAGGAAAGTGTTTATTTCCATCTTACAGTTTCGAGTACAAGTTTCATTATGACAGAGAAAGTATGGCAGGAGCATCCAACAAGGTGTCACATCTCCATACCAGCAAGAAAGGAGAGAGCTAGTGCTGGCATGCAGAGCTGGACTATAAAATCCCAAGGTCTGCCCCCAGTAACACATCTTCTCCAGCAAGACACCACCTCCCAAAGACTCTACCAGCTGGGGATTAAGTATAAGGCTTAATCACAAACAGATGAGTTTATGGAGAAAATTTTACATTCAAATCAACACATACTATATGGGTTATCCTAAGACAGACAGGGAAAGCAGTTGGGGATGGGAGACTAATGAGATTCAAATAAATCTTGATTATACTTGTAATTAAAGAATCTTCTTATGTAGTTTTTTTGACTATAAGGTTTAGTTAATGATTTTTCAATAGGGACTCATTAGTTTCAACAAATGTACCTTAATGATTAAGGATGGCACAGCAGAGGTGCAGCATATACAAGAATTCTCTATAAAGTTTGCAATGCTTCTATTAATACAAAAGTATGAAAATGTAAGGCTTTAGAAGAAAACTAAACAATAATCTCTATATCTAAAGAAAAGAGGAAATAAAAATCTCTGGAATGAAGTAAAATCCCATCTGAAATGAACTTTCTTTTCTATTCCCAACCTGGAACAGGTGTAAAAGTTTCAAGGACTGTGGTTTATCCTTCAGCTGATGTTTCTGTTGCTTCTTCTCTTCCTCGGTGCTTTCCGGCTTAAGTATCACTCCTTCAGGCATCTTTTCAGGGAAGTGTCAGAAAATTGTTACTTCTGTCATTCACTCTTCTCTGCTGTCCCCTCTGACTGTGTATACCTCTTCCCAGCTCCATGTTCCATAGCATCACGGTACAACTGAAACTCAGCCACAGTGGAAGTATTTACACCACAGAAATTGGCAAACCCTACAAGTTATGATGCTTTTTGGCTACAGAGAGCTAGTTTACAAGCACACCACTGCCTATAGTCAGTGCCATTCGGTGTGCCACTTGATCTCTTTTTGTTGTTTTTATTTTCACTTTTTTTTCTTTATTTATTTGAGAAATAAGGAGAGAGAGAGAAGGAGAGCATGAGAGAGAATGGGCATGCCAGGGCCTCTAGCTACTGCAAATGAACTCCAGACACATGTGCATCTTGTGCATCTTGCTTACATGGGCACTAGGGAATCAAACCCAGCTCCTTAGGCTTTTCAGGCAAGCACCTTAGCCACTGAGTAATCTCTCCAGCCCCCTCCTCTTGTTTTATACATTGACATTGTGTGCTACTGCTTCTAGAACAGACAACATGAGGTCCTCAAGAATCAACACATTCAATGAATATGCTGTCCTGCCATATTGCTAAAATGAGAGTCACAATTCCATGGTTGTGTAGTCCAAAGTCTCACCCAGGACACCACTTGTAGTAGCAGCTGAGCAGACACCATCCTCGGCTCTTAACCATCTCTATGGCTGTTGACTCATCTTGAAGTAATCTGTAAGGCAAAACCCAGATTGAACATCCTTAAATTCCTCTGAGTGGCTGAGTGACGAGTGACAGCTCTTATTCCTGGGATTTCTCTATGCCCAGGGGTGTGGTATGGGGGTCCTAGACAAAACAATCTAGCATGTTCATGAGCCTATCTGTGATCCCAGAATGTGGGATACTAAGGCAAGAGGATCACAAGGTCCAGGCCAGCTGGGTTACAAAGTGAGACTCTGATTCAATGAATCAAAAAAAAATAATAATAATTTTGAGAAATACAGATCCAGCCAAGTGAAACACATTTTTCTAACTCCAGAACCTCTCCATCTTTAAAATACTGACACACTGGTATATTTTAAGGTGGGAAGTTAGGCAATAGCTCAAAACCTATGTGGGTATATTAGCACTTTATTTATTTACTTATTTATTATTTATTTATTTTGGTTTTTCAAGGCAGGGTTTCACTCTAGCTCAGGCTGACCTGGAATTTACTGTGTAATCTCAGGATGGCCTCAAATTCACAGCAATCCTCCCACCTCTGCCTCCTGCGTGCTGGGATTAAAGCTTTTATTAGCACATTGTTGTTACTAGTGAGATGCTTGAGGCTGGAAAAGAAAGAAAAAGCTGGAAACTCAAACAGCATAGTGCCACATCTGATAAGGGCACCTTTGTCTACATTACCTCACAGGAGAAGCTCCTATGACAATAAGCAATCATATGGCTAGACAGAAAGCTGAGGTGAGGAGGGGCCAGTCTTATAGCCTCCCAATAAACTCCACCACTGAATGGTCCCATCACCACCGGGGACCAAGCTTCCAACACCTCAACCCTTGGGCTACAGACCACATCAAAATGATCCAAGTGAGTATTAGACCTAGCTACTGCAAATGAACTCCAGACATATGCACCACCTTGTGCATCTGGCTTATGTGAACACTGAGCAATCAAACATGGGTCTTTAGGCTTCACAGGCAAGCATCTTAACCTCTAAGCAATCTCTCCAGTCTGCTTTCATCTTTTAAGAATTGTTTTTGCAATGATTACTTTATTTTCTCATAAGAGAAATGTGTGAGTCAGTTTTATTTTGCAGAGGAAAAACTGCAACTAGCAGGCTCAAAATTCTCAACAGGTTACTGAGAGCAGAGAAGTCTCGCCGACAGCCCAGCCTCAACTATCATGAGAAAGGCCAGGGAGGTTTTGAGTGTGTTGAGATACTATTTGGGGGATAACCTGGACATCTGGACATTTATACATAAACAAGCATGTGCGCATGCACACATACACATGTGCTTCTAACATTCAATTCTCATTTCCAAAGTTGGGTTCCTTTCTGAGAGGCAACCCCATTATAGTTACATACACGTTTTTTCCCTCAGGCTCTCCATATTTCAACCAATTTTTATGAGAAAATATATATTCACTGAGATACTTCCTCTTTGTCTGGAAGTGTTAAGAGCATCCCTTTACAGTGCCAGGCTCTGGGTTCTATCCAAGCACCACAAAAACAGAGAGAGAAGTTCTTCTTCCAGCCTCATATCTATCCCATATCAAGTCTTCAAGAGGCACCATCTGTAGAGAGCCGAGAGGTGACCGCCATTACTAGATGGCGCTGACATCCGGCCTCGGCCCTGGTGAACAAGTGGAATAGCGCATGTGCAAGTGGCAAAAGCGCGCCAAGTCACTGCCCAGCCCGGGCATATGAGCGTCATATGAGCGCGCAGCCAATCAGCAGAGTACACACCACCTAGGGGCTATATAAGCGGCGCCATTTCGGGGCTCGGGGTCTTCCTCTTTCATCTGTTCAATAAACGCTTGCTGCAGAAGGATCCTGGTGTCTGCGTGCGTTCTTGCTGGCGAGACGACTACGCGGGCTACAACTGGTGCCGAAACATCCGGGACGCCGGGTGCCTGTCATCGCCGGCGCCGAGGAGACCCCCCATTCACGGGGAAGGATTCAGAACTGCAGCACTAAGGTAGGTTCTGAGAGGCATGTCTGGTCTTGACTTGTCTCATCTCTCATCCAAGTTGGTAGGAGCAATTTTTGCTCTCCCTATTGTGATGGTGGCTCTCGTTCTCTTCTTTGTGAACATGGGAGCCTCACATTCGGAGCTACAAGACAGCATGTCAGAAACAGAACGGGATAAAAGTTTAGGGGCCCTTGAGGAAAAAGAAAAAGACGTCTCTAAGAAAAAAGGCCTTTCTGTGGACGCTAAGTCCACAGAAAGAAAAGACAAGGGAAAGGACGCCCTGGGAGAGAAACAGGAGAGGGAAAAAAGAAGTCCAAAAAGGAGGCCTCTTTATCCGATAAAAGAATTGGAGGCTTTAGGAATTGATAGCTCAGAGTCTGAGGATCTTAGTCCCTCCGAGGAGGAAGAATTAGACGGTGAAGCGGCTCGCTATGGGGAGGAGAGATATTATTTTGATGAGCTACCGCAAAATCGAAAACAAAAGAAGATAGGAGATAAGAACCACGCGGCTTTTCAATCTGCCGCCCCTATCATTCCCAGTGCTCCTCCGCCTTATGCCGGCAAGCATTGTTCAGATTCCTTCCTTTCAGAGGGGGACAGAAGGAGGTGCTTACAAGCCTTCCCGGTGTTTGAGGCTGCGGATGGAAACCGCGTCCATGCGCCGGTAGAGTATGCCCTCATTAAGGAACTTGCTGAATTAGTTAATAAGTATGGAGTAGATGCTAATTTTACAGTCATGCAGCTTGAGAGACTCGCCACTATGGCAATGAAGGAAAGACTGCAGAGGACTTTGTTGGAACTGGGCTATTGGAATAAGGGCTGGCTGCGTTCTGCTGCTGAGGTCCAGAGTGTTTGATCAAGGTTAAATTTGTAATGGACTGATGTGCTTGGCTAGAGATATTGGACTGAGAGATTTAAGATTTTAAGCTGGAAAACTTTAAGCAAGTTAAATTTACAGGCACAGAGACTGGTTTTAGGTTACTGAATCTGCTATTGTCAAACACATTAGCAATCTTAAGGAAGATGTTCCAACTGCTTTACATTCAAACAATGGAAAGGATGCCTGAGGAAAGGCTATCATAGAAATGCAAACACTTTTGGAAAGAGTTGACTGGAGGAGGAACCTGCTTTTCAAGGCTATTGAACTTGAACTGCAGAAGTTTGATGTTTGTTTGATGGTGGTTGAGTTTGCATTGTTTTAGTCTCTCCTTGCTTTAATCCCAGAGGAATTCGCCCATTACAAATTTGGCAGATGGATGTTACTCACGTCCCATCTTTTGGCAAATTACAATATTTACATGTTTCCATTGATACTTGTTCTGGAGTTATGTTTGCTTCCCCATTAACCGGGGAGAAAGCAGCCCATGTTATTCAACACTGCCTCGAGGCGTGGAGTGCCTGGGGGAAGCCCAAAATTCTTAAAACTGACAATGGACCAGCTTATACTTCTCAAAAATTTGGACAGTTCTGTCACCAGATGGGAGTGACCCATTTGACAGGTCTCCCATATAATCCTCAAGGACAGGGTATTATAGAACGGGCTCATCGCACTCTAAAGTCTTATTTAATAAAACAAAAAGGGGGAGTCGATGAGGCTCTGCCCTCAGTCCCACGAGTGACTATATCCATAGCACTCTTTACTCTTAATTTTTTAAATTTGGACAGTCAGGGCCATTCGGCAGCTGACCGTCATTGCTCAGAGCCTAACAGGCCACAGGAGATGGTTAAGTGGAAAGATGTTTTGACTGGTCAATGGAGAGGCCCGGATCCTATTTTAATAAGATCCAGGGGAGCTGTTTGTGTTTTTCCACAGGAAGAAGACAATCCATTCTGGCTACCAGAACGCCTAACACGTAGACTTGTGATACCTGACGAATCATCGAGATCCTGTGCAGGAGCCGAAGAAGTGGACAAGATGCATTATGAAGACCCTATTCTACTAGAGTTGACCCCTCCCTAGCTGTGGGCCTGACATCCTGGATTTCTTCAGCCTTCTCTTTCTTTAAGGAATGGGTGGGAGTGGCGCTGTTTGGTGCAGCCCTATGTTGTGGCTTAGTGTTCCTGCTTTGGTTGTTCTGCAAGCTCAGAGCTCAATAGCAATGTGACAAGGCCGTTATTGCGCAAGCACTTGTGGCTATGGAACAGGGATCATCTCCTGAAATTTGGTTAATTAATTAGACTGAGACCCTCAGTCGATGCACCTCAAGGGTTTAGCCCATTGCACTGAGTCGATGGGAGATCTAAGTCTAATCAGCCCTTGCCTAAGTGGCTGCAGCACCAAAATATGAGATTGACAGCCCTTGCACCCCCAGGAACAATATTCCATTGCACAGGGATGGGTGTTAACTCCCCTTTTTGTCTCTCCCTTGGCCTTTGCACTCAGAGGACTTGTCTCCATTGCACCTGATAAGGTGAGGGAGTGAGCTCTTGATCGCTTATTCCCCAAGGAAGGAATTTGCTTGATCGAGCATAGGGTTGTTTGGTGCTGCGCTGGTTGGGCTATGAGGCAGTTGTCATCTTATTAAAACAAACAGGGGGAGATGTAGAGAGCCGAGAGGTGACCGCCATTACTAGATGGCGCTGACATCCGGCCTCGGCCCTGGTGAACAAGTGGAATAGCGCATGTGCAAGTGGCAAAAGCGCGCCAAGTCACTGCCCAGCCCGGGCATATGAGCGTCATATGAGCGCGCAGCCAATCAGCAGAGTACACGCCACCTAGGGGCTATATAAGCGGCGCCATTTCGGGGCTCGGGGTCTTCCTCTTTCATCTGTTCAATAAACGCTTGCTGCAGAAGGATCCTGGTGTCTGCGTGCGTTCTTGCTGGCGAGACGACTACGCGGGCTACAACCATCCTAAAGCCTTGATCAAGTCATAGTGGTGCACACCTATGATCATAGCACTTAAGACTGGGTGGGAATATTTCTGTTAGTCCAGAGGCAGCTTGACCCTCTCTCAAAAAGGGAAAAAGAAAGAAAGAAAGAGAGAGGGAGGGAGGAAGGAAGGAAGGGAAAGAAAGAACAGAAAAGAGAAGAAAAGAAAGGAAGAGAAGAGAAAAGAGAAAGATAGTTATGCTCTTTTGGTCCTGTGATCTTACATTCTCACATCTAGAATCTATCCTATAGCAATGTTGCTTCAAATGGGCAAAGATGTTTACTAAATAATTATTTCTAACAGTGGGACAATGAGAAACAATCTAAAATATCAGTTATATAAGGTTAGTCAGTAGGTGCTGACCAGGCTCGTCTGTGGCAGTCAGTACCCCTGACGAGGTTGGAGCCTCCAGCCTTGGTTGAGCAGAGCAGAGTTTGGCCCCGGTGAGGGGACAGAGTAGAAGAAAGTAGGTCCACTTGGGATGTGGCACCACAGTGATGAGTGCCCTAGAGGAAGACAGCTTCACACTGACCCCCCTCCACCTCTGATGCAGAATTTGATACTGTGGTTGGATGTTTGGAGGACATTATCGTGGATTTCCATGGCACAGAAGTACATCGACAAGTAGTTGCTGGAGCAGATTCCCGACCTCAACACAGCAGCCTTCACTACCACCAAACAACAGTGCTATAATAACGAGTGGCTGGTGATAGAGTTGGCTTTCCTATGCCTACATCTTGGAATGCTCTGCCTATTTTTCCTTCAAATTGTTTTAGCTTCAGATCTTACAATGAGGTCCTTGATCTAGTTGGAACTGATTTTTGTGCAGGGTGGAAAAAGAGGGTCTAGATTCATTTTATCATATGTGATTATCCAGTTTCTCCAACACCTTTTGTTGAGAATGTTATCTTTTCTCCAGTGTGTTTTTTGGCCTCTTTATCAAAGATGGCCTCCCCATCTGCTCTCTAGCACCCCAAGTGCATGAGTGTGAATGTGTGACCTGCTTGAAAAATCTATGACACAGCGAGGAACCAGTCCAAATGGCAGTTTTAATGTTCCTAGGACAGAGGCACAACCCATTCCCAGGACTGGCCACAGGCTCTAATCTGGCTCTGCAGTCCCAGCTTTAGCACTGATAGACACAATAGAATTTGCACACACTTTTCTTCTCCCTCCTATCCATGTAGCCTTTCTTGTAGCAGCCCTGCTGTCATCTAAGTTTCCTTCAAAAGGAAAGTCTTACATGTCTGTCACCACAGCTCCTTACAGTGAGAATACAAGGTAGGGCTCCTTTGAAAGAAAAATAGCAAAACAGATGGATGGAGTATTGGGTGGCTTCAGGTATTGGCATGCAGGAACTGCATTGATATACCAAGAGACAGGAAACCCTCCCTGCCTTCCAACTCTCTATACCATGTTTTAATTGCTCCTTATGCTTGTAGATGTGGACCTTGGCATGAAACCCATCCTCTTGTGGCTCATCTGCATAGCTACTGGGACCCTGAGTAAACAGAAGGACAATGGCATTCCACTGGCCTCACAGAAAGTCATCTGTTTGTGGGAGTGACACATAGGGCTGGCTCCCTTCACTGAGTAGAAGAGGTACAATGACAAGCGAAGGACCTCTATAGGCTTGTTTGAAGAACTTGGCCAGGAAACCGATACCCTCTGAGTGTGTCCCTTCATTCCAATGTCACTTCAGATGGGGCAGGTAAAAGGATTATGCGGGGAGCCCTGGCCCCCACCCATTGTCTGCACAAACTGATGCTGAATGGGGTAACTTAACCCCCAAAGAGATAACCAACTGCTGTGTGTGCTTACATTTACAATGAGCATTTCCCATGAAGCAGCTCAGCTCTTTTCCGGAACCTCTCGCTCCATTAACACGTTGGAAACAGAAACAGAAATGGTTGTGTGCTAAAGTAAGATTATCAAGGAAACAGTCTTGGTCCTACCCACCCCATGTCCTGTATGGAAGGAAATGGTGAGACCCTAGCTAAGACAATATTCATCTCAGGGGGTGGGGGGGATTTTTTAAATTGTGAACTGGGCTTGAAATTTTCAATGTATTTTTTTAAGGAATAAAACATGTTTTCAACTCGAAAGTAGAAAAGGTATTTTGTGGCTTTTCTATTAATGAGGCAAATGCAAAAGGCATGAGTCTAGCCTAAATCTTCATTCTAGAATCTACCCCCAACTCCAATAGCCAGCCCAGACTTACTCCAACCCCACCAAAAGAATGAAACTCCTCCTCTTAGCCTGGACAATCTGTGGTTCACCTTTATTGATAGAAATTTCCCACAAAAAAAATAAAAATATCACTATTGTTTCCAAAACATGGCCAAGATCTTTCATAATCTCACCTTCCAGATAATCTGTGCTGACAACTAAAAAATATTAAGTAACATCCCACACACGGTAAAAAAAAAAAAGAAACCAAACATAATGGAAGGTAAAAATACTTTCAAGCAAAATAAATACGTTTTCTAAACAGAGCCACGACTAATAATCAATGTGAGTTTCCTGCCAAACCAGAAAAAAGAAATGAACACAGCAGCTAATCACCTGAAGCCTGCACTCGGCCACCACGTGAGAGCACGGGGCCGTGCCGCTTCCCATCCTGCCCCACACACGTCAGTGCACTTGGCGGAGAGTCTGTCACCTCTGCACCTGCCTCACCCCACATTCATGGCTCATTCCTGAGATGCAACAGAAAGCATCTATCCGGTCTCCAGAAGGTGGCTGCATGGATTAGAATTTCCTCAGATGCAAAATGAGAGAGGCAATAGCAAGTAAGTGGGTGCACAGTGTTCTCAAAACAGTAGCTGAGCCTGGCAGAGGTAAGAGATCACAGTGAGTCTGAGGCCACCCTGAGACTACATAGTGAATTCCAGGTCAGCCTGGGCTAGAGCAAGACCTTAACCTCAAAAACCAAATTAAATAAATAATTTTTTTTTAGCTGATTGGCTGGGTCACTATTAGCCCTTAGTGTTGGATGGTTTCCTACCAGAGATTGTCATTTGAGATGGTTGGAATGTATGATGTTCCCCATAGGCTATGTGTTGGTGATTAAGCCTCATATTTAATCCCCGGCTGCTGAAGCACTTGGAAGTAGAGCCTTGGAGGAGATGTACTGCTGGGAGCAGACTGTGAGAGTTATCAGTACAGCCCAATTGGTTGTTCAGAGATAGCTCTTTCTGTCTCCGTCCTGCCTACTGATGTTTGGAGATGTGATGCCTGGCTGGCTGCCTGCTCTTGCCAAACTTTGCCTGCCATTATAAAGCTTCCCCTTGAAACTGAAAACCAGTAATAAACACCTTCCTTCTATAAGCTTGTTTTTGATCAGGTACTGTGTCCTAGAAAAGAGAAGGTTACAGCTATACCAGTATACATTTCAGTTAGAAACTTTTTAACTCTTACAAATATACCAGTACTGAAGGAAGACCAATATGAAAGTGACCTTGAGTTTTTGAGCCAAATGGTTCAGAACACTTACAAAGAAGGATACACAAAAAGTCCACAGTTGTGGCAAAATAACATTTTCTAAAATATGTAGAAATACTGCCAAATGAAGCTGAAGCTTGAGTTCTGCTCTACAGAAGCACAGACAACCAGGCATGTAGTGTATGCCTACAACCAAAGCATTTGGGAATCTGGGATAGGAGGGTTTCGAGTTCAGGGTCAGCTTAGGCTACATAGCAAAATAATAGTAACAAAAAAAAGGAACAGAGGACTGGAGAGATGGCTTAGCAGTTAAGGCTCTTGCTAGCAAAGCCAAAGACCCAGGTTCAATTCCCCAGGACCCACATAAGCCTGATGCACAAGGTGATACATGTGTCTGGAGTTCGTCTGCAGTGGCTAGAGGCCCTAGCATGCCCATTTTCTCTCTCTCTCTCTCTTTCTCTCTCTCTCTCTCTCTCTCTCTCTCTCTCTTTCTGTCTCTCTCTCTCTTTCTCTCTCCTATCTGCTTCTTTCTCTCTTAAATAAAGAAATTTAAATAAATCGTTTTTAAAAGGAGCAGAGAACCATGTTGAGAGACATAGTAGAGAGAGGACATGATGATGAAGGATAGACTGGCCTATGGAGCACTCGAGGGTTAGTGAGAAGAGTACCACACATGAGTTGGAGCTCACCAAGGAGTCTTTTTGCCCAAGAAAAGGCAAATCAGACCAGATGTGGGGAAAGGCTTCTTGTAGCAAACATTCTCCAAGATAATCTTCCCACCTGAAAAAAGGCCATTACATCTAGGTATTAAAAAAATAAAAGCAAAAAACAAAACCATGGTGAAGGACCAAGCCAGAAGAGACTAGCTAACCCAACTCCTCTTTCTATAATGGTAACAGAGCCAATCTGTTGGAAGGGAAGGGCCTTCCAGTATTAGCCCAGTGTGTGCTCATAGCCACTTTATTTGTACAAGGCCCCTGGATACACATTAATGCTCAAAAACAAGTCAAGACATGGGTGAGCTGGGGAATAGTTAAAAGTTTCTAAAGATTAACTCCTATAAATGACGTCATGCAAGTATTTAAGGGCCTCAGAGGTCGAGGAATTTTTGATATGAAAGGAGTTTAGCCCGCTTTGTATTCTAGGTTGCCCCCTCTAAGAGAAGAGCTTATTAATGGGTCACTATGTTGCCACCTGTCCTACCCCCTCCAATCTCAACAAGATTGTTTTAACCACATTTGATAAATTATACGCTTTTATATCAAGTATATTGAAATAATTCTCAAACAATAAAATAAACATTATTAATGCCTTTGTTTTCAGCAAAAGAGCCCAATACCATAAAATTTTTAAATTCATTTAGGGGGAACAGTAGGGATTTAAAGGATCCAAGAAAAACACAAAGATGCCTAGTAAGTTGAGCTCTGAGAGATGTTTTCCCCCTTCACCATTTTCTTAGTTTTATTACAGTAAAGAGTTAGGCATTTTCACAAAGTCATTTCTTAGGCATCTGCACAGTTTATTTAGAACCAGTCAGGAAGGGAAGAGAGTGTCATAGTCAGAGAGCTTTTCATATGTACAAGTTGCAGTTCATGGTGTTCTTGGCACATGTGTCCATTAAAACTGCTGTGGAACATAGTTTTTGATAATTTATTAATGAGTGCCAAAGGAAACAACAGAAACGCTGTCAGGACTCATCTTACAAATGCATGACCATAATTAATCCTAATGGACTTAGCACCTAACAATGAAAAGGAAAGTGCATTTTGGTTTGTTCACAGCAATCAGTTTCCTTTGAACTTAAACAGGAGATGTAGACTTCAGTTTGTGATGCCTGTTGCTTCAACAGCCACCTTACATCAACTTACACCAAGCAGTGGAAGCCACCTGCTGAAGACAGCAGAAAATGTGATCCTGTGTAGGAAGCAACAAGGTTCTATGTAAACGGAATTGTTCCCGGACATTGAGGGCATCTTGCCTACCCTGTATGACTATACTTTATATAAAGAGAGAAATGAGGTTTATAATGATATCTCATTTTTAAATAAATAACAAGAAAACAAGTTTGTAGTTACAAATTATGTTAATCCTATATATTCCATTCAAGTGTTCTAGCAGGGTTGTCATACAAAGTAATATTTGTTAAAATGTTGTCTCTGAGAGTAATACCCCTTGGAAATTGCTCCAAATGCCCCTAGATCTCACACTGTAAGGACAGTAGAGGTTGGAGCTTTGCAGTTTGTATTTTAGTTATGAACCCTTCTAGTGAATTCTATGCATGGTAAAGTGAGTAGACTGTTAATATGGTTGAAGCAAAAGTCTCCAGTTTGTGTAGTGTCAGGGCTGAGAAGTTAGGTTACATTCCTTCCTGTCACTGAACATCTGTGTGACACTAGTGACCTTACCTATCAGGTCTCATTTTCCCAGATGGGAAAATGAAGAATTCACACTGTGGGTGTCCTATACTTAGAGAAAACATTTGGGGGCTGGGGAGATATGTCAGTGGGTAAAGTGTGTTCCATGTAAGCCTGTCAACCTGAGATCAGATTCCCAGAAACTATATGAAATGCTGGCATAGTGGCATTCCTGCAATCCCAGCAGTGGGGAAGCAGAGACAGGGAATGCTGGGGATCACTAGCTAGCTAGTCTGGCCCTACCATTGAACTCTAGGCTCAGCAAGAGACCCTGTCTCAAAGAGTAAGGTAGAAGAGTGGCTGAGGAAGAGCCCCAGCACTGACTTCTGGCCTCCACACACACACGTATGCAGGTGTGAATGTGCACATGCATCCAGCATGCACTGCATGTGTGCCCATACAATGCAAACATGGATACACACATGGGTATACAACACGCACACACATACACACACACATATGCACAAAAAAAATTTTACTAGGAAAATTTTAATTTGTGTAAATCTTTTGGTTGCCAATGGTTTTCTCTTAAACATAGGACAAACGGTAAGATCAGAGATTCCTGCTGTGTGTATTTCAGACACAGATAAGCACTTTTACTGAAAAGCATTGACTCTTCACTTGGGCCCATGAGGTGACTATAGGAAAGGCACCTCTGCCTACATTTACATATCTCTTTAAGCACTGTCAGCTTTCATAATGTCATGTGCCACTCTCCCAAGCAGCACCTAGAAGTCTCCAGTGATTGTCCTAAACCTGCAAATCATCTTGGATTCCAGAAACAACAGGACTGGTGACAAAAACCTTTATGACAAGGGACCAAAATTACTCCCAAGCAATGGTGAATCGGCAGGCCAGCCCCAAATGAAGATAGTTATCTCTGATGGTGATGCTATACCCTGGAGCAGGAGAAATCATTTAGGATAGGGACTTCTTTCTTTTCTTTCCTTTTTTTTTTTTTTGGTTTTTGGCTTTTTGAGGTAGGTGTCTCACTGTACCCCAGGCTGACCTAGAATTCACTATGTAGTCTCAGGGTGACCTAGAACTCACAGAAATTCTCCTACCTCTACCTCCTGAGTGCTGGGGTTATAGGCGCGTTCTTGCAACCACCTTACAGAACCAGAACTGAGCCAGTAGTCCGACAAGGCACACCTTGACCAAGACTGCCCTAGTATGCATGCCTCTTACCCCTGCCAAAATTCATTCATCTAAACCTAAAGGCCATGTTAGTATCCCAAAAATGAACTTGGGGTCACAGAGCCCTTGAATTAGATCTCCTCGCTCTCGGCCATTTCACCATTACCTATAATTTCAACTGATATATTGGGACAGGTGGTCAAATCTATCCTGTTGGGGTTCCCAGAACCTTTTGCCCTAAAATTGTGTAATATGTATAGCCCCATGGCTTGACAGAAAACAAACATTAACCAGTTAAGTAAAAATAGAGGGATGCTGGAGGGGTTCTTCGAAAAGATGGAAATAGAACTGAAGTAGATGGAAGACTGCAGCAATAGTAGTTTTTCTTTTCTATTAAAAAAAAAAAGGTAACATATTTTAAATGCTATCCCCCTGACTCTATTCTAGCCACTTCATGTGTTTGGATCATTGACTCTTGCTAAGGACTCTGCAGAACTTTGTATCATGGGCTGCAGTGCTAACTGTTTGACATGGGAGAGACTGGCCCTGGGAGCTAGCTAACAAAATGGAACAAAGCCACATAGCCCTTCTAAGCTATCACCTGGAGATCAGCTCTGAAATCTACCCCTAACCATGGCTCTGCAGTCCTGGTTCCCTGTCTGCTTTTGCTCAGAATGTCCTGTCAGGAATGGCTGACAGCCTTTTACTCAGGTTAGAATGAAAGGGGAGTTAAGTTAGTTAGTTTTACTGAGCTCTTATGATGTGTCTTGGTGTGAGGGTCTTCCAGGAGCATCCCTGAAGCAAGTATTGGAGTATAGATTTCTCAAATGTACTGGATGTTGGGGAATACTTATAAGAAAAGGAGAAGTAACAGAAGGGAGAGACCCACCTCAGGTGAAAACTAAGCTGGAGCCTGAGCCTGTAAGGTGCTCTGCCAAAGCCACTCCATTATCCCAAACATAGCTCTGGGAGGAGCTGAAGAATGAGAACTCTAATGGGGTACTGAGCCAGCCCCACTATTTTCTTTTCTTCCCCCTCTCCATGTTTCCAAGTCCTTGGTATCTTACTGAAGGAATTGAAAAAGGTATGCATAAGCAATTAAGCAGCAAGAAATGTGATTCAAAAGAAAGCAGTAGTAAAAGTTTAAATACACTGTCAAAGAAGCAGCCAGACACGCAAGTGGTGAGTACTCAAGGGCATGAAGAAGTGGTCTGCAGCTTCTCTATAGGAGTTTTAGATGGACCAGTTACCAAGGATGTAGTTTGAGCTGTCCTCTGGTTTTTTGTTTGTTTGTTTGTTTGTTTATATAAAATTATTTAGTTATTTGTAAGGAAATAGAGACAGAAGAGAGAAAGAAGGAAAGAGGGAGTGAGAGAGAGAATGAGCACACTAGGGCCTCTAGCCACTATAAACAAACTCCAGATGCATGTGCCACTCTGTGCATATGGCTTTATATGGGTCCTGGGAAATCAAACCCAAGTCATTACTGAGCCATGTCCAGCCCTGTCCTCTGGTTTGACTGACATGTTTGTATTATATGACATTTTCTTTACTGCTTCTTCTTCCCATCATGCATCTGATTTTAATCATATGTATGCTCAGGCATCAAATGCTAAATAGGAATTTCTCCCTAAAAGTTCACTTGGAGGACACAGTTTGCCTTACTGCACATGTACCCAAAACAAGTCTAGGCTGATCATGAATAAAGGCCACTAAGAAGAGAAGAAAATTAGCTCATTGTCTAGAGAAGAGTGTACCTATAGCTCATATGTACAGGTGTTGGAGGGGGGGAAGCATAGGGGAATACCAAGTTACCAGAAGGCTGCTAGGCCCCTTCTGTAGAAGAGTGTGTTTACTCCTCAATCCAAGCAGTGTCCTGGGTAGCTAAACTTCCCTATGCTTGCCTGCCTCACCTCTGCTGCTTTGCCATGCTTCCCACCACCAGAGCGACCTTCCACAGTTCCAGAACAACCCTTAAGCTCCCTTTGCTTCCTTGTAAAGTGACATGGTCAAGGCCAGAAACTTTTACACTTGAGTGAGCTTCAGAGCCTCCAAGAGGGTTACATCCCTTCCAAGTTTCAGATAGAATATGGCTGATGAGTCTGGACATCTGCATTTCTAATGCATTTCTCTGGAATTCAGATGCTGCTGGTCTGAGACCGCTCTGTAAGGTCATATGTCTCAGCTGTGTGGGATTGTCACTATATTAAATACTTTCTCATTGTTGTTGACAAATATCTTACCAGACTCAACTTAAAGGGAAAAAAAAGCATTTAATTTGGCTTACAGTTCCCAGGGGAAGTTTCATAGTGGAGAAGGCATGTCAGGCCAGCTAGTCACAATCATACTACAGGCAAGAAGCAGAGAATGAAGAAAAAGTGGGGCTCTGCTATGAAACTTCGAGGCCCAATCCCCCCACCCTACCCCAACCCCCATGACTCACTTCCTCCAGCAAGACTCCACCTATTAAAAGTTCCACAACCTTCTCAAACAGCGCCACCAGTTGAGGACCAATTATTCAAACACATGAGCCTAAGCAGGAGATTTTACACTCAAACTACCACATCGTTGCTCCAGAAGAAGCCACTACACAAATTGTGTGTCTAAGTTTTGAGTGTCAGGAAGATTTGAAGAAGAGGGGACAAAGAATTCACAGGTTCATTTTAATCCAGAAACATCTAACAAAATTAGATAAATAGACACCCCACTTAGCAGATTGTCCCTTCCTCCTAAATATCTACCTGTGTCAGTTACACTGTCCTTTATTAGATCCCCAAGGAATGCATTAAATTTCCTGGACCTTAATCTGTAGATCCTGCAGAACCTGAGTCCCACAGTGTCTTTTTTTTAATTATTTTTTGCTGTTTGTTCACAAGAAAAGGTTTTGCTATGCATTTCAGACTAGCCTTGAACTAGGAAACCCAGAATGACCTCTGTAGCAGTTACTCTCTCATTGCTGGGAAAAAAAAAAAAAAATACCTGACCAAAGGCAGCTTATAGAAGGAAAAGGATTTATTTTGCTTTACAGTTACAAAGGGTAAAGTCTATCATGGCAGAGAAAGCATGGCAGGGACATCGTATCATCAGATCAGCAGAGACGAAGTAGAGAGAGAGAGAACAACAATTCAGATGGGCTATAACCTCTCAAAGCCCACACCCACTGTCACACTTTCTCCAGCAAGGCTCCACCTCCCAAAGTTTCCACAACCTTTCAGAATAGCACCATCAGCTGGGCATTAAGTACTCAAACTCATGAGTTTATGGGTCTCATTTTACGTTCAAACCACCACATCCTCAAGCCTGGGATCCTGTTACCTCTGACCTCCAAGTGCTGGGACTACAGACATGCACCATCACATCCACCAAAAAAAAAAAAAAAAAAAACAACGTGCTCTCAAAATTACATTATTCTTTGCTTTTTGAAGGGAGAAATCAATCCTGCCTATTCATTTCACAGCCATAAAGAGGGCCCTGCTGTTAGATGGTCCCAGAAACCCACCCGTTTCTGAGGCACCAGCCCCTCTGGCCATAGCTTCTTCTACAGCCTGGCTGAGATGACTGTGCACTCGCATGTGGATAATCATGTGTATATTGATGAACCTGTAAGTTATAAAAAAAAAAAAAAAAAAACTATCCCTGGTTTGCTGAATCCTATGCAGAGGGCTCAACTTAAATGACTAAGTTCTAGAGTCAACAACATATCACTTTCACCATTCCCAAAGCAAGTGGAGTTTTAGTAACTTGAGAAAGAACTGAAAGATGCCCCTGGTGAGGCCACTTCCTGGCACATGAACAAAGCTTGATTAATCTCCTCATCACTCCTACAGCTCCACCACTTGACAAGGGGCACCAGCAATACACTGCAACCACCGGCTCCCCTCCCTGAACCCAAGGCCTCAATACAAAGCATTTTATTTCAGCTTTCACTCAGCTCCAAACAGAGGCTCAAGATTGAAAAGCAATTAGAAGATTTCTACTGCTTACATGTTATCTTTCTCGTTTGCTATGAAACATTAAACTTCACAAAATACCAGTTAGTTTGAGTCATTAAGTATTATCATTTGAAGACAATGAAATAAAGAAATAAAATAAAGAAAATGAAAAAAAAAACCTATCAATCTTAATTTTTGAGACAGAATTTAATCTGAGCTGGCCTAGAACTCAAGGTCATCCTATTTCAGTCTCCTTGTTACTGAAATTACAAGCATGTGCCACCACACACACCTGAAATTAAATTTAGTTTTAGCTGACACCTCAAAACATGAAAAATAAGGCAGGCAAGGTGGCACACTCCTGTAATCCCAGCTCTCCTAAAACTCAGGCAGAAAGATTACAAATTCAAGGCCAACCTGAGTTACGCAATGCCACCTTACATACTTAAATTAACAAGTGAATAAATAAGAATTTGTACATATGAATGTTATAGCATATGGTATAACTTCATACATGTATTCATTGTAAAATGTTTAAATCAAATTAAATATACCTATCTCTTCAAGCATTTGTTTAGGGGGAAAACTTTTAATATGCTTTCTTCTAGATTCTTGAAACATATAGCTCATTTACTGTCATCTATAGCCACCCTTATGTGTTAGCAGAACCAGAACTCACCTTGCACAGCTATCTTAGTACCCATAGATTTACTTTACCTCTTACCTTCCCAAAACATTATTGAAAGAAGTAGCAAATCTCAGGGAGTGGCTAATTTGATTGAATTGACTCGAATCACTCTAACTTCAGAATATAGATTGTTGTCCAAGTGGAAGCTTTTAATCTACACGAAACAATTCTTGTCCCTTTATGAGGATACAGATAAGAGATGTTTTATTACCATATTCCTATCTATGAGTTGGTGTCTGACACTCTTAGAATGCCTATAAGAATTAAAAACATGCTACCCTGAGAATAGCTGGTACTTACAAAGTCCTATTTATTTGAGAGAGAAGTAGATTCTGTTTCAAGACAATAAATTCACTTGGTTTTATGAATCAGGGACACTCAGAGCACTCTCCTCTCTGATCTGAGGCAAATTGATGAACTATGAACTATAAGAAATATTGTTCACTCTCAAAGCATTGCCTGCATTGTGTCACCACAAAGCAGTGTTGGTTTAGTGGCCCTTTGGTGCTAGCTTTCTAGTTCAGTGTCTTGGTTCTGGTTAAAACATGTAATTTGCCATCCAACCCCTGGTAACCACTGATGTACTATCCTCCCTTTATTTATTTTTAGTTTTACTTTTTTGGTGTGTATGTGTATGTGCATGTGTGTGCGTGTAGATGTGTGAGTATGCATGTAGAGCAGAGGAGAGTGCCACACATCTTCTTCTATCACTCTTCTGGTTGTTTCATTGTACCAAATCTCTCACCAAACCCAAAGTCACCACTTTCAGTCAGACTGGCTGATCAGGGAACCCCAGGGATTCTTCTGTCTCTGTCCCATGACTGCTGGGACTCACAGGTCAAGCTAGTCAGATCCATCAAAGAAACAAAGCAGAATAGTAAAAGAGGACACATGACATCCTCCTCTGCATCCCCCCACATACACATGGGGCACATGCACTAGCACACGCATGTACATGCACCACATACACACACACCACACACATACACGGACATAAAAAAAAAAGTGAATCTGGACTGGAGGAATGGCTTAGTGGTTAATATGCTTTCCTGCCAAGCCTAAAACCCATGTCCAATCTCTCTCCAGATCCCACATAAGCCAAATGCACAAAGGTGAGGTAAGCACAAGGTTGCCCATACGTACTAGGTGGCACAGGCATCCAGAGTTTAATTTCAGTGGCTGAGGCCCTTGCATGCCAATTCTTTCTCTCTCTGTCTCTGTCTCTCTCTCTCCCTCACTCTCTTTAAAAATAATTTTAAAATGAAAAAATTAAACAGTGAATCTGCTCCTGGTGCGTTTCCTTCCCCACACACTCGCCGACATTTCCAGTTACATCTTCTACCATATCATGATGCAGCATTAAGACCCTTGTCAGACACTGTCACTTCTGTGCCTTTGGACTTCTCAGACTGCAGAATCAGGAGTGACATAAACTTCTTTTCTTTATAAATTACTCAGGTTGTGGTATTCCGTTATAACCACAGAAAATAAATGAAGAAAGGCAGCACACCCTATGTGAGTCAATTTAGGAAACTGATCCCACCCTTGATGTACCCAGAGCCTTGAACTATTTCATGTAAGTTGCTGTTAAGCCACAACTTCTTCTTGAACCTCTCTTATGGAACATCAGAGCTAGTATTAGTCAGGGTTCTCTAGAGGAACAGATAGAATGAATTATATTAAAAGGGAATTTATTGGATTAGTTTATGGAAGTCCAATAATAGCAGTTTGAAAGCCTGAGAGTCAAGGAACCCGGTAGCTGTTGGGTCCATGAGGCTGGATGCCTCAACAGTCCCCACCTGGCACTGAAGGCCTGGAGGCTTCCTGGAGAGCCGCTGCTCTTCAATCCATGCTGGTCTTCAATCCATGCTGGTCTTCAGTTCGCACTAGAATGAAGCAAGCAGTACTGGCATTGAAGTGGGAGGAAGGGATACTTTCCTTCCCAGAGCTTCCTTAGATAAAGCCCCCACCCAAGAGTGCAGGGAGCTGCAAGCAGTCGCCATTACAAGATGGCGCTGGCTTCCTGTCTGTGTTGAGGTATACAACTCCATATTAGGCAGTGCCTTGGCGCCAACCGTGTTCAAGGTATGCGCATGTGCTTGACGCAACCTGTCCCGAGTCTATCCCGTGGCGCCTGGTGGTGACAAGCTGGTAGCAACCAATCAGTGGGCGCCTCGTTGCACTCCCCGCTATAAAAGCAGCTGCACATTCCACCTCGTGCCTCTCGCCATCAACCTTTCTGTTAACCAAGAGCTCTCCAATAAAAGTGTGATCAAGAAGAATCTTCGTCTTGTGGTCGTTCTTCCCTGCTGGTCAGGGGGGCTCGCCGCAAACTGGTGCCGAAATCCCGGGACGCCGGGAGCCTTGTGGTCACCAGGCGAGGGGTCGAAGAAGATTCAGAACTCGACACACGGAGAGGAAGACGTCGGTAAGTCATCCCCAGTCATGCAGGGTTTTGACTTGGACTTTAACTTGATCCTTGCCGCCTTTCTCCCTTTCTGGGTTTTATTTCTCATTGTCTGTTTTTGCTGCCTTCGCTGTGACGAACCGGGTAAAGAGTGCCTTTGCTTTGAGGATTAACCTCGCTGCGCAAATCGAAAATAAATCCCTGGTAGATAACAGGGTTTTTCGGTGAGGTTTTCTGTGAGTTTTTCTTTGTCCCTAGTGATAAGGTCGCTGGTAGATAACAGCACACATCATGGGCAGTTCTCAAAGTGCAAGTTTTGCTACTGCTGATTTTGTTACGCCAATAAAAGAGTTGCTTAAGCAGCGGGATATTAAGATCTCTACTGCAACAATAAAGAGAATTGTTAAGGACCTGGACACACTTGCACCGTGGTTTGCGGTGTCCGGGGATCTCTCCCTTGCAACCTGGGAGAAGCTAGGCAGGGATTTGGAAGCAGCAAAACGGGAAGATAGGATCGGTAGAGGCACGTTGCCATTTTGGCGGCTGATACATTCTTGCCTAAGCAAAGGTAGTCATACAGACATTATTGGACAGGGACAAAAGGCATTAGCAAGACATCAAGATAGTCTCTCTGAGTCAGATACAAATGGGGAAACTCAAACTAGGCCTAAAAAAAGAGAAAGATTAAAAAGGGGGCAGGAGGATAAAAGCTTAAAAACTGAGCTCCGAAAAATGGGTGATGTTCATGATTTTTTACCCATCAGCGGGGACAGAAAAGCTTCCTCTAGGCTGTACCCAGTCATTGAGGACCTGGCGCGTTTAAATGTGCTGGAAGCAGATGATGAGACTAGCTCAGACTCTGAAGAGGAGGATGAAGAAAACCTTGCTGAGGAGGAAATAGAGGAAGTTGCTGCCTGCCATGGTGGGGGGCGATATGAGTCTCCACCAAGGCGCCCTCTGGCGGCGATAAGACAGGAAAATAGAGGGTGTGGTTTTACAAGGAAGGCGGGGCCTTCGGCTCCTCCTCCTCTGCCCTATCTCCCCCTTAAGGATAAATGCCATTTTATCAACACAAAGACTTGGTCGCGGCTAGCTTCCACTTTTCCAGTTTTTCAAGACCCAATAACTCATCAGAGGAGACATGAACCTATTCCCTACAAGCAGCTGAAGGACTTGGTCCAGGCAGTTAAAGATTTTGGACCAGGTGCAGATTATCCAGTTGCACTGCTGCGTAGGATTGTCACCGCTCCCTTAACTCCTACTGATTGGATGGAATTGGCAAAGGCCTGTCTTTCGAAAGGCCAATTTCTTGAGTTTAAGTCCCTAGCTACAGATAATGCCCAGACACAGGCTAGACAGAACTTTTTGAA